>CM065482.1:42484567-43684567 GCA_032873175.1 Leptopilina drosophilae
AAAAATTGTTATATTTGTAAAAATAATTGAATTTATCTATTGAAAATAGTGTAAATTTAATTTTTTAATTATATAAAAATAATTAACTTTCTGTGAAAATTTCAAATTTTTTTTATAAATAATTGAATTCTTTTGAAGAATTGTAAAACATTATTTTCTTAAATAATTGATTTTTTAAATGAATTGAATGATATTTTATAAAATAATTACATTTTTAAATCAATTCCTGTAAAATTGTATTAAAAATAATTGAAATTCAGAGATGAATTTATTATTTCTAAAAGTAATTGAATTCTTTTGAATAATGTTTTTTATTTTTTTTTAAATAATTGAATTCTCCTGAAAAATTTTATAATTTGTGAAAATAATTGAATATTTGAAAGAATTCAAGAATTTATCAATGTTTTAAAAAAATAATTGTATTCTTATGCAAAACCTTATTACTTGTGAAAATAATTGAATTCTTCCAAACGATTGTATTAACATTTTTTAAAAAGAATTGAATTCTTCTGATGAATATTGTTATTTATGAAAATAATTAAATTATCGCTGTGAATTTTATTATTTAGAAAAATAATTGAATTCTTGTAAAGAATTTTTTAAAAATATTTAAAAATAAGTAACTGAATTTTTCATTTTTATTATTTATACGAAATAATAATTGAATTGAATTGAATAATTGAATTTCTGATAAGAATTTTATTATTTTTAAAAATAATTGAATTATTTTCCAAAAAATTCGAATAATAATTGAAAAAGAATTGAATCTTTTTGAAAAATTGCGTTATTTTTGAAAATAATTCAATTCTTCAATAAGAATGTTATAAACATTGTTTGAAATAATTAATTCTTTTCGAAGTATAATTAATATTAGAAAAATTTCATTTTAAATAATTGAATTCTTCTGGAAAATTTTATGTGTGGCAATAATTGAATTTTTGCCATTAATTAATTGCAAATAGTATTAAAAATAATTGAAATTCTTCGATGAGTTTTATTATTTATGGAAATAATTGAATTCTAGCTTAGAATTCTATTCAAAATTTTTTAAAAATTTAAATTCCATGAAAAATGTTATTATTAGTGAAAGCATTTGAACTATTGTGAAGAATTGTATAAAAAATTTGTTTAATAATTTAATTTTCTCGAAATTTTTTTTTGAAAATTCTGTTCTAAATTAATTCGACTTCCTGGGAAAATTATATTACATATAAAAATAATTGAATTTTGAAAATAATTTTATTTTTATGAATAAATTTTTTTAATTTTTTGTTTTTAATAATTTTTAATAATTTTTTTTTTAATAATTGAATTCTTTTGCGAACTTTTTATAAAAAATATACTAAACATTGAAAATAGAATTTTGAATATTTGTCGGAAAAACTAATTGAATCGTCTTAAAGAATCCGATTACACTGAAAAAAAAAAATTATTTGTTTTAAATAACCGATTATTTGACTATTATTATCAAATAAATATTTACTTGAAACAAATAATTTTTATTTGAATTAAATAAATTGTATTTGAATCAAATATTTCAGTATTTGAAGCAAATATTATTTAATTGATTAAAAAAAAAAATTATTTGATTCAAGTAAATATTTATTTGATAATAGTCAAATAATCGGTTATTTGAATCAAATAAATTTTTTTTCGGTGTATAATTTTTAGAAAATAGAGTTTTTATACACATTTTTTCTAATCCTGAAAATATTGAAAAAACTGTAATTATTATTTAAACACTAAATAATATCTAAAAATAGTAATTTTTTGTAAGCATATTACGTGCAGTTAGTGAAAAAAAATTGTCTTCGATAAGTTCAAAGTTTCACCTAATTTTGCAAACAGTGATTTGAAAATTAATATTTGATTTTCGTTGATAACTTAAATATAGGTACATAAAAGTGAATCAAAGTGAATCGATGCACTTGTGTGTATTTTCCATTAATTATTAATTCACGTTTTTCCATGCATAGAAAATCAATTCATTTTGATACTTATCGCAATCGATAAGATCCATTATAAATTCTCAAGCGCGCATAGGCTTAGCATGCATGTGCCGACTTTTTCGCTGTATGCATAAACATTCTTTGGCGATTCTTGATAAAATGAATCTTAACGGTAATGAGTATAATAGAGAACGAGAGTCTATAGGTTTTAAACGTACACAAGCGCTGGGCATTGTTGTCGTTTAGATTTCCCATCATAGCCAATGAAATACTTTACTTTCAATATCAAAATGTTAAACTCACGATATATTTTCTATGTTTTCTATATATATATATACTTTTACTTTTCGTTTTCTCATAAGCATTCCTTTTCGCAGTTCTTTTTTCTTTATTATTTTCTTCAAAAGTTTCCAATTTCTACTTTTGTATGGAAAATAGAAAATAGTTTTCGAAAATGGAAAATAGTTTTCTTTTTTCTATAGAGTTTTCTTTTTTCAATGTAAAAAATAGAAAATGATTTGCTATTTTCGAAAATAGAAAATAGAAAATATTTTTTTATTTTCTTTATAGTTTTCGTTTTTCATTGTAAAAAATAGAAAATAATTTTTTATTTTCAAAAATAGAAAACAATTTTCTACTTTCGAAAATAGAAAATAATTTTTTATTTTTTATGCAGTTTTCATTTTTCAATGTAAGAAATAGAAAATGATTAACTATTTTAGAAAATGGAAAATATTTTTCTATTTTTTATACAGTTTTCCTTTTTTAATGTAGAAAAATAGAAAATAAAAAATAGTTTTCGAAAATAGAAAATATTTTTCGAAACTGGAAAATAGTTTTCTATTTTTTATACAGTTTCTTTTTTCAATGTAAGAAATAGAAAATGATTTGCTATTTTCGAAAATAGAAAATAGAAAATATTTTTCTATTTTTTATACAGTTTTCTTTTTTCAATGTAAAAAATAAAAAATAAAAAATAGATTTCGAAAAGAGAAAATAATTTTCTATTTTTTATGAAGTTTTCTTTTTTAAATGTAAGAATTAGAAAATGATTTGCTATTTTAGAAAATAAAAAATAGTTTTTGAAAATGGAAAATAATTTTGTATTTTTTATACAGTTTTCTTTTTTCAATGTAAAAAATAGAAAATAAAAAATAGTTTTCGAAAATAGAAAATAATTTTGTATTTTTTATACAGTTTTCTTTTTTCAATGTAAAAAATAGAAAATAAAAAATAGTTTTCGCAAATGGAAAATACTTTTCGAAAATGGAAAATAGTTTTCTATTTTCTATACAGTTTTCTTTTTTCAATCTAAGAAATAGAAAATGCTTTGCTATTTTCGAAAGTAGAAAATAGAAAATATTTTTCTATTTTTTATACAGTTTCCTTTTTTATTTAAAAAATAGAAAAAAGAAAATACTTGTCGAAAATAGAAAATACTTTTCGAAAATAGAAAATACTTTTCGAAAATAGTTTTCTATATTGCAAAAAAAATATAAACAATTGTATTATATTAGAGAAGATGATTTATCTCATAAGTTGGAGATTTTTTTTTATATTTTTTATGCCGATTTAATCATAATTATATCGTCCACTACTTTCTAGATGATGGAAATTATTTATAAAGAAATGGAAAATTGATTATTATGAATTGCATTTTAATTTGCAATGTGTGTGCAAATTCTCGTTTATATTATATTATATTATATTAGGAAAAAAATTTGTGTTATAAATTTCCATAAAAGAGAAATTATGGAGAATATATAGGTAGAGAAATAGAATTTTCTCGGAATAGAAAACTATTGAAAAAATATTCGTCGACATTAAGCCAATGAGTTTATGCTTCATTACACGAATGATGATGATTTAACTTTCTTTCTTCCTCTGTGACTTTTCACTTATTAAAAATTTTGCATTTTTTATTGCAGTTGTGGCAGTTTTGCTATTCATTATTTCACTATACATGATTACATTAATCATAATAATAATAATATCAATATTTTTTCATTCTTTTTTCTTTACAGAAATTAATAATAATAATAATAATAATAATAATAAAAATAATAATAATAATAATAATAATAATAATAATGACGATTATAATAGTTAATATTATTATTATTTCATTTATTTATTGTTAGTTCTTTTAAAATTAATTTCGTTAACCCGTTTATACAAAAGTAAATAATTTTGTTTATTATTTAATTATTAAACTTCAAATACTAAATAAATAAATTGTAAACAATAAACAATAAATAATAAATAAAAAGTAAAAAAGAATGAATAAAAAGTAGCAAATAGTAAATAGTTAATAGTTAATAATAAATAATAAATAATAAATAATAAAAAATAAAAAATAATTAATAAATAATAAATAATTAAAATAATTAAATAAAAAATTAAATATTATTTATTATTTACTATTTTATTTTTTATTATCAAGTAATAACGAAAATAATAATAATAATAATAGCAATAATAATAATAATGGTAATAATACTAATAATAAAATATTAATTTCAATTTATTGAGAATTTTCTAAAAATAATTTACAAATAAAACTAGCATTTAAAAATGTTTACTTCAATGCAGCAAAAAATTTGACATTCCTGAATTATTCAGTATTTTTTGCAGCGCACGAATTGCTTCCGAACTCGTCTGAATAACAACAGAATTATTTATTGTCCATTCAACCATTTCTATTCTTAAAATAACAAACAAACAAATATAGGTTTTTTTTTGTTATTGGAAAATTCAATATGAACATTATTTTTATTACTTTAATTGCCAGCTGGAAATAATAAAACTTCTGTTTTCATTTATTTTTTTTTATAACTTTTTTATAATTGTTTAACTTTTTTTAAAATTTAATTTTATTACTTCCTCGTGCGGAGAAGGTTGTATTTTTTTTATTTAAATGTGAATTTACGGAAATTTATTTCTATTAATAAGGAAATTGAATTTTTTTATTTATTTTATTTGAATTGAATTTATTATTTATTTAAAACACCATTTCTATTAAACTTTCTTCAAAAGAATTAAAATATTTTTAAATATTTAAAAAAAAAGTTTTTTATATAGCAATTCAATTATTTTTACAAATTTTAGAAAGCTCTTTAAAAGAATTCAATTTTAAGATATTTTTAATTATTCAATAAATTATTTTTTTTTGTATTTAAATAAGTGAAAAAAATTAAAATTTGTAGAAGAGAATAAAAATTATCAGAATGAGTGAGAAATAGTTGAAAAGAGTGAAAATTTTTAGAAAAGAGTTAAAGAAAATAGTAGAAAAAAGTAAAATTACTTAGTAAAATTAGTAAAAAAAATTTAAATTAGTAAAAAATAATAATTATTATTAGAAAAGAGTAAAAATTAGCAAAAATGAGTGAGAAACAGTGGAAGAAAGTAAAAGTTTGTAAAAATTAGTAACAGTAGTAAAAATAAAAGATAAATCTTAGTTTGAAAAGAATAAAAATTAGCAAAAAAAGTGTGAAAAATAGAAGAAAAGAGTAAAAATTGGTAGAAAACAGTAAAAATAAATAGTCGAAAATAGTAAAATTAGTAAGAAAAATAGTAAAAACTGGTAAAAATTAGTAAAATTAGTAAAAAAAAAATTAAAATTAGTTGAAAATAATAAAAACTTGCAAAAAAGAGAGAAAAGTAGTAGAAAAAAGTAAAATTTTTTTAGAAATCATAAAAAAAATAGTAAAAAAAAGTAAAATTAGTTAAGTTTGTAAAAAAATTCAAATTAGTGAAAAATAATAAAAATTAGTAGAAATGAATAAAAAACAGTTGAAGAAAGTAAAAATTCATAGAAATAAGTAACAAAAGTAGTGGAAAAAAATAAAATTAGTAAAAAAATAGTAGTAAAATGTAAAATTAGTAAAATTAGTAAAAATCAAAGATAAAAATTGGTGGAAAAGAATAAAAATTAGCCGAAAAGTGTGAAAAGTAGTAGAAAAGAGTACAAATTGGTAGAAAACAGTAAAAAAAATAGGAGAGAAAAGTAAAATTAGTAAGAAAAATAGTAAAAATTTGTAAAAATTAGTAAAATTAGTAAAAAAAAATTAAAATTAGTTGAAAATAATAAAAACTTGCAAAAAAGAGAGAAAAGTAGTAGAAAAAAGTAAAATTTTTTTAAAAATCATTAAAAAAATAGTAAAAAAAAGTAAAATTAGTTAAGTTTGTAAAAAAATTCAAATTAGTGAAAAATAATAAAAATTAGTAGAAATGAATAAAAAACAGTTGAAGAAAGTAAAAATTCATAGAAATAAGTAACAAAAGTAGTGGGAAAAAAATAAAATTAGTAAAAAAAATAGTAGAAAAAAGTAAAATTAGTAAAAATAAAAGATAAAACTTAGTGGAAAAGAATAAAAATTAGCAGAAAAGTGTGAAAAATAGTGGAAAAGAGTAAAAATTGGTAGAAAACAGTAAAAAAAATAGTAGAAAAAAGTAAAATTAGTAAGAAAAATAGTACAAACTTGTAAAAATTAGTAAAAGAAATTAAAATTAGTTAAAAATAATAAAAACTTGCAAAGAAGAGAGAAAAGTAGTAGAAAAAAGTAAAAATTTGTAGAAATCATAAAAAAATAGTAAGAAAAAGTAAAATTAATAAAAAGAAACAGAAAATTTTAAAAAAATTAGTAAAAAAACGTTAAAATTAATGGAAAAAATAAAACTTAACATAAAAGAGTGAAAAGTAGTTGTAAAGTGTAAAAATTTGTAGAAAACATAAAAATTAGAAGAAAAGAGTAAAATTAGTAAAAAAAAACAGTAAAATTTGTAAAATGATAGTAAAATTAATAAAAAAAATAAATTAGTTAAATCAATTTTAAAAAAATAGTAACTTTAGTAAAACGAAATAGTAAAATTAGTAAAAACTGGTTAAATTCAACAAAATCTTTTTAAATGAATATTTTACAATTAGCATAAAATTATTTGTTTACAATGCAATAGCAAAATTTTTGTTTTTCATTTTAAAATTCAAACATGAGTTAAATAAACCATTAAAGTGGATAAAAAATTTCTCAACTTGAACAAATGCATATACACATACATTCTTAAATAATTGCCCAGGAGATTGCATGTATGTTAATATAATTATTGTTTCAAGGGAAAAATTTTTTATTATAAAAGATGTAATAGTGTAAAACTAAAAAAAAAAAAAAAAGTTCTTATATTACGTGTCTGGCAATGGTCATCTTTATAAGGAGGGAACACCCACTTTTGAGTCAGAGAGAGAGAGAGAGAGAGAAGTGGGTCGTCTTTGCACGTAGCATCTAAAAAAGTTTACATGCGTAAAAGTAGGCGTCACTGCAGGAAATTTCTTAGCACCGCGTTGTTAACTAGACAAGAGAATATCTAATTAAACTGTTCTAGATTATTATAAAAATATATTCAATTTTCCTCGCGAATATAATCCAAGAAGTTTTATTCTTGACTGGAGGAGAAAACAGATTTATTTCGATTCAAATTTAGTTCATTAGTTGAAATAAATAAATATTTACTTGAGTCAAGTAAAATTTAATTCGAAGGAAATAAATATTTACTTGAGTCAAATAAAATTTTAATTCTAAGCAAATAAATATTTACTTGAGTCAAATAAAATTTTAATTCTAAGCAAATAAATATTTACTTGAGTCAAATAAATTTTAATTGGAAGCAAATAAATATTTACTTGAGTCAAATAAAATTTTAATTCGAAGCAAATAAAAATATTCACTTGAGTCAAATAAATTTTAATTCAAAACAAATAAATATTTACTTGAGTCAAATAAAATTTTAATTCGAAGCAAATAAATATTTACTTAAGTCAAATAAATATTTACTTGATTCAAATAAATTTTAATTCGAAGCAAATAAATATTTACTTGAGACAAATAAATATTACTCGAAAATATTCTCGTCAAAATTTCAACTATTTTTAATAATAATCAAATTCTTCTCCGAAATTTAATAATTTAAAACAAAATTTCAAAGAATTTAATTATTTCGAAAAATAATTTATAAATTTTTACGCAAACATTTAATAACTTTCATAGAATAATTAAAATTTTCCTGGAATTGAATTATTTGAAAAAAATTTTCACAATAATTCAATTATTTGCAGAAATAAAGTTTTGTACAAGAATTCAATTATTTACAATAAAATTTTAATACTATTCAATAAATTTCGAAAAACTAAATTATTTAAAATAATTTTTTAAACATTTTTATGGCGAATTGAATTATTTTTTTAAATAACAAAATTCTTCTCAAAAATTCAATTATTATTTTATAACATTTTAATACAATTCTTTGCAATTATTCAATTATTTTCATAAATAATAAAAATTCATTGTAGGATTTCAATTATTTTTAATATAATTTTTAGGAAATTGCTTTAGAATGTAATTATTTTTTTTTAATTTCATTTGAGTTCCTCGAAAAAATAAATTATTTAAAAAAATTATTTTTTACAATTCTTTGAAAGAATTCAATTATTTACCTAAAAAAATAATATAGAATTTTTTACAGAAATTCAATTATTTACAAATATTTTAATAAAGTTGTTCTAAAGAAATCAATTATTTCAAATACAATTTTAAGCCAATTTTTTTTAAATACTTCAATTATTCTTTTAGATTCCAATAAATTTATTTCCGAGAATTCAATTATTTTTAATATAGTTTTACACAAATTCCTTTAAATTGTCATTATTTTTTTTAGTTTCATTTAAATTCCTCGAAAAAATCAATTATTTAAACAAATTATTGCTTACAATTCTTTGAAAGAATTCAATTATTTACCTAAAAAAATATTATAGAATTTTTTACAAAAATTCAATTATTTGCAAATATTTTAATAAAATTGTTCTTAAGGAATCAATTATTTTAAATACAATTTTAAACAACATTTTTTTTAAGTAATTCAATTATTCTTTTAGATTTTAATAAATTTATTTTCGAGAATTCAATTATTTACATAAAAAATTTTATTCGAAAGAATTCTATTCTGTCGATAGATGACAAAATTATTCTCGAAAATTCAATTATTTTGGGTCATTTTAATAAAATTGTTTGTAAAATTCAATTATTATTTATAAATAATAAAATTTTTACAGGGATTCAATTATTTTTGTAAAGAAAATTCTTCTTAGTAATTTAATTATTTTCAAAAATAATAAAACTCAACGTTTAATTTCAATTATTTTCAGTACAATACTTTTACTAAAATTCGTGAAAAGAATTACATTATTTAAAATATTTTGATAACATTTTTTACTAGGATTCAATTATTTAATAAATTGTTTTATTTTATTTAAATAATTGAATTCTAGTAGAATTTTCTAATAAAATTTCATTTAAAATACAAAAAAACTAAAATAAAAATACTAAAAATACTAAAATAAAAATAAAAATACTAAAAATACTAAAATAAAAATAAAAATACTAAAAATACTAAAATAAAAATAAAAATACTAGAAATACTAAAATAAAAATAAAAATACTAAAAATACTAAAATAAAAATAAAAATACTAAAAATACTGAAAAATAAAAAATACTTTTCTACTTTTTAAAATAATGAATTATTAGGCAAGAGAATTGTAAGTAAATAAATAATAATTATTTTCCACTCGGGACATAAAACCACGGTGACTAAGAAAAATTAACCAAGCATAACGAGTGAATTTGTAAATACCAATGAATTATTAATTTTTCTTCTTCTTGTGTCATTCGTCTGAATAATTCCCTAATGTTTGCTATACATACAACTTTTATCTTTGTATTTTACTACCAGAATTTTATATTATTTGTCAAAACAAAAAAAACATACGAAAACTTTCGTCAAACAGTAAGTAATTTTTTTTTATTGATTTATTAATTCCAAGTTGTTTTTTTCCTTTTATTTGTTTAACCTTCAGATGACACATTAGGTCAATTCGAACCCAAATTAGAAATAATTTGAGTAATTCATTTTTTTCATAGCAATCAAAAATTCTAATTTAAAAAATAGGGGAACTTTTTTTTCCATTATTCATTCCGCTTGTGAGAGAACTTTCATGCCGTCTAGGCGGTAATTTCAAACAACAATTTTTGGCGCGAAATTCAAAAATGGAACATTTTTTAAACTACAATGAATTGAAATTATGAATTAAAATTTTAATTTTTCATTTCAAGAACGGATTTAATAAAGAAAAAAAAATTAGCGTGGCAAATGAAAGGTTAAAATAAACAGTAAATCGTCGAGAAGAATTTAATTTTCCATTGCAATTGTCTTGTGAAAAGAAAAAAAATTGTAAATCGTGAAACTTGTAAATCGCAACTTGTTTAAAATTTAGTGGAACGATTTTGCACTTACTGTCCTCAGAGAAAAGGGAAATTACGGTCTGATAATTACTATACAGCCGATGGCAAAAGCGCTCTTGAAGATTACAGGAATCACAAAGGGTGTGTCAATGAAAATATGAAGCAGTATTTCCGTTGCACTGCGTGATGGTCATTCCTTCATACTCTCATTAAGAGACAATTTCAATTCTCGTTTTTTAAATGCTTTCATTTTGACATTATTTTTTTACTTTTTTTGTCCTTTTGTCTCTATTTTTTTATATTTTTCTATTTTTTTATCTTTTTTATTTTTTTATCTTTTTTATTTTTTTTATTTCTATATTTTTTTAACTTTCGAAATTTGAATTTTCTCTAATTTTATATTCATTTTATAACTGAAACAAACACATTCACACCAGCGTGATTATTTTATTACTTATTCTATTCGCTTATTCATTCCGCTTGTGAGAGAGTTTTCATGCCGTCTAGGCGGCAATTTCAAACAACTATTTTTGGCGCGATATTCAAAAATAAAAAAATTTATATTACTTATTCTATTCGCTTATTCATTCCGCTTGTGAGAGAGTTTTCATGCCGTCTAGGCGGCAATTTCAAACAACTATTTTAGGCGCGAAATTCAAAAATAAAAAAATTTATTATTAACAAATGAAATAAAATTTTTATCATTGACTTTAAAACAGTGTTTAAAAGAAACTTACTATTTATCAGTTTAATTTAAATTTTGTTTAATTTTTTATTTAAAAATTATCATCAATCGTGAAATTACACTTTTTATAAAATTACCTACAATTTGTTGTTAAAATTTACTAATTCAAAATGTAGACAAAAAGTCAGTGACAACTTCCAATTATCGAGAATTTTTTACAAATTCAAACAGAGAGAGAGAGAGAAAATAATGAAAAAAATGGTTTTTTGTTATAAAAAATTAGAGTGAAAAATCGTGAAGAAGAAATCGAGATCAATGTACTTTTATGGATTATAGAGCTGAGATAATTTCTTTTCGAGAAGTGTGATGAAAGATAGATAATGACTTCCTGAACTTTAGAATAATAGGCGCGCATTTTAAAACTTTTCCTTATTCGCGAAAGTATTTTTGTAGCTTTTCTCATTTATTTTCCTTTAATTGTTTCTCTAAGTGTAGTGGAATTTTAGTATCACTATATTATTTTTAATCTTAGTTTTGCATCTTTTACACTTTTGTATGTAAAAAGATTTGAGATTATAAACAGATTTTATGATTTTCAGACAATTTTAATAATTTATGTGAAAATAGGTTTGAAGAAAGGTGTAACTAAGAAGCAAAACTTTTAGGTTATGTTTATAATGTTTGGAGTAAAAATGCAGGAAGATGCTTAAATAATTAATAATTAATATTAAATAATAATAATTAAATTAATGACAATTAATTATTAGTTGATTAATAATAAATAATAATTAAATTTATGTTAATTAATAATTAATTTGAGTTAATTAATAATTAATTTAAGTTAATTAAATAATTAACTTTTAAAATTTCCATGTTCTTAAAAAAATAAATTCTAGTCATTTCAATATTTAAAATTAATTTCCCACAATAATAATTACAGACATCGAATATTTTGACTTTTTCGTGTATTTTCCAAAAATTTTGACTTTTTTCCACTTATTTTCAAGAATTGTGACTTCTTTCTAAATATTGCAACAAAATACCAATGTTTGAGTATAAAAAAATGAAACTTAATTCGATTTTTAATTTCTTTCGTATTAAAAAAAAGTATAGACACTATTTTGAAAAATTTTTGCAACGATATGGAAATTTTAAATATATAAACGTATAATTAAACAATTTTAGAATTAATTTGAAATTTTGTAAAAGTTGAATTAAAAATAGTTTTTTTTTCTTTAAGTATTTTATTATAATTTTCGAAAATCGACTTTTAAGAAATGAAGATTATTCATTAATAAATTTTGAGAATTTAATTATATTTCAAAAAATTTATAATTTTTAAATTAAAATTTTTTAAATATTTTTAAATTCTCAAAAATTTTTAATAAATAATCTTCAAGTGAATATGAAACTTTTTGCTTTGGGAAAAATTGTATTAAAATATTTTAGAAAAATTTGAAAAAAATAGAAATCTTAGAAAAATATTTTAATTAAAATTCTTTTTAAAACATTGAAGGATTTTCCCTGTTTAACAAAAATTTTTTTAAAAACTTAAATTTAAAGGAAAAAGACCGTAAAATATTTTTAGAAAACTAATTCTTAAAAATGTTTTATCATAATTTTTTTTAACAATCAATTATTATCTTCGAATAAAGTAAATTAAAATTCTGAAAAATTTGATTTTTGAAACATTAAAAAATTTCTGGAAAAAATAAATTATTTTAGAATAAAAATTCTTAAAAAGTTTTCTATAACTTTAAATATTTAAAAAAATTTTATCAAAATTAAATTATTTTTAATAGATTGTTTCAAATTGTTTAAAAATTTCTTTAACAAAATTATTAAAGTTAGGATTAATTCAATTTAGAATGAATTCTGAATAAAAAGAATTAATTTTTAATTAATTTTAACCGAAGAAAAAAAAAATATTAAATTTTCAGAAATTCTTTAAAAATTTCACTTTTTTGGCATCTTTTAAAATATTTAAAACTTTAAATTATTAAAGTTTAGTTAAACTAAATAAAAATTTAATATAAAAATAAGAAATAAATTTACAGAAATTCTTTAAAAATTTCACTTTTTTGACAACTTTTAAAATATTTGAAACTTTAAAGGTTTAAAGTTTAGTTAAACTAAGTCAATTAAAAATTAAATTAATTAAATTTTGGCTAAATATTTGATTTAGAGAAGAATGTCAGTTACAAATTCTAGGAAATAATTGAAATCGTTTTAATATTTACTTAAAAAAAATTATTCCCGTTTTGATTAATTGAATTTACAAATCATTGAAATGTGAAGTAAAAAATAAAATTTTTGTAAAAAAAAGAAAGAAAAAAAGTTGAAAAAAAATTTGAAATACCAATTTTGCAGCTGATGTAACAATTCACGAACTTTGTTTGAATTAGCAGTAAATATAGTCTTCCAATCAGGAACTTTCTCTGATTCAAATTTAGAGAGCGAATGTCGGAATTCGATTTAAACGTTCTAATTTTACTGCAATTTCCAAATTGTTGATTTATAGTTTTTATTATTATTATTAGTTCATTCTGAAAAAAAATTTTTTTTATATAACAGAAAAATTTCTTTTTCCTTATCAGAGTAATTATTTAATTAATCTCGTTTTACTTTGTTTCCTTTGTTTACAAAGTTTTAGTTTGTATTTTTCTTTCTTTCTTTAGTTTTTTTACCTTTTTTATTTTATTTTACTTTTTTCACCTTTTTTTAATTTATTTTACTTTATTTTACCTTTTTCTACTTTTTTATACATTTTTTTATTTTATTTTACTTTTTTCACCTTTTTTATTTTATTTTACCTTTTTTCTACTTTTATGTACATTGTTTTATTTTACTTTTTTTTACCTTTTTTAAATTCATTTTACTTTTTTTACCTTTCTTTATTTTATTTTACTTTTTTACATTCATTTTACTTTTTTTACTTTTTTTAAACTCATTTTACTTTTTTACCTTTTTTAAATTCATTTCACCTTTTTCTACCTTTCTTTATTTTATTTTACTTTTTTTACATTCATTTTACTTTTTTTAATTTTTTTAAACTCATTTTACTTTTTTACCTTTTTTAAATTCATTTTACTTTTTTTACTTTTTTTAAACTCATTTTACTTTTTTACCTTTTTTAAATTCATTTCACCTTTTTTTACCTTTCTTTATTTTATTTTACTTTTTTACATTCATTTTACTTTTTTTACTTTTTTTAAACTCATTTTACTTTTTTACCTTTTTTAAATTCATTTTACTTTTTTTACATTCATTTTACTTTTTTTACCTTTTTTAAACTCATTTTACTTTTTTTTACCTTTTTTTAAATTCATTTCACCTTTTTTTACCTTTCTTTATTTTTTTTTTACTTTTTTACATTCATTTTACTTTTTTTACCTTTCTTTATTTTATTTTACTTTTTTACATTCATTTTACTTTTTTTACTTTTTTTAAACTCATTTTACTTTTTTACCTTTTTTAAATTCATTTCACCTTTTTCTACCTTTCTTTATTTTATTTTACTTTTTTTACATTCATTTTACTTTTTTTAATTTTTTTAAACTCATTTTACTTTTTTACCTTTTTTAAATTCATTTTACTTTTTTTACTTTTTTTAAACTCATTTTACTTTTTTACCTTTTTTAAATTCATTTAACATTTTTTTACATTTCTTTATTTTATTTTACTTTTTTTACATTCATTTTACTTTTTTTTAGTTTTTTTAAACTCATTTTACTTTTTTACCTTTTTTTAAATTCATTTTACTTTTTTTTACATTCATTTTACTTTTTTTACCTTTTTTAATCTCATTTTACTATTTTTTACCTTTTTTTAAACTCATTTCACCTTTTTTTACCTTTCTTTATTTTTTTTTTTACTTTTTTACATTCATTTTACTTTTTTTAATTTTTTTAAACTCATTTTACTTTTTTACCTTTTTTAAATTCATTTTAATTTTTTTACTTTTTTTAAACTCATTTTACTTTTTTACCTTTTTTAAATTCATTTCACCTTTTTTTACCTTTCTTTATTTTATTTTACTTTTTTTACATTCATTTTACTTTTTTTTACTTTTTTTAAACTCATTTTACTTTTTTACCTTTTTTTAAATTCATTTTACTTTTTTTTACATTCATTTTACTTTTTTTACCTTTTTTAATCTCATTTTACTATTTTTTACCTTTTTTTAAACTCATTTCACCTTTTTTTACCTTTCTTTATTTTTTTTTTACTTTTTTACATTCATTTTACTTTTTTTAATTTTTTTAAACTCATTTTACTTTTTTACCTTTTTTAAATTCATTTTACTTTTTTTACTTTTTTTAAACTCATTTTACTTTTTTACCTTTTTTAAATTCATTTCACCTTTTTTTACCTTTCTTTATTTTATTTTACTTTTTTTACATTCATTTTACTTTTTTTTACTTTTTTTAAACTCATTTTACTTTTTTACCTTTTTTTAAATTCATTTTACTTTTTTTTACATTCATTTTACTTTTTTTACCTTTTTTAATCTCATTTTACTATTTTTTACCTTTTTTTAAACTCATTTCACCTTTTTTTACCTTTCTTTATTTTTTTTTTACTTTTTTACATTCATTTTACTTTTTTTACCTTTCTTTATTTTATTTTACTTTTTTACCTTTTTTTCTTTTTTGTACTTTTTTTTTATTTTATTTTCCCTTTTAACCTTTTTTTATATTATTTTACTTTTTGTACATTATTTTACCTTTTTTTACTTTGTAAAATAGTGAAACTTTGTCTTTCGAAGAATATTATAATTGGAAATTTTTCCCAATAATAACACTTAATTCATAGCTCTGATTTCTGGGAATTATAATTAGTCTAAAATAGATGCCGAAGAGAGAAAGAGAGAGAGAGGGAGAGATTTGAAAGATTTAATACATTATAAGCAAACTGCCGACGTATATCTTTATAATGCAACTGTGAAAACACACGAGAGGGAAAGGATTATAATTTTTTAATTCCGCTGACATAAAAAAAGAACCGTGTTTGACTATTTTTATCTGTCTCACTGAGTGTACATGCAAGACGCTAAAAATAACCTGAAGAGCATTCAACAGGTCTTGACAGAATCCTCCAACAGGTGTATTGTTTTAAGTCAATGAGAGAAATTTTCATTTTATAATGCAATTTATTATTTATTCCGATTTTTTTCTGTATTTTTAAATTAAAATATTCAATTTTACTCGTACCGGATATGGATAGAAAGTTTAGTTTTATTATAAATTCTGATATTAATAAAAATTTATTCCTTGCTTCTTTCTTATCAATTCATTAAAAATTTATTATTTATTTATTATTATTATTATTATTATTATTATTTAATAATAATAACACCAAAATACACCTTTAAATATATTATTATTTAATCATTATAATTTATTGTTAATAAAAAATAAATAAAATAATAGTGTTTTCTGAAACTGTGTTCAAAAATTTCATTGGAATTTTTGACAATAAAAATATTTTTTTTTAATTAATTACTGCGAAGAATTTTCTGCATTATTATTTTAAAATACTTGAAATCTTGCGAAAAATTGAATTTATATCTTTAAAAATATGTTAATTTTATTGAAATAATTTTTTATTTTATTAAAAGTATTCTAATTTCTACAAAAAAATTTATCTAAATTTTTGAAAATAACTGAATTTTAAAGAAATTAATTAATTACTGCGAAGAATTTTCTGCATTATTATTTTAAAATACTTGAAATCTTGCGAAAAAATTAATTTAAATCTTTAAAAATATGTTAATTTTATTGAAATAATTTTTAGTTTTATTAAAATAATTTAAATTTCTACAAAAAGTTTTATCGAACTTTTTGAAAATAATTGAATTTCTCCGAAGAATTTTATTGAAAATATATTTTTAACTAATTTAATTCTTTCGCGAGAAATATTATTAATTATGAAAATAATTCAAATTTTTTGTAAGAATTTTGTTAAAAATAAGTTGATTTTTCAAAAAAAAAATTTTACCAAAAAGTTCTGAAAATAATTCAATTTTCAATTTTCGTAAAGAATTTAGTTTAAATTTGACAAAATAATTGTTTTTTTGCGAAGAATTTGATCAAATTTTAAAAAATAATTGAATTTTTTTTAGAGACATTTTATTGAAATTGTATTAAAAAATATAATTGAATTCCTGTCGAGAATATTTATTAAAGTAAACAAGTTAATAATTTAATTTTTTTATTTTGAATTTTAAATTCCAAAATTTATTGGAATTTTTATTTCAAAATTAAAATTCTTTTCAATTTGTAATAATAATTATAATGAGTGGAAAGAACAATTTTTAATAATAAAATTTTTAATAATTAATAATTAGTTAATAATTTAATTAATTTTAAGTTTAATAATTAATTAATAATTTAATTAACTTTAAGTTTAATAATTAATTAATAATTTAATTAACTTTAAGTTTAATAATTAATTAATAATTTAATTAACTTTAAGTTTAATAATTAATTAATGTTTGAGAATTTTTTTTATTAATATGCAATTCGAATTTTTCTGTTACAGAATAAGACAGATGCTCATGTTCTGGAGATAATTTCCTACATTTTAATTATTGTCGGAGCGCTGACATTCTTTGTCAGTTTTCTTGGATATTGTGGAGCAATGTTCGAATCTCGATGTCTCCTCTGTGTCGTGAGTTTCTTTTAATTTATTTTTTCACATTTTTCTTAATCCCTACTGTAAAAAATTAAATTTTTTTATTTTTAAGTTTACAGACTGTCCGATTTTCACATTTTTCTTTTTTTTTTAACTTCGTCCCATATTTCGTTAATTTTCACCTTTTTTTTCATCTATTTTGTAAATTTTGCAAAACATTTTTTAACTAAAAATTTTGTTTCAAACAATTTTTCAACAACTAAATTTTTATATAATTGTTTTTAATGGATTTTTATGTATTTTTTTTTTTAAATGAATTTTAATTAAATTTTCATTAAATTTCATATTTCTTTAATTTTCACCTTTTTCGTCTATTTTGTAAAATTTGGTAAATATTTTTAATTAATAGTTTCAAAAAATTTTTCAACAGGTAAATTTTCATTAAATTTTTATTCAATGAATTTTAATTAAACTTTCATGTAATGAATTTTGATTGATTTTTCATTAAACTTTCATTTAATGAATTTTGTCTAAATTTTCTCATTTAATGAATAATTTATTGAATAATTTATTGAATTTTCATTAAACTTTCGCATTTAATTAAATTTTATAAAATTTTCTCATTTAATGATTTTTCATTAAATTAAAATCTTTATAATTACTTCTGAATTCTGAACTCGTCAACATTTTGAATTATTCGTAGAATTTTTTATTTATAATTTTATAAATTTACAAAAAATGACAAAATATTAATTTTGTTTTTAATTTTCAGTACGGCGTTCTCATCCTGATTGTTCTCATTCTCGAGTGTGTGGTTGTTGGACTTGCTTTTGAACTCAAAGGAGACGTAAGTTTCCTTGAAAGATTGAATATTTCCCCTTCTATTACGAAATAATCTTAACTGCCTATTTTCCAAGTAATTTCAAATTGTTCTTTTCCTTTTAAAAACTCAAGTCATTTAATGCAGTTGTTGCTGGTAAGAAATTATTCACTTTGGTTTTTATACTTAAAAAAAAAAATATATATATAGTAAAAAAATTTTTCCAAATATTATTCAACTCTAAGGGAAAAAATACATTTAATAATTGAAAATTTGTTAATAAAAATTATTATTTAATAAAATATTGAAAAAATGGAAACATTCCGAGTCAGTTGCTGACTGACACGAAGTTATCGTTAAATTCAATATTTTATTAAATATTTAAAAATTAAAACACCGAGTGATAAAATTATTTAATTTTTAAAAACTATTGTTGTTGTTGTTTTTTTCGAAATTGTTAATTTTTAATTGTTATTTTTTAAATTCTTTTAATGGGGAAATTTTTACAGGCCCGGAATGAGATAGAAAAGTTGGCAGATAACACTCTTCAGTCCTATACAGGAAATCAAGATGCCCCAACGATTTTGTGGGATAAAGTCATGACTCAGGTAAATCAGGAAAAAATGTAATTAAAATTAAATTGAATTTAAAATTCAAGTAAAATATAAATTTAAACTTAGAAAAATAATTGATTTTTTAGAGGTTTTAATTATATTTTTCAAAAATAGAAATTTCTGGAGAATTTTAATGACAAAAATTAATTTAATGATTTAATTTCAACTAAAGTAGTAAACAAATTATTAAATTTTTTAAATTCTGTACAAATTTCAGTTTTTTGAAAATTTTTAAATATTAACAACCTTAAAACTCAAATAAAATCAATTAGAAATGAATTTAATCAAATTGTAGTTAAATATTTGATTTATAGAAGAATTTCAGTTATAAATTCTAGAAAATAATGCAAAATAATAATTTTTAAATAATTTAAATTAAAAATTAGAAAAATAATTGATTTACGAAAGGTTTTAATTATAAAATTGACGTTGTTTGAGAATTAAAAAAAAATTTAATTTTACATTATTTTAACCAAAGTAGAAAAAGAAATATTAAATTTTCCAAAATTCAATAAAGAATTTAGTTTTTTGACAATATTTAAATATTAAAAATTTTAAATCTAAAATTAAAATCAATTAAAAACCAATGTAATAAGATTGTAATTAAATTTTTGATGTAAAGAAAAATTTCAGTTGTAAAATCCAGAAAATAATCCAAAATAATAATTTTTAAATCATTTAAATTAAAAATTAGAAAAATAATTGATTTACGAAAGGTTTCAATTATAAAATTTAAATTGTTTGAGAATTTTAATAAAAAAATATTTAATTTTAAATTAGTTTTAACCAAAATAGTAAAAGATATTAAATTTTTCAAAAAATTGACAAAATTCTAGTTTTTTGTCAACTTTTAAATTATAAAAAATAGAAACCTAAAGTTTCAAACTAAATCAATTTAATTAAATTGTAATTGAAACAAAGACTTTTTTGATTTAAGAAAAAAGATTTTTTGATTTACATAAGAATTTTTGTTAACAATTCTAAAAAAATATTGAAAATAACTGTAAGAATAATGAAGATAAAAATTTTTCTTAATAATTAAATTTCAATTTATTTTAATTAATTTTCAGAATAAAGTTTTTGAAAAATTTGAATTTTCAATAACTTTAATTATAAAAATTCGCAAAATAATTCAATGTTTCAAACAAAAAGTTTTGGAAAATTACAATTGATGGAAAATTTAAAGTAAATTCGTTAATTTAATGAATTAATTTTAACCAAAGTAAAGAAAAAAATATTAAATTTCTAAAAATTATAGTTCTTTGCAAACTTTGTAAATATTTGAAACTTTTAAGTACAAACGAAATTAATTAATTTAAAAAGTTTTAATAAATTGTAATTAAAAAGGAGAATTAAAAATATTCCATTCATAGGAAAATTTTAGTTATAAATTCTAATAAAAAATAGGGGAAAAAATTTTAAGAGTAATAAAAGTAGAAATTTTTCTAATAATTACATTTCACAAAAGTTGCAAAGTAATAGTTTTGAAAACTTTTAGTTTCAAATAATTTAAATAAAAAATTTTTTTCGCACTGTTTTCGAAAAAAATGAAATTATTTAAAAATTATAGAAATTAGTTTAATTTGTGAATATTTTATTGAAATGAATAATTTTCGATGAATTGAAATTTCGTAAAATTAAAATCATAACAATTTGAAAATTTTGTTTTTTAATAATTATATTACACAAAAAATGCAAATTAATAGTTTTGAAAATTTTTATTTTCAAATAATTTAAATAAAAATTTTTTTTTAGAACTCAGTTTTCGAAAAACTGGAAACATTTAGAAATTAGTTTAATTTTCGAATATTTTATTGAAACTGAATAATTTTCGAAGAATCAAAATTTCGTAAAATTGAAAACATAACATTTTTAACAAATTTTTTTTTATAATTATTTCAATTTATTTTATTTTTTAATTTTATCTCCAGTTTTTTTTCAAATAATTAATTTTTGAAAGAACTTTCTGAAAATTACTAATAATTATTATCTAAATGAATTGATTAAGAAAATAATTTTAGTTCTAAATTGTATGAATTAATTTTTTAATTATTTAAAATAACAAATATTTCTGTTTGTCTGTTATCAATTTTTGATATTTATTGATTTATTGATTTTATGGGATAAAGTCATGACTCAGGTAAATCAGGAAAAAATTTAATTAAAATTTAATTTAAATATAAATTTAAAATTAGAAAAATAATTGATTTTTTAGAGGTTTTAATTATATTTTTTTTAAATTGAAATTTCTGGTGAATTTTAATGAGAAGAATTAATTTAATGAATTAATTTCAACTAAAGTAGTAAACAAATTATTAAATTTTTTAAATTCTGTACAAATTTCAGTTTTTTGAAAATTTTTAAATATTAACAATCTTAAAACTCAAATAAAATTAATTAGAAATGAATTTAATAAAATTGTAGTTAAATATTTGATTTATAGATGAATTTCAGTTATAAATTCTAGTAAATAATGCAAAATAATAATTTTTAAATAATTTAAATTAAAAATTAAAACATAATTGATTTACGAAAGGTTTCAATCGTAAAATTAAATTTTTTGAGAATTTTAATAAAAATTTATTTTATTTTTAATTAATTTTAACCAAAGTAGTAGAAAAAATATTAAATTTTTTAAATTTTTATAAAAATTTTAATTTTTGACAACTTTTAAATATTAAAAATTTTGAAACTCAAATTAAAATCAATTAAAAACCAATTTAATAAAATTGTAATTAAATTTTTGATTTAAAGAAAAATTTCAGTTGTAAAATCCAGAAAATAATTCAAAATAATAATTTTTAAATCATTTAAATTAAAAATTTGAAAAATAATTGATTTACGAAAGGTTTTAATTATAAAATTGACATTGTTTTGTGTCTAGTTCCATTGCTGCGGTTCCAACTCTTACAAAAGTTTCGATAGTCTCACGAAATGGAACAGGCAAGGAAAAATAATTCCAGAAGCTTGCTGTAAAAGAGTAGGTGAACGTTTATTGGATCAAAATTGTCCGATTCATCCATCAAATGAGAACGCTTACCTGCAGGTATTTATTATTTTTAATTCTTATTTTCTTCTATTAATTATTTTCATTTATTCACAGTATCCAGACTCTCGACTTTTTCCACTGTTTGCAAAAAGTGCGATTTTTTTTCTATTTATTTTAATAAAATTCTACTTTTCTTATACAATTTTCCCTTTTTGCTTTTGTTACAATACGACATTTTTTTTTTGAAGGAAAAAATAATAATTTAATTATTAAATTTATTAATTTTTTTTTCTTTTTTTTTTTATTCTTTTTTATTTATTTTTTTTTATTTTCTTTTTTTCAAAGAAATAATTTTTCAATAGAGAATGAATTAAAATTAAGTATTTAAAGAAGTATTAAGGAAAAATTTTGTTTTATACTTGAAAAATATGTTTTGGAAAAAATTTATTGTTTACGCTGATTAAGAAAATTACATTGAATTGATTGAACAAGTTTAATGAACTAATTGCGAAATTAAGTTTTGTCTTTTATTTATATTACTCGTCGTAATTGCATTTTTTTCATTGTAATCTACTGGTTTTCAATTAATGGCTTATCTTAAACCTGCAGCTTTCCATAATGTGTCTTCATTATGCAAGCTTCGACTTTGATGAACTATATTCTGATTTGTTCTCATTAAAATTGTCCATAATTGCTGCGATTATTTGCGTACTTTGTTTTACGATTTTGCAAAACTTATTTCATCATTTTACATTTTTAGAAAATAATGTACAGTGCGTATTTTTTTCACATTTATTCAGATTTCTTTTTTATTATTTTGTGATTGATAATTTAATTTTATGATTTATAAATTTTTATTTGCAAATGTTAGTTTGAATTTTTTTTTAGTATTTTCAGACTCCGTTTTTAGAAATTAACTTGAATGAAAATCGTCAAAAGAATTTAGAATAATTCAATTATTTGCAAAAAGAATTAATAAAACTTCGTCGGTGGAGTTTAAAGTATTTTCGATAATTACTTTTGAAAGTTTTAATAAAATTCTTAGCTAGATTTCATTGAATTAATTTTTTTTTAAATTTAATATTTGATTTATTCGTATTTGTTATTTTAGTGATTTTTGAATGATATAATTGGTAATTTTTTTCTAGGGCTGCGTGAATGGATTGGTGCAAGCTGTCGAGGACAATGCTGAGATAATAATTGGCGTGTGCGCTGGCTTGGTTGTCATTGAAGTTTTGGTCATCATTTTGGCTCTTTATCTCGCCTGCTGTCATTGGCGACCACAACATGGTAGGCTCGGTGTTAAAGTGAATTACTAAAAATTATCAACGGTAAAAATTGAGACCTTATTGAAACCTTTGCAGTTAATCGATGCGTTGAGCAACCTAACAAGGAGTAAACCGATAAAAATCACGTCCATCGGATCACGATTGATCTTTAACAGCGAAACTAACATTTCTCTCATTCAAGAATCTCGTCTCTCATCGAGGACGGTTTTTTTTTGTTGCATTAATTAACAATGCAATTTATGTATTTATATTTATCGTCTCCCAGAAAAACAAAAAAAATTGTGCTGGGTTTCATCATTAATTCAATATTAATCATTTTTTCATTTTTGTCCTCCATTTTTCACATTGGAGCCAAACTGTTTTCGAACATTGCCGCACAAACACACGTTTACAAAAAAAAATTAGATTCTAAATCTTTTTTCGTTGACAAAATTTTCTTTTTTTTCTCTTTTCTTTTCGTTGAATTCGAAATTAATTCCGAGACAGTTTGGCGTTTAATTCGCGTCGTTAATAATTATTTTTCTGAATTTTGATTCAATTGCGCAATTATGGGAAGAAGTCGTTTTTTATTCGTTTAGAGTTGGAAAGAAAGCAAAATAATTTATTCACTACTCTAGTTATGATTTCTCAGTCAATTTAAATTTTGATTCGAGTTCGAGTTCGAACTTCTAATTGAATCGAATTTCAATAATCCGAGAATTTTTCGCACACATTTCATTTTTTATTCAAGAGAAGAATGTTTAAAAAAAATTATCTTTCACGTCCCAGAGAGATTTAATTTTTCGATTATAGATATTTTTCTGTTACAAAAAAGACATTCCAATTTTGTGTTTATAGTTTATCGATATAGAAACAATTGAGTAGTAATTATAATAATTAATTATTATTGTTTATTAAAAAAAAAATATGATAGTAATGATAATATTATTTTATTTATTATATGTTCATGACTTTCGTCTTCGAACGAGAATAATAACAACAATAACAATAATAATAATAATATCAATAATAATATTAATTTTATCCATTTATTTATTTTATTAATCGAAAAATTGGAAAACAATTTAATTCTTTCGAGAGAAAACATTTTTTTCAACAATTGAATTCTTTCAAGAAAATGGAATTGAATTTGTATTAAAAATAATTTCATTCTTGAAAAGAATTTTTGTTGACTAATTAAATTGTTTTTAAGAATTTATTCCAACTTTTTTTTAAATATATGGACTTTCTTATTTTTAGAAATAATTTTATTACTTCGAGAATTTTTTTCGAAATTCAAATTAAGAAGAATTGAATTCTTCCGAAGAATTTTATTATTTTTATAAATATTGAAATTGTGGCGAAAAAATGTATTATTAATATTATTATTATTATTATTATTATTATTATTATTACTATTACTATTATTATCATTGTTAATAATTTAATCTACGTATTTTTATTTACTATTTAAATATTTAACTTAAACTGAAAATTCCTCTTTTCGTCGGCTTAGAAACTTTTTTCCATTTTTTAAAAAAATATTTTCCTTTTCGAATTTTTAGAGGAATGTATTTATATATTTAAAAATATATATATAGAGTACAATGAGATGTACCTGAGATTAGAAAATTCCGCATCTCTGGGATCAAAGATAGTATATAAAAATATATTTAGAGATAAAAGTTGCACTAAGAAATTTTACGAGTTTCATCGTTTAAAAAAGCATTTAAATTAAAAAAAAATCACTTCGTCGACTATAAAGAAAATAAAAAAATTAATGAATAAATAAAAAAAGTAAGAAAAAAATACTATAAGCCGTTTTTTCGCATCTGCGAGTGAATTCTCAAAAAAAAAAAAAAAATGCGAAATAAAACTTTCGAGTCACAGTTGTAGGCTTTTTTCGTCCGAGGAGATAAAAGAAAAATAAAATATTTCTTGTATAAATCTATTCGCAAAAAGTTGGAGAAAAACAAACAAAAAAAAAAAATAATATCTATGTGTCGTTCTTGTAAAAATGCAGGTAAAATTTTTTCTCCATATGTGCTTGCAATAATATTGTTAGGCTGAAAGAATGTTTAGCTCTGCGAGAACAATTGTTTTTGGAGCGTCTGTAAATTATCAGAATTTGTCAAATTTTCCTATTTAAATTGAATTCAGTGTTTAAAACAAATCTTCTGTTTATATTTTAATTCTATTTGTATTTTTAAATTAAAAATATTAAAAATACGAATATATTGAAATAGAGATAGAAAAAAATGTATTTGCTTCAAATTTCTATTTAATTAATATTTCTTTTCTAATTTTGTAATTTCAATTAATTATTTAATAATAATTGTTATTAATTATTATTATTATTATTTATTATTATTTATTATTAATTTCAATTCCAATTCCATTGCTCTTGAATTAGTAATTAAAATTTATTATTTTTTGTTTATTTAATATTAATATTATTATTTTGTTGAGATTAATTTACAGACGGTCTCGAAAATTATCTGATTTTCCATGTTTCGAGTGAAAAACTCAAGTCAAAAGCCATCCTGCCCCGCCCCCCGAACCCTAATGAAGACAAAACGATTAATTAGTAATCGAAAAAAAATACATTCAAACAAAACAGAAATTTAATAACAAAAAAAAACTCAGACACAAGGAAAGGTTATAATAATATGAAGCCATTGATAAAAAGATCGTTGTTTTTAGCTTGTGTAGATGTATCGTCAAGACATGCCTGGTGAAGACGAAGCGAGTTATTTTGCGTCTCAAAAGTAAGATTGCAAATTTTTTTTTTTTTCATTTTTTTCGTCAAATTTAACCGTATTTTTTTTTGTCTCATTAGATTTATAATTATAACAAAACTTACTGTACTCTCCTTATGGAAACAAAAAAAAAGAACAAAAACAAAGTGAACAAGCAAACTTTTCTGTTTTAATATCTATGTAGTGGAGCCTTAACTAAAAAAATTAAAAAAAAACAGGCATGAAAATCTTTTCTCGCGCTCTTTCTTCTCTTTCTTTCTTTCTTTCTTTTTCTGCATGTCATTGCCAACTAATTATTATTTTTGAAAACAAAACCCCAAACAATGTGGAAAATACCAAAGAGAAAATTTATTTTTTTACCCCTTTCGATGGTAAAAGAACAAGTGTTATTTTCTTTAATTAGAAGACATGTTGTTTGGGTGTTGAATTTTTTTCTCTAAAGCTTCCTCAGTGTTATTAATTTCATGTAACAATTTTTTTGTTCTCACACGAGTCTAGAAATTGGCACAAATTTTCACCTTAATAAAGTGACGACAGGGTAAAAAGAAATTAGAATAAAAATAGAGATTATTTTGAAATAAAAAATTAGCAGTGATTTCCGTCCTGAGAATATTTTTTTAGAAAATTCTTTTGTAAGAAGTCGACAATTTTCTTAATGAAGATAAAGTTAATTTATTGAACAAGTAATTAAATTCGTAACTTTAATTATTTAATTCGTAACTTTAATCATTTAATTCATAACTTTAATGATTAAAATTGAGAATTAAATAATTAAAGAAAGCATTTAAATTATTTGCAACTAATTTAATTATTAATTATTAAAATCGTTTTTATTGATTGCAATTAATTTAATTATTAATTAGAAAAAATCATTATTTTTTTTGTTTTGAAAAAAATTTCTTTACTTATTTTCATTGCAAAAAAAAATAAACTAAATTAAAATCGAAATATTCATTTTCAATCAATTTTTTTTTTCTGTCGACATTTTCCCAATAATTATTGTCAAATCGAAATTTATTATTAAATAGTAAATACTAATGTAAATAATGAAAAAATCGATTTTTTTGTGTGAATAATTTGTGCTAATTAACTCGATACATTGTTATTTATAATTTAAGAATCGTACGTATTCGCATGTGTGCTTATTTAATCTAGAATATCAATTTTCAATCATTTTTATTATTATCATTAAATATTTGTAAAATGTTAATTTTTTTCATGGAAGAAAAATACTTTTTTGGAGCACATCTTCGCATGCGTACGTAAAAATATAGATTCTTATTATTACCGTTTGTTCCACAAACAAAAAAAAAATCATTTCGACATTATCAGGATTCAGAAGTAAAAAAAAGTAAAAATTTTTTTTTTTGTTAAAATAAATAAATAAAATAGTGAATAAGAATTGAAAAATTTTACGTTCTGTCAGAAAAGGGAAATTAGTTTTCAGTATAGAAATTGAGATTTTTGTAATTGATTTTTCGAAAAATATTTTCATTTCTCTTGTAAATTCGCAGAATTCTGAAAGATTTGTTTTGGAAATAAATAATTCGGAAAAAAGTTTTTTAAAAGTTTATAAAAGTTATTTTTTGTTTTTTGTTAGTTTAAAAGTATATTTTTTAGTGGATATGTATTTTTTAAGATGAGAAAAAATATTTTGTTTTTATTTTGGAATTCGAAAGAGGCGCAAATATTTGTAGGCACTTTAAGGAATTAAAATTCCTTTTTGTTTTAGATTCAATTGATTGAATTCAATTTGTTTAGTTTAGTTCAAGTAATTAATTAATTGAATTATATTAATTATTGCAATTAATTAATTGAATTATATTAGTTACTTCAATTAATTAATTGAATTAATAGAATTAATTGAATTACATTAATTATTTTAATTAATTAATGGAATTATTTGAATTATATTAATTATTTTAATTAATATAATGGAATTAAATTTAAAAAAATTGAATTCAACTAAAAATTTAATTTTCTTTTCATTTTACTTCCGAATCCTGAATTTTATCTCTCGATCAATGTCGCACATTTAGACGTTTTCGTTTCCAGTGATAACATTCTGGTGCTGCTGCTGACGAGACGTTTAGAGCATGGAACAAAATTGAGTAGTTCCTTCTAGCATTGCACCTTGAGTCCTTAGAGATCCTGTGCCTTGCTCGCTTGAAAAAAAAATATATATATATATATATATATTATATATAAAGCTAGTCGTTCATTGGCTGGCAAGAATCAATCCGTCGACATTTTTTTGCTCCTGGTGTGCAAAAGAAATAAAAAAAAAAGAAATTTTAAAGAAAAACTAAAAAAAAAAGAAAAGGTACCCGAGGAACGAGAGATGGAAAAATTAAAAATAGAAAAAAAACTTAGTACCTTAGAATTATCATTTTTTTTTTTCATGCTTCCAAAACTTGTTAAAGAGAAGAAAAATTTCAAAATTTCGCAAAATAACGAAAAAAAATTGAAAAATTATCGATAATAACAAAATTTTATTTTACTGTTCAATGAATTGTGTTCTTTAATTGAAATTCTGTCTTTTGTTGTAAAAAAGAAGTGTTACCTATATTATAGATTTGTTTTTTTTTAAACTCGAGAGAAAATGTCTCGAATTTCGTTTAAATCGTTTAAATCGTCGAAATCGTTTAAAATACTCTAAGTCGATAATTTAAGATTTCGGAGTTTCACTCTTACAAAAAAAAATGAATTTCGTTTTGCATGCAATGCACTATTACTGATGTATTTATTGAAAGAATATTTTTTTTGTCATTGTTGTATTTTTTTTATATGTGTTAAGTCGTTATGTGTGTACAAAAGAAAAAGCAAATACTATTGTCAGCGTTCGATTTCAAATTTTCTCGACTTTATTTTACAAGCATAATAATAATAACAAAAAAAAAGCGATCGAGTAAATATTTTGTAAAAAAATCAATGTTTCTTTTAAATTTGTCAATTTAAAATAATTCAAGAATCATTGATTTTTCCAATTGTCGTTGAGATGCAAAAAAGAAACATTTGCGATTCAAAAAAAAAAATTCCTTTTTTCTTTTATTATAAGAAAATCAAAAAAATGCTTAATTTTTACTATTTTTGGTAATAGGGGACAATTTCTTTGAATGAAATCAGAGAAATTGGAGATTTTTGTAAAGAGTGGAGAAAGAAGGGAATTTTTTTTCGCTATCGGTACAAAAAGTTGATGAAAAAGTATTAAAATATTTGGAAAGGAAAAAAGAAGGTTTAAGAATGAAGTTTGGAACGATGCTTTGATCGATGGTGATGTAACGAGTGTAATTTTTTTTTTTTTTTTTTTTTTTTGAAATGTTCAATATGAAAGAGTTTGTAAAAGAAAAGGTCCGTTTAAAAACATAATTAAAAAAAATGCACATAAAATACACATCTAGACAAATACACGTGAATACAAGTAAAAACAAGTAAATACGAGTAAAAACAAGTAAATACGAGTAAAAACAAGTAAATACGAGTAAAAACAAATAAATACAAGTAAATACAAGTAAATACACATAGAAAAATACGCATAAATACATATTATATATATATACACACAAAAAATACATAAATACATAAAAATAAATATAATAAAACCAAATACACAATAATAATATACACTAAATACAAAAATAACACACAAAACATACACTTTTATACAGAGACTGATACCTGACCTAAAAATGTATATATTTGACACACGATAAATAATTATTATTGCGATTCATGATAATTATTATAATTATTCTATATTTACGATATATTTTACTGTATTATTAATATTAATAATAATATGTATAATTAAAGTCTATAAATGGACTCTAGTGTCCTCGATCTGTTTAGATTTATTAAATGTATTTTCTGTTTCTTTTGTAAAAAAAAAAAACTGTACACACTAAATTTAAAAAATAAAAAGAAGTTTTATATTACTAGAAATTGATTTTTACACTCTTCGCAGAAACTAAAATAATTTTTAAAACAATTTGCAATAAAATTTCACGAAAGAATCGAATTCCTCTTCTGAAATTTGCATAAATCCTTTGGAACAATTCAATTATTTACTAACGTTTTTGAAAACATACAATTCTGTGCAAAAAAAAAATGTAAAAGTTATTTAATCTCAAAAAGTCAATTATTGCGAAGATTGAGCATAAAATTTATTTTCAATATTTAATTATTTTGCAAAATAGTCAAGAAAATTATTGTAAACAATTAAATTACTAGCAAATGTCACGCGTGGAATGTGTTATTCAATTTGTTGTTGTTACGCAAATTGGAAAATTTTTTATTTTTAAATATAAATTTTTGAAATAATTTCCAAGTGAAAATTTAAAAAATTCAGTTAAGTACAAAATTAATTATTACTGTTCATATTTTAAAAATTTTATGAAACTTTCACGAAAAAATTTAGTATTTTTCTAAAGTTTTAATAAATCCTTCGAAATAATTAAATTATTCTTACAAATATATAGTAAAATTCAATTATTTTTTTAAGTAGTAAAATCTTTGAAGAAATTCAATTATTTTTAAACAATTTTAATTGAATTCCTTGAAAGAGATCAATTTTTAGAAATATTTTTAACACACTTCGAAATATAATTCAATTCTTTTCTAAAATTTAAATAAATCCTTCGAAATAATTAAATTATTCTTAAAAATATATAGCAAAATTTTTCGCAAGAATTCAATTAATTGTATAAATAGGAAAGTTCTTTGCCGACATTCAATTATTTTCAAAACAATTTTTTATTAAGTTCCTCGGATGAATTCAAATAGTTTAAAATATTTTCATAAATTTTATTTATTTCCTAAATTTTTCTGAAATTCTTCGAAACAATTCAATTATTTTTATAAATATAAAAATTCTTTTAAGGAATTAAATTATTTTTAATGAAATTTAAATAAAATTACACGAAAGAATTTAATTATTTTCAAAAATTTACATAAAATTATATTTCAACAATAATTTTAAATTCTTTACAAATAATCCAATCATTGACAAAATATTTATAAAATAGAAAAAAAATTCCATTACTTTTAAATTATTTCATTAAAATTCTTCATAACAATTTAGTTATTTCTAAAAATTGGAAATTAAATTTTTTCGAAACATTTTAATTATTTTTGTAAATAGTAAAATGTTTTGAAGAAATTTAATTATTTTCAAAACAATTTCAATAGAATTTCTCGAAAGAATTTTAATCTTCAAATATTTAACATAAAATTAATTTATTTTCTAAAATTTCAATAAATTCTTCCGAAGCAGAAATTTAATTATTTCCAAAACAATTTTAATTAAATTCCTCGGCTAAATTCAAATATTTTAAAATATTTACATAAATTTTATTTATTTCCTTAAACTTTAATAAATTCTTTGAAGGAATTCAATTATTTTTATAAATACTACAATTTTTTGAATGAATTAAATTATTTTTAATTTAATTTCAATAAAATTACACAAAAAATTTAATTATTTTCAAAAATTTCCATAAAATTCTATTTCAACAATAATTTTAAATTCTTTACAAATAATCCAATCATTGACAAAATATTTATAAAATAGAAAAAAAATTCCATTACTTTTAAATTATTTCTTTAAAATTCTTCATAACAATTTAATTATTTCTAAAAATTGGAAATTAAATTTTTTCGAAACATTTTAATTATTTTTGTAAATAGTAAAATGTTTTGAAGAAATTTAATTATTATCAAAACAATTTCAATAGAATTTCTCGAAAGAATTTTAATCTTCAAATATTTAACATAAAATTAATTTATTTTCTAAAATTTCAATAAATTCTTCCGAAGCAGAAATTTAATTATTTCCAAAACAATTTTAATTAAATTCCTCGGCTAAATTCAAATATTTTAAAATATTTACATAAATTTTATTTATTTCCTTAAACTTTAATAAATTCTTTGAAGGAATTCAATTATTTTTATAAATACTACAATTTTTTGAATGAATTAAATTATTTTTAATTTAATTTCAATAAAATTACACAAAAAATTTAATTATTTTCAAAAATTTCCATAAAATTCTATTTCAACAAGAATTTAAAATTTTTTAAAAATAATTCAATTATTGTCGAAATATTTATAAAAAAGAAAAACAAATTTTATTATTTTCAATTATTTCTATAAAATTCTTCATAACAATTTAATTATTTCTCAAAATTTTAATAATGTCTTTAAAACATTGCAATTATTTTTATAAATAGTAAAATCTTTTTGCAGAAATTAAAAAATTCATTTAAGTTGTTTATAAAAATTGTTTAATAAAATTTCTTCCAAGGATTCAGTAAAATTTTTGCAAATTTTTTAATAAAATGTTTCGAAAAATTCATTTTAAATTTGCGCGGGAATTGTCAGACGAATGAGCGCAAACACTGCGTGAAAATGCGCCTTTAGGTTTTCCAGTACTGTCATGGCACGGTCACACCTCAGCTGCCTGCCTGCCTGCGCAGGCAGCCGCCACGAGAGTGGGAGAGAGGAGACGAATAATTTAAATTGTCTGACTCTCTTACTCTTATGTATTGCCATGACGACCTGCAGGCAGGCAGGCAGGCAGCCGAGGTGTGACCGTGCCATCATTGGTCAGCTTAGACCCCGCGTAAATTTGAAAACACGTTATTAATTACTTGAAATCATTTGTTTGCTTCTCATTTCACGAACAAGTGAATATTCCATTAATTAAATTTTTAAGTTTATAGCAAATCGACAGTTTTAAATTATTTTAAAAATCATTTATTATTTATTTCCACTTTATCAACAGAGATAACCAATAAATTCAGCCCAGCATCACTGCCCAGAAATAAATTCTCTAGTTTTCAAAATGGCTTCCTCAGTGCAGACTGTTTCTCGCCAAGTAAAACCAATTTTATCAATAAACGAACAGCAAGCTCGAAGAAGAGTTATTCAATTATATAAAACATGGTATCGTCAAATACCCTTTATTGGTGAGTGATAATTTTTTCCCCTTATATTCTATCGTTTGCGTAAAAATAAATCAACCAAATCATCACAAACTTTCTAACCTCAAAAAAAAGTACTTTTTTGTTATTGTAATTGTAAAATCGACGTTTTTAATTTAAAAAAAGTGAAGGAAAAATTTTAAACATTTAGGTAATTTTTTTTTCTACATGGTATTTTTTTCCAACTATTTATTTGTTTCTGTTTACAGTAAAATTTATTTCCCTCTCGATTCGTTATGTAAACTAATGTATATTTTACATTTTTGTATATATTTATAATCTTTATAATATTTTGTAAATTTAATTAAGCGTAGTTATTATTTTTAAATTTATCTTGACATTTAGTTTTGATTTAAAGTTTCTGTGTTTAGCATCAACTTTTTTGTGGGAAAAACAATTTTTTTGATTTTGATTCATATAGTTAATAAAATTTGTATGTTTGTAAATGTTAATTTAACTAATAATTCGAATGCTTCTTCAGTTAAGGACTTTGATATTCCGAAAAGTGAAAAGGATTGTAAGCAAAAGCTTCGTGAAGAATTTATGAAACATGAGAATATTAAGGATATTAGAGTTATTGATATGCTGACAATTAAGGTAATGAAAAAATATTTTTATTTTTCTCATTTCTATTCGAGTATTTGCATTAAATAATAATTATAAGTAAATAAAAAGTAATTTGAAGAATAAGTACTTTAGTCATTTTTATAGTATTTTAACGTAATTCTTTAGAAATAAATTTGAAATCTATTTTTATAGTATTTTTATAGTATTTTTATATTATTTTCATAGTATTTTAACAGTATTTTAACTGAATGAATGAAAATGAAATTAACATCTGTATTTATCCAGGGGCAAATGGAGTTAAAGGAAACAGTTAACAAATGGAAAAATGAAGGTGCATTAATGTATCTCTTTAAAGACACTGTGGAGCCAAAACCAACAGATTTCCTATCGAAATTTCTAACAGGCCACGACTAATGTATTTTGTTAATAAATTTAGTCAACATTCAGCCAACAACTGTACAGTTTATGAATGCTTAGAATTAAGATGTAAATTATGTTTCTAAAAATCGTATGTTATCAAATGTTATTATTTTATTTAAATTTATTCTAATAGAAAAAAAGAAATAAAATCTTTAATTGAACATTAAGTTATTAAAGAAAAGTGAATGCGAATTATTTAAAAATTTATTATTTCATTTCAGTAATTAAATAAAATTGATAATAATAACAATAATCAATTGAATCGTTCAAATATTTTTAAATCATTTTTTTTACATTAGATAAATTTTTCAAATATAATAAAAAAAAATCTTTTAAATAATTCCAAGTTTTGTACAATTTTAATGAAAATAATGTTTGAAAATCTGATTTTCGATTGTAGAATTTAATTGAATTGGAATTTTTGAAAAAAAATGAATACTCGGATCAAAAGTCTTAAGACAAAATTTATTATTATGAGATGTTAGGATTTTTTTAATTTAATTATATTCAATGTTTTTAATTAAACTTTTATGATAATTTAAATATCAGTAAAAAAAACTATTTACCTTACATTTCTATTTCAAATTCTGATTGTTTAGAATTACTTTTCAGATTTTTATGAATAGTAAATTAAATTTTTCTTTTGTTATAATTTGCAAATAAAAAATTTTGAAATAATTTCATAGGCAAAATTTAAAAAATTCACTTAAGTACAAAAATAATTGGTACTGTTCATATTTTAAAAATTTTATAAAATTTTCACGAAAGAATTCAATATTATTCTAAAGTTTTAATAAATCCTTCTAAACAATTCAATTATTTTTTTAAGTAGTAAAATATTTGAAGAAATTCAATTATTTTTAAACAATTTTAATTGAATTCCTCGGAAGAGATCAATTTTTAGAAATATTTTTACAAAACTTCGAAATATTTCAATTTTTTTCTAAAATTTTAATAAATCCTTCTAACTAATTAAATTATTTTTATAAATATTGTAAAATTCTTCGTAAAAATTCAATTAATTATATAAATAGTTAAATTCATTGCAGGATATTAATTATTTTGAAAACAATTTTAATTAAATTCCTCGGATGAATTCAAATATTTTAAAATATTTTCATAAATTTTATTTATTTCCTAAAACATTAATAAATTCTTCGAAACAATTCAATTATTTTTATAAATACTGCAATTCTTTACAGAAATTTGATTATTTTAAATCCAATTTAAATAAAATAAGACGAAAGAATTTAATTATTTTCAACAATTTCCATAAAATTCTATTTCAACAAGAATTTTTAATTCTTTAAAAATAATTCAATTATTGTTATAAAAATTTATAAATAAGAAAAAAAATTTCATTATTTTCAATTATTTCTATAAAATTCTTCATTCCAATTTAATTAGTTCTCAAAAATTTTAATAAATTCTTCGAAACATATCATTTTTTTTATAAATAGTAAAATTCTTTGCAATAATTCATTTATGTCTATAAATTGTAAAATCTTTTGTAGAAATTTAAATATTTTCAATCTAATTGAAATAAAATTAAGCAAAAGAATTTTAATCTTCAAATATTAACATAAAATCCATTTAATTTATAAAATTTTAATAAATCCTTATAAAGTCAACAATTTTTTTTAAGTAGTAAAATCTTTACAAAAATTGAAAACAATTTTAATTGAATTCCTCGGATGAATTCAAAATTTTTTAAATATTTTCATAAATTTTATTTATTTCTTAAAATTTTAAGAAATTCTTCAAAACAATTAAATTATTTTTATAAATATAACAATTCTTTGAAGAAATTAAATTATTTTTAATCCAATTTAAAGAAAATTACACGAAAGAATTTAATTATTTTCAAAAATTTCCATAAAATTCTATTTTAACAAGAATTTTAAATTCTTTAAAAATAATTCAATTATTATTAAAATATTTATCGTAAAGAAAAAAAAATTTCATTACTTTCAATTATTTCTTTAAAATTCTTCATTCCAATTTAATTATTTCTCAAAATTTTAATAAATTCTTCGAAACATTTCAATTTTTTTTATAAATAGGAAAATTCTTTGCAATAATTCATGTTTATAAATAATAAAATACTTTTGCAGAAATTTAATTATTTTCAAAACAATTTTAATAGAACATCTGGAAAGAATTTTAATCTTCAAATATTAACATAAAATTCATTTAGTTTCTAAAATTTTAATAAATTCTTCGGAACAATTTAATTATTTTTAGAAATAGTAAGAAAATTCTTCGCAAGAATTCAATTATTTTTAATACAATTTTAATAGAATTCTTCTTCATAAGATTCAATTGCTTTGAAAATTTTTAAAGAAACTCCATTAGCTCAAAAAAAAATTCAAGAAATTCTTCAAATGAATTTAATTAGTATTTTTAAGAATTTGAATAAAATTATTCACGAGAATTTAATAACATTTTTAGAAGAAATTCTACTATCAAATTTTTTGAGAAAATTCTTAGCAATATTTCGATGATTTCCAATACATTAATTTTAAAATGGAAAATATTTGAAAAGAAAAATTATAAAAAGAGTTAAGAAACAAAAAAGCAAACGACAACTAAATTCATATAGATTTTTTGTCAGGGATTCAATTACTTTTTATAAATAAATAAATAAAATTAATTGCAGAATTTCATTTATTTTCAATACAATTTTAATCGAATTCTTCGAAAAATGAAATTATTCATAAAAATATTGAAGTATTAATTTATTTAATTTATTTATTTTTATAAATTAACTTTGTTTATAGAAATTTTAACTATTATTATTAATTATTAATTAATTAACTTTATTAAAGTCTGTGGTTTTTCATTCTGTCCGTTCGCAGTATGAAGTTAGTTTTTGTATATGCTTGTTTTTTTCGTTTTGAAGACACATTTTTCTTGATAATAAATTATGTTTGATTTATAAGTTTTATAATTATATTTTGTTTATTTGTTTCAAATTATTAGTTTCTTTTGAAATAAAAAGTTGTGAAATTTTTATTTTTTAATTACAATTTTTAACAATAATGTTTTTTTTATTTTAAATTAATAAAAAAAAATGTGTAGGAAGAATTTGTGTATTTCATAATTACAATTTTTATTTTTTTCTGTATATAAAGATATTTTATATTTTACTAGCTAAAAAAACGCTCGTGTACTTTCTCATATAATTATTAAAAAACAAAATATTTAATTTCATTTGAAGAATTTCTTTAATAAGATTTCATTTTTTAACCTTCTAAAAATGAATTTATTTTAAGTTTTATCTAGAAATTAATGAAAAAATTTGAATTATTTCTTTTTCTTTATTTAAAATTGAAGGAAAAATAAAGTAATTTGAAGTATTTTACAAAAGTAGTATTTTTTTTAACAAAATCAGAATTATTTTTTTTTTTTAATATGTATTGATTAATAACTTCTTTCATTTTTTATACAAAAAAATTTTTTTTAATTTTCTTTATTTGTTATAAAAAAAAATTTAAATTATTTCACAGAATGTTAAATTGTATTGAGAAAAAGGTAAAAAATTTGAAAAATTTCTTTTCTTAACTTTTCAATGAGGACTTTCAATAAAATTCTGATTTTTTGGAAATAAATAATATAAATTATTATAATTTCCATTTAATAATCATAATGTTTGTTATGCTATGTTTGTACTGCGGACTGACACTACGATAAAAATTGTATACTACGAAAATAACTTAATTCTCGAGGAGAATTTCGTTTAAATTTTTTAAAATATATTGTAATTAAATTCTTTTTGCAGAATGTCTTTGAATTTTTTGTCATAAAATGGAGTTTCTTTAATAATTTTAATTAAACATTTTAAAAATAATTGAAATTTTATGGAGAAGAATTTTATTAAAATTGTATTAAAAATAATTGAATTCTTGCGAAAAATTTTACTATTTATAAAAATAATATAATCTTTACGAATTATTTAGAAAGATTTGTTAAAATTTTAGGAAATATTGGAATTCTTTCGTGAAATTTCATTAAAATTCTTGAAAATATAAACTTAAGTTATTTTTTTTAATTTTGATTATGAAATTATTTTAAAAATTTATGTTTGTTAATAAAAAAATTTGTAATTTGTATAACAGTATCATATTGAATACTACGTTCCGCGCGCGTATCGTTTGCTAGTATTGTATTTAATTTCCTTTTAAATACGAATAATATAATGAAAATAGGGAGATTGGGGAAGCAAAGTGACACAAAATGTTTTTATTTGAAAAGGTACATTTTTAATTAACCATTTATAGAAGGTAATCATTTTTTTGTTGTTTAATTTACATAGTATTTTTGTTTTTACATCGATATATTATTATTCAGTTATATACATTTGACAACGTGATATATTACTAAGCACCTTAGGTACCATCTAGTTCACTTTTCACAGCCATACAGATATTTTGCTTTCCTTCAGTGAACAAATATAAATACATATATATTTATACATATATATATATTGATGTATAAATTTCGCGCCTATTCCGCTTATTATTTTTTTTTTCTTTTGACAAAAAACAAAGCGTTACGCGATATTAATGAATATATTTTTCATGCGCACTATTTTTGTTTTTGTTTTATGTACATACGGTAAAAACTATACAATTGAGTCGAGCTCTCTCTCTCTTTCACACACACTCTCTCTCTCTCTCATTCTTCCTTTTTCCTTTCTCTCCTTTTTTTCACACGACCAACAAAATTTCTAATATTCCAACGAGTTCCAAAGAAATCCTCCGATTCTCTTTTCGCTTTCGTCAAACTTTGGTTAGAAATATTTCTCTCGTTTTTTTTTTTTTTTAATTATTTTCTTCTTTCTAATATGTAAAAAAAATAGATATTTATAATAAAGAAAAATGACAGAAAAGTCGCCGGCCTTAAAAAAAAATTGAAAAAAATCGGACCTTGTGTAAAAATGTCTCTAGCTCTCAAAAAGAAACGATTGCTCGTAAATTCATAAAATATAAATCTTTTGTTTTTATACAACAACATTGTCGGTAACTTTCATATAAAAAAAAAATTGCACGCTTATAAAAAAAAAAAGAATGGCAAAAAGGGGAAGAAAAATTAACAAAAGTGAATCAGAGATCGCGATCAGAGGTTTTTTTTGTAAAAAAAAATCATTCTTTTTTGATAAATGGTTGTGAATTTTTTTGTCGCGATTCTGTTTTTTTTGGCGAGAGAGGAAAATTAAAGGTCAAACGATACTCTCTCTTTCGGTTTGAATATCATAACCGGCGATAACGCCACGACGAAGTGAAACATCACTGTTACGTAAACCATTGCCATTAAACAAATTGACTAACCAGCTTTTTATTGAATTTCTCGCTGACGATTTTTTATCGGGCACATTGTCGCCGGCGCTTGGCGTCGACACAACCTGATCCAATGATCGCCAACGTTTTATTTGCACACCGTTATTTTCATCGTTATCATTATTATCATTGTTTAATAGTGGAATTTCGGCTTCGTTTGCTGTTGTCGTTGTTGTTATCACATTGCCATTTGGATAATTATTATTTAACACTATGTCCGTTATGTTTGTCTTTGAATTTGTTCTAATGCACTTGTCACAATTTTCCATTGATCGAAAACTCTTTTTTGTTGTTTCACGCCAATCGAAATATGGCGATAGTGAATTTTTCTCATCTACCTCCTTCTCCTCTTCTTCTTCGTATTCGCATTCGTCCTTTTCTTTCTCCTCTTCTTCGTATTCGCCTTTTTCCTTTCCTTCGTCCCCTTGTCGTTTATTGTAATCAATTTGTATTGGAAATGGATCGAGTGATCTCGATTCGCGTACAAATGTTGGATAATCGTTGGTTGATGATGACGAGGCGATTGTCGAGAGGACGCGGGGATTTCTGTTTCTCGCATTTAAACGTGTCGATGTATTATTTAGAAAGAGATCGTCGAGGGCAAGCTTTATGTTGGCTGCACGATTTTCGGCCTCCTCGCGAATTGTGACATTGTCGAGGGTTGTTTTCGATGAGGAATTCTCGGTTATAAAGAGAGGCGAACGTTCGAGTTTGCGAACGAGAAGGTGACGTGGCAGGGGACTTGAGCCACCGCATTGGGACGTTGTGTCGTCGGGCGTTGGCCTTGGGACACTTGATTGTCTTCGACTTCCGGCGCCCAATCCTCCGAGCAATGACGCCTGTCTTGAGTCGGGATTCAATTTTGGACTTCGTCTTGGACGACAGAATAGTGGCGGTAAATCGCCCACGTCAACCTGAAAGAAAATTTTGATTTAATTCCTTTTTTTCTCTTTAAAATCAAAATTATTATAATCAGTAAAAAATTTAATTAACAAAAAAATAGAAATCTAAATTCTACAAAATTAAAAATATATAAAGTCTAATAACTAAAACCGTGCGCTAATCACTAAAAATTTAATTACAAAAAAAGAAATTTAAATTCTACAAAATTAAAAATACATAAAGTCTAATAACTAAAACCGAGCGCTAATCACTAAAAATTTAATTACAAAACAAAAATTTAAATTCTACAAAATTAAAAATACATAAAGTCTAATAACTAAAACCGAGCGCTAATCACTAAAAATTTAATTACAAAACAAAAATTTAAATTCTACAAAATTAAAAATACAAAGTCTAATAACTAAAACCGTGCGCGCGTTTCGTGTCTAATTTTTTCACCGTTAATTAAATTGCGAATTTCCTATTTCCTAAATACTGAAAAATGTAAATACTAGATTTTTTAAACATTGAATATTCACCTCTCGTTTCTGAATTGCTTTTTCGGTGGCCCCAGTGAGCCAGTAAGTCTTAACTTCTCCCTTTCCTTTCATTTTGACTAAACCGCGTTCCTCGATGGTGTAACCGCCGACAATGTCGAGCGCCTCTTTGCATTGGGCACTTATGTGAATTCTCAGAGGTTCTCCATTTGACTCCATTCTTGAGGCAGTGTTCACAGTATCGCCGAACAGACAATACCTCGGCATTGTTAATCCCACAACACCGGCGACTACTGGTCCTAAAATTTAAAAAAAAATCAAATCAAAATACAATCAAAATAAAACGCATAGAAAAAAAATCTGATGTATATTTAATAATATTACGAAAAAAGAATAAATTGAAAACTAAAATCAAGTTCAGAAATTGAAATATAATTTGAAACGAAAAAAAAGGCAAATGAAATAAAAAAGTAAATAAAATATAAATATAAATAAAATAAAAAAGTAAATAATATAAAAATATAAATAAAATAAAAAAGTAAATAAAAGAAAAAATAAAAATAAAATAGAAAAGTAAATAAAATATAAATATAAATAAAATAAAAAAGAAAATAAAAAAAAATATAAATAAAATAAAAAAGTAAATAAAATGAAAATACAAATAAAAGAAACAAGTAAATAAAATATAAATATCTATATTAATAAAGTTAATTGTCGTTTGCATTTTTGTTTCTTAACTTTTTTTAAATTTTTCTTTTCCAATAATTTCTCGTGAAGAATTTTATTCGAATTTTCAAAAATCCTAATTACATTCTTTTGAAGAATTTCTTTGAATTTTTTTTAAACTAATGGAGTTTCTTTAAAAATTTTAATTGAAAATTTTTGAAAGCAATTTGGATTTTATGAAGAAGAATTTTATTAAAATTGTATTAAAAATAATTGAATTACTGCGAAGAATTTTACTATTTTATAGAAATAATTGAAATGTTTCGAAAAATTTATTAAAATTTTGAGAAATAATTAAATTGTTATGAAGAAATCAATACAAATACTTGAAAATAATGAAATTTGTTTTGCTTTTTTATAAATATATTGACAATAATTGAATTATTTTTAAAAAATTTTAAATTCTTGTTGAAATAGAATTTTATGGACATTTTTCAAAAAAATTAAATTCTTTCGTGTAATTTTTTTAAAATTGTATTAAAAATAATTTAATTTCTACAAAAAATTGTAATTTATATCAAATTAATTGAATTAATTCGAAAAGTTAATTAAAATTTTAGGAAATAAATAAAATTTATGAAAATATTTTAAAATATTTGAATTCATCCGAGGGATTTAATTAAAATTGTTTTGAAATAAAAATAATTGATATTCTGCAAACAATTTTATTATTTATAAAATTAATTCATTTCCAGCAATGAATTGTAGTTTTTATAAAAATAATTGAATTGTTTCGAAGAATTTCAGAAAATTTTAGGAAATAAATAAAATTTATGAAAATATTTTTAAATATTTGAATTCATCCGAGGAATTTAATTAAAATTGTTTGAAAAATAATTGAATTCTTGAAAAAAATTTTACTATATATTAAATTAATTGAATTCTTGCGAAGAATTTTATTACTATTTATAAAAATAATTGAATTGTTCCGAAGAATTTATTAAAATTTTAGAAAATAATTTAATTTTATGTTAATAATTGAAAGCTAAAATTCTTTCGTGAAATTCTATTAAAATTGTTTTGAAAATAATAAAATTTCTTCATAGAATTTTACTATTTATAAAAATAATTGAAATGTTTCGAAGAATTTATAAAAATATTGAGAATTTTTTTTCTTTCTTTTAAATATTTTGACAAATAATTGAAATATTTTTAAAGAATTCAAAAATTCCTGTTGAAATTGAATTTTATGAAAATTTTTGAAAATAATTAAATTCTTTCGTGTAAATTGATTTAAATTGTCTTTAAAAATGATTTAATTCTTTCAAAGAATTGTAGTATTTATAAAAATAATTGAATTGTTTCGAAGAATTTCTGAAAATTTTAGGAAAATTAAATAAAACTTATGAAAATATTTTAAAATATTTGAATTCATCCGAGAAATTTAATTAAAATTGTTTTCAAAATAATTAATATCCTGCAAAGTAATTTTACTATTTATAAAATTAATTGAATTTTTACGAAGAATTTTACAATATTTATAAAAATAATTTAATAGTTCGAAGGATTCATTAAAATTTTAGAAAAGAATTGAATTATTTCGAAGTTTGTTAAAAATATTTCTAAAAGTTGATCTCTTCCGAGGAATTCAATTAAAATTGTTTAAAAATAATTGAATTTCTTCAAAGATTTTACTACTTAAAAAAATAATTGAATTGTTTAGAGGGATTTATTAAAACTTTAGAAAAATACTAAATTCTTTCGTGGAAATTTCATAAAATTTTTCAAATATGAACAGTAATAATTAATTTTTTACTTAATAAGTGAATTTTTAAAATTTTGACTATGAAATTTTCGTTTAAATTTATATTTGAAAATAACAAATTTTTGTAATTTGCGTAACAACAACAAATTGAATAACGCGTTCCGCGCGCGTAACGTTTGCTAGTTTACAATAAGGAAGAGTAAATAAAATAAAAACCAAAATAAAAAAGAAAACGAAATATAAAAGTAAACAAAAGAATAACACAAATAGATTGGAAAATTAAATGAAACAAAAATGCAAATATAATGAGAAATTGAGTAAAATAAAAATAATAATTATTGCAGAGGAAGAGTAAATGGAAATTAATGAATTTTCCCAATTAATTTAGTTGAAAGAGTAGAAAAAGAGGAAACAAAAAGAATAAAGAGAAGAAGGCGAAATCAATACCGGTATGAATTCCAATTCTAAGTTTTAATGTATCTTGAGGACGATGAATTATAGTGTGATGCTTAACCGCATTCAATAACTCCAAAGACATTGAGGCTATCTCTCCAGCGTGCCTGTTTCCATTTTTTATCGGCAAACCAGAAACCTGAGAAAAATTATTTCAAAGATACTGTAATTTACATAAAATTATTTATCATAGATAGATTTATATTTGAGAAATACAATATTTTAGAAAAGGTAAAGAAAGAATAATTTAATGATGCAATATTTTTTTTTACTCATTAATATATTGTAAATAAATAAAATAATTAAACATTCTCCTTCTCCTACATTAATAATAATCGTTGTATTCCAGTATGAAAAGAAATCAGATTTTGCTACCAAGTTAATTAAAATTTTAAAAAATAATCGAATCGAAATTTTATTCAAAATAGTTAAAGAAAGTTAATTTTATGTTAAAAATATTACAAATCTCATAGAGAATTGAAATTTTATGAAATTGTATTGAAAACAATTAAACTTCTACGAAGATTTTTCTTAAAGTACTTGAAAAGAATAGATAATTTTATAATCAATTAGTAAATTATTTAATAACTTATTTTTTTTAAATTTTCAATCTGAATTTACTCGAAAATTGAAATTATGATTTAAAAATAAACTATTTGTTTCATTTTGAGCAATGTTAATTGAAATACCGCGTTTTTTTGCGCAGCTGCGCGTAACATTTGCTAGTTAAACAAAGATCTTTAATAATAAGAAAAAGAAGAATTGAGGGAAAGTAATTAAAAAATAATTCACAAAGCAATAAAGAAAGGAAGGTAAAAATGCTTTGAAAAAAAATGTGTAATTAAAATTGACTGATAATTACCACCATGTAGGCGTCGCCGATTGTTTCGACTTTGTAAACGTCATATCCTTTGATGATGCGATCAAACAACGTATATAAATCGTTGAGAAAATTAACCACCTGAAAGGGTGTACTTTCGGCTGACATCGATGTAAAACCAACGATGTCACTGAAATATATTGTAACCAAATCGAAAGCCTCTGGCTCAACTCCAATTCCATTTGTTAGACAATTAGCAACTGGTCTGTAATGGAAAATGAATTTAACCATCAATATCATAAAATTGTCAAATTAAAATTTTGTACACTTTTAATTGTTAAATTACTAAATTATTCCTGTTTATAATTAACGACTCTTTTAATTTATAAAATTACTAAATTAATCCTATTTATAATTAACAGGCTTCACAGTCAATAATCAATTTTCATAAAGTTTGAAACAGATGCTTTGGTTCTGAAAAAAGTAGTAAAAAAGTAGCTGGCGAATATTAATTTTTAAGAATAAAAAAATTTGTTTTAGTCGATTCACAAAAATTTGATTCAGTATTTTCCGGACTGTTTTCAAATTTTAATAAAAAAAATATGTATTTCTATTCTCAAGCCTCGGATCGACTTTAACAAATAAAAAAAGTCGCTTTAGTTGATTACAAATAGAAAAAAAGTCGATTAATTAATTGAGTGCTGTCACAAAAATTCAAATACTTCTTACTTTTTTATTCACAAGAAATAAAATTTTTTAAATTTCAACTTTTCAAATTTAATAATTTATAAAAATTAAAACTATAACCCTTTTATAAATTTAATTACTTTCTACAATTTTTAACTAAACTTCATCTCTAAATCAATTATCTATTTAATTGTTAATCATTTTTTGCAATTTCTTCAAAAAATCAATTATTTAAATATAGGAAATCAAATTTTTTATAATAATTTAAACCGTTCATTTTTCTATTTAAAGATATTAATTAGAGTAGAAAATTTTCAAAAGTTTTAATAACGTAATTCGCAAAAATTAACTTTTTAAAAATATTTCTAAATGATTTATTGAAAATACAAAAAGTTTTACAATTAAATAAAATTTAAAAATATCTAAAAAATTGAAATTTGGTCAAATCTTTTCAAAACGAATTTAAATTTAGTAAAACATTTGAAAAATAATTCAAAATTTGTCAAAATCTAACGAAAAATAGTTGAGTTTTTTAAAGATATAGAAAAATTAATGAAATTTTTCAAAGAATTTTAATTATAAATAAATTATTTCTGAAAAATTATAAAGTAGTGCAGTATGAAAAATCCAATTTTTTTATAATAATTTAAACCTTACATTTTTCTATTTAAATATAGTAATTAAGGTAGAACATTTTTAAAAATTTTATAAAGAAATAATTTTAAATAATTTATTGTAATTACAAAAAAGTTTTACTATTAAATAAAATTTAAAAATATCTAAAAAATATAAATTTAGTCAAATCTTTTCAAAACTAATTTAAATTTAGTAAAACATTTAAAAAATAATTCAAAGTTCGTTAAAATTTAACGAAAAATAATTGAGTTTTTTAAAAATATAAAAAAATTCATGGAATTTTTCAAATAATTTTAATTATAAATAAATTATTTCTGAAAAATTATAAAGTAGTAAATTTAAAAAAAATTTTATTTACTTTATTCGAAGGTAATTGAATCTTAAAAATTGTAATAAAACAATTGTAAGAATTAATTTTTTATAAATATTGTAGTGTATAATTTTTCAAAAATAATTGAAGAATTTTTGTATAATTTAAAACAAAATTGTTGTCAAGAATTTTAATTAATAATTTGGAATATATGATTATTTTCTTCAAAATGTTGAAAATGGTTTAGAAGAATTTTAATTTTATTATTTTGTGTATGAATTTGAATTTTCGGAAATATCGAGAATAATTGAATTCAAAAAGATTAGAACGTAATAATTCATACAATTATTCTTGTCTAAGCTATTTTAATATTATTTTTAAAAGCTATTTTTCATTAATTTTCATTTTTATTGAATCTACACTTGAAGATTATTTATCATAATTTTTGATAATTTAATATTATTTCAGAAATTTTCAATTAAAATTCTTTAAAAGTTAATTTTCAAAAACTGGAATAAAACACTCGAAAATATGATTTAGATTTAATTAAATTTTACTGAATTTTAATTATTGAAAATCTTTTTAATTGTAATATTTTGAAACATTTAATTAGAAAACTGATTGAAAAATAAAGTTCCATAAGTTCGTCTATAATAAGTTATACTTTGCACGGTATAAAAATCGAAGTAAGTTGTATTTTATACCAAAAATATTGTATTTTGGCGCAAAATTTGGAAGAAAAGTCGAAAAAGTCGCAATTTTTTAAATAAAAGTCGATAAAAGTCGCAGTATTTGAAAATGGTTGAAAAAAGTCGAAAAAGTCATAATATCCGAGATCTGTATTCTAATCCCATGCTGAGAATTTTAATTCTAATGTTTTTTTCATTAATTCATTTAATCTGTTTTTTCAAAATTCACTCAATTTTTTGAAGGCAAAAAAGAATAACAAACATACTCAGGTAACATTCGATGAAGGAGATCCTCCGTTTTTTGCTTTTCCTCGAAGAGAAGGCGCGTTCGCTCACTGACTAGATCCTCGAGATTGTTGGCATATTTTTCCATCATATCCATCATTTGATCCATAATATTGCGATGTCTTCCGGCTTTCATTTTCTTCAGTCTGGTGCGAATTATTTTAAAGTCAGGTCGCAGCTCGGGACATTCGGTCCAACAATCGGTTATTGTACTAACAATATATTCAGCGCAATCTGCCTCCGATTCCGAGAGAATGTCAACATTAGGTCTAAATGGTGGTTCGCCATCGTCCGGAAACCTTTTCACTCGATCAATGATTTCTTAGAAAGAAAAAAGGGAAATTAGTTTCAATTTTTTAAATTTTTCATCTCGTTACTTACTTCTTTTTCTAATGAAGAATATAATAAAAAAAAATTATGAACAGCTAAAAAGTTAATTTAAAAACATATTTGCAGAGTAAAATAATTTTTACAATTATTTTTTTAGTAAATCATTTATTTATTTTATCATTTATTTTTTTATCGTTTATTTATTTTATCATTTCTTTACATATTCATTTAAGTAGTAACTAGTAAAATAGTTGATCTCATTAGTAACATTTGTTTTAATAAATTTGTTAGAAAATAACTATTTTCAAGAATAATGGAAAAGTTGAAATGATTTTAATTTATTTGATGGAAAAATTATCGCAGTTGATTGGAATAATGTTTCGTTTGGAGAAAAAAAGTTTCACTTGATTTCACTTACCTTTGGGCTCTAAATTTACACCACCGTATGGTCCTTTTCTACCGATCATTTCGTAAAGAATAATCGCAAACGAGTATATGTCCCCTTCCTGGGTTCCTCTGATCGGAGCATTAAGATTCCTTAGCAGCTCCGGCGCTTTCCAGAACAAGTCTGTAATTATTGAATTAACAAAATTGTAATTTCAATTCCAATGAAAACGTAATTTTCAATACCTTTTCCTTTAAACATTATTTAATTTTTTGGGTAAATTTTATAATGAAAAAACTCTTTTACGCTATAAAATATTAATTAGTTAATTAATATTGTAAATTAATTTCGTTAATAGATAAGAGGATTTTTTCAATTTTCGTAAATAATATAATTCATTGCAAAGATTTGATTATTTTCAATACAATTAAAAAAATAATTCTTTGAAGGAAAAATTCAATTATTTCTAAATTTTTTTTTGTAAAATTCGTCGAAAGAATTATAAAAACATCACAATTTTTTCTTCAATTCTTAATAATAATTCAATTATTTTCAACACAATTTCAAGGAAATTCATTGAAAAAATTTTAAATTTCTTCGAAAGAAACAAATTATTTTCAAAAAATTCTATAAATTTCTTGGCAAAAATTCAATTATATTCAAAAATAATGAAATTCGTCGAAAAAAATTCCATTATTTTTAAAAATTTTAATGTAACTTAATATCAGGATTCAATTATTTTCTAAAAAATTTCAAGCTAATTCATTTTAAAATATTAAAAATTTTTTTTGAAACAAACAAATTATTTTCAAAAAATTCTATAAATTTCTAGACAAAATTCAATTATTTTCATAAATAATCAAATTCGTCCAAAAAATTTGAACTATTTTCAAAAATTTGAATGTAATTACATTATCAGAATTCAATTACTTTCTTCACAATTTCAAGCGAATTCATTTTAAAAAATTTTCAATTGCTTCGAAACAAACAAATTAGTAAACAAATTAGTTTTGAAAAAATTCTATAAATTTCTTGTCTAAAATTCAATTATTTTCATAAATAATCAAATTCGTCGAAAAAATTGAATTACTAATAAAAAAAATTTAACATAATTCATTATCAGAATTCAATTATTTTCAATAAAATTTTAGCAAAAATCCTTGAAAGAATTTTAATTTTCTTCAATACAAATAAATTCATTTAAAAAAATTCTACAAAATTCTTGGCAAAAATTAAATTAAATTAATTTCAAATCAATTTTGAAAAAACTCCTCGAAAGAATTTTATTTTTCTTCAAAACAATTAAATTATTTTCGAAAATTCAATTTACTTTCAAATTCAATTACTTTCGCTAAAATTGCAATAAATTTTCTCGATAAAATTTAATTATTTTTTAAAAATTGTTTAATAAATTTCTTTGAAAGAATTGAATTATTTTCCAAAAATTTCTATAAAATTCTTGTCAAAAATTCAATTTTTTTCATAAATAATTAAATTCGTCAAAAAAATTCAATTATTTAAAAAACAATTATTATAATTCATTAACAGAATTCAATTATTTTCAATACAATTTTAGCGAAAATTCTCGAAAGAATTTTAATTTTCTTCAAAACAAATAAATTATTTTCAAAAATTTCAATAAAATTCTTGGCAAAAATTCAATTATTTTCATAAATAATAGTCAGAGAATTTTAATTACTTTCACTAAAGTTTCATTAAATTTTCTCGATAAAATTGAATTATTTAAAACATTTTTTTTAATAAAATTCTTTGAAAGAATTAAATTATTTTCAAAAATAAATTCATTAAATTCTTTTACAAAATTCAATTATTTTCAGTGCAATTTCAATTAAATTACTCTTAAGAATTTAAATCTTTTTCCAAAAAAAATGTAATTTGTATTTTTTCAAACTTTATGTTTTTTATTTTCTTATTTTCAAAGATAAAATATTTCAAAGAAATTCAATTCTTTTTTCTAAATAATAAAAATTTTCGGAGCAATTCAATTATCATTTTCAGATTTTTTCAGGTAGAACCGTAGAAAATCAAATTTTATTCGGACAAAATGCACTATTTTTTCTTTTTCATTATTTTTATAAATAATAAAATGCTTCCCATGAGTTTAATATTATTTTCATTCCATTTTATATAAATTTTCATAAAAAAGAAATTCTATTATTTTCAAAAATAGAATTTTATCAAAATAAAATTCTTCGTAAGAATTTTAATTGTCTTCAGTACAATTTTAATTACATTCCTTGAAAAATTTCTTTACTTTAGAGAGTTTTTTTAAAAATAAAATTTTTGCAAACAATTCAATTCTTTTCGACCAAATTTAAAATTCAATGCAAGATTTAAATTATTTAAGATTCAAAATAATGAAATTTATAGAAAATAACGATTGAAATTTTTTTTTCAATAAAAATGTCTGTTTTTTAAATTTAAAAGAAAACAAATTAATAAGTATGCAAAATTATAGAAAATATTTCGATTTCAAAATTTTTCCAGCGTAAATATTTCTTTAAGATTTATTTTCCTAATAAGCAAATAATAGATTTGAATTTTAAATAACTGTGAATTAGTTACAAATTTGAATTGTTTAGAACCAAAGTGATGGAAAAAAAATTTAGAAAACTTAGAAAATTAATTCTTTAATTTTACATTGAACCCGACGTAAAAATTTTTAAAAATCCAGTATTTTTTATGTAAAATAGATTTAAAAATAACCGTTTTTGCTTTAATATTCATTAGTTTTTCAACGATAAGTTTAAAGAAACTATTTTTATATTTTAAATATAATTTACATATGTAATATAAAAATTTTTATTTATTATTATTTATTATTATTATTATTATTTACTTATTATTATTATTTACTTATTATTTTTATTTATTTATTATTTTTATTTATTTATTATTTGTATTTATTTATTATTTGTATTTATTTATTATTTTTTTATTTTTTTTATTTTTTATGTAATAAGTAATATTGAATTAAATTTAAAAATTAAATGACGGTTTCTAATGCCGAAGAATTTTGTTTAACTTTTGTGTAATTATCGATAAATTAGATTAATTTAATTTAATTAATTAATAGTTTAATTATTTTTTTTTATATCATACAAAACTTGTTTTTACTATTCTTTTTTTTGGGGGAAATAAATAGACATTTCCACAGTCATTTTAATTCAATGAGAGAAAGAAAAGGAAAGGAAAGAAATTGTTTATTTACTTCGATAATACTGATGTTCACCGATGCTATCGGATTCTGCACAGTGGCGCATATCGTGAAGACCAAAATCAGAAACTTGAAGAACCCAGCGTGAAGTCACAACGCAATTGGAAGACTTGAGATTACCATGGCAGACTAGTACGGATGACTCGTGAATGTACAACATACCCTGAATTGAAAGGAAAAAAAGAATTATGCTTATATTTCTATTAAAAATCAAAAAGTCATCAAAACGAAACAAATTACAAATCGCTACAATAAACTTTATAAATTATCTACATTACAAAATGTTAAACATTGAATTTTATCATTTTTTTTCCTAATTAAATTTTTAATTTCATTTTTCTTTTTCACTTTCAATTTTTCTTTTTCAATAAACATCATGCTTCCTCTGTTAATTAAAGACTATTACCTTAATGAGATCATGAACTAATGATGCAATGAACATGTCGTCTAACTTTATATCTTCATTTTCAATGATATCCTGCAAAAAAAGGAGAAATTATTTTCTATTTTTATTTAATAACATTTGCCTTAAATTATTAATTTATTTATTTTTTTAATTTCATTTCTTTATTTAATTTAATTTATTACATTCATGGAGAAAAAGGATTGTTACGTTGACACAAAGATTGTTACGTTGACGAAAAGATTGTTACGTTGACAAAAAGATTGTTACGTTGACAAAAAGATTGTTACATTGACGAAAAGATTGTTATGTCGACAAAAAGATTGTTAATATAGAATTAGAAAAATTTATCTTGTCCTGGGAATTCAATTTTTTACTAATAACAAGAAAGAAAATTTTTTTTCTACATTAACGATTCTTTTTTCTCGATGTTCAAGAATCAAGAGTCAGAAGGTGTAAATTTTCGTTTAAATATGAAATTGTAGTTTTTTTTGTTGTTTTCACTTACATAAAGACTTCCTTTGGCACAATAATCGGTAATTAATAATATCCTCATTGGCTCCACGCACGCACCGATAAATGAATTGAGATTACCGTGTCTTATTTCACGAAGAACGCGCATCTCTTTCATAACGTCGCGTGAAATGTCTTTTTTCTTGGAGAATTTCAATTCCTTTATTCGTACAACAACACCATGATAATGACCCGTTTGTGCAAACACCTGATTTCCACATCTCGACTCATAAGACATTGCACTAACTAAACTTAACTGGAAAATTTCAAAAAAAAAAAAATTGTTTGATTAAAAAAAGATAAAAATTGAATTATATAAAAATAAGGAAACGTAATTTATTGCATATAAATTGATTTAATATTTTTTATATTAACAAGCCTCGGGTTTGACTTTCAAGTGCAAAAAAAGTCACTAGTCCATTAAAAATCAAAAAAGTGGAAAAAATCGTTTATTTCATTCTGTGTTCTCGCAAAAATTTTATTTTGTATTTCTCTGATTTTCCCTTTTCACGGATTTCTAAATTTAATTATTCCAGATATTTACAATTTTGTTGAATGAATTTTTAAATTTTTCTTAATTTTTGCAAGGGATGTAAAATTAAAAAGAATTTTCATTTAAAACCTTTACTGAAAAGGAATAATTTCAAAAAATTAAAACTCCAAATTTCAATTATTTTTTACAATTATTAAACCAAACTTCGTCTCTTAAACAATATTTTCGAATAATTTTCCGCAAGTTTTTCGAGAATCCATTTATTAAAATAAATAAAATTCAATTTTCTACAATTTAACGAATTTTTTTCGTTATAATATTTTCAAAAAATTATAGTAAAGTAATTATTCAAATCAATTTTTTTAAAAATACTTTTTAACCATTATTGTAGAGATAATAGTTTTTTAATCATTGAAAAATCAAATTTTTTCAGTTTAATAATCGAAATTTGGTAAAGTATTTTTAAAATAATTGAAATTTGGAAAAAGCTTTGAAAAATAATTGAAATTTGGTAAAATCTTCGAAAAATAATTGAAATTTGGTAAAATCCTTAAAAAATAATTAAAATTTGGTAAAATCTTTGAAAAATAATTGAAATTTGGTAAAATCTTTGAAAAATAATTGAAATTTGGTAAAATCTTTGAAAAATAATTAAAGATTGACAAAATCTTTTTAAAATAATTGAATTTTGACAAAAATTTTAATATGTAAGTAAACAATTGAATTATTTCGAGAAATTTTACTGCTCATTGAAAATAATTGAATTCCTGCGTGAAGCAATTTTTTTTTGAAAATAACGAAAAAAAAACATATTTTGGAAAAATGTAAATTAAATTTTTTCGAAGAAAATGGCAATTCTTTCGTGGAATTATAATTAAAATTTTATTGAAAACAATTAAAGTTTTCTAAAGAATTTTATGAACATTTCTTTAAACAATTTCATTAATTCGAAGGAAATTAAAATTTATTCGACGAATTTTGTTAAATTGTTAAATTATTGGTGAAATTGAAAATACTTGAATTTTGATAATAAATTCCATTAAATTTTCTGAAAATAATTACTTTCTTTGAAGTATTTTATTATTTACAAAAACAATTGAATTTTTGTAAAAAATGTTATAAAAATTTTGGAAAATAATTTATTTGTTTCTATGAAAGGTAAATTTTTTTTCGAGTAATTACGTTAAAACTAAATATTTGAAAATAATTGAAAAATAATTGAATTTCTATTATGAATTGTGTCAGAATTTTTAAAGATATTTGAATTCTCTCGACGAATTTTTCAAAAAAAAAAAAGAAATTTTAAATAATGAAATCTTTTTTTGGCTGATTTTGTTTCAATTGTATTAAAAATATCTAATTGAATTCTTGCGAAAAACTTTATTGAAATTCTTTAAAATAATTTAATTCCTGCGAAGAAATTGAATAATTATGAAAGTAAGTCAATTTTTATGAATAATTTTACCAAATTTAAACAAATAAAATTATTATTATTATTATTATTATTATTAAAAACTAGGAAAATTTTTGCAAAGCACTTTTATTAAAATCCATTAAAATAATTCAATTTCACTGGAAAAATTTTTTAATTATTTGTATTATTTGTTAAAAATAAATTTCAATTCTAACATAGAATTTAATTCAAATTTTTAAAAATAATTAAATTTATTCAAAGCATTTTTGTAAAAAAAACTGTAGAAAAAGTAAATTTTAAAAAATCTTAATTTACTTACGTCGAAGATAATTGAATCCTAAAAAATTATGATAAAACAATGCAGAGAATTAGTTTTTCAAAAATATCCCATTGAAAATATTGTAAAAAAACGGAATTTGAAAAAATTCGAATGAAAAAGATTCTAAGAATTATTTTTTGGCAAAATATTTTAATTCAATTTTAAAAAAGAAATTTTAATTAATTTTCATTATTAAAAATTTACATTTGAAGACTTTTCATTAAAATTTTGGAGAATTCAATATTATTTTCATTTTTTTTTCAAATAATGTTCCTAAAAATTTGATTTTCAATAAAATAGTCATAAAATACTTCGAAAAAATCAATTATTTTAAATTAAATACTACAAGATTTCAATTATTCAATAACATTTCTTATTTTAATTTCTAGATATTATTTTTCATTAATTTTCAGTTTTCAATTTACATTTGAAAATTTGTCTTTAGAATTTTTGTGAATTCAATTATTTTTAAAATTTTGCAATAATTAAAATTCTTATTCAAAAGTTAATTTTCAAAAATTGTAAGAAAATACAAGAAAAAATTTAATATTTTCGATTTAATGTTACAAAATTTTCATTATTTTATATTTTAATCTAATTTTTAGAATCTAATTTTCTTTAATTTCAATTTTTTAATTTACACTTCAAGATTTTTCTTCAATTTTAGAGACCACAACTTTTTTTCAAAATTCTCCATTTAAAATTCTTGAAAGTTAGATTTTCAAAAATTGGCATCAAATACTTTGAAAAAGAATCAATTATTTTTAATTAAATGTTGCAAAATTTCAAACTAAAACATTAATAAATAAAATAAACAAATAAATATTATTTTATTTCTATTATTCAATAATTTTTTAATTGTTTATTTCGAAAACTTAATTAGAAAATTTATTCAAAAATAATATCAGAAAGATTTGTCTATTGTTACTTTTTCAATCGAAATTAGTTGCATTTTACAGTTAAAAATATGGTTTTCTAATAATTCTAATAATTCTATTCTATGATTTGTGACTTTTTTTTACTTTTCTTCATATTGTAAACAAAATTTGAAAAAGACGCAAATTTTAAAAATAATTCGAAAAAAGTGTAATTTTTGGAAAAATAGTTGAAAAAAGTGGAAAAATTCCGAGGTCTGCATTATTAATAATTAATAATTGATAATTAATAATTAATAAAAATAAATAATGATAGTTTTTGATCACGTACTTTACTAGGCGACGACATCAAATTGTCCAAATAGGGATAACCGTGTATTTCGTTTGGATCAATTTTCCAAAGTAATCCCTCGATTTCCTGTTCGATTTTCCAACGACGATATATACTTATTGTAACTACAGTGGCACAAAACAATAAAGCCGCTAAAACGCCAGCGGCTATTATGCTACGAAGATGCATATCATCTTGTGGACAATGTTCATTTAGAAAACCGCAACCTGGTTCCGCTTCCGGCTTATTTTTACCCGGCCAATCCATTGCTTCCGACGGTCGATAAACCTGTTAATGAAAAGCAATTTTCCTTTTTAAAAAATCTAGATACTATATCATTCAAACAATCTAAAACATCAATTTTTAATTCAATATTTTTCAATTGAATTCCCCCGAAAATTTATCAAATCCCTCCAAAGAATTCCAAATTTTTATTTCTAGAAATAAAATAATCATTTTAACGAAATCAGTTAATGAAATAAGACTTCTTCTAAATTTTATAAACGAGAAATATTAAAAAAAGAATATAGATTTAAATGAAAGGGCGTTTTTTAAAGCCCTTATAAATTTTTAAATTAATAAGTAACGATTAGAAGAAAAGAAGTCGTAAAAAATAAATTAATTAATTAACAATAAAAAAAGGTAAATAGAGAATAAAAAAATGTAAATAAATTAAGAACAAAAAAAAAACCTAAAGTTAACCTTAATAAAAAAAATGTAAATAAATTAAGAACAAAAAAAGGAACCTAAAGTTAACCTTAATAAAAAAATGTAAATAAATTAAGAACAAAAAAAGAACCTAAAGTTAACCTAAATAAAAAAATGTAAATAAATTAAGAACAAAAAAAAACCCCCCGAAAGTTCTGAACGTTCAAATGAACGAAATTTATTTATTTCTTTTAAAAATTAACTTTTTATTGCAATTAATGTGCTTCACTACCTAAAAAATTAATTACTGAGATTGTAAAAGTAATACATTAGTTTTTAAATTTTTGTACGATTAGTAATTTATTAAAATGTCTTTAATAAAAAATATTTCGTTCATTTGCACGTTCAAAGCTTGGGAATCATACAAAAAATGTAAATAAATTAAGAATAAAAAATATATATATATATATATATTAATAATCAAAAAAATATAAATAATCGAAATCGAAATCGAAATAAGTAATAAAGAAGTCATTAAGAAGTTGATAAAAGAATTTAAGAAAAAGAAATCATCTTTTTTTGACAAATTGAATCAAAAAAATAAGGAAATTTTCCCTTCCTCAAGAATTCAATGATTTTGATCCAATTTCAGAATTGATACAAAATAATCTGAATGGATGCTGTAAATGACTCACTCACTAGAGTTTCACCTTGCTGAAATTGACCGACTGGTTTCATTTGATAATCACAGGAAAAGTTAACCAATCGAAATGGATCTTTTTTAAGAGCTAAAACTGAAAAATTCCCCTCTGAATCGCCGTCTTTGTCTAATTTGATTACAGCGCCGCTTACACCTTTGGAGAGAAGAGAAAGAAAAAATTTAAATCCATTTTTTTTTGCTTTCTTCGATTTAAGAATAAAATTAATTTCTAAAAAGCAGGAAAAAAAATGTTTTCAATACACTAACTTTGATATGTATGATTTTTAATAATAGTTTCTATTATCTGTGTTCCATTGCTGGCAATTTCTTCTAATGTACTCTCAGGATTATTACGCAAAAGTTGATCAAGCGCCCTTGCATAAAGTTTCACGGAATCATAAAGATACGCCGCGTGAATTGGTACATGCTGAAAAATGAGAAGAAATCAAAACATTTTTTATTATATAAAATTACAGGAAAAAAATATGAAAAAAGTGTAAAAAAAAGAGTGAATATTTTCAGGCATAACAATATCACTAATTGTAAGTTGAAGTCCACAACGTTTATCAACGAAAAAAATCTATTAAATGAATCCAAATATTATTTTTAATTTAATATTTAGTTGTTAAATAATTATTACCAAAAATATAAACACCAATCTTTTTTTCCAAATATTTTAAAAATATTTAAACAAATTTTTTTTCTGCGTCAGTTTTAATTAATTTACTAAGTGAACAATTTTTTTCGTTGATTAACGTTGTGGACTTAATCAATATCAATAGTTTTAAAAATATTTTTGAAAAGATTTTCATTGCAATTTTCTTCTTTAAATCTAATTTTTTTTAAATCTGCGGAAATTAAATTATTCAAAGATTTAATAAATGTTTCGGTAAACAATTATTTCCATACTTTATTTTTCTACTGGAATCGAAATTTTTTTTTTTAGAAATTTCAATCTAAAATCTTTTGAAATTTGTAATTATTTTTAAACTCTACAAATTCTTTCAAAATAAAATAAAATAATTTCGGAATTTAAAAAAAATTAATCAAGAATTTTATAATTTCTATAGAAAGAAAGAAAAGGTTAATTTTAAATATTTAATTTTCTAAATATTATTCGACAGTCAAAATGTTCAAAAAATTTAATTTAAAATTAATTTTCAATTTTTACAATTCAAAAACCTTTTACTACTATAACTTTTTTAATATTAAAAACAATTTAAAAATTAAAATTTGGTAAAGTCTTTTAAAAATAAAATTTAAATTTGGTAAAATCTTTGAAAAATAATTGAATTCTTGATAAGGAATTTATTACTATTTATGTAAATAATTAAAGTATTTCGAGAACTTTTATTAAAATTGTACATTGAAAGTAATTGAAACTAATTGAAGTTTTCTAAAGAATTTTATGAAAATTTTTTTGAAAATAAGTTAATTATTTCAAAGAATATTAAAATTTATTCGAGGGGTTAAAAAAAAAGGTTTAAAAAAGTTTTTAAGTTTTAAAATTGTGGATATTGAAAATAATTGAATTCATGGGAAGAATTTGACTGAAATTCTTTTGAAATAAATAAATTTTTGCGAAAAATTTGATAATTTATGAAAACAAATTCACTTTTTATAAATTATTTTATTGACCATTTTTGCGAAGTATTTTTATTAAAATCTATTAAAATAATTCAATTCTAACGGAATGGTTTTGTAAATTTATAAAAATGCTTGAAATCTTGCTGAGAATATAATTAAAATTGTGGAAAATACTTGAATTTTGTTCAGGAATTCAATTAAAATTGTACTAAAAATATTTCAATTCTCATTAAGAATTCAATTAAAATTTTATCAAAAGAATCGATTTTTTGGTAAGAATTTTATCAAATTTTTAAAAAGTAATTGAATTCTTTTGTCGTTCTGAAGAATTTTATTGCAAATAATTAAATTCATCCGAAGAATTTGATTAATTGTGAATATTCTTATTATGAACAATTCTCATAAATAATTTCATGAAAATGCTTTCAAGAAATTGTATTTCTGAGAAGAATTTTATTAAAATTCTTTAAAATAAATAAATACTAGAGAAATATTTTTAAAAAATATGAAAATAATTGGAATTTTGCAAAGAATTTAATTATATTTTTGGAAAATATATGAATTTTTTCCAGAAATTTAATAAAAATTGTTTGAAAAATGTTTCCATTCTCGTGAAGAATTTAATCAACATTTTTCAAAACAATTGAATTGCTGCGAACAATCTTATTATTCATTGAAAAAAGATTTGATTTCTTGCAAAGAATTGAATTCATATTTTTAAAAATAATAAAATTGATTCAAAAATTGTTATGGAAAAATTTTACTAATAAGAAAGTTTTAAAAATGTTTTAATTATAATTTCTTCGGAGAAAATTGAATCCTAAAAAATTCTGTTAAAACAAATTAAAAAATTAGTCTTTTTAGAAATATTCAATTGAAAATATTGAAAAAAACGAAATTTAAAAAAATTAGAATTAAAAACATTTTGAGAATACCTTTTTTGAAAAATATTTTAATTTAATTTTTAAAGAGGAATTTTAATTAATTTTCATTCGTAAATTTACATTTGAAGATTTTTCATTAAAATTTTGGAGAATTCAGTATTATACTTTGAAAATTTTGCAATTAAGTTTCTTTAAAAGTTGATTTTCAAAAATTTTCATAAAATACATCAAATATATCTTACATAAAAAGAAATAAATAAATGGATAAATAAATAAATATTTCGATAAAAAACAATTTGTTTAGATTAAATTTTACAAAATTTAAATTATTTAATCATTTTTTTAAATTTGTATTTCTTTCTTTCTTTATTCTTTCATAGTTACATTTTTATTTAGATTTATCATTTTCATATTCCTGTAATATAAATTTAATTTTGGTCATTAAAACACTATTTGATTACTAAAAATACTATTTGATTGTAACTACTTTTGTTTATAATATCTTTTAGAATTTTTCATACCTTTTGGAATTTTTCATTAATGAATAATTCTGGTGTAACGAAATTAAAGGGTTCCTTGATATTATATTCGCGGACTTTCTTGATGAATTCCTCGTAATTTTGAGCAGGTGGGGTGGAAACAACAACCAGAAGAGATCGAGCCTTTTTCAGGAAGTCCTTGGGTTCGAGACAATTTTTCAATGTATTGAGGTCGTCGGGTCCTGTCGAATTCAAGGTAAAACAGTAAGTTTCGTTCAAATTTTACGAATAATAATAATAATAATGATAATAATAATATAATTTGCAATAATAATTTCATTGCACGAGAGATGAAGATCAAATAAATAAACTCACTCCATAAGTATCTCTGCGCCTCTTTTTGTGAATACGTCATGTCGACAAAAATGACCATATACTCTCCATTATCCAAGAGCCTTTGACTTTGCATCGATGTCATAAAGTCCCACAATGATAACGCGGTTCCCAAAAAAATATAAACTAGAAAAGAAATTTTTTAAATTAAATTACACTGAATGTAAATTTTGTCAAATTGAGATATTTTTGTCTAAAACATTATTTTTCAAAAAAAAATAAATAAATAAATAAAACATATTAAAAAATATAAATAAACGTGTAAATTAAAGCTGCCAGATGATTAAAACGATAAATCTTCAAACATTTCGTAAAAAATTTAATTAAAATCGTTATAAAAATAATAGAATTGTTATCACAAGCAAAATTAATTATAAAAAGAATTAAATTCTTGCACAAGAATGTTATTCGATTTTTAGAAGTATTAATTTGATACTGTTATACAAATTACAAAATTTTTTATTAACAAACATACATTTTTTAAATAATTTCATAATCAAAATTTTAAAAAAATCCTTTTTTAAATACAAAATGATTTATTACTATTCACATTGACAAAAATTTTATTGAAATTTCACGAAAGAATTTCAATATTTCCTAAAATTTTAACAAATCTTTCTAAATAAAAATAATTAAATTATTTTAAATAGTAAAATTTTTCGCAAGAATTCAATTATTTTTAATACAATTTAAAAAAAATTCTTCTCTATAAAATTTGAATTATTTTTAAAATGTTTAATTAAAATTATTAAAGAAACTCCATTATTTGACAAAAAAAATCAAAAAAAATTCTGCAAAAAGAATTTAATTAGAATTTTTAAAAATTTAAACAAAATTCTCCCCGGGATTTAAGTTATTTTCCTAAATAGTGCAATTTTGTGAAGGAATTCTATTATTATTAAATTTTTTGATAAAATTTTTTGCAATAATTCGATGATTTTCAATATATTAATTAAAAAATTTTAAATATTTGAAGAGAAAAATTACAAAAAAGTTAAGAAACAAAAAATCAAACAGCAACTGTAACAATTATGATTACGAATTAAAATTACAATTTATATTCTCATTCATTATAAATTAATCAATAATCTTTGTCAACTATTAAAAGAATACAATTGATATTCTTAATTATTTTCAGTATTAAATTTAAAAAAGAAATTAGAGAAAAAAAGTTAATTGAGTCAAAACATTTATCATCTATCTCTAGAAAAATTAAATTTTTATTAAAGATTATGTTTAAAAATTAAGAAATTATTCCAGTTTTTTCATCTTTTTTTAATAACATTTAACATTTTGTTAAATAATTTTCAAATTTTGTTAGAAATAAATAAAAGAAATTATAGAAATTCGATTTGTCCGACAAAATGTTTTTGACAACACTTTATATTGTTTAATAGAAAAGAGTGAAAGAAATTTTCATGATTTTGATTTGCTACCAGCACCTGCTTTGCTTAATTTTAGAAATTAAATTTAAATGTTAAATATTTTTTGTTTTAAATCCAATATCGAATTTTCAAAAATTAAGTAGGACTGGTAACTGGATGCAAGTTTCAGTTTCATAAAAATACTTAACTTTTAAAATTCTATTTCTAAAGTTAATTTATTATTAAAAAATACTAAATAATTAATTCTTATTATCTATTAATCAATACTGATTAAAAATATAATATTTTGATTTTGTTAAAAAAATTTTGATAATTAATTACAAAATGGAAGTTTAAAAAAAATGTTGATGGAGAAATATAAATAGTTTAAATTACTTTATTTTTTCTTCGTTTTTAAATACAGAAAAAGAAATTATGCAAATTTTTTCAATAATTTCTAGATTAAACTATTAAAATAAATTGATTTTTAGAAAGTTAAAAAATTAAATCTTATTAAAGAAATTCTTCAAATGAAATTAAATATTTTGTTCTTTAATAAAAAAATGTGAATTGTGAATAGACATGATTATTATATGAGAAAGAACACAAGCATTTTTTTAGCTAGTAAAATATAAAATATCTTTATATACATAAAAAAAGAAAAATTGTAATTATTAAATACACAAATTCTTCCTACACATTTTTTGTTATTAATTTAAAATAGAAAAAACATTATTGTTAAAAATTGTAATTAAAAACGAAAATTTCATAACTTTTTATTTCAAAAGATACTAATAATTTTTAAAATATAAAGAAAAAATAATTATAAAATTTCTAAATCAACATTATGAAAATTTGTTACCTTATTTTATAAAAGCAATATCTATTAACCTTTTTTCTAAATAAACAATAAAAATTGATATTGACAAATCGAAAAACCAAAGTGTTTTGAAAAAGAAAAAAAAACAAAAGCATATACAAAAACTAACTTCATACTGCGAACAGAATGAATGAAAACCCACAGAGATTAATATAGTTAATTTAATACTCACAAAGAATTTTATTAAATAATTGAATCTTCTAGTGAAATTTTATGAAAATTGTTTAAAAAAAATTGAATTTCTGCTATGAATTTTACTGTTTATAAAAATAATCAAAATCTTCTAAAAAATGTTTATTAAAATTTTTAAAACTTGATTCTCATCAATAATTTTATTAAAAAATTTTCTCAAATAATTTAATTTTTCCTAAAAATGTGTTTAACATTTTTAAAAATAATAAACAATAATAATAATTCAATAATTTAATTCTATTTTTAAATAATATTTTTTTCTATAATTCAATTATTTTCAAAAAAATTTTAATTAATTTTTTTCGAAAAGTTTGAATATTTTTCGTTTTAACTCTTTTTATTTGAATTTCGCATATTAATATTGTATAATGTTCAATATTGTACTAAATAAATGAATTTTTAATTTCTCAATCTAAAATTATTCAAAATTTCAATTAAATTTCGAAAACAAAATTGTTTTCAATTTGCAAAATAAAAAAATAATACAACAGCGCATTTTGAACGTTATATTCGCTAAGGTAATTAAAAATTATTACATTTATTATTCTAATCTTTTTTATCATAAAAATATAAAGTTAATATTCAAGTTGAACATTTGACAATAATTTATTTAATATTTTTTTAATATTTTAATTCATTTAAAAGCTATTTAAATCCATTAATTAAAATAAAAATCCAATTAATAAAAATATTATAAAAGAAAATCATTTTTTTGAACTTTGGCTTCTACTTTATTGCATTTGACTTGAAATAGCATTATCTTAAATTGAAGAATGAATTAGAATTGTCTTGCATTAATTTGTATGTTAACTTCATTTTATTTCTGAGATTGATTTCTATTTAAGGGCATCCGGGAAAAATTGTCCCCAAAAAGTGTTTTCCCGCCTCTCGTCTCACTTCTAAATAGTTAGAGATATCTGGTTCTGATTTATTAGGATAATTAGAGGAATTCGTGCTGATAAAGAATGTTCTTAAAATTTGCAAGTAATTTTTGAAATAAATATTGAAAAACGGAATTACAAAAGTTTAATTTTTGGCGAAAGTGGGGGACAACATGGCGGCGAGCACACAGACAAGTGGATCTATGTGTCGGTGGTCAAGGAGGTGGCGCCAATTCTCTGTAGTGACCGCGACTTGAACTACGAAAACGTCTCCAACCTCAAATTACTTGACTTTCAATCGTAAATAAAATAATTTCCTCGCAAGATTATTGCAAAAACGGAGAGGACCGCTCCTCAGTGAGTCTTCTTCTATCACCTCTCCAAATATGAACCGGAAATATTTTGTCCTCTCAAAATGAGAGCGCGATACCAAACTGTTAAAAACCCCATTTCTCCCTATGTTTAAACAATTTTTTAAATTATTATTTATCAAAATTTTGCAAAATTTCGAGAGGGCCGCTAGTCCCAGAGCGTTCATCTATATTTACAAAAAATTTCCGACTAAAAATATTCTTTTCTTTTTAAATGAGAGCGCGATCACGAAACACTATTTTCTCCCGGATGCCCTTAACTGACGTTTGAAATTCAAATTGTTAACATGAAACAACTTTTTTTCACGAAAAAATAAAACAACCACGAGTTAAGATCGTTCATAACCTAGAAATCGTAATCGTTCTATTTTTCCGTTTTCTTTCGTCATTTCGATACGAGCATCAAGTCAAAACTGAAATAATAACAAAAACGGGAATTTAGGTTCTAAAATTAGATGTATTTTAGACCTAATTAAGAGTATTTGTTTCTATTCTTTTAATCGATTATCGGAAGAGTAATAAATGAAACACTATTACGTTTGTCGTGCGTCTCTACTTATCTCAACTACTGTACAAGGGTGGGCAGCTTAATTTCTTTAATTTTTGCCAACTACCCAACCGTGTAAGACGAAATTTACTTTCACCGAGCAAGGTTGGGTAGTTGGAAAAAATTTAATTAACGGTTTTCAAAAATTTCTAATACAACATTCGAAAATCCGAATTGTCAAAAATTAATTTCAAACTCGAAAAACTTAGTTATTTACTATAAATTTACGTTCCGTTAGTAAAATAAAGTATTGTTTCTAATTACTTAAAATTTTTTAGAAAAATACTCTTAAGTTCTAAGCTATGATAATTTACCTAGATCCTTGAAGGGTTTCGGTGGCGTGTGAACTAACAATAACATCTCATTAGTAAGAAAAGGACGCAGGTATGTCTATCCTTTTCTTACCAATAGGTTTTTTTAGTTACTAGACTTGCCACCAGGATCCTCGCCGGATCTGGTAAATTATTTTAATTTTAAGTAAATCATACATTGTAAATTAAAAATTGTAAATTATAAATTCTAAAAAAGCACGAAATATTAATTAACATCGCAGTAAACAAGTGTTTCGTTAAGATTAAAACAGAAAGAAATAAATAAATTTTGCATGTAACGCGCTTCGAAGAAATGTACTTAAAGCAAAAAATTTAGGTTATGTTCGTAATTTTGTGAATGAAAATACAAATATAAAAACCAGTGACGTGTCTTATTAATTATATCAGAAAAAAAATCGAATAAATAATTAACAAAAACTGCATTTAGTTTTCAAATAAAATACAAATACTGTTCTAACAAAATTAATATTATCCAAATATTATATTAGTAACATCCAAATTAACAGTATTGAAAGTAAAAATTAATTTTAATGCACTGAAGGCAGATATAACCTTAAAATATTTCTGATAATCATTCTTCGGAGCGCGTCACAATATGGATGATCTCTTATTTTTTTGGTATTTGCTAATTGCGTGAAGGAAAGTATTACTAACTTCGAGTCATGTTTTTCGTCTCTTGTATAAGTTGAAACCACCTGCCGACTTGACAGCATGGGAGTCTCTCTGTACAGCAAACATGTCCATCTTCAACGCGTTTATGATGATTGATGGTGAAATTGTGCTTATTGGCTTGTTCCTCAAGTGATTTAGCGACGGTCGACCACTCTTTTTCCGCGATGATGGTGAATTTGTTCCAATCATAATGTAGTAATAGAGCTATTACGGATTTTGTGACCTGAGTATCCGGTGGTTCAGTTCGTGCAAAGGTGTTTATTGCTGACGCCTTGTCATCGGAACATTTCTTTAACAAAAATCATTTTTATTATTGTAGACAAACAAATTTTATTCACTGCATTATTATTACTGTTATTTCTGTTGTTATTATTATTATCATTATTATTATTCTTATTATTATTATTATTATTATTATTATCTACTGATAATAATTAATTTATACTATTAACCTACTATTATTATTAATATTATTGTTATTTAAATATTATTTCTTAGATATAATTTTTAAGGCCTAATTTGAGGTTATGTTCGGCACTTCAAGGCCAAGGGGGAAACATAATTGTTCTTTCGGTTTGAAGCTGGAACGTCTATCAAAATTTTGTTAGTTCGTGGCGTAGGAGTCTTCCGGTTCGACGGCGTTTGCGAAAGTAGTGACCCATCTATCAAAATGTTAGTTCGTGGCGTCTGCTCATACGCCACGAACTAACATTTTGATAGATGGGACACTTCTTTCGCAAACGCCGTCAAACCGGAAGGACGACATTCGAGTATACATTAAGTACCATTTGAATAATTCAATGAAATAAAATATTTTAAATAATTCAATTTTTTTATGGGCAAATATCGACAAACAAGGCGGGGACTTATCGAAGTACTATTAATATTGATCAGTGGGAATTAATTAATTATTTAAAGGTTATATTTTACTTGCATATTTAGGGTCCTTCCATAAAATACGCTATTAATTCAGCTAAGGGGTCTTAAAATAAAAAAAAGTAACGTAATTTATGGACAGCCCTCCATTTTTAGCTAATTTGACTAGACCCCAATTCAGGTAGGATTAAATTTTGATTAAGCAAAGTGAGATTCATAACTACACGACCATTGTGTCTGTAGAGCACACTTAGTGTCAGTGTTCTGTATATTATGTTGCAAAACACAGCGCATTTAATACATACAATATGTACATGCTGATGAGGTGGAGGGAGAGATGCAACGCAACACGCGGTTAAATATAAACTATATGGACGAAAGGAGATAGGGGAGCAGGAATGAAATGAACGGACAACTCTGGAAGTGCACATGAAGAGAGAAAGAGAGAGAGAGAGAGTGCTTCATGCTGGAATGTGACATGTGCTCATTAACATATAAATTAAACGTGACAACTCGGGGTCAGTTCTTCTTTTAACAGCGACCACCGCCAATGGGTTTTGCCCGTACACCCTCCGGGGACCCATGCGAAACGTACTAATTTCAAAATTTTCATATCTTGCTTTTATTATATATACACACACACACACGAACTCACACGCCCTTTTTTTAAAAGCGACGCGAAAGAACATAAACGAGTCTTCATCAAGCCTCTTTGAATTTTCAATCATGTCACACTCTTGTCTTTTCATCTTTCAGCGGTTTGCCTCTTTAGCTTCCATTCATTATGTACGTGTTTTCTAAAATGACTTATTTATGCCCGTGGCTGTTTCAATTATGGATTCCTGGGAGTTTTTAATTTTTGGTGATGGAGTTTTATAAGTTTTAGGAAAGTGGTGTCTTATAAGTTTTAGAAGAGTGGTGTCTTATAAGTTTTAGAAATGTGGTGTCTTATAAGTTTTAGAAAAGTTGTGTCTTATAAGTTTTAGAAAAGTGGTGTCTTGTAAGTTTTAGGAAAGTGGTGTTTTATTTCGGCGAAGTCTAATCTGTTTTTTGAAGACATTAGGAGTATGATTCCTTCAAAGGCAGATTGGACTTTGTCAGAAAAAAGCCTTTCTTAAAACTTTGGGTCACTTGGAGTGAATGGTTTTTTAATTTCTTGGTCAATTATCCGATGGGTCTGACGATCCCAGGGTACCTGTGATTGAACGCCTACTTTTGGTGTCTTCTTGTCTTTGCGAAGTTTACCCAAAACGTCAGCATACGTCTTACCCGGAGTATGCGGATTATTGTCGATCCTCTTGAAGTTTTTTCTAGTTTTGGACATTCTGGCTTTCACGATTCAGCCCCATTGGTATCCACCTTCTTTGGGAGTGTTTCCTTCTTCTTCCTCCTAGTAGTAGAGGTTTGATTTCCCTTTGGATTGCTGGAGGTTTGTCTTCCTTTGCTTCCTTGGGACAGCACGCCTTAACTGATGACAATAATCCGCAAAGCTCCTAGTGACGCTCCCTTTCCTCCTTCCTGTCTTTATGGTTATAGTCCTGTTTACGTTCTCTTGAATGTCACAAATAACCTGATAACCCTGATAATAACCCTGATATAACCCTGATGATTTTGAATCTTTAGGGTACTGTTTACGTTCTTTTGAATGTCGCAGCATTTAGATGATTTTTAGGGTACCCTAAACAGTCCTCTTTACATTCTGTTGAATATTGAAGTATTTAAGTAATTTTGAGACGTTCCTTTACAGTCCTGTTTACGTTCTTTTGAATGTTATAGCCCCTAGATGATTTTTAGGGTACCCTAAACAGTCCTGTTTACATTTTCGTGAATATCGCAGTATTTAGGTAATTTTGAGACGTTCCTTTACAGTCCTGTTTACGTTCTTTTGAATGTTATAGCCCCTAGATGATTTTTAGGGTACCCTAAACAGTCCTGTTTACATTCTGTTGAATATTGAAGTATTTAAGCAATTTTGAGACGTTCCTTTACAGTCCTGTTTACGTTCTTTTGAATGACACAAAATCTAGATGATTTTGAAGCTATTCTTTAGAGTACTGTTTACGTTCTTTTGAATGTTGTAGCCCCTAGATGATTTTTAGGGTACCCTAAACATTCCTTTTTACATTTTCGTGAATATCGCAGTATTTAGGTAATTTTGAGACGTTCCTTTACAGTCCTGTTTACGTTCTTTTGAATGACACAAAATCTAGATGATTTTAAAGCTATTCTTTAGAGTACTGTTTACGTTCTTTTGAATGTTGTAGCCCCTAGATGATTTTTAGGGTACCCTAAACAGTCCTGTTTACATTTTCGTGAATATCGCAGTATTTAGGTAATTTTGAGACGTTCCTTTACAGTCCTGTTTACGTTCTTTTGAATGTTATAGCCCCTAGATGATTTTTAGGGTACCCTAAACAGTCCTGTTTACATTCTGTTGAATATCGAAGTATTTAGGTAATTTTGAGACGTTCCTTTACAGTCCTGTTTACATTCTTTTGAATGAAAGAAAATCTAGATGATTTTGAAGCTTTTCTTTACAGTCCTGTTTACGTTCTTTTGAATGTTGTAGCACCTAGATGATTTTTAGGGTACCCTTAACAGTTCTGTTTACGTTCCCTTGAAGGTCGCGAGACTTTAGCATCTTTGCGAACTCTAACTCCACTTTGTCGAGGCAAGTAGCCTCCACCTTTCTGTACCACAAAACTATCAACTGCTTGGAATTCTTCTTCTTTAGATAGATCCTAAGTATTGTCCATACTTGCCTGTCATAAGATTCCAAAACAATGTTTTTGAGCACATCAAACTTAGGAGGATCCCTTAGGGTCATGGTATACATTAGTCACGTGCCCCATATACTTTACTATGGGAAAGTGTCACACGGAATAACATGACTTTAAGGGTCCCCTGACTAGACCAACCTTTTGGATTCTCTGGTTATAAACAACCTTCCTTTCAAAGGTTCTAAAACACTTTTCAGTCCATCCTTGATTGTCATATTGACATTCTTCTGCACCTCACAAGACTCGAGCATCTTTTCCTCTGTTTCCAATTCCAAAATGTTTCAAGTCTGAAACTGTAAATCTTCCCCCCAGCTTAATGCACTTGTCCCTGTCGCTATTACAATTTCTGATGTAATCATGTCAGAAGCATTACTGAAAACAGACTTGCAACTAACTAGACTCGCCACACTGTTTGCACTTTCTCTTCTGCTTGCCTCGTTCACGATGATCTCTGGAACCTCCCAAACGTTGTTGCGTCTCTGCATTCATACTGTTTGTCCAGAGGCAACTATCTTACACACCCCGTACATTCAGACTATACCTAAAAGACAACATTGAAGGCTATTAGTAACCAAATTACTCTCCGTCTACATCTAACTCTACTTCTAAGAGGGAACCTACAGGTACAGGTTAGAATTGAAAAAAGAGAGGAGAATTGAAAGGGGGAAAGAAGGGACCATTGGTAAAGATCACTGTCCTAGATCTGGACAGTTGTATTCCCTCGGATAAAAAGAGAATAAACAATCCCCAACAATGATGACATTTTGCAGAGTGTACCTACTCAAAAAAAGAAGTCAACAAACACACCTGTTGTTAATGTGGGTTGATACCTGCCGACAAATCCTACATAAATTACCTATCTCACTCAACTATCTTGCCTATCGAGCAACCTACCTTGCTTCCTACTAGACCTTACGATAGATCTCGACAAAGCCTTATTACGCTCGTGCGTGGTACCGCTAACGCTAGATTTAGATATTTACCTTTCTTAATCTTTTTTCAGAAAGAGTTTTCACGTCCTCACTTCTAAATTGCCATTTGAGATCAACATCTAACAAGAACAGTATTGTAAGTTGATTCTAATTAGCAAATTGTAATACGTTAATTGCTCAGGAACTGTTTTACTAGCTCCATAAACTAGTTTTTCACATGCTGGGAAAAAATAAAATCCATCTACTCATGTGATAAACTTTATAGCAAGGAGTTTAATTAGTCTTCTTCACCTAATTTCAAAGTTAATAATATCAACATTAATGTTTATAGAAATACTATCATATAATATTAATATTGTTCTTGTTACGTTTCTTAAGGAACGAGAAATTTTTGAAAAAATTGTAATTTTCAATGGAGGAATTTCGCAAAGAGAAGTAAAGGTTTGGAATGAAAAAGTTCTTTGAAAAAAATGTTGCAAAACTTGTAGAACTTTCTTGTATAAATATATGTATATACAAGATGCGTAACGGAAGATCAAACACCTGTTGCTACTTGTTTGAAGCCGAAGGGCAAACTAAAATAACGGGAGGCTTTCAAAGATCGGATGTCGCTGAAAAACTCTCTCGGAATGTATAGGAGATTCCATCACAAGCGTGACTTTTCTCGAATAGAGTCTTTAACATTCCGTGAAATATATACGTGTACATATACACACACATATAGATGTATTTGAATCGTAAAGAAAAAGATGATTTTTACGAACAAGCGTTAGTGATTTATTATTATAATTATACTGAACGATAAAATTTCGGCGAATCTCAAAAGCAAGGACTTGGGAAAAAAATGTGTTTTTAATAATTTTCAAAGGTCATGTAATGTGAAGAAAAATTTTTCTTTTCTTCACAAATTCGTAGTCTTATTAGAAGTAAACTATTCTCGCATGCATTTAAAACAAAATTTGTAATATTTGACTGGTGTTTGACAGGTTTTATGGCAAAAATAATGTATTTAAAGTCAGATTTTAAAAAATCAAAATGGCGGATCCAATATGGCGGATGAATTTTAAAAAACTCAACGGAATCACTTCAAACTTGATACCTTGAAGTTTTTTGGGACCCTGATTACGAATCTGACATCAGATTTTTAAAATTCAAAATGGCGGTCGGATTTTTAAAAATTCAACTTAATCGCCAGAAACTTATTCGTCCAAGGTTTTCGGCGTCGCTGATTACGAATATGAAGTCCGATTTTCAAAACTCAAAATGGCAGATCCAATATGGCGGATGAATTTTTAAAAACTCAACGTAATCACTAGAAACTTGTTATCTGGGAGTTTTTGAGAACCCTGATTACGAATCTGACATCAGATTTTTAAAATTCAAAATGGCGGATTTAGTATGGCGTAAGAATTTTTAAGAATTCGCAGAAATCGCTTGAATTTTAATACTCGGGATTTTTCGGAGTCACTGATTAGGAATTAGAAGTCCGATTGTCAAAATTCAAAATGACGGATCCAGTATGTCGGGTGAATTTTTAAAATTTTGGTAAAATTGCTTAAAACATGCTAATAGGGGGTTTTTGCGGTCGCTGATTACGAATCTGGCGTCAGAATTAAAAATTTCAAAATGGCGGATTCAATATGGCGTCAGAAATTTTAAAAAATCGCAGAAATCGCTTGAATTTTAATACTCGGGAGTTTTCGGAGTTACTGATTAGGAATTAGAAGTCTGATTATCAAAATTCAAAATGGCGGATCCAGTATGTCGGGTGAATTTTAACAATTTTGGTAAAATTGCTTAAAACATGCTAATAGGGGGTTTTTGCGGTCGCTGGTTACGAATCTGACGTCAGAATTAAAAATTTCATAATGACGGATCCAATATGGCGGACAAAATTTAAAAACTGATTGGATTTGTTGAAAATTTGTTACTCGGAGGTTTTTCGGGTCACTGATTACGAATTTGACATCAGATCTTAAAAATTCAAAATGGCGGATCCAATATGGCGATCGGGTTTTAAAAAATCCAAGGGAACCGCCTGAAACTTGTTTCTCTGGGGTTTTTGGGGTGGCTGATTACGAATCTGAGGTCAGATTTTAAAAATTCAAAATGGCGGATCCAATATGGCGGACAAAATTAAAAAATTGATTGGATTTGCTTAAAATTCGTTACTCAAGGGTTTTTAGGGCCACTGATTACGAATTTGACATCAGATCTTAAAAATTCAAAATGGCGGATTCAATATGGCGGACGAATTTTAAAAATTTCTATAAAATTGCTTGAAACATTCTACTAGGGGGTTTTTAGGGTGGCTGATTACGAATCTGACGTCAAATTTAAAAAATTTAAATATCTGAGCTTCAATATGGTGGACGAAAAGAAAGGTTTATTTTATCTTTCATAATAAATTTGTGACCAATTGTAAGAGGTGACTTGTAGAATATCGGATAAAGAATTTGAAATTTTTTTTTATTTTTTCTTTAAATTTCAAAATGGTTTTTCAGTAGGAGATGTTTCTCATCGATGGAGTGCAAACGCGTTGTTGAGCTTTGGACATTATGCCGGCCGGCTCGTCGGCGTATGTGTTATTCTCGGCAACACTCGGCTATATTTAGACGAGACCACCTTGAGAGTACTGACTTAGTGGGTAGATAGTGAGACCAATTTAGCAATTTTCTTATATACTAAATCTGGCGAATTTGTTTTTTTTTCTTTTTTTCTAATGCTTTTTGAAAATCCAATCATTTTGACGAGAAGTAAATTCAAAATTTTGATTAAAAGGAGAAAACTTTGCTTCTGTGGTTAAAAAAAAGTGTTTTACGTAAACATAACCTCAAAAATTGGGGGGGAAAATAGTTTTTAATTTTGAGATCGATATTATTTGTTTCGTGAAATACTAATTCCTAGCGGTATCATTGGGGCGCTAATTAATTAGTGAAAAATTCACTGTTTTTCAGCGATTTCACTAAGGTGGTGATTAATTGGCGAAATTTTGCCTATTTTACGCGATATCACTAGGGCGCTAATTAATTAGTGAAATTTTATTGATTTTTATCGATTTCGCTAAATTCGCTAAATTAATTAGTAAAATTTCGCTGATTCACGGCGATTTCACTAAGGCGCTGATTAATTGGCGAAATTTTGCTTATTTTACGTGATATCACTAGGGCGCTAATTAATTAGTGAAATTTTACTGATTTTTATCGATTTCGCTAAATTCGCTAATTAATTAGTGAAAATTCACTGATTTTCAGCGATTGCACTAAGGCGCTGATTAATTGGCGAAATTTCACTTTATTTTTAGCGATATCACTAGGGCGCTAATTAGTGAAATTTTACTGATTTTTATCGATTTCGCTAAATTCGCTAATTAATTAGTAAAATTTCGCTGATTCACGGCGATTTCACTAAGGCGCTGATAATTTGGCGAAATTTTGCTTATTTTACGCGATGATTTATTAAATATTAATTCCTAATTAATTAATTATTAAAATTTCACTAAGACGCTAATTAATTGGCGAAATTTCACTAATTTCGAGCGATATCACTGGGACGCTGATTAATTAGTGAAAATTTACTGATTTTCATCGATTTCGCTAAATTCGCTAATTAATTAGTAAAATTTCGCTGATTCACGTCGATTTCACTTATTCGCTAGTTAGTGAAATTTTCCTATTGATTTTAGTGATATTTTTCTATTGATTTTAGTGAAATTTCCCTGACTAAGATTAAGTGGAATTTAACTAATTCACACAGTGACACGCTAAATGTGCTTTCCTTATCGCTTTTTCACAGACTTATATATATATATAGAGAGTGTGTAAATGAAGTGAAAAAAAATTCACAAGTCAATTTATCAATTTGATAAAAAGATCAAGACTATATCATTATTTGTCAAATTGAAAAAGCTTTATAATGATAGATTTATTAATAAAAAAAGAAAACACCTATATATAAATATTTCAAAAAAAAAAAAAAAAAAAATGAAGGGAATGTTGAAGATGATGTAAAAAGTAATAATCGAGAGGTAAGAAGGAAAAGATTAATTATAATATGCGAGTTTCGATATATTCCACGTGCGAAGATCAGAAACCGAAGCAATAGTATACGTCATGGTGCATGTCGTAATATCAACTCGTGAGTATGTGAACACGCAAAGTAAAGTGGAGAGACACTGGCACTTCTTTTTTTTTTCTTAAACATATATAGGTATATATATACATGCGCGCGAAATTGTGAGTAAAGTTTCGTGTATAACACACATATGTGTATAAATTGTATCTATATATATATGAATATTTGTGAACACTTATACAAATTTGATTGGAATTCGCGCGCGCGCGCAAGTGCACGGAAACGCACGAGGAGGCCCACACAAGCGCGGGCTTTCATTTATTCATAAATCAACAGAGTCTATTTATAGAAATACACAGCGGACAAATAGCGATAGTCGAGCGCGCTATATCCTTGAATGGTGAAACACCCAATAGAATATAATATACGCGCGGCGCGTGAAAAAGAAAAGAATTATACACACATATATATATATATACGATTTATAATAGAAAGAAAGAGAGAAAGAGAAAAAAAAATTTATATAGAGAGGGGAAAAAAAATTCTAAACGTGACAATCATGTCATATGTTGAGAATATTATAATTTATAAACCACGATTCGTCAGGTTTGAAAAAACAAAAATGGCGCTCGCTCTCTCGCTCACTTGTTTGCTCGCGGATATCCTAGAGACTACTTTTCCATTTAGTGACTATGATTCATGCCTCATGACTATTATCTACGATCAATGAGACGTCGATTTGCAACAAAAAAAACAAGACACGTGTAACTTAAATTCAAAAAAGAAATAGTTTACATGCTTCTAATATCGGGGAAAAATAGTCAAAATTTTTTTTTTTTTTTTTTAAATATTTCTCGGTTGTACAATTCTCGACAATTTGTAAAAGTTATTTAATACTTAATACAGTTATAGTAAAAATTTTTTTGAAATATGAAGATTTCGACTATATCAGCACATAGTGATAACTGTTAGATGTCAATTAAAGTAAAAAATAAAAATCAATTAAGGTATTTAATTAAATCAATTAAAGTAAAAATTATTTTTAGTAATTCGGTATTTAGGAAAATATTTCCAGGTTACTTTGACTCTATTGGTCTATTTATATGAGAAATTAGGGAGAAATAAACTTTCGCGACTGTATTTTTTTATTTGTACATATATTGATCACGAGCGTTGAGGCTCTGAAATAGAGATAAAGTGGCAAGTGTTCGAGTCTTGTAGCAGTTGAATTTTTTTTCTCGATAAATTATTTTTTACTCTCATCAAGGTTTATACAAAAATTGAATTTTGTTTTTCCCCCAAATTTTACAATTTTTAGACAAAATTTTGATTTTTTCCCGATCTTGATTAAACATAAATATATTTATTGAAATATTTTGATTGGCATGACATTTTGATTTACGCAAAAAATTTTAAATAGCCAAAGAGAAATATTCGGTTACATTTATTTGACAATTTGTTTAAACTATTTTTCAAAGAATCAACTATTTCGAAAAATTCTCGATATGAAATTCTCGCTAAAATTCATTTTTAAATTATGTTTTGCTAAAAAATTCTATGGGAATTCAATTAATTAAATATGGAAAATAAATAGTTTAGTGAATAATTAAATGTTTCCTAAAATAGAAACTTTTTGTAAAAAATCTGGTCAGCAAATTTTTAAATAATTTAGAAATATTATTGAATATATTATTATTAAGAAATTCTTCTTTGACGAATTTTAATAAATTTTTCAAAAATCATAATATTTTTCGAGGAATTTGATTAAAATTGTATTAAGAATAATTGAAATTCTGTATAATGAACTTTATTTTTTAAAAATAAATCTGAAAAAATTGAAGCATTGTAAAAATGTTTCTCAAAATTGAATTTTCGTAAAACACGTTGTCAGCCAATTTTTAAATAATTAAGAAATATTATTAAATATATTATTATTAAGAAATTCTTCTTTGACAAATTTTAATAAATTTTTCAAAACTCATAATATTTTTCGAGGAATTCGATTGAAATATTGTATTAAAAATAATTGAACTTCTGTATAATGAACTTTATTTTTTAAAAATAAATCTGAAAAAATTGAAGCATTGTAAAAATGTTTCTCAAAATTGAATTTTCGTAAAAAATGTCTGCAAATTTTTAAATAATTAAGAAATATTATTAAATATATTATTATTAAGGAATTCTTTTTTGACGAATTTTAATAAATTTTTCAAAAATTATAATATTTTTCGAGAAATTCAATTAAAATTGTATTAGGAATAATTGAAATTCTCTATAACGAAATTTATTTTTAAAAATAAATCTGAAAAAATTGAAGCATTGTAAAATTTTTTCTTATTTATGAATATAATTAAAATTTCGATGAGGATTTAAGAAATATTTGAATTTATATTAAAGAATTTGATATTTATCAAAATAATTGAAATTCTGACGAGGTATTCAAAAGTTTTTGAAAATAATTGAATTTTGAAAATGAATTTTACTATTCAAAAGTTCTGCGAGAATTCGTTTATTTAAAAAAAAGTAACAAATAATTAACAGAAGAATTATTTATCACTTAAAATTTTAATTCTTATAAAAAATTTTTAATACTTTTTTTCATAAATAATTAATTTTTCTGGAAGAATTTTGATAAAATTTTTGCAAACAACTACATATTTTTAAGAAAATAATTTAAAATTGTATTAAACATAATTTACATCTTGTCAAAAATTTTATTATTAAATTAAAATAATTAAAATTTTGACAAGAGTTTAAAAAAATTTTATTATTTAAAAAAATAATTGAAATTTTGACGAGAATTTTAAAAAATTTATATATTTATAAAAATAGTTGAAATTTTGACGAGAATTTAAAAAAATTTTTTGAATTTCTACGAAGAATTTTATCACTTTTGATAATAATTAAATTTTTGCATTAATTTGCAACAAGTTCAAAATTCTATTTTTTTTAGTGTTTTTAACTAAAGTTCTTCTACAAATCCATTATTATTTTTATGATAATTAGTTAAATATATATTAAAATTAAATAATTTAATTAATTTGAGAAGAATTTGAAATCAAAATTCATAATTTCAAACTGAAATCAATTTTTAAATGACCAAAATTCTTATTATAGAAAGTTATTAGTTATTTAATTATTTAAATACAGAAAAAAATTCTTTAGAAGAAGTTATTATCATTTAAAATGAAATTCTTATCAAAAATAAAAAAAAAATTTAATAACAATCTTTTTTAATAAATTTTAATAAAATTTTTTGAAATAATTGATTTTTTAGAATTATTCTATGAAATTTAAAAAAAAAATAATTCAATTATACTTCGAAAAATTTAATTATAGTTGTATTAAAAAAAATAATTGAAATCTTGTCAAGAATTTTAGTATTTATGAAAATAAATTAATTCTTGCAACAAATTTCATTATTTATAAAACATTTTCAAATTCTTGCAACGAATTTATTAAATTTGTTTAAATAATTGAATTCTCGTAAAGAATATTAGGAAAATTTAATAGAATAATTCAATTATACTTTGAATAATTTAATTGAAATTGTATTACAAATAATTGTATTAAAATTGTATTAAAAATAATTGTATTTAAATTGTATTAAAATTGTATTAAAAATAATTGAATTAAAATTGTATCACAAATAATTTTATTAAAATTGCATAAAAAATAATTGAAATCATGTCAAGATCTTCATTATTTATACGAAAATAATAGAATTCTGGCATCGAATTTTATTAAACTTTTCAAGTAATTGAATTCACGTGAAAACTTTTCTTTACAAAAATTATTGAATTCTTACACTAAGAATTATAATTTTTTTTTTAAATAAATGAAGATTTGAAAATCATTTTATGAATCTTTAATAGAATAATTTAATTTAATTTAATAATTTAATATTTAATTAAATATTAGAATTAATATTTAATTTTAATAATAGAATAATTTAATTTTAATAATTTAATTAATAGAATAATTTAATATAATTAAAATTGTATTAAAAATAATTGAAATTCTGTCAAGAGTTTTATTATTTAAACATTATGTACATTTCTTTTTCTCAAAAGCCGAATTTTTGGGTTAAAATGGAATTTTATTATAGAAAAGTATCAGCAAGATAAAAGGGTGGTTGAAGTCTCCACTTGAGAACGTGAAGGTCACTGCTAGGTGGCAGGAGAATTTCCAAGAAATAAGTAAATTCCAAGAAGCAAACTGCCATCTAGCGGTGACCTTGGCGTTCTCAGGTGGAGAATATCTTCTCCACATTGAATCTCATCTTATTCGTTTAGATTCGAAATTCTACAATTATTTATAATCAAACTTTAAATATTTATAATTAAACTTTAATTCTCGAAAGTTTGACTATTGATATAAAGGGACAACATTTTCTTTTTTAAAATAAATATAAATAATAATAATAATAAATGAAAATAGTGATTTATTTGCAAAAAAAATAGTAACTAAATGGCGTTGTATAAACTGAAAAAAGGATCAAAAAGTATCAATAGACAACATAACCTTAAAATTCTGCAGTAAGTTTTGATACATTAAAATATAAATATAGATAACCGGTCAATGAATACATATATAGAGAAAAAAATAAGTTTGAAGTCAATGATCCTGTTTTTTTTTTTTTTGATAATATTTATTTATGTATACAGGTATAATATTATGTATATATAAATGATGAAATTGATGTCTAAGAGAAGTATATGAGAGAGAGAAAATCCCGGCAGCAAAATCCCACGTGGGTTTTGTGCGCGACCACCATGGATCCGTTTCTCGCATGGATCATTATTTTAAGCATTCAAGGATACGACTTTAGTATGGCTTATACTATAACTGCCTGTGTTTATCGTGGCTATTTTTAGCTCTGGCTATTGCTTGCCAACCGACAGAAGACCAAACGAAAGAACGAGGGAACGAAACCTAACCAAAGAGAGCGCGCGATTGCTCTCTCTCTCTCTCTCTATTGCATCAGGCAAAAGCCGTTCCCATGATCGTCCCATCCCATCTCATATCCCATGCCATCCTTCTCTCCTCTCCTCTCCCATTTCCAACGTCCACCATATGCATATATATATATATATATAAAAGGCTCTGAATTTTAAATTTTAACTCTTGCTTTTTTAAAGTAAAAAAAGAATTTTTTACTATACTCTTTTGTAAATATTCCCCACCCCCTCGCCTCTCTTGTAAAAAAACGAATGGAAAAAAGGAAAAAAAACCTTTTTAAAATTCAATTATTTCTAAAAATTCAAGATAGAAAATATTACCAATAAAATTATTTTTCCAATCAACTTTTACTAATTTTATATACTTATATTTACTTTTATTATAAATAATGTCTGAAAATCTAAATTTTTAACTTTTAATTTTTAGTTTAAAATATTTTTTCTTCAATTTCTACTCGAAAAAATGTTTAACTCGATGTAATTAAAATGAATTATGCTAAATATTTTTAATGTCAGATGAAATTTTTATTAAAGATAACTTTTGACGTTAAAAATGTCTTAAAAAATAATTTGTTTACAAAAATTGTTATAAGCAAATAGAGAAAATTGGTAAAATTTTGAAAATCTAATATCGCCATTCGATTCTACGAGAAAAATTACTATAAGAACAATAAATGACGACTTTTCACATTGAAAATTGCTTAAAAAATAATTTGTTTATAAAAATTTGTTATAAACAAATTGAAAAAATTGATAAAATTTAAAAAACTACTAACGCCTTTCGATTCTACGGGAAAAGTTACTAAAGAAACAACAACAAATAATGACTTTTGACGTTAAAAATTGCTTAAAAAATAATTTATTTACAAAAATTGTTATAAACAAATAGAGGTAATTGATAAAATTTTCAAAAACTAATATCGCTATTCGATTCTACGCAAAAAATTACTTGAAGAAAAACAAATGATCATTTTTGACGTTAAAAATCGCTTAAAAAATCATTTGTTTATAAAAATTGTTATAAACAAATTGAAAAAATTGATAAAATTTAAAAAATTGATCAAATTTAAAAAACTACTAACGCCATTCGATTCTACGGGAAAAATTACTAAAGAAACAAAAACAAATGATGACTTTCGACGTTAAAACTTGCTTAAAAATAATTTGTTCATAAAAATTGTTATAAACAAATAGAGAAAATTGATTAAATTTTGAAACACTAACAACGCCATTCTATTCTACTCGAAAAAATACTAAAGAAACAACAAGAAATTATGACTTTTGACGTTAAAAATTGCTTAAAACATAATTTGTTACAAGCAAATAGAGAAAATTGATAAAATTTTCAAAAACTAATATCGCCATTCGATTCTACGCAAAAAATAACTTAATGAAAAACAAATTATCATTTTTGACGTTAAAAATCGCTTAAAATATCATTTGTTTATAAAAATTGTTATAAACAAATTGAAAAAATTGATAAAATTAAAAAAAAACTACTAACGCTATTCGATCCTACGCGAAAAATTACTAAAGAAGCAACAACAAATTATGACTTTTGACGTTAAAAATTGCTTAAAAAATAATTTGTTTACAAAAATTGTTATAAACAAATAGAGAAAATTGATAAAATTTAGAAAAACTAACAACGCCATTCCATTCTACGCGAAAAATTACTAAAGAAACATTAATAACTTTCTGAAAAAGTTTTCACTCCATTTGTTGTAAATAATTTATAAACAAATAATAGTGCACTCTCATGTATCTATTTAAGCCCATCATTAGACAAATGAAAATGTCAGCAACATTATTATTGGAAGCGGGACAAATGAAATAGCGTTGTTCGTTTTTCAAAATTTTATCAATTTTCTCTATTTGTTTATAACAAATTGTATGGACAAATTATTTTTAAGCTATTTTTAACGTGAAATGTCATCATTTGTTGTTTCTACAGTAATTTTTCGCGTATAGAATCGAATGGCGACATTAATGTTTGGAAATATTATTAATTTTCTCTATTTGTTTATAACAAATTTCTGTAAACAAATTATTTTTAAAGCAACTTTTAACGTCAAAAGTCATCATTTGTTTTCGTTCCTTTAGTAATTTTTCACGTAGAATCGAATAGCGTTATTAATTTTTGAAATTTTTTTCAATTTTCTTTATTTGTTTATAACAATTTTTATAAACAAATTATTTTCTAATGAATTTTTGACGTCAAAAGTCTTAATTTGATGTGCAGTCCTGTTTCCATCAATAATTTTGCTCAAATTTTCATTTGTCTAATCATGGACGTTAATTGGTTAATTATTTTCATGTCTAATTACAAACATATTTTTACCCAAATTTGTCTTCATATTTCAATATAATTATTCTAATTTCCAGTAATTCTGAATTCGTATTTCATTTCTTACTTCATTACATTTATTAAAAGCGATTGAATCAATAAATATAATTTCATGGATAAAACCGTTTGTCTTGTAAAAAAATAATTTCTCAATTTACACTTATCTTTCCGATCAAATTAATAGGGTTTTAATTTTATCATAATTACGGATAATTATTTGATTCCTTTGGTCAATTACTTATAGAATAATTTAATAAAATTCGTTATAAGAATTGAATTATTGTTATAAATAATAAAATTCTTTTCAGGGTTTTAATTATTTTTAATAAATTTAAATTAAATTATTCGAAGTGATTGAATTATTCTATTAAATTTAAAATAAAACATTTAAGAATTTAATTATTTCAAAATTGAATAAAATTGATCCTGAGAATTCAATGCTTTTTACAAATAATAAATTTTTTAATTGAAATTCAATTATGTAAAGAAAATTTAATAAAATTCCTTTTTAAAAATTAAATTATTTTAGAAAAATTTAATGAAATTCGTTGTAAGAATGAAATTATTTTTATAAATAATAAAATTCTTCACATATGATTTGAATTATTTTTAATACAGTTTTAAATGATTTTTTTCTAAAAAAGAAAAAATTATTAGCAAAAATGTTATTAAAATTTCTTTAAATGAAATGAATGATTTTTAAAAAATGTAATAAAATTCTTTACAGAAATATTATTTTAAGTGATAATAAATTATTCTATAAATTATGTCTATTAATTCTTGTAAAAGTTCCTAAATAGGTTAGAAAATAAAAGATTGAAATCATTTTCTAAAAATAATTTTTTTATTGAAAATTCTACGACAATTCAATTATTGAAATACTAAAAAAGAGAAAAAAATTATTAAGTAAATGAATGATTCTTAAAGTTAAATTTCCATAAAGAATATTATCAACAAATGTTTTAAATATAATTGAATTTTTTCGACGAATTTTCATCAAATTTTCAAGAATAATTACATTTTTCAAGGGATTCGGTTAAAATTGTATTAAAAATAATTGACATTCTATGATATATTTTATTATTCATGAAAATAATTGAATTTTTGATAAATAATTGAATCTCGGCAAAAAAATTTTTATTATTTACTAAAATAGATGAATTAATGTGAAGAAATTTTTAATGGAAAATTTGTAAATAGTTGAATTTCTGTGAAATTTTTTATTACTTATGAAAATAATTCAATTTTGAAAAAGAATTTTATTATTTTTAAAGATAATTAAAATTTTGACGAATTTTTTTTTTTAATTTTGAATGTAATTGAAATTTTATAAACATTTTGAAATTTCTCTGAAATTCAATTTTTTTAGTGCTTTTAACTATAATTCTTCTATAAATCCATGATTTTTAAATTATTAATGTAAATATTATTATTATTATTATTATTATTATTATTATTATTGTGAATTATTACTTAAATATATTTAAAAAAAAAATTAAATTCCCTAAATCGCCTGATTTTCTTGACCTGTGGCAACATAGTTCTTGGAATTTTTCCAGCCATCTAGCGGCGACCTTGACGTTCTCAAGTGGAGAAATTCAACCATTTTCTTCCTGATGAACTTTTTTATTTAATTAAAAATAATATTTTGTCAGAATAATTTAAATTATATTTCTATAAATTTGTAACACGATTCTTTTTTTAACACAAAATAATAAAACTTTGATAAAATGAAATTCTAGTTATTTTCTAATACTACGAAAAGTTTGTCGCTTTTGATACTAATTTGTCATAACTAAAATGGGCGCTGTAATAGTAAACTTTTAATAAAATTTTCTTAAATTTTTTTTTTTTAGGAAATGTGTGACTTTTGTATGTAAATTATTTTGTGCGGAGGATTTCTTTACACGTGCCAAGGTAAACAATAAAGAAGTGTGTTACTTTGGAAAAAAAAGAAGTTGGTGTGTGCTCCATTTCAGCATGTTTGTTTTTCAAGGAAACGCACGCTAACATTGTGGCACACATTTTTTTTCACGGGCATATCTTTTTAATTTTTAATCCTTCAATTCTTCCAAGGACACTTCCGTTATTATATTGGTGAATGCCCTTCATTTCAATATATAGATCCGATCAGACATTATTTTCTCTCTCTTTCTCTTTTTATTTAATTCTCAACATATTTTATTCAAAATATAATTTTCAGACTCATTAGAAACGAAATAGAATTAAAAGAATTAAATATCAACTAAAATAAAAAATAAACTAAAAAGAAAATAAAAAATATACTAAAAAAAAATAAAAAAATAAACTAAAAAAAAAATATGCAAATAATTTGAAATAAAATAAATAAAACTAAAATATACTGAACTAAAAAGAAGATTAATTTTCTATTCTTTCAATGGACGTATTTCATTGCAAAAAAATTTTTTTTGTTAATTAAATAAATCTTTTTCCTTTTTCGTAAAAAGTGGGTTAAATTCATTTTTTCCAAAGTGAAAAAAAAATTCTGTCCTTGACAATGAACTTTTCTTTGATTAAATTTGTTTTTTAAATTTAAACGCAAATTTTATGAAAATAAAATTAAATAAAAAAAAAAACCTCATGAATATTATGAAAGAGTTTGAAAAAAAATGTTCGATCATAGTCAACTTATTTGCATAAAGAAGAAAATGTAAATAAAAAAAAAATTTGAATTAAAAGAATAAAAGATGTTTTTTATTTTTTCCCCTCAAATATTCTTCAAAATATACGAAAAAACTAAAAAAAGTCAAAAAAGTAAATCAAAATAGAAGAAATTAAAAAATACCACATTGACAATAATGAAGAAATAAAATTATTTAAATTATTTTGTATTCTTTAGAAAAATTAATGTTTAGTTTCTGTCAATAATCTGAATTGCAAATACATTCACTGTGTGTAACTTGAGAATTGCAAAAAAAATTTCTCAATCCTAAAAGATGTATTTTATCTTGAAAAACTAAGAAGAAAATAAAAAAAAAATAGAAATACTGATTTGTTTAGGGAAAAATAATTTTAATAGGTTTTTCGAAAAATATATTAATATGAAGTTATAAATGGATATTCTATTATTTTTGAAGAAATAATTATTATTTAAAGTTATTATTTATGTAGAGAAAATTTTTTGTGAAAAAAATTCGATATATAATATTTACGAATGCTCTAAACTAGAAGGTGAAAAGAATATTTGAATAAATGTAAATTAAAGGTCGATTTATATAACCTACAACGGGAATTTCTATAAATAGAATTGACATTATGTAATTTTATGGGTATATTTCAGGACGCAAAAATTTTTTTTCCTGTCAAATCACAATTTTAAAGAGCGCTTGAGGTGTTTATTGAACATCTCTTAAAATTGAATATTGTGTATGAGTGTTAAGTGAGTTATTTTTATGCTTTAGAGAAAATTAAACTCTTAAAAAAAAAAAAAAAAAAAAAAAAATCAATGAGAAATCTGGTTCACGGGAATTTTTTCTAAAATATTCATTTTTGTATTTTTTTCTTATAACAAATATCCATTAATTTTTTTACTGAAAAGTCGCACTTTTTAGTACAAATTTTCGTATTTTTATGAAATATATAAACACATATGTTTAAAAGTATTTTTACAATTTTTATAACTAAAAATGTTTGCTAATTCGAATTAGTAACTGATTTTTTGTTACTTAATTATAGTAAATTTTAAGTAAATTTTTTGTAATTTATTTGTTTTTGTAAAATGGTTGAATTTCTCCACTTGAGAACGCCAAGGTCACCGCTAGGTGGCAGAAAAAATTCCGAAAACGAACCGAACTACATTTTCCATGTTTGAAAATTTACGATACTTTAAATTTGTTAACAGTTAAATTAAATAATTATTTTTAAAAATTTTACGAAACTTATTGTCAAAAATTCAAATTTTATTTATTTATTGAAATTTATTGAAATTTTTAATAATGTTCTTTAAAACGATTCAATAATTTAACAAATTTTTCGTAATTAAATAATTATTAATATCCATTTTAATAGAAAAATTTCCCCAAAGAATTGAATAATTTGAAAAAAAAGATTTATAAAATTTTTTGCAAGTATTTAATTATTTTCATAAAAAAAATTTGTCTATAAAAATTTAATTACTTGAAACAGAAATTTTCTAATAGTTTTCTAATAAAATCAATTATTTAAATAGATTTTTATAAAATTCTTCGCAAAAATTCAATTGTTTTAATAAATAATAAAATTCTTGCCAAGAATTTAATAATTTTTTGACAATTTTAATAATAATCGTTGCGAGAATTAAATTATTTTTAAAAATATTAAAACTCGTCGCAGGATTTCAATTATTTTTAATATAATTTAAAATTAATTCCTCTAAATTTGCAATTGGTCTTAAAAATTTGAATAAAATTCTTTGTAAAAATTTAATTTTTGAAAAAAATGTCATACTTTCTTCTTAAAGTGTAATAATTATTTTTAATTTGTTATTTTTTACTACATTTACTGAACAAATTTAGTAATTATCAAAAATTTTAATTCAATTCTTCGTAAAAAATCAATTACTTTTGAAAAACATTAAACATTAAACATTAACATTAAAGTTCTTAAGAATTCAAATTTAAGAAATATTTTTAATTTCAATAAAATTTTAGTTTTTGTATTCAAATAATTGAATTCTCGTAGAACATTCTAATAAGAATTGATTCAGAATAAAATAAAACAAAATGATTAAAAGTTTTAAATAATTTTATTTGTTAACTTTCAACAACAAAAATGATTGAATTTCGAAAGAATTACTTTTGTAATTTTTAGAAATAAGTAAATTTTAAAAATGCCTTACATTGAAATCATTTGAAAATATTTTAATTCTCGTAGACAAAATAAATGCAGTATTTAAATATTTTTTTAAAAAAATTATTCTACTTTTTAATGTAATTAAGAAATTCTAAAAATATTGAAAATCTCCACTTGAGAACGCCAAGGTCGCCACGAGATGTTGGGAGAATTTCCAAGAAATAAGTAAATTCCAAGAAGCAAACTGCCATCTAGCGGTGACCTTGGCGTTCTCAGGTGGAGAATATCGTCTCCATATTGAATTTCAACTTATTCGTTGATATTCGAAATTCTATAATTATTTATAATCAAACATTGAATTTAAAAAGTTTGACTATTAATATAAACGAATTTGAAATTTCACTTACTTTCCTTTTTTGATATTTTCAACGTTTTCAATTTTTTTTTAGTCTTAGAATTAATATTTTTCAGGCAAAATTGATATTTAAAATCTCAGTTTGAGAAATAATACAAATTAGTATTTTAAAAAAAATAATTACAATTTACTTTTAATAAAATTTAAATAAAAAATACTCTCGAAAAAGAATGTAAATTTGATAAACATAAAAATGAGAAATTCTTCGAACAAGAGCAAATATTTTAATTAAATTATATATTGTGCAGTGAAAAACAAGATGAGACAATATTTATGACACATACACATTTATGAATAATATATGTATACATAATACAGCGATATATACATGTAAATAAAATATCTGAATTGTCTCAAACATGTCATGGTGACGTTTTATGATTTTTTTTTGGAACGAGAAAAAAAATTCCATTATCATTGAAACTTTCTATTGATAAAAGCTCATTTGTTATCGCATGATCTAATTAAAAAAAAACCAAAAGTTATAAATAGACATTTATGTTAGCGCACGGTATCTCAGAGAGGAAATAAACCTCATTCAATAGAGGAAATGTGTCGACACAGTAAGGAAGGTTTTTTCTCTTCTTTTTTTTTTAGGGAAAAACCACACACATATATTGCAAAATAATAATAATTTTTAAATAGTTTCTGTATCATGACAAAAAAAAATTTAGATCAAGCTAACACAGAATATTGAGTAATAATATTGTACAAAGATAAGACCTTCAAATAATCTCGACTTCATTATGTGATATATATAGAGAAAAAACGAAGACGTGACCAAAAAAATGCGATTTATTTTATATACGTAATACATAAATAAATTTTATGCAATATATGGAAAATCGTTTAGTTATTTGAAACAATTTAAAGTTTTTTAATTAATGAATCAGTTAAAAATTTTATTGCAACATATGTTTTAAATTAAAAATTTAAATTAATAATTAAAAATTAAAAGTTAAAAATTAAAATTTAAAAATTAAAAATTAAAAATTAAAAATTAAAAATTAAAAATTAAAAATTAAAAATTAAAAATTAAAAATTAAAACTTAAAAACTTAAATTAAAATTTAAAACTTTAAAATTTAAATTGAAAATCAAATTCAGGTCAAAATGGTAAAAAACGAACATAACCTCTAAATTTGGGTCTCATTCAGGTCAACGTACAAATAGCATTACAATTTAGGTAAAAAGGAAAAAATTGCAGGTCAAAATATAAGCATAATTCTAAAAAACAAGCTTTCCTGTTACCAAAAAATAAAAAAGATATTCACTTCAAAGTTGAAAACTTAAAATTAAAATTTAAAAATTACAGGTCAAAATACAAATAAAATTTCCTAAAAAGAAGTAAATAGAGTTTTTGCAACATTTTAGCTAATTTTGTTTACTTTTCCAAATTCATTTGCAATCATATAAATATATGCATAAAATTTTAGTGCTCAATTTAATTAGCTTTACTCCTACATATATATAAAAATAAAATTATTTATAATTCCTCTTTTTTTTGCTGCACAATCAGTTAAAAATGTATTTATAGATTAACAAGTGCTTACAACGATGATTCTCATCTTTCTACAACGATAATCTGAAATTGAAATCTACATGACTGTCAAAAGCAAAAAAAAAGGAAAAAAAAATAAAAAGAAGAGAACAAAATTGTCAGGAACAATTAAAAATCGTTTAAATTCTAAAATGTTTTCCCAAAGAGAGAAGGAATTTCCCCATAAAACTCCTTATTTTATTATCTATTTTTAAGAAAAAAGGTTCTATTTTTAGTTTCGAAAATTAGTATAATTATTATTTAGATTAGATAACCAGGTGAAAAAAAATTTTTTTTAATTGAAAATTATCCTACAATAAAGAAGATTTGAAGGGAAATTCTTTTCAAGTGAAAAATCATTAGGGAAAAAATTTAAGACTCGTAGGTCAAGAGAAAAGAAGAACTCTTATTGAGATCAAAGTTGTAATTCAAACTATTCCAACTATTTAAATACCAACAATAAATAATATATTTAATAATCGAATTTGGCGAAAAGTTTTATTAATTTTATTTTAATAATTCAATTTCTGAGAGGAATTTTATTATTTATGAAAGTAATTGGATTTTTGCGAAGAATGTTATTGTTTTTTTGGAAAATAATTAAGTAATTGTGAAGAATTTTATTGAATTTTTTAAAAATAATTTAATTCTCATGAAAAATTGTATTACTTGGAAAAATAATTGAATTTTCATGAAAAATATAAGTAATTGTTATTATTATTCAAGAAAATAAAAAAATTCAATTATTCAAGAAAATAATTGAATAACTGTAAAGACTTAGATAAAAAATTCAAGAGTTTATAAATTTTTATAAAAATAATTGAATTTTTGCGAAGAATTTTATTATTTGTGAAAATAATTGAATGTTTGTAAAAATTTTTATCATTTGGGAAAATAATTGAATAGTTGTAAAGAATTAAATAAAAAATTCAAGAGTTTACCAATTTTTTTTAAATATATTTGAATTCTTGCGAAGAATTTTATTATTTGTGATAATAATTGAATTTTTGTGAAAAATTTTATCATTTCGGAAAATAATTGAATAATTTTAAAGAATTAAATAAAAAATTCAAGAGTTTATAAATTTTTTTGAAAATAATTGAATTTATCCGAAGAATTTTATTATTTATGAAAATAATTGAATTTATCCGAAGAATTTTATTATTTTTGAAAATGAATGAATTTATCCGAAGAATTTTATTATTTATGAAAATAATTGAATTTTTGTGAAAAATTTTATCATTTTGGAAAATAATTAAATAATTGTAAAGGTCAAAGAAAGAAATTAGCAATTTTGCAAAAAAATAATTGAACTTCTGAGAAAAATTTTAATATTTATGAAAATAATTGAGTTTTTGCAACAAATTTTATTAGATTTTTTTAAATAATTGAATTGTTGTTAAAAATTTTCATATTAGAGAGAATAATTGAATTCTTGTGAAGAATTTCATTAAAATTTTGAAAAGTAGGTAATTGAGTTGTTGAGAAGCATTTTATTATTCATGTGAAAATAATTAAATTCTCACGAAAAATTGTATTTCTTAGGAAAATAATTGAATTTATTTTTAATAATTGAATAATTGTAAAGAATTAAATAAAAAATTTAAAACTTTATTAATTTTTTAAAAGTTAATTTAATGTTTGCGAAGAATTTTTTTAATTTTAAAAAATAATTGAATTTATGTGAAAAATTTTATCATTTGGAAAAGTAATTGAATAATTGTAAAGATCTAAAAAAAAACATTTCTAATGTCCAAAAACTAATTGAATTCTTGAAAAAAAATTTAATATTTATGAAAATAATTGAGTTTTTGCCAAAAATTATACTAGATTTTTTTTTAATAATTGAATTGTTGAGAAGCATTTTATTATTCATACGAAAATAAATAAATTCTCACGAAAAATTGTATTACTTGGAAAAATAATTGAATTTTTTTAATAATTGAATAATTGTAAAGAATAAAATAAAAATTTCAAGAGTTTATTAATTTTTTAAAAAATAATTGAATTTATGCAAAGAATTTTATTATTTACGAAAATAATTGAATTTATGCAAAGAATTTTATTATTTACGAAAATAATTGAATTTATGCAAAGAATTTTATTATTTACGAAAATAATTGAATTCTGACTGTAGAATTTTATAAAAAGTGTTTAAATTGATTTTTTTAAAATTTTAGGAAATATCTGAAATAATTCAATTCTTGTGAAAAATTTACTACTTATTTGAAAATTAAATTTTTACTAAAAATTATATCAAAAATCTTTTCTCGAAATTTATAAACATTGTCTAAATATTGAAAATCATTGTTTTTCGAAAATTTTTTAAGAATAATTGAGTTGTTTTCAAGAATTTTTTTTACAATGTTTAGTAGCCTTAAAAATTCGGTCAATTTTAGGTTAAAATTTATATCTATTTAGTACAAAATTGTAATTATATTTAGGTAAATTTAATACCCTAAATTTAGGTAAATTTAACACCCCAAATTTCGGTAAATTTAACACCCTAAATTTCGGTAAATTTAACACCCTAAATTTCGGTAAATTTAACACCCTAAATTTCGGTAAATTTAACACCCTAAATTTCGGTAAATTTAACATCCTCAATTTCGATAAATTTAAAATCGTAAATTCAGGTCAATAAACAAACATAAATAGAAATTTTAGTTTTTAAAATAAAACAGGTCAATGGAAAAAAAATTACCTAAAAAATAATTCAAATTTATACATCCTACAGTGTTTTTTTTTATTGTTTGAATTTCTTCCCCCCCTTTTTTTTAACGCTCGCCTCATAAAGTAGTCCTGCCCATTTCGGAGGTCTCTCAGATTGTAAATCGTCGTCGGGTCTTCGACGCCAGGTTCATCATTATTCGCTGCAAAGAGAATCGCCGGCACAAAGAGACGTTATAGGAAAAAGAAAAGGAGAAAAAAAAGAAACGTTAAAGAAAAAAAATAAAATAAAATAAAAAATGAAAGAAGAAAAAAAGAAGAGATGAAGGGTTATCAATGCTTGCTTAAGTCTCTGCCTTGGCTTCTCATGGAAGGGTAAAGGTATCTCTACAATGCAAACTGATCTTTGTTTCTACGATTACGATTTATAAATTTATGTTTTATTTTTTATTATTATTAATTATTATTTATTATAATAAGAATTATTATTATAATAAATAATTAATAATAATAATAATAATAATAATAATAATAATAATAATAATAATAATAATTAGTATTATTATTATAATTATTATTTATTTATTATTAATTATTCATTAATTATTAGCAATTGATAATTATTATCAGTTATTTCTTCAGGAGTAAGGCATAAGATGTTAGGACTTAAGATGTTAGGTTTAAAAATTAAGCTTTAAGAATTAAGACTTAAGAGGTAGGGTTATAAAAAAATTAAGACTTAAGGCTTAAGACTTATGGTTATAACTTATAAGGTTTAAGCCTCAAGCTTATAACTTAGGACTTAATATGTTAGGATTAAAACTTGAGACATGAGACTTATGATTATAACTTAAGTTTTAAGCCTCAAGCTTATAACTTAAGGCTTTAGCCCTGACACGTAAGACTTAAGGTATAAGAATTACGGCGTAAGTCCTAAGGCATAAGACCTAAGGCGTAAGATTTAAGACTTAAGACATAAGATAACACGTGAGGCTTAGACTTAAATCTTAAGACGTTAGACTTAAGAAATAAGACTGAAGATGTAAGATATAAAAATAAGATTTAAAAATTAAGACTTAAGCCTTTAGATATTAGACAATTCGTAAGGGTTAAGGCATAACGCTTAAGATGTTGGGTCTTATGTCTAAGCGCAAGACCTAAAGTCAAAGACTTAAGTCACAATACTTAAGGCTTAAGATTTAAGGTATAAGACCTAAGACGTAAGACCTAAGATTTAAAACATAGGACTTAAGACCTAAGGTTTAAGATTTAAGGCATAAGATATTTAAGGCACTTAAGGTCTTATGCTTAGGTATTAAGGCTAAAGATTAACTTAAGGCTTAACTTAACTTAGCTTAAGGCTTAAGATTTAAGGCATAAGACCTAAGACGCAAAACCTATGATTCAAAACATAGGACTTAAGACCTAAGGTTAGACCTAAGGTTAGACCTAGGTTAGACCTAAGATTTAAGGCATATATTATATTATTTAAGGCATTATATTTAAGGCACTTAAGGTCTTATGCTTAGGTATTAAGGCTAAAGATTAAGTTAAGGCGTAACTCAACTTAACTTAAGGCTTAAGATTTAAGGTAGAAGACCTAAGACGTAAGACGTAAGATTTAAAACATAGGACTTAAGACCTAAGGTTTAAGATTTAAGGCATAAGATATTTAAGACATTTAAGGTCTTATGCTTAGGTATTAAGGCTATAGATTAATTTAACTTAAGGATTAAAGATTTAAGGTATAAGACCTAAGACGTAGGACTTAAGATTTAAAAAAAGACCTTAGACATAAGGTTTAAGATTAAAGGCTTAAGACTTAAGACGTAAGACTTAAGCTATAAGATCTAAAACGTCAGACTTAGAGCAAGGTATAATTTAACTTAAGGTATAAGTTTATTTTAAAATGTAAGACGTAAGATTTAAAATGTAAGACTTAAGATCTAAAACATAAGACCTAAGACCTAAGGTTTAAGATTTAAGGCCTAAAACTAAAAACCACAGATACAAAACTGAAGAACAATTAAAAAAACGAGAATAAAAAATAATCCACAAAATTACATCCTATGTTTTTCATTATAAAAAAAACAAACAAACAACGACAACAAATTGAAAAAGCCGAATGGGCGTAATTTTTCCAGACCCTTTCTGATCAGTGTCTTGATTGCAATACCTGCGGTATAATAGCGAGCTGTCGTCGATAAGAATTATATGAATGGCATTTCTCGATGCATTAATCGCAACTTTTATCACGATGTTCGTGACGATCACGATCGTTACTGAATCGAGTTCGAAAGCATTTTCCCAGGACACGATGCTTGGTCGAATTAGCGAACTGCGGGCGTTTATAAGCCTGTTTGCATTGAATCTTATATATATGTATATGTATATATATGAAAGCAAGCACTTCGCTATATAGCACATATAAACGACGAACAGAGTTCGTGTGGTTGATTTTAGCTGAAATACACTCAATTAACCCTTAATTGGCCGACCCGTTAGGAACCTAACGCCAACATACGACGCGTATTCATTCCGTTAACGAGAATGCGCCTTCTATATTACTAGATAAACATATTATATAGCGAACTGCGAAAACAGAAAAAAGAAAAAAAAAAAAAAAAACAGTTCCATTTTTTCGATTCTCTTCTTTTATTTGTTTGCTGCATTTTATGGTTTTGTAAAAATTTCACGCATGCAATTTATTTTACTAATTTTACTAATTTTACTAATTTTACTAACTTTACTGATTTTACTAATTTTACTAATTTTACTAATTTTACCAATCTTACTAGTATTGAAATACTAAATTATTATATTACAAGTATATTGTTTTGAATATTATTTGTTCTTTTAATATTGTGTTAACTATTTTCTATTAAATCCTACTTTTTTCCATAATTTGCTATAATATTTGAAATTTTTTTCGAGTTGACACTAAAAGCTATACTTTTTTCTTTATTTTTAGAGGGAAATTTGCATCATCACTTTAAATTCCCTAATAGTTGAAATAAAAAAAAATTCTAAAAATTATTTTTAAAAAAATGCTATAAAACGATTAAGTTATTTTTAAAAACTTTTCAAAAAAACAATGATTTTCAATATCTTGGCAATTTTAGTAAAAAAAACCCACAAAACCTATTTTTCAAAATTTTTATAAAATTCATTACATGAATTCATTGATTTTCCCTAATAATAAAATTGTTAACAACAATTAAATTATTTTTATAAATAATAAAATTCTTCTTAGAAATTCAATTATTTTTTAAAAAATTGATGAACTCTTGAATTTTTTATTTAATTCTTTACAATTATTCAATTATTTTCCAAAATGATAAAATTTTTCACAAAAATTCAATTATTTTCACAAATAATAAAATACTTTGCATAAATTCAATTATTTTTTAAAAAATTGATGAACTCTTGAATTTTTTATTTAATTCTTTACAACTATTCAATTATTTTCTTAAATGATAAAATTTTTCACAAAAATTCAATTATTTTCATAAACAATCAAAATTCTTCGCATAAATTCAAATTATTTTTTTAAAAATTGATAAACTCTTGAATTTTTTAATTCATTCTTTACAATTATTCAAGTATTTTTCTAAATAATTAAATTTTTTACGAAAATTCAATTATTTCTAAAAGAAATGCAATAAAATTTGTTGCAAAAATTCAATTTTTGTTTCCAAATAATAAAATTTCTCTGAAAAAATCAATTATTTTTGTAAATAGTAAAATTATTCTTAAAAATTCAATTATTTGTTTAAAAATTGACAAACTCTTGAATTCATTTTTCAATTTCTTACAATTATTCAATTATTTTCCCAAACGATAAAATTTTTCACAAAAATTCAATTATTTTCATAAATAATAAAATTCTTCGCATAAATTCAATTATTTTTTTAAAAATTGATAAACTCTTGAATTTTTTAATTCATTCTTTACAATTATTCAATTATTTTTCCAAAGGATAAAATTTTTCTCATAAATTCAATTATTTTTTAAAAATTAATAAAATTCTTCGCAAACATTAAATTATTTTTTAAAAAATTAGCAAACTCTTAAATTTTTTATTTTCTTCTTAGAAATTCAATTATTTTTTTTTAAATTGGAAACTCCTTTTAATTCTTTACAATTATTCAATTATTTTCCTAAGTAATTAAATTTTTTACGAGAATTAAATTCTTTATAAAAAAATTCAATAAAATTTGTTGCAAAAATTCAATTTTTGTTTATAAATAATAAAATTCCTGTAAAAAATCAATTATTTTTTAAAAAATTGATAAACTCTTGAATTCATTTTATAATTCTTTATAACTATTCAATTATTTTTCTAAATATTAAATTTTTTTACAAGAATTCAATTATTTAAAAAAAAATGCAAAAAAATTTGTCGCAAAAATTCAATTATTTTCCCATATAGTAATACATTTTTTTACAAAAATTTAATTATTTTCATAAATAATAAAAAATTTACCAGGAATTCAATTATTTACAAATTTAATTCTATATTTCTTTCACAATAATTAAATTAGTTCAAAAAAAAATTATATAAAATTCTTCGCAAAAATTCAATTACTTTCATAAATAAAAAAATTCTTCTCAGAAAATCAATTATTTTTACAATTTTTTTTATACAAATTCATTGTAAGAATTCAATTTTCTTAATAACTATAATAAAACTTATCCCTGGATTTTAATTACTTACAATACAATTTTGGGAAACAAAATAATTAAATTTAATATAATTCTCCGCAGGAATTTTATTATTTTGAAAAAATTGTAATGAAATTCGTTTTTAACGAATTCAATTATTTTCATAAACAATTAAATTTATTACAGGATTTAAATTCAATTATTTAAAAAAAAATTTTTCTAAAATTCTTCGCATGAATTCAATTATTTAAAAAAAAATTCTAATAAAATTTATTCTAGGATTTGAATTCAATAATTAAAAAAAATTTTTTTTCAATTCTTCGCAAGAATTCAATTATTTTTTTGCAATAATTGAAAAATTTTTTTCTTTAATTCTTTACAATTATTTAATTATTTTTTTCAAATAATATAATTATTTAAAACTAATTTCAAAAAAAAGTTTTTTGCAAAAATCCAATTATTATAAATAATTAAATTCTTCTCAGAAATTTTCTAATTTTTTGAAAAATTGAAAAAACAGTCAGGGAAATACTAAATCAAATTTTTTGAATCAATTAAATAAAATTCTTTTATTTGGTAAAATTAAACTTCGATAGCTACTTTTTTACTACTTTTTTCATTATTAAAGCTACTTTTTGATTATTTTTTTGAAAGAAACTATTGAGGGTGAAACATAGAATATTTATTTTAAGAAATGCCCATTTTTAAAACTTTTTGCGAAAAAAAATAGTAATTAAAAAAAAATAGTTAAATAAAAATATTTATAAGACACGAACAAGGGGAATCGAACCCGTGACCTACGAACTTCAAGACTAAGGTTTTTACCCCGAGGCTATGGCGCTAGGGTGCTAAATTTAAAAATATAAAATATAAATAAAATAAGCACCGCCGTATTTATATGAAAATAAATTAATAAATCAATTTAACACCGTTTAATTAAATCCGTCAATTAAAAATAAATAAATAAAACACCAATTATTAAAATTCGTAAATTGCGAACAATATATTAAAATAGAAGAAAACGGTACCGGACAATAAATGTCAATACACAGCAAATAGATAAGTATCTCTTTATATTCTTTTAAAGAGAAAAAAGAAATAGAAATACATTTAAATTTGAAAGTAAAGTTATTTTTAGTACAAAAACGTTCATCGGCATTAAGTGCTTTTTTTTCCTTCATTTTTGTTTTCCGTGTCTTTTGTTTGAAATATATTCCAATTTACATACCATCAACATCTTGATTGTGATTTATATCAACTATAAATACAAGAATTTTATTTCTAGACGAATTATAATAACTATTGCTTTCTCTCTTTCATCTCCTCCTCATTCTACAATACGCTATAGTTTTATTGAAATTTAATAACGAAATCATCAAAAAATTAATTTATACATTATTACGATATAAAATAAAGATTTTATAAATCTAATTAGTCATAAAATGTGTATATTTATAGATGAAAACTTGCGAAATAAGAAAAGAAAAAATTTTCACCAATAATTATTAAATTAGTAAAATAATAGAATGAAAAGAGAAAATATCTATAAATAAAATTTGAAAAAAAAATTATAAATAGGTATTTAATTTATTATGTATACATATAATATGATTAGTTTGAAATTAAATATAGGAAAAGAATATGTCTATATTCTGAATGTTAATTAGAAAAAAAAACAGTCGCAACAAAAGAAAGAATATTACCAATTTTATTAAGCGGAAAATTTTTTAGTTAAATAATGAATGAATTGACTGATAAATTATCAAATAATTAAATATTGAAACAAGAAAACAAAAACTTTTTCTCGTAGGGAAAAATTTATGTAAAATAAATAATTCAAATGGTAATAATAATAATTCAATATTTAAGAAATTAAATGATAATAATTATGTAATAAATTTTTTAATACTATAATAATAATAATAAAAATAATAATAATAATAATAATAATAATACTAAAAATAATAATATTAATAATCCCATTATTTATTTACAAATAAAATTCGAGTATGTTTTGCGTTAAAATAAAAAGCATTATAAATGTGACGTAAAAACAAAATTTAGATTATTTTCTATTATTTTATTATTTTATTATTATTAGTAAGGTTTGTATTAGTAATAGTTTTGTTATTATTTAATTTTTTAAATTTTTTGAGGGACAAAATGATGCTTGAATTTTTCCACTTGAGAACGCCAAGGTCACCGCCAGGTGGCGGGAGAAATTCCAAGAAATAAATAAATTCCAAGAATTGAACCGCCATCTAGCGGTGACCTTGGCGTTCTCAGGTGGAGAATATCGTCTCCATATTGAATTTCAACTTATTCGTTGATATTCAAAATTCTACAATTATTTTTAATCGGACATTGAATTTAAAAAGTTTGACTACTAATATAAACGAATTTTATTTTTCATTTATATTCCTTTTTTGGTATTTTCAACAATTTTCAATTTTTTTTAAACTTAGAAAGAATATTTTTCAGTCAAAATTCATATTTAACATCACGATTTGAGGAATAGTAGAAACTAGTATTTTTTTAACAAAATAAGTTTTGCTTAATAATTATTCAGCCGCAAATTTTCCAATGGTTGAAAATTCAATCGAAAGTAAATATTTTCAAAAATAAAAATATTTTTTTTAGGTTTTCTAATGAGATTTCTTGCAAATATTTTTTAACAGCATAAAAAAAAATGCCAATGTAACATAATATTAAATAAAAAATATTTTTTCATAAACCAACAATTGTGGTGTGAATTAAAAATGTTTGCAACTAATCAAAGATAGACTATCGCACAATATTGGTGATTGTGTGGATTTCTAAATTTGAATATAAAGCGGAAGATAACTCGTGCAATGGGCTGACCTCGCGTAACACTTTGATTGCGTAAATAATATTTTATATATATATATATATATATATATATATACACTTCTCATTGGACATAATCTTAATGACGTTTCATGTCGAATATTGAGTGGATAATAAGCAGTTTCCATGCACAGAATATTGTGTGCGGAGAAAGCAATCCATGGTCAACATTTCTCAGCTTCATATTTATATACGTATATTGTACAGAAAAGAAAAAAAAATAATAAAAGAGAAAAAAAATTGAAGATAGTTCATGAGAAAGTGAAATTTTTTCATCAAATTTATTTTTATCGAAAGGATTCACTTTGTTAATGAATTATCATTAGGCACTTTTTTTCCTCTTTCTTTCAATAAAATGTAAATTTTAATGATTTTTAATAATCTTAGACTGTAACAATAGAGAATTGATGAAATAAACAAATTTTAATATTTTTATTTAGGAAAAAATAATTTTGTCTTGAATTTCGAGTTTAAATTTACCCATAGTCCTAAATCTTAATCTTAATCCTAAATCTTATCGTTACCCCTTGACCTGAATTGAAAATTAAAATTTTACTTTAGACATGAATTATGAGTTTAAATGTTTCCTTTGACCTAAATTTTACATCAATATTTGACTTTAGACCCGAATTTTAAGGTTAAATATTTCCTTTGACCTGAATTTTAAATCAAATTTGACTTTATACACGAATTTTAAGGTTAAGTCTAATTTTTGACGTGAATTTTTAGTTAAAATTTCACTTTAGACGTAAATTTTAAGGTTAAATATTTTATTTTACCTGAATTTTAAATTAAAGTGACATGAATTATGAGGTTAAATGTTTCCTTTGACCCGAATTTTGCATTAATATTTGACTTTAGACCTACATTTTTGGGTTAAATATTTCCTTCGACCTGAATTTTAAATTAATTTTTTCTTTAGAGCTGAATTTTATGGTTAAATATACCTTTCGACTTGAATTATTAGTTAAAATTTCACTTTAGACATAAATTTTAAGGTTAAATATTTTATTTGACCTTAATTTTAAATGAAAATGTGACTTTAGACAAAATTTTAAAGGTTAAATGTTCCCTTTTACTTAAATATTAGAAAATTTAAATTTCCCCTTAAATTAAATTTCTGTGGACTTGACTTACAATTTAAGTTTATGTTTGACCCTTAAATGAATTTTATGATTTAACATTAACCCCTTGACTTGAATTTCCTGGTTAAATATTCATATTGATCGGAACTTTGAGTTTAAATTTCACCTCAGTCCTAATTTAACATTTTCGCCTGAATTTTTAATTACAAATTGACATTTGACCTAAAATTTGCTGTAAAATTTTTCCTTTGACCTGAATTTGACATTAAATTTGTCTTTAGATATAAATTTTAAGGTTACATATTTCCTTTGAACTGAATTTTTAATTAAAATTTGATTTTTGACATAACTTTCAAGGTCAAATATTGCCTTCGACCTGAATTTTAAATTAAAATTTGACTTTAGACATAAATTTTGAAGTTACATATTTTATTTGCCTAAATTTTTAATTAAAAATTGACTTTATTAATATTTGACGTTGAATCTTTCCTTTGACCTGAATTATAAATTTAAATTTGCCCCTAAACTAAAATTTTCAGACTCGACCTAAATTTTATGTTTATATTTGATCCTTAAATGAATTTTAAGATTTAACATTAACCCCTTGACGTAAATTTGAAGGTTAAATACTCATCTTGATCGAAATTTTGACCTTAAACTTCACCTCAGTTCTAATTTTACCTTTTGACCTGATTTTTTAATTACAATTTGACTTTTGACCTAAAATTTTCTATTAAATTTTTCCTTTTACTTGAATTTTGAGGTAAAATCTTTCCTTCAACTTAAATTTTTACATTAAATTTGCCTTTAGATAAATATTTACATAAATTTAAAGGTTAAATATTTCTTTGACTTGGATTTTTAATTAAAATTTACCCTTAGACATAAATTTTGAAATAAAATGGTTTCTTTAACCTGAATTTTAAATCTAAATTTGACTTTATAAATTTTTTTATAAAAAAAAGATTAAATATTTCCTATGACCTGAATTTTTTAATTAAAATTCGACTTTAGATGTACATTTTTAGGGTGAAATTTTTCCTTTGACCTTAATTTTTAATTAAAATTTGCCTTTAGACATTAATTTTGAAGTTAAATGATTTCTTTAACCTGAATTTTAAATTAAAATTAGACTTTATAATTTTTGGGGCTAAATCATTCCTATGACCTTAATTTTTTTTAACAAAATTCGACTTCAGACATACATTTTGAGGTTAAATTTTTCTTTTGACCTAAATTTTAAGTTTTTTGCCAATAAACTTACATTTTGAAACCTAATTTGATACTTGACCTAATTTTTTGGTTAACATTTGACACATAATCAAAAATTTTGAAATTTCTATTAGAGAGTAAAATGGTTTTGATAATGTGGAACTTTTAGACCCTAGGGGATAGAATGGTTCATTAATAAACTTTTGTTTTAAACCCTAGGGTCTAAACTGGTCCATTAATACTCTAATTTTAAACACTAGGGTTTAAAATATACATTTTAAGGCTAGTTTAATGAGACATTTATAATATCATCTGGATAATTAAATAAAAAATTATTTAATGATGAAATTTTAAAATTCACGTCTTTAATAATATTGATTTTACGTTCATTTAAATTAATTTGGTAAAATAATACATTTTAATTTAGTTAACTTCGTTTAGTTAAATTTAAATTAATTTAATTTCGTCTAGTAAAATTTAAATTAATTTCAATTTGTTTTAGTAAAATTTAAATTTGTTTAATTTCGTTTAGTAAAATTTAAATCAATTTAATTTCGTTTAGTAAAAATTAAATTAATTTAGTCAAGTAAATCTTAAAATAATTTAATATCGTTTAGTAAAATTTAAATTAATTTCGTCTAGTAAATCTTAAATTAATTTAATTTCGTCTAAAAAAATTTAAATCAATTTAAATTTCGTTTAGTAAAATTTAAATTAATTTCGTCTAGTGAATCTTAAAATAATTTAATTTTGCCTAATAAAATGTAAATTAATTTAATTTCGTTTAGTAAAATTTAAATCAATTTAATTTCGTTTAGTAAAAATTAAATTAATTTAGTCAAGTAAATCTTAAAATAATTTAATATCGTTTAGTAAAATTTAAATTAATTTCGTCTAGTAAATCTTAAATTAATTTAATTTCGTCTAAAAAAATTTAAATCAATTTAAATTTCGTTTATTAAAATTTAAATTAATTTCGTCTAGTGAATCTTAAAATAATTTAATTTTGCCTAATAAAATGTAAATTAATTTAATTTCGTTTAGTAAAATTTAAATCAATTTAATTTCGTTTAGTAAAAATTAAATTAATTTAGTCAAGTAAATCTTAAAATAATTTAATATCGTTTAGTAAAATTTAAATTAATTTCGTCTAGTAAATCTTAAATTAATTTAATTTCGTCTAAAAAAATTTAAATCAATTTAAATTTCGTTTAGTAAAATTTAAATTAATTTCGTCTAGTGAATCTTAAAATAATTTAATTTTGCCTAATAAAATGTAAATTAATTTAATTTCGTTTAGTAAAATTTAAATCAATTTAATTTCGTTTAGTAAAAATTAAATTAATTTAGTCAAGTAAATCTTAAAATAATTTAATATCGTTTAGTAAAATTTAAATTAATTTCGTCTAGTAAATCTTAAATTAATTTAATTTCGTCTAAAAAAATTGTAATCAATTTAAATTTCGTTTAGTAAAATTTAAATTAATTTCGTCTAGTGAATCTTAAAATAATTTAATTTTGCCTAATAAAATGTAAATTAATTTAATTTCGTTTAGTAAAATTTAAATTAATTTCGTCTAGAAATCATAATTAAATTTCGTCTAATAAAATTTAAATCAATTTAATTTCATTTAGTAAAATTTAAATTAATTTCGTCTTATAAAATTTAAATCAATATAATATCGTTTAGTAAAATTTAAATTAATTTCGTCTAGAAATCATAATTTAATTTCGTCTAATAAAATTTAAATCAATTTAATTTCATTTAGTAAAATTTAAATTAATTTCGTCTAATAAAATTTAAATTAATTTAATTTCGTTTAGTAAAATTTAAATTAATTTAATTTCGTTTAATAAAATTTAAATTATAATAATTATTAAATATTACCAAATGAAAATTTAAATTAATTCAATTTCGTCTAATAAAATTTCAATCAATTTAATTTCGTTTAGTAAAATTTAAATTGATTTCGTCTAGAAATCATAATTTAATTTCGTCTAATAAAATTTAAATCAATTAAATTTCGTTTAGTAAAATTTAAATTAATTTAATTTCGTCTAATAACATTTAAATTATAATAATTATTAAACATTACCAAATGAAAATTTAAATTAATTTAATTTCGTCTAGTAAAATTTAAATTAATTTAATTTCGTCTAATAACATTTAAATTATAATAATTATTAAACATTACCAAATGAAAATTTAAATTAATTTAATTTCGTCTAGTAAAATTTAAATTAATTTAATTTCGTCTAGTAAAATTTAAATAAATTTAATTTCGTCTAGTAAAATTCAAATTAATTTAATTTCGTTTAGTAAAATTTAAATAATTTTAATTTCCTTCAGTAAAACTTGAATAATAATAATTATTAAATTTTACCAAACGAGCATATTATGCAAATAGAATTTTTCGTAAATTAAATTTTTTATCTTCTGCCTCTTTTCTCTGTGAGATAATTTTTTTTTTTAATTTTCTTTTTTTTGTTATGAATCCCTTTTGATGAAGCTTACACAGTCCCTCCTGTGTTATATAGAGGCATCGATACCCGGATAAGACTTATAACCGGACCTAGATTGCACTGAACCTTTTCCCAGCGAAAGAAGCAATATAATTCTATCGACAACGCATTTGCATGAAAACTGCTGATTCCCCTGACCTTCGCGATGTCTATTTATAGCTAAGCCTGTCGATGCCCCACGCAGTCACAGGCGAACGCTTACCTGGTCTCTCTCAGTCTGGTCTGGACTTTGCCTGATCTCGCCCCAAGCCTCGTCATCTTATTATATATACATATATACATATATTGCATATCCCCAAGTAAATTTCATTCACCTTATTTTTTATACAATTATTTTTTTCTTACTTTCTTGATAGAAAAAAAAAAATAATTTTTAATGTACGTAACTCATTGAACCCTTGCAGTTTTTATTAGCAGTGGAAAAAAATATTCGAAAGAGAGAGACGACTGATTTGGATTTTTTTTAAATTCGTGACACTAAAAGCTACGTTTTTCCATTTGTTTGTAAATTATTTTTGTAAATTATTTTAAAAATTTCTCAATAAAGTTAAAAAAAATACAAAAAAATTTGAATAAAATTCTTTAAAACGATTCAATTATTTTCCCAAAAAAATTTTTTTTTAATTGAGTTATTTTTAATATCTACTATTCAGATGAAAAATTTACCTAAAAGAATCGAAAGACTAAGAAAAAAAGGTTCGTTAAACATTATTTTAAAAAATATTTAATAAAATTAATGAAAAAAAAACAAAAAAATTTGATTAAAATTCTTTAAAACCGATTCAATTATTTTACCAAATTTTTTTGTAATTCAGTGATTTTTAATATCTACTATTCAGATAAAAAATTTACCTAAAAGAATCGAAGGATTAAGAAAAAAAATGTTTGTTAAACATTATTTTAAAAAATATTTAATAAAATTAATGAAAAAAATAACAAAAAAATTTGATTAAAATTTTTTAAAACCGATTCAATTATTTTTCCAAATTTTTTTGTAATTCAGTGATTTTTAATATCTAATATTCAGATAAATAATTTACCAAAAAAAAGAATTATGAAAAAAATGTTTGTTAAAAATTATTTCGAATAATATTTACAAAAGTTAATGAAAAAAAGAAATAAAGAAAAATGTGTAAAATTCTTTAAAAACGATTAAATTATTTTTCCAAAATTTTTTTTTTTTTGAAGAATTCATTGATTTTTAATAATCTACTATTTGGATAAAAATTGCCCTCAAAAAATTAAAGAATTTAGAAAAAAAATATTTATAAAATTCTTCGCAAACATTCAATTATTTTCATAGGTAAAAAATTTTCACATGAATTCAATTATTCAAATAGATTTTTGTAAAATTTTTCGATAAAATTCCACTATTTTTTTGAATAATAAAATTCTTTCTCGGGAATTCAATAATTTCTTTTCAAATTTTAATAATAATCGTTCAAGAATTCAATCATTTTTAATAAGAATTGTGTTTTAAATAATTGTTTTTTTAAGAGAATAATTTAATTTAATTAATTAATTTGATTTAATTTTTAATAAAAATAATTTAAATTTTTTTATTATTCAATTATTTTGATAAATATTGAAACTCATCACTGGATTTTTATTATTTTTAATACAAATTTAGAAGAATTTTGGAAAAAAATATAACTATTCTTAAAAATATTAATAAAATTCGTTGAAAAAATACAATTATTTGAAAAAATTTTAATGAATAAATAATGAAATAAAATAATCGTTGGAAGGATTCAATTACTTTTAATACAATTTTAAATAAATTCCGTGAAAAATGTAACTATTCTTAAAATTTTTCATTAAATTCTCTAAAAAAGTTCAATATAATTTTAATACAATTTTTTGAAAGAATTCAATTATTTTCAGAAAATATTATAGAATTTTTAAAGAAATTCAATTATTTGAAACACAATTTTTATTAAAGTTTTAAAAAAAAAAATTTTATTGAGAAATTTTTTTTTTTTAATTTTTGTCAATAATGGAATTATTTTTAAAACTTTATTAAAGTTCGATGACAAAAATTCAATTACTTTTATAAATAAGAAAACTCATCACAAGATTTCAATTATTTATATAAATAATTAAATTATTGTCTGGATTTCAATTATTTTTATAAATAATAAAATTATTGTCTGGATTTCAATTATTTTTATAAATAATAAAATTATTATCTGCATTACAATTATTTTTGTAAATAATAAAATTTTTTACAGGAATTCAATTATATAAAACAGAATTTTCCTAATATTTTTGAAAAAAAAACCAATTAATTTAATTAAGCAATTCTTCGCAAAAAGGCAATTATTATTATCAATTATAAAATTCTTCTCAAGAATTCAATTATTTTTTCAAATTATAATAATAATTTCTGAATGAATTCAATTATTTTTATAAACATTAAAATTCATCGCAGGATTTCAATTACTTTTAAAATAATTTAAAATTAATTCCTCTAAATTGGCGCAATTATTCTTTTCTTGAATGTAAATTAAGAAATTAGAAAAAAAATTGAGTCGTCAAGTTTAATTTTCTGATAGCTACATTTTAACTACTTTTTTCTGTCTCTAAGCTATATTTTTTGCTACTTTTGTAAAATTAATTACAGAGTACGAAGCCTGTGATATACAGGTAAAAAAATAATTTCCTTACAATATAAATATTCGTAAAAAATATTATTATTTTACCTGCAAAATTCAAAGAGAAATAAAAATTTTTAAAGAATAGGTCTCATTATTTTGGGTCAAAAAGAGATTGCAATCTTAAAATTGTAGGCCAAGTGAAAATTATAATTTCAAAATTAAGGTCAATATTGACTAATTCAATCCTCTTAAATTCAAGTTAATAGTCAAATACATACTCAAAATTCAGGTCAAAGAAAAATTTAACCTCAAAAATTAGGTCTAAAGTTAAATTTTAATTTTAAATTCAGGTCACAGAAAAATTTAACCTCAAAATTTAGGTCTAAAATTAAATTTTAATTTTTAATTCAGGTCACAGAAAAATTTAACGTTAAAATTTAGGTCTAAAATTAAATTTTAATTTTAAATTCAGGTAAAAGAAAACTTAACCTTACAATTTTAATTTTTTTTAAATTAAAATTTAGGTCTAAAGTTAATCTTTAAAATTCAGGACATTGAAAAGCTTTAACATCAAAATTTATGTCTAAAGTCAAATTTTAATTAAAAATTCAGGTTATAGGAAATATTTAACCTTAAAATTTACACATGTCTAAAGTCAAATTTTAATTTGAAATTCAGGTCAAAGGAAAGATTTTGCCTCAAAATTCAGGTCAAAGTAAATATTTAACATAAAAATTCAGGTCTGAAGAAAAATTAAAATTCAAAATTCAGGTCAAGGGGTAAAATTAGCTCTAAGGGTGAATTTGCACTTAAAATTAAGGTCAATAGGAATATTTAATTTGAAAATTTAGGTCTAAAGACAAATTTAAATTCAAAATTAAGGTCAAGAGGTTAATAAGTAAGCATGAAGTTATTAAATTTCATTGCAAATTTATTAAATATTATTCAATTGTTATGAAATATTATTTAAAAATTATTAAATTTCGTTTAAAATCTATTAAATGTTACTTAAAAAGTTATTAAATTTCGTTTTAAATTTATTAAATTTTATTGAATCATACTTAAAAATTATTAAATTTCATTTCATGTCTATTAAATATTGTTTAATTTTTATGAAATATCATTTTAAATTATCAAAACTTATTTAAAATTTACTAAATTTTATTTAAAAATTATTAAATTTTATTTTAAAATTATTAAATTTTATTTAAAAATCATTAAATGTTACTTAAAAAGTTATTAAATTTCGTTTCAAATTTATCAAATATTATTTAATCATATTTAAAAATTATTAAATTTCATTTAAACTCTATTAAATATTATTTAAAAATTATTAAATTTTGTTTCAAAATTAAATATTATTTAATCATATTTAAAAATTATTAAATTTTATTTCATGTCTATTAAATATTGTTTAATTTTTACGAAATATTATTTTAAATTATTAAATCTTATTTAAAATTTACTGAATTTTATTTAAAAATTATTAAATTTCATTTAAAATCTATTAAATATTACTTAAAAAGTTATTAAATTTCGTTTCAAATTTATTAAATATTATTTAATCATATTTAAAAATTATTAAATTTCGTTTTAAATTTATTAAATATTTTTTCGTTTTTATTTAATCATATTTAAAACTTATTTAATTTCGTTTCAAATTTATTAAATATTATTTAATCATATTTAAAAATTATTAAATTTCATTTTAAATTTATTAAATATTGTTTAATTTTTATGAAATATCATTTTATTATTAAAACTTATTTAATTTCGTTTCAAATTTATTAAATATTATTTAATCATATTTAAAAATTATTAAATTTCATTTAAAATCTATTAAATATTACTTGAAAAATTATTAAATTTCGCTTCAAATTTATAAAATATTATTTAATCATATTTAAAAATTATTAAATTTCATTTATACTCTATTAAATATTATTTAAAAATTATTATATTTCATTTATACTCTATTAAATATTATTTAAAAATTATTAAATTTTGTTAAATATTAATTAATTTTTATTTAATCATATTTAAAAATTATTAAATTTTATTTAAAATCTTTTAAATGTTACTTAAAAATTTATTAAATTTCGCTTCAAATTTATTAAATATTATTTCAAATTTCGTAAGTGGTACACCAGAGGAACAAAAGAATTAACGATTAAAATTTTAATTATTTAAAAAAAAAAAAATTCGTAGAAGAAAATAATGTGGGGAGAAAAAAATCCCTAGAAAAATATAACAGTGTTTGTAAATATAGAATTATTTGAGAAGCAGTGATATATTTGCAAGGTGTATAAGGTTTCTTTTATACACAATGTCGTTTGAATAGAGGAGTGAGCCCCATTTTGCTAGACTGCTACTACTGCGGGGGAAAAACTGTTGTACATACTAGAGAAAGAGAGAGAGAGAGAGAGAGAGAGAGGAGAGCCAACAGGTGGTCGTATAGAATGCAAAGAGCCAACACGGTATTTGGCGAGTGAGCCAGCTTGACAGGTTGAAACTTATGCACTTGTTAACTGCACTTGACCTATGAATTTAATGGAGATAAACGGTCCAATATATACATCGATTATTTATATTTAAATTATTATTTAAACAATCATATTATGATTTAATTTGTTTACATTAAATACGATTCATTAGAAATACTTCAACTTCAAGAAATATTTCAACTTCATCAAAATTTAACACTTGACTTTTTAATTTTCAGTCAGTTTGCATTTTGACCTATAATATAATATCAAGAGTAACATTTTTAGGGAATTAAAATTTTGACTTAAAATTTTTATTCGTTTACATTTTTACATATAATACAATATCAAGAGTAATATTTTTAAGAAATTAAAACCTGACCTTAAATTTTTGTTTGTTAACATTTTGACCTATAATACAATATCAAGAGTAACATCTTTAAGAAACTGAAATTTTGACCTGAAATTTTTATTCGTTAACATTTGTACCTATAATACAATATTAAAAGTAACATTTTTAAGAAATTAAAATTTTGACTTAAAATTTTTATTCGTTTACATTTTTACATATAATACAATATCAAGAGTAATATTTTTAAGAAATTAAAACTTGACCTTAAATTTTTGTTTGTTAACATTTTGACCTATAATACAATATCAAGAGTAACATTTTTAAGAAACTGAAATTTTGACCTGAAATTTTTATTCGTTAACATTTGTACCTATAATACAATATTAAAAGTAACATTTTTAAGAAATTAAAATTTTGACCTGAAATTTTTATTCGTTTACATTTTTACCTATAATACAATATCAAGAGTAACATTTTTAATAAATTAAAATTTTTACCTAAAATTTTTATTCGTTTACATTTTTACCTATAATATAATATTAAAAGTAACATTTCAAAAGCTACGTTCGCTTTTTGACCTGAACAATCATTTTCTATTTAACAAACAGAAAGAAACGTTTATCCGAATTTTCAATTTTGTTTCTAAACCTAATTAGCTCTCTTTATTTTTCGAACTAAAACTTTTGGACCTAAACTTTTTTTTAGTTAAAAACTTGGGGTTAGAAATTATTTAAAAAATTTTATTTTTTTTGGAAATTTTCTACTATTTGGGAAACAAAAAGTGACTCATTTAAAAAAAAAGAATAGAAAAAAAGTTGGCAACCTCGTTAATTCCTTATCGGTACGTAAAGTTTAATCGCTATTTCAAGTTCTGGTCACATTATTAATTGTCAAGAGTTTAGTACTGGTCAATGTCAAGAACAAAAAAAGAATAAAGCTGACGTAATGCATTTGCTTTGTTTCAAAATACATGTACAGATAAATATGGAGTTTATAATAGTTTTTTTATTGTTGTTTTAGAAATAGAATTTTAACACGTTAACAACTTAACGCATGTATAATTGTGAGTGTGAATATGTGTGAAAAAAAACTCAAAGTAAAATTAAACTTTAAATTTAATAATAATTATTATTATTAATAATAATTATTATTAATAAATATTATTATTAATAAATATTATTATTAATAATTATTATTATTTTCGTTATCGAAAAGTAAACAAGAAGATAGAAAAACATATTGAAATTTAAATTATTTCAAAAAGAAGAAAAAAAGGGAAAATAGAAAACAAAATAAAAAATCATTTTAATTCTCAAAAATTGATTATCAATTTTAATATATTTATTTATTCAGGTAGCCGAAAGAGAAAAAAGGCCGAATATGTCAAATTAATGAGCGATTCAATATTGTCTCGCGGTTTTGTTTTGAACTTCAGTTTAGATTATGAAAAAAAAACTATGAGACTAATTGGAATCACCTTGATTTTATTAAGGTTAGACGTAGATTGCTAATTTTATAATTTCTAATGAAATAATTATTATTCTTTGATATAGAAATTAGGATTTTCAAAAATACAATTTTTTTATATTTATTCTTCAAAGAATTGAATTATTTTCAAAATTTTTGATTTTTTTCATTTTCTTTAAAAAATAATTTGTCAAAATTCAAATATTTTCAATATCTACTAAATATTATTATTATAACTATATAGTATTTTCAATATTTCAAGAAATTTTAACTAAAGAATACAATTATTAAAAATGAAATTTTAATAAAATTCGTCTCAAGAATTAAATTATTTTCAAAAGAAATTTTAATATAGTTTTTTGGAAAAATCCAACTATGTTCAAAAAATTTACAAGAATTCTCGTCAATTTTCAATTACTTTTATAAATAATAAAATTTTTCGCCGACATTTAAACATTTCTGAAAAATTTTAATAAACTTCTTGCGGCAGAATTTCAATTATTTTTAAAATATGTACAATTTTTATCATATTTCTCAAAAAATGTAATTATTCGTAAAAATTTTAATAAAATTTGTCAAAATAATTCAATTATTTAAAAATTTGTTGATAAAATTCTTTATAAATATTCAATTTTAAGAAATATTCATAATTATTTAGTAAGATATTTATTTTTATAGTAAAAAAATTCAATTATTAAAGAAAATTTTTTATAATATTTAAGACAAACATTCAATTATTTTTCCAAAAAATAAAAATTTCAAAAAATCATTCCCGAATTTCAATTATTTTTAATACAATTTTAATCGAATTTTTCAAAAAATGTAATTATTCTTTAGAATTTTATTAAAATTTGTCGTAAGAATTCAATTATTTAAAAATTTGTTCATAAAATTCTATAGAAAAATTCAATTTCAAGAAAAATTTAATCATTAAACAAAAATTTTTATAAGATTCTACACGAACATTCAATTATTTTTACAAAAAATAAAAATTTCAAAAAATCATTGCAGAATTCCAATTATTTTTAATTTTAATACAATTTTAATCGAATTTCTCAAAAAATATAATATTTTTTAGAATTTTATTAAAATTCGTCGAAAGATTTCTATTATTTTAAAAATTTGTTGATAAAATTTATTACCAGAATTGAATTTTAAGAAAAATTGAATTATTCAATAAATTATCTTTGTTTGTATTTAAATAATTGAATTCCTGTAGAATTTCTTGATAATAATTTGATTTTTAAAACGAATTTCAGTTAAAATTTTAGATAAAATTTGATGTTTTTATTTCCTTACATAAATTTAATTGAAGAATTTACGAATAATTGAAATTTCGTAAAATTAAATATTGCAAACAAATAGATTTGAAAATTTTTAAAGAACTTTTTCAAAAATTATTAAAATTTATTTATTTAAAGAGAAATTTTAGTTAAAAATTCTAAAAATAATAATTGAAATGATGAAAATAATTTTTGAAGAAGTTCAATTAAAAAGTATCAAGTAAACTTTAAAAAGAAATTAATTCTACAGAATTGTTCGTTAAAAGTATAAAAAATTCAAATTTTCAAAGATTTTTATTTTAAAACCTTTTGAAAATTTAATTATTTCTAAAAATTTAAATAGTAATTGAATTCCATTAACAAATTTTAATAAACATTTTTAAGAATAATTTCAGTTTTCGATAAACTTGATGAAACGAATCTTATAAAATATATTAAAAATAATTGAAATTCTGACAAGAATTTTATCAAAATTTTTCTAAATAATTGATTTTCGAAGAAAAATTGTATTATTTATAAAGATAATTGAAATTATGACTAAGATTTTTGTAATTTTTTTAACATAATTTGATTTTTGCAAAGAATTTGTTACTTTTGAAAATAATTGAATTCTTGAGACAAATTTTATTAAAATTCGTTTTAAATAATTGAATTCCATTTGTCAAATTTTATCAAACTTGTAAACATTGAAAATAATTGAATTTTGACAATATTTTGGAGTTAATTAAATTTCTACGAAGAATTTTATTAAAACTATTTTGAAATATTGAACTGTTACAAAAGAATTTCATTAAAATTTTCGAAAACAAATTTAATTCTTTGCAGAATAAATAAAAAAGAAAATATAATTGAACTTCTGCAGTTATATCTAATTATTGCAGAAATTCAACATATGTTTTCATATTTTCTCGTATTTTCAACTAAAATTTTTCTACAAATCCATTATTTTAAAAAATGAAAATAAATAGAACACTATTTAGAAATTCTACCACTAAAAAGAATACCATTTGAATTTTTACTACTAAATAGAATTCTATTTAAACTATTAACTATTAAATAGAAAACTATCTGCTGCTAAATAGAAAACTGTTTACTACTAAATAAAGACTATTTATACTATTTATATTTATTTTATATTATTGAGACTATTTACTATTTAATAGAAAACTATTTACTACTTAATACACTGAAAAAAAAAATTATTTGATTCAAATAACCGATTATTTGTCTATAATCAAATAAATATTTACTTGAATCAAATAAGTTTTATTTGAATCAATTAATTATAGTATTTGCTTCAAATACTGAAATATTTGATTCAAATACAATTTATTTAATTCAAATAAAAATTATTTGATTCAAGTAAATTTTTATTTGATTATAGACAAATAATCGGTTATTTGAATCAAATAAATTTTTTTTTCAGTGTAGAAAACTATTTACTACTAATTAGAATACTATTTAGTCTATTCACTGCTCAATAGACTTTAATAGTCAATAGTTAAAATATACAGTAAAAATTTGCTTTAAAGAAAAAAAACTCAGCTTAATTTCTTTTTTAAAAAATCATGACTTTTTTCTAAAAAAAAATGACAATTTTGAACAACTTTGCTTAATAACAAAAATTTCCTTACTTGTTTATCCTCTTAATTAAAATGATAACGAAACAGAAAATTCGAGACGAGAGATGAGAACAAAATAAAATAAAAAAAAAAGGAAGAAAATTAGATTTGCTTCTACACTTGATAAGTACGACCGGTATTACCGGAACGTCTTTCTCTCGTCGCTTAGCGTCGTCAAGATTCGAGAACCAACGAGATTTACAGTTTTTCATATATATATATATATATAGGGTGACTGCACCGACGAGTTAACATTTGAGCTCATTCAAGTATAGTAAACTTGTGTGTTTACCAAGAAAATTTCCATAGTGTATTCTTATGTCTATGTATATATGTATGTATGTATATAATCTGCTTTGCATTTTCTGTCAAGAATTGCAAAGCGCATATAGCGCGTCTTAATATCATTGCCAAAGAAATATGGCAAAAAGCCTCTCTGAAGACTCTGTACACGTGAAAAATAAATAGAAAATAAATAAGTGGTATATATAGGTATGTGCCTGTAGATATAAACACGTGAACGCGCTTTGAATAAATGAATGATGTCAATGTATGTGTTGGTGGCAATCTATATAACCTTAATTTGCATTCACATCTCTACACACACACATATATACACTAAAACAAACCAGTGCGCGGGAGAAAAGGATTATTTACAAATCTTATATTAAATTGACGTAATTTCTTAGAATTTTCCGTTAAATTCTTGAAAACTCGGCCGTCATATTGGATCCGCCATTTTGAATTTTGAAGATCTAACTTCAGCATCATAATCGGCGACCCCAAAAACCCCCGGGTACCAACTTTCAAAGGAATTGGAGAAATTAAAGAAAAATGTCCGCCATATTGGATCCGCCATTTTGAATTTTTAAGATCTGACTTCAGAATCTTTATCCGCGACCCCAAAAACCCCCAGGTACCAAGTTTCAAAGGAATTGGAGGAATTAAATAAAAATGTCCGCCATTTTGAATTTTGAAGATCTGACATCAGAATCTTTATCGGCGACCCCAAAAACCCCCGGGTACCAAGTTTCAATGGAATTGGAGAAATTAAAAAAATGTCCGCCATATTGGATCCGCCATTTTGAATTTTGAAGATCTGACTTCAGCTTCCAAATCAGCGACATTTCTTTGATTTCCAGACAGAATTTTTGACTTTTTTTACTGATCCCAAAGAATATTCGGATTCACTCTCAACTTTATTAAAGATACTCACGAAAGTGTACCTACTTTTACATTTACTTACGAATTTCTCTAAATGTTAAATTATTCAAAAACATCAAGTTTTAATTAAAATAAATATTCAATTATTAGGTATTATTTTTTTTAGTCTTTGTTTTTTAATAATTTAAAATTTCATTAAATTCAAAAAATATATAATATTATATATATATATATATATATATATATATATATATATATATAATTTTCAGAAATTTTAATGAAATACCTTCGTAAAAATTTAATTATTTTTATAAATAATACAATTTTTCAGAATAATTAAAAAAACGTAATAAAATTCGATGCAAGAATTCAATAATATATTTTTATAAATAACGATATTTTTTGCTAAAATTTAAATATTTTCAACATCCATTATATTAATAAAATTTCTCAAAATAATTCAATTATTTTATAGAAAATATAATAAAATTCGTTGCAAGATTCAATTATTTTTTTTTAATCAAAAAATTATTCACTAGATTTCAATTACTTTTAGAAAATAATAAAAACTTTCACTGAAATTCAATTATTTAAACAAAATTTTTTATAAAAATCAATAACAAAATACAATAATTTTCAGAAATAATAAAATTCTTGACAGGATTTCAATTATTTTTGATTCATTGGCAATTTTAGAAGTAATTGAAATAATAAAATCTAGAGAAAAATTTTTTCATTAAAAAAAATAATTCAATCTTGCAACGAATTTTATTATATTTTCGAAAATAATCATTAATTATTGAAAGTAATTGAATTAAATTTTTTTCAAATTTTCATAAAAAATTTTTGAAGATCCAATCATTTTAAAAAAATTACATAAAATTCTTTACAATCAGTGAATTATCGTCCTGAATAATAATAATTTTTCGACAAAATTCGATTATTGTCAGGAATTATAGTAAAATTCGTTGCAAGATTCAATTATATTCTTAAATAATGAAATTATTCACTGGATTTCAATTATTTTCACAAATAATATAGTTTTTCTCTGAAATTGAAATATTAAAAAAATTTAAACAAAATTCTTTGCAAAAATTCAATTAAATTATTTTCATAAATAAAAAAATTCTTGACAATTTTTCAATTTGTTCCAATACAATTTTTAAGTAAAAATTATTCGAAGCAAATGAATTATTGTATTACATTTTTATAAAATGATATTAAAAAGCCATTTATTTCAAAAAATTTTAAATAATTCGTTGCCAAGATTAAATTATTTTCTTAAATATAAGACAATTTTTTTACAGGATTAATATTCAATTATTATCTAAAATTTTTACAGAAATTTATTTTAAAATCTATTTTTATTAGAAAATTCTATTAGAATTGAATTATTTAAATACAAAAAATAAATAACTTATTGGAAAATTCAATGTTTCTCAAAATTGAATTTTCATAAAAGAGAATTTATAAAAAAATTTTTTTTGAGTAATTGAATTCTTTCGGCAAATTTCAATGAAATTTTTAAGACTAATTACATTTTTTGAGGAATTCGGTTAAAATTACATTAAAAGTAATTGAAATCCTATCAAAAATTTTATTACTTATGAAAATAATAGAAATTTTGACGAGAATTTAAAAAAAAAAATTTTAAATAATTAAATTTTTGTATAACTTTTTATTATTTGTAAAAATAATTGAATTTTTGCAACGAATTTTATTAAATTTTTTAAAAGTAATTGAAATCTTGTCAAGAATTTTATTATTTATAAAAATAATTGAATTTTGGAGAAGAATTTTATTATTTTTCAGCATAATTGAAATCTTGACGAAATTTTTTTTTATCTTTTGAACATAATTGAATTTTTGCAAAAATTTCTAACTTTTCTAAAATTCAGTTTCTTTAAAAGTGTTTTTAATTAGAATTCTTCTATAAAATACATGATTTTCAATAATTAATTAAATATTTAAAAAAAGGTAAATAAAACTAATTAGGAATTCTGCTTTAACTTTTTCCAGTGCTTTATTAAAAATCCCTTTTTTTCTCCAATTGATTCTATTTTTCCTGACTTTTCTCAGAATTGCCTGATTTTTCTGACCTTTGTCAACCCTCAACAATTAGTTAATTAATTAATTTTAATGTGAATTTTAAAAAAATTCGTCTCAATAAAATAATCATTTAGGTAATAAAACCATCGATCTATTTACAGAGACGTAACTAGGAACGAGTGGGCCCCGTGCAAAATTTTCTTAGGGCCCTCTTAAAAGGAGTTTTTTCTAAATTCACGAATGTTAAAGAAAACAATATGTAAATGTAAGATAGAGATAGTAAATCTAGTAATTTTCAGTTTAGTAATTTTTTTTAGTAATTTTCCCTTGTTACTTTAAAAAAAATTTTATTCAAGTTCTTTCGCTCCCCCCCCTGCAATGCAGGGTTCGCGGTATTATAGTTACGCTACTGGATTATTCGTAGCCGGAGGGAAAATTTCGGATTGTAAGATTGAACATAACCTCAAATAGTTATTGATAAGTAAAAAAAATGGTGTTTTTTTGCGAGTCGGCAATTTAAAAAAAAATAAAACTAGAACTAAAAATGGTTGAATAATGGTACAAGAAATAAAAAAAATTTTGTAAAAAAATGAAAAAAGTACTCACATAGCTAATCATGGGTATATTGCGGGATTGAGAGACGGTGGCCTCGACGAAACAGGAACCTTCTGGACCAAAAAAAGCGGCCACTCCGTCGCAGATCATGTCGATCATCGCCTTAGTTGCCTCGATAGTCTCTCCTCGCGTGTCGCTCCATCGCATCACCAGTCTCACATTTGGCAAGATGTTCGGGTCGTTATTGATCTAAAATTTTAATTTTTCCATTTAAAAAAAAGTACACTTCTTAAATCTTCTTAATGAAATATCTTAAATATTCTTTAAAAAATATCTTAAATATTCTTTAAAAAATATCTTAAATATTCTTAAAAAAATATCTTAAATATTCTTTAAAAAATATCTTAAATATTCTTAAAAAAATATCTTAAACATTTTTTTTATATTCTTCTAAATTCGGTCAGTGCTTTAAATAATTTAAACATTAAAATCCACTTGTCAAGTAGACTTTCGGTTTTCATTTAAAAAAAATAAATTTTTAACTTCAAGTCAAAAAATATTAACGTGTGACTTGATCTGAAGAAAGGGGCCTTAGAAGCAAATCACTTTAAGGTTATGTTAGCCTTACTTTTTTCTTATTTACAAGCATTTTTACTGACTGCTAATTAAAATCAGTGTTTCCTAAATATTTCCATTGCAACAAAGACTTAAAAATAAATAATTTACATTGACACAGTAGCTCTTTTTTTGTATTTTTATTTCAAAAATAGCAAACATAACCTATAATTCCTTGCTTCTAAGGTCCCTTTTCTCAGATCGCGTCTTTTTTTAGAAAAATTTTTGCCTTCAAATGTGAATTTCATTCTCCCTTGAGATCCTTTGGAACAAAACAGTATTCAATTAAAATTAATTAAAAAAAATTTGCTCCAATTTCGGTGTATAGCGCAATACAAGTATACACATGAGTCAGAGTGGGTCTTAAATAAATGATTTGTGAATTATCAACTCATGTTGCTGCGTGGACCAGCGACGATTAGCAGTAGTGTGTAGTTTCGTAAAATTGATTCAATGAAACGAAATGCGGGTCGAGAGTATAGGTCTTGTTTGAATTTTAAAGAGACTTTTAAAAATATATAATGCAATCTCTCGCGCAACAAGGAAACTTCTCTCGGTCGACCACAACAACTTGTCAGAAACAAGCCAAGCAGAAACTACTTTTTATATATATATATATACCTGTGGAATATAATCGAGGAAGATGGAATGTTACTTTGTAGTTGAGCTACACGTGGATTTTGAAATGATGCCAAGTGAAATTTACCGGCTAAAAGAAGACAAGTTTCTTTCAACGCAGTGTATAGATATATATTTAATTGAATATTGTGATAGAAAGCTACAATCTGTGGTTGCGGGGAGAAGTGAAATACATGTAGAAGCGAATTTTTTTTTTTTTAATTATTATGTGACGACATTTTTTTTTAACGCTAATAGTGAGGAAGAATATGTTCCTAAAGTTTCGAACGTTCAAGTGAAGGACAATATTTTTTTTACTTCTTCTAATTTATATTTAAATAAAATTTTTTTTCAGATTAAAACAAATTAATTCTGAACTAATAAATAATAATAGTAATAATAATTAATAGAACAATAATAATAATTAATATAATAATAATAATTAATATAATAATAATAATTAATAGAATAATAATAATTAATATAATAATAATAATTAATATAATAATAATAATTAATATAATAATAATAATTAATATAATAATAATAATTAATAGAATAATAATAATAATTAATATAATAATTCACTGTAAACATTAAAGTATCAAATGGGAACGAAGTGATATCAAAAAGTGAATCAAATCATAATTTGATACAAATTTTTGTATCATTTTGATCCAATTTGTTATCAATTTGATACATTTAAGAAAATTGTGTTAATATAATAATTCATTGTAAACATTAAAGTATCAAATGGGAACGAAGTGATATCAAAAAGTGAATCAAATCATAATTTGATACAAGTTTTTGTATCATTTTGATTCAATTTGTTATCAATTTGATACATTTAAGAAAGTTGTGTTAATATAATAATTAATATAATAATAATAATAATAATAATAATTCTTCAATTATTTTTCTTTTTTAGATAGTAATTTTCTAAAAAAAATCAAGGTGACAAAAATTTCGTTTATTTGAATTTTGAACGTTCGAAACTTTAGCTACATGGAATAATTTAAAAAGAAAACATTGAGAAGAGATCAGAAAATACGTGCGGGAAAAGGGAAAAATAGTTTAAAACGATTAAATTTTTTTTAGACATTTTGATTGTGGTCACAATTTTTTGAAATCGTAGCGAATGGCAAAAAATATTTGAAATAAAAGATTTAAATTGAATTATTAATAATTTTAAATTAAAATATATTTTAAATATTTGATTAAAACCTAAAAAACCAAGGACAACGTAAAAACCACGAATGACAAAAATTTTCAAAAACCCTAAAAATTTGTATATTTCAAAAATGGTTAAAATCTAGCGAGCCATATATTAAAAATATATATAAAAAATAAATTCGAATATTTAAAATTAATTTTAAAAAAGTATCAAAAAATGGCTTCACTACAGAAAAAATTATCGAAACAATAATAAAAAAAAAACAAATCGAAAAAAGCTATCGAAATTAATTTTAACGAATAAAAGAAAAAATTGTTTTAGTTAATTAACAAAAAGTTAATTCAGTATTTTCCTAACTGTTTCCTAATTTCAACAAAAAAAAATATTTATTTTTCTTCTAATCCTGCTGAGAACTTTAATTCTATAAGAGTTTGAAAAATTCGATTCAATTATTTTCTAAATTTTTATTCGCTCAACAAATACGATTGTATTTAAAAGTAATTTTGAAAAATCAACATAAAAAAAAAGTTTTTTTTATAAAATTTTGATTTAAATTCATTCTTTACAGTAATTAAGAAAATAATTTCATAATTTTTTAATAAGTAAAAATTTAAATGTTATTACAAAATTTAATTCTTATAAAGAATTTATCAGATTTGTAGAATAAAAAATAATTCAATTTCTCAGAAGAATATTATTTAATTTCTTTTTTTTTTTAATAATTGAATTCTAATTTTTTTTAAACTTTATTATTTGGAAAATTAATTAAATTTTTGAGAAGAATTTTATTAAAATTTTCTTAAAATAATTGAATTCCAGTAAAAAATTTTATTATTTTGGAAAATAATTTTAAAGTTGTCAAAAATAAAAAAAAGAATTGAAAGAATTCATCGATCTAAAAAAAATAATTGATTTTAAGTGGAAAATTTTATTAGTTTGTCGTAAATAATTGCATAATTGTGAAGAATTTTTTTTAATTCTTTTGAAATAATTGATTCATAGTGAAAAATTTTATTACTTGGAAAAATAATTCTATAATTGTGAAGAATTTTATCTAATCCTTTCAAAATAATTGAATTCTAGCTTAGAATTTTATTCAATTTTCTTTTAATTTTAATAATTGAATTGCAGTGGAAAATTTTATTATTTGCTCAAATAATTGAATATTTGTGAAAAATTGATGAGAAAATTCAAGAATTTATTAATTTTTTAGATAACTGTTGGAATTTTTATTAAAAAATTGTATTATTTGGGAAAATAATGGAATAATTGTAAAGAATTCTATTTCTTTTAAAAGAATTGAATTCTAATGAATAATTAATTTCTTTTTAATAATTTATTTTTTGTGAAAAAATTTATTATTTATGAAAATAATAAAATTCTTGCAACGAATTTTATTTAATTTTTTTGTAAATAATTGAATTACAGTGAAAAATTTTATTAAATGTTTTAAATATTTAAATTATAGTTAAAAAGTTTTTTATTTATTAAAATAATTGAATTTTTGCTAAGGATTGTATTTCAATTTATTTTTAGAAACAGTTCAATTTATTGAATCTTTTTATGAAAATGTAAAACAAAAAATTCAATTACTTTGACTAATTTAATTAAAATTGTATTAAAAATAATTAAAAAATTGTCAAGAAGTTTTTTATTTATGTCACTAATTGAAATTTTGACGAGAATTTAAACAAAATTGTATAAATAATTGAATTCTTGTAAAATTTTTTACTTGTAAAGAGTTGAATTTTTGCAACGAATTTTATTACATTTTTTTAACTAATTAAAATTCTGTCAAGAATTTTATTATTTATGAAAATAATTGAATACTTTTGAGTCTTATTATTTATAAAAATAATTCAATTTTGCAATTTGAAGTTTTATTAAATTTATTATTTTTATTCATTTGAATTATTTTAAATTATATTTAAAAAATTAAAAATTATTTTTTTAAAAAGATTCATTTGTGGAATATTGATTTGTGATTAATTTGTGTGAAAAATTTTATTCTTTAGAAAAATAATTGAATAATTGTAAAGAATTTTATTTAACTCTTTTAAAAAAATTGAATTTTAGTGAAAGAATTAAAGTATTTATTTTGCTTTTTTTTTAAATGTAAAATTTTCATAAATAATTGAATTTATGTTAAAAAAAAATTTATTGCTACTAAAAATAATAATTGAATTCTCGTCTTAGAATTTTATAATTAATTTTTAAATAGAATTTTTTCGAAAATTTTTTTTTTGCAATATTTTCCATTATTAAAAGATAATGTGACACGGGAGCAGAAGCAAAATGAAAAAAAAAATAATTCGAATAACAATAAACGATCAAATAAGCATAATTTCTTTGCGGTAAGAATTAAGTTCAAATGTCTAAATCGTATGGGTCGGAATGTCGAGACAATTGTCAACTTTTAACTCAGTAACACTTGAACTGTCTCCTGTGTTTTATTGACCTCGAGGACATATGTTTGATCAATTTCAATTTGCAGTATTGGGTCAACACGAATCAATTGTATGCTTAACCATCGTCTCGAATAACTCTAAAGACAACTCAGGAAGGGTTCATCTTGATCTATCAATTCGATTATATTATAAAGAGGCACAAAATTTATTTTTCTAAATCCATATACACCTACTTATATTCTACTTGACAGCATTAAAAAACATGTTTATCTCTATTTTCGAAACGTTTACTTCCGACTTTTTTTTAAAGTTTGTATAGAATTTTTCAAATAGAAAAATAGAATATTTGACCCTTTTCTTGCCAAAAAAAACATTAAAATTTTATTTAACTTTTGTACAAAAAGAAACGTTTAAGAAAATTTTTTTTTTGATGATGTCTAAATGAAAAAATGTTATATTTAACATTTAACATTTCAAACCATTTAATATTTTAAAATTTTTTAATCACTTAAACAATTTATTAAATTTTATACAGTTACCATTAATTTAAAAAAACATTTTTTAAATGCTTTCTAAATGAAAAAATGTTACATTTAACATTTTAAACCTTTTAACATTTTAATATTCTTTAAATTTAACATTTTATTTAACAAAAATTATTTTTTAATGCTTCATAAATAAAAAAATGTTACATTAAACATTTTAAACATTTTAAACATTTTAAACATTTTAAACATTTTAAACATATTAAACAATTTTTACATGTAACACTTTATTTAAAGAAAATTACATTTTTAAAAATATTTTTTAAATGAAAAAATGTTCCATTTTAGATTTAATATTTAAAACATTTAAAACATTTTAAACCTTTTAACATTTTAACATATTTTAAACATTGTTTACGTGTAGCATTTTATTTAACAAAAATTATTTTTTAATGTTTCTTTAAAAACATCTTACATTTAACATTTTAAACATTTTAAACATTTTAAACCTTTTAAACAATTTTTACATGTAACATTTTATTTAAAGAAACTTACTTTTTTAAAAATGGTTTTTAAATGAAAAATGTTGCATTTTAGATTTAACATTTAAAACATTTTAAACCTTTTAACATTTTAACATATTTTAAACATTGTTTACGTGTAGCATTTTATTTAACGAAAATTATTTTTTAATGTTTCTTAAATAAAAAAATGTTACATTTAACATTTTAAATCCTATAAAATTTTAACATTTTTTTAAATTTAACATTTTATTTAACAAAAAAAATTATTTTTTGAAAATGTTTTCTAAAAAAATTTTACACTAAACATTTCAAACATCTTTACATGTAATACTTTATTTAAAGAAAATTATTTTTTAAAAATGTTTTCTAAATGAAAAAATGTTGCATTTTACATTCAACATTTAAAACATTTAAAACATTTAAAACATTTAAAACATTTAAAACCTTTTAACCTTTTACCATTTTTTAAACTTAACATTTTAGTTAACAAACATTTTTTGAAAATGTTTCCTAAATAAAAAAATGTTACATTTTAGATTTAACATTTAAAACATTTTAAACGTTTTAAACATTTTAAACCTTTGAACATTTTAACATATTTTAAACATTGTTTACGTTTAACCTTTTTTTTGAAAAAATTATTTTTTAAATAAATTTTAAACTATTTAACATTTTTTAAACATTTTTTACATGTAATATTTTAATCAAAAAAAATTACTGGTTTGAAAATGTTTTCTAAATGAAAAAATGTTTCATTTAAAATTTAAAATGTTAACATTTTTAAAATATTTTTTACATTTAACATTTCATTTAAAAAAAAAATTTTCTTTTTTTAAATTTTCTCTTTTTAAACAAAAGTTTAATAAAATTTAAATGTTGTTTGACAAAAAAGGGGCCAAATACTATTTTTTATTTGAAAAATTTGTAGAATATTCTGAATTTGTTTTTAATTTCTTGCATTTCAAATTAAAAAAAAAAATTTTCGAATAGAGAATATTATTCCAACCATTGAAATTTGACCAATTAATTCATATTTAGTAGAACACTTTAACGAATTTACTATACAAAATGGAAACAGATAAATTAAAAAAATAAAAATAAAAATAACTTCCAATAGTTAAATCACAGGAAATGATTAATCACTTTAACGAACTTCAAATATACATAGATGAATTATAATTTATAAAGAAAGAAAAAATAACTAAAAATAATTTCTTTATCGTGTATAATATAATAGTTATGCTTTGAAAAATTGCTTCGTAATTCTAGAAGCGAAAACATATGCGTATAATTTAACTTTGGTGCCATACAGTCTAGCTAAATCGTAAAATTGCATTCTCTTTCTAAATAAAAACTTTTTACGATATTTTTTGTCAATATTCAAAACCAAAAAAGTTTTCTTTTTATGACCGGACTAAATTTCAATTATGTCAAATTTTAAGACATTTAATTTAATAAAATTGGCAATGATTCATTTAACCTAATTTGTATTTTTCTTCTCTACCATGCGTTCGTATTTGGCCAAAAAATTTATATTTAACCTTTAACATTATATTTCTAGACGTTTTTTTAAAATATTTTAACTTTTGGCTAAATTCGTATTTAGAGGAAAATTTAAATTTAATGTTTAACATTATGTTTCTTAAAGGTTCCTCCCTTAAAAGTTAAAGTTTTTTAATTTTTGGCTCGTTTGTATTTAGCAAAAAATTTATATTTAAACACATTTGTATTTAGCCAAAAAATTTATATTCAACCTTTAACATTTTATTTCTAAAAGGTTCCTCTAAATTTTTAATTTTTGGCTAAATTTGTATTGAGCAAAAAATTTGTAATTAACCTTTAACATTATATTTCTAAACGCTCTTTTTCTTCAAAATTTTTAATTTTTGTCAAAATTCCTATTTAGCCAGAAATTTATATTTAACCTTTAACATTACATTTGTAAACGTTCTTCTAAAGTTTATATTTAACCTTTTACATTATATTTCTAAACGTTCCTTTAAAGTTAATATTTAACCTTTAACGTTATATTTCTAAACGTTCTTCCAAAATTTATATTTAACCTTTAACATTATACTTGTAAACGTTCTTCTAAAATTTATATTTAACCTTTTACATTATATTTCTAAACGTTCCTTTAAAGTTAATATTTAACCTTTAACGTTATATTTCTAAACGTTCTTCCAAAATTTTTATTTAACCTTTAACATTATACTTGTAAACGTTCTTCTAAAATTTAAATTTAACCTTTTACATTATATTTCTAAACGTTCCTTTTCTTTAAAATTTTTAATTTTGGTCTAAATTCGAATTTAGTGAGAAATTTATATTTAACCTTTGACATTATATTTCTAAACGTTCCCCTAAAATTTTAATCATTCATTACAGGAATACTTATTCAAACATTGATTTTAAATTCAAAATTTACTCTTTATTAAACCAAAAAAAAAATTTATTTCATTGTTTTAGTTTCGTAAGTTTAAAAAAAAAATTGTCAAAAGAATGACTTCTTAAATTCCACGTCAAATTTGTTTGCAAATTACGCGAGCGATTTTTATCGTCATCACAAGAGATAAAAACATTATTTATTAAGATTATAATAATGTCACATGTTTATCTAATAATTTTTGAACGCACTACGTATAATGTGTTAGGGGGAAAAATACTCTTCAATTTTCAACCAACAATGTAATAAATAACAATAATAATATATCATTGTTAATATGTCGTTCTCTTTATGCAAGAGAATCAAATATTTGAAGATTTTCTTTTTCTCTCTCTCTCTCTCTCTTTTTTTTTCTCAAACATGTCATCGTTATATTTCACGGTCAATGTAGATCCTCTTTATAACTTGTCGACGTTATATTTAGAGGTCCATTTGAACAAATGAATGCAGTCTTTTAGTATACGAATGGCGTCACGTATAGACATTTATAATGTTCGTATATGCGTTCTCGTAGGTCGCGGATATATATACCATACATAAAACTTATGTAATCTCTTTAGAACATTATCTCGTTTAAATACGAAAATAATTGCAAAAAAAAAAAAAAAAATGTTTTACAAGAAAAATCTTTATGGTTTTAATTTTACCCACAAAATTTATCGTTCTTTTCAAGTCAGTTTGATGAAAATAACGTAGATTTTAAATAGGTCACGAATTTACAATTTATAAAGGTTAATAAAATGAAAATTTAGACCTAAAGTTTTTTAAATCAAATGAAAGTGATAACATTTTATTTAAATTTAAAAAAAAATTTATTTATTTTATTGAATCATTTAATTTTATTTAAAATTTTATTTAGTTTTTAAACCTTTAAACATTTTAATATTCTTTAAATTTAACATTTTATTAAAAAACATTTTTTAAATGTTTTCTAAATGAAAAAATGTTACATTTAACATTTAAACCTTTTAATATTTTCATATTTTTTTAAATTTAACATTTTATTTAACAACAATTATTTTTTTAATGTTTCTTAAATAAAAAAAATGTTACATTTGACATTTTAAACCCTATAACATTTTAACATTTTTAAAAATTTTAAATTTAATTAAAGAACATTTTTTAAATGTTTTCTAAATAAAAAATGTTATATTTTACATTTTATTATTATTATTATTATTATTATTTATTTGTGACGCGATCTGAAGAAAGGGACCTTAGAAGCAAAAAATTATAGGTTATGTTTGCAATTTTTGAAATAAAAATACGAAAAGAGAATCAACTGTCAATATAAATCAGTAATGTTTAGATCTTCATTACAACTAAAATATTTAATAAATACTGATTTTAATTTACAGTAAGTAAAAAGAAAGTATTAATTAATAAAAAAGTAACACCAACATAACCTTAAAGTGATTTGCTTATAAGGTCTCTTTCTTCAGATCGCGTCACATTTTATTATTTTATTATTTTTATTTTTTATTTATAAAAATGATTCTTTTTAAATTTGTAACCATTTTACATTTTTTAAACATTTTTTACGTGCAACATTTTATTTAAAGAAAAATTATTCTTTTAAAAATGTTTTTTAAATGAAAAAATGTGACATTTAACATTTAATATTTTAAACATTATAAACCTTTCAACCTTTTAACATTTTTTAAACTTGACATTTTATTTAACAAACATTATTTTTTGAAAATGTTTTCTAAATAAAAAAATGTTACATTTTAGATTTAACATTTAAAACATTTAAAACCTTTTAACATTTTAACATATTTTAAACATTTTTTACATGTAACATTTTATTTAAAGAAAACGTATTCTTTAAAAAATGTTTTCGAAATAAAAAAATGTAACATTTAACATTTTAACATTTTTAATAAATTTTTTAAATTTAACATTATATTTAAAAAGAAAGATTTACAATTTATAAAGGTTAATAAATTGCAAATTTAGACCTAAAGTTTTTTAAATCAAATAAAAGAGAAAAAAGTTTATTTAAATTTTTAAAAAATTTTCTTTATTTTATTGAATTATTTGATTTTAATTCAAATTTTATTTAGTTTTTAATCCTTTTAACATTTGAACATTATTTAAATTCAATATTTTATTTAACAAAAATTATTTTTTAAAATTTTTCTAAATTAAAAAATTGTTGGATTTAACATTTAACTTTTTAGACATTTCAAATCTTTTAACATTTCAACATTTTGAAAAGATTTTTTACATTTAACATTTTATTTTAAAAAATGATTTTTTAAAAAATGTTTGAAAATGTAACATTTAACATTTTAACATTTTTAATAAATTTTTTAAATTTAACATTTTATTTAAAAAGAAAGAATTACAATTTATAAAGGTTAATAAATTGAAAATTTAGACCTAAAGTTTTTTAAATCAAATAAAAGTGATAACATTCTATTTAAATTTTTAAAAAATTTTATTTATTTTATTGAATTATTTGATTTCATTTCAAATTTTATTTAGTTTTTAAGCCTTTTAACATTTTAACATTATTTAAATTCAACATTTTATTTAACAAACATTATTTTTTGAAAATGTTTTCTAAATAAAAAAATGTTACATTTTAGATTTAACATTTAAAACATTTAAAACCTTTTAACATTTTAACATATTTTAAACATTTTTTAAATGTAAAATTTTATTTAAAAAAATGATTTTTTAAAAATTTTAAACCATTTTACATTTTTTAAATCTGTTTTACATGTAATATTTTATTTAAAGAAAATTACATTTTTAAAAATGATTTCTAAATGAAAAAATGTTGCTTTTTACATTCAACATCTAAAACGTTTTAAACCTTTTAACACTTTAAGATATTTTAAACAATTTTTACATGTAACATTTTATTTAAAAAAATTACTTTTTTAAATTTTAAACCATTTTAAATTTTTTATACATGTTTGACATGAAACATTTTATTTAAAGAAAAATTACTTTATTTAAAATGATTTCTAAATGAAAAAATTTAGCATTTTACATTTAACATTTTAAACATTTTAAACCGTTTAACCTTTTAACATTTTTTCAACTTGACATTTTATTTAACAAACATTATTTTTTGAAAATGTTTTCTAAATAAAAAAATGTTACATTTTAGATTTAACATTCAAAACATTTCAAACCTTTTAACATTTTAACATATTTTTAACATTTCTTACATGTAACATTTTATTTAAAGAAAAAGTATTCTTTAAAAAATGTTTTCTTAATAAAAAATGTAACATTTAACATTTTAACATTTTTAATACATTTTTTAAATTTAACATTATATTTAAAAAGAAGGATTTACAATTTATAAAGGTTAATAAATTGAAAATTCAGACCTAAAATTTTTTAAAACAAATTAAAATGATAAAATTTTATTTAAATTTTTAAAAATTTACTTTTAAAAAAATTTTTTTAAAATCTTTTTTTTAAATCTTTTTTTTTAAATCTTTTTTAAATTTTTTTTTAAATTTTTTATTTACTTTTAATGTACTTTTATTAAAACTTTTATTCAGTTCTATTTTGGTTAAAAAATCCAAATGTGAAAATTTATACGTTGTTATAGAGAGCAATATACTCGTGCGTATGTTTAATAAATTAAATTATATCGAGATTAGAGTCAAGTATATTTGAAATGAATTATTGACATGGAAAATTGTTTAAATAAACACCTAGGGCTAATAGAAAGATTTTTTTTTTTGAAATGAATTTTAATTTTTTTTTTTTTTTTTTTTGAAATAGGTAACAGGTGTTCTATAATAATTGTCATAAGTCTTCCTGTGCTTGTTGCAATGTTATAAGAAATTACATACACATGCTTATGATATGCTTAGATATTCTAGGAAAATTACATAGTGCGATATTAAAGCGATATAAGTGGTAATTGGTACACAGTTACGATAATGGTATTTTAGCCTGCATTCTTGGCAACTAACAAGTGACACACACGTGCATTAAGTTTATATACATATATGTGATACTTTCTAACTTCACAATATTTTCATTTAACTATTTATTATAGAAATCCTCTTCTCGAAAAAACTCTTTCAAAAAAAAAAATTATCTATTTGAATTTATAATTTAAAAAATTTAATTTAACTATTTATTATAGAAATCCTCTTATAGAAAAAAACTCTTTCAAAAAAAAAATTAACTTTTTGAATTTAAAATTTAAAAAATTTAATTTAACTATTTATTATAGAAATCCTCTTCTAGAAAAAAACTCTTTCAAAAAAAAAAAAAATTATCTATTTGAATTTATAATTTAAAAAATTTAATTTAACTATTTATTATAGAAATCCTCTTCTAGAAAAAAACTCTTAAAAAAAACCAAAAATTAGCTATTTAAATTTAAAATTAAAAATTGAATTTAACATTTACAAATATTGTCCATAGAATTTAAAAAAAATCAAAATGTAACTATTTACAAATATTTTTTCATAGAATTTAAAAAATTTTTAACTATTTACAAATATTTTACTGAAATCCTATTTGCAAGAATTCCAATATTTTTAGGTACATAAAATACAATATTTGTCACTTTAATTGAATTATTTCAAAAAATGTAATAAAATTCATTGTAAAAATTCAATTATTATGATAAATATCGTAAAATTTTACCTACTAGTGAAATTATTTTTAACACAATTTTAAATTAATTTCTCGAGAAATGTATTTTCAAAATTTTTTTTCCATAAATTCAATTTTTTTTACAAATAATTAAATTCTTGGCTAAAATTCAATTTTTTCGAAAACTACTATTTTAATAAAAATTTTCTAAAAGAATTCGATTATCTAAAAGAAACGTATGAAAATTCGTTGCATGACTTCAAATATTTTCTAAAATAATAAAATTCTTGACTGGATTTCAATTATTTTTTTATACAATTTTATGTAAATCCTTCGAAAATTGTAATTAATTTCAAAAAATTTATTCCCTCACGTTTTATACTATAATTAAAGATAATTTCAATTCAATAATTATTTACTTACAATTTTTAACGAAAATTTTTCTTCAAATCAAATATTTTTACTAATTTTCAAAAAAAGTTCTTTTCAGAATTTTCAAATTCATTTATTTACAATTTAATTTTCAACAAAATATGAAAAAATTTGGAATTATTCGGAAATTCTTTAATTAAACAATACATTAGAAATAAAAACTTGAAATAATTTAAAAAAATTTGCTTCAGCTTTTTGGAAAAAATTAGTTTTAAATATTATCTAAATCTTTAAACTAAAAATACGTTTTAAATCAATTTTTATTAGAAAATTCTAAGCGAGAATTCAATTATTTAAATACAAGAAACAAATAATATTTTATTGAATAATTCAATATTTTTAAAAAATTAAAATCCTCATGAAAAATTTGATTAATAAAATTAATTTTCGATTACAATTATATTAAAGATAATAGAAATTCTGTATAAGGAATTTCATGTGAAAATTGTTTTTAAATAATTGATTTCTTTTGAGAAATTGTTTATTATAAAATTTATTCACCTTGTGATGAATAATATTATTTATGCGGAAATAATTGAATTCTGCAATGAATTGTATTCAAATTCCGAAAAATAATTTTGTCCAAAAATTTTGTTTTCTATTTATAAAGACAACAGAAATTTTAATGACAAATTTTATTGGTATAGATTTTTCGAAAATAATTGAATTCCTACGTAGAATTTTATTGAAATTGAAAATAATTGAATTCCTACTTAGAATTTCATTAAAATTGAAAATAATTTAATTCTTCTGATGAATATTGTTATTTGTGAAAATCATTAAATCTTGCAATAAATTTGAATTGTTTGAATCATAGTTTAGGAGACAAACAAAAAAAGTCACAAAAAAATCAGAATTTTCTTATGAATTCTAGAAATTAATTTTTTTTTCAGTACGTTTAATAGAAATTCTTGACTTTTTCCTAATTTCCCTGACCTGTGGCAATCCTTATATTCGGCTAAATAAAAATTGTACTAAAGAAGAAAGGGACCTTAGAAGCAAATCACTTTAAGGTTATGTTAGCCTTACTTTTTTCTTATTTAGAAGTTTTTTTTTTACTTTTAGCTCATTAAAATCAGTGTTTCTTAAATATTTTCATTGCAACGATGACTTAAAAATAAATAATTTATATTGACAGTTAATTCTTTTTTCGTATTTTCATTTCAAAAATAGCAAACATAACCTATAATTCTTAGCTTCTAAGGTCCCTTTTTTCGTCTAAATAAAAAAACAACAACTAAAAAAGAAAGGAACCTTAGAAGCAAATCACTTTAAGGTTATGTTAGCCTTACTTTTTTCTTATTTAGAAGTTTTTTTTACTTATAGTTCATTAAAATCAGTGTTTCTTAAATATTTCCGTCGCAACGATGACTTAAAAATCAATAATTTATATTGACACAGTTGCTCCTTTTTTTGTTTTTTTATTTCAAAAATAGCAAACATAACCTGTAATTCTTAGCTTCTAAGGTCCCTTTTTCGGCTAAATAAAAATTCTACTAAAGAAGAAGGGGACCTTAGAAGCAAATCACTTTAAGGTTATGTTAGCCTTACTTTTTTCTTATTTACAAGTTTTTTTTTACTTACAGCTAATTAAAATCAGTGTTTCTTAAATATTTCCGTTGCAACGATGACTTAAAAAACAATGATTTACAATGACAGTTAATTCTTTTTTTGTATTTTCATTTCAAAAATAGCAAACATAACCTATAATTCTTTGCTTCTAAGGTCCCTTTTTCAGATGGCGTCACATTTTTGTTATTATTATTATTATTATTATTATTATTATTATTATTATTATTATTATTATTATTATTATTATTAGTATTGTTATTATTATTGTTATTGTTATCATTATTGTTATTGTTATCATTATTGTTATTGTTATTATTATTGTTATTGATATTATTTTTTTATTATTATTATTTCTATTATAATTATCGTTGCTGTTACTATTTTTCAAAAAAAAAAAAAAAAATAATTGACATAAAGTTTATTTACTCGCATTATTATTATAATATTTAGACACCCGATATATGCGCAAGATTCGGTGAGATATCAGTAAACTAGGTAGGTTATTATGCAAATTTGAATTCCAGCAAACAATACTTTTCCTTTGCCATACACACAAACACACACTTTTCGTGGTGTGTTCGCCAATTTACATGTTATAAGGTCCGAATCTATATATATACCTATATATAAGGTTTGAAATTATAAATTGTTGCCGCGTGAAAAGTTTCGCTGTTGCACACGTGCAATAAATCCTTTTTCAGTTCGGTACCCAACTATATAAACTGTATCTATCTTGTTTTACCGTCAAAGCCGGATTTCCGTGTTTAGGAAAGGCGAAATGCGATATACATTTATAAACCAATACATTCGTGTCAGGAAACACTTCTTTTTTTTTTTTTTTCTTCTTTGCCAATATATAAAAGGCGGGGAAAAGATCGATTTCTAACCAAGTGTTGACGTTAATTTAAGACCCACTATCAATTTCAATCTACAGCTTAACCAATTTTTTTTTTCCTAAACTCTATATTTATAACCCAAAAAGGTTCTCTTGCAATAACGTTTAATTTTTTCATTCAGGAATAATAAAGTTTCGTTATTTTACAAAATGTCGATTTTCATCTTTATATTTTACTTTATATTTAGTATTTCTATTAAAACTTTTTTTCCTTTCAAATTATTCCTATGTTTATTCAAAATTTATATAAATATTTTGTTCCATAAAGAAAATTTTAGTGAATTAATTTTTTCTTCTCAGAAAATAAGGTTTAGATTATTCGAAAATGAATTTTTGTTCTAAGTCAATTTTTGGAAAGAATAAACAAGACGAGGAACAAAAAAAAGTTTAATTATTTGTTTTGAAGTATTTTTTTTTGCAAACTTTTACTAAAAAGAGGTTATGGCTGAATAAATTTTCCTTCAAGGAACAATTAAAACTCTAATCTGTGTCAAAATGATACCTTGAGATATTCAGAAACTGGAAAATTTTCTTTTTCAAGAAACAGTATAATTATAACATTAATAATAATAATAATAATAATAATAATAATAATAATAATAGTTGTAGTAATAATAATAATAATAATTCTAATAATAATAATAATAATAATAAAAATAATAGTAATAATAATAATAATAATAATAATAATAATAATTCTAATAATAATAATTATAATATATAATTGACATTAAATTATATTTTGAAAAAATGAAACTAAAATATACTTAAAAAAAGTTTACCCTTGTTAGTTAAAAAAAATTAAAAAAAACAATAAATTTCCATTTTTCTTCTTCTCACTAGAAAAGTGTCATTTTCATTTGTCACGTTCAAACTTCTAACTTTTGCGCCAAAACTATTATAAATATAAAATATTATCTCTTAGCTGCGATTTTATGACGCGGAAGTCATTCGTATATTTGCCATATTCGTTTTCACTTAGATTTTCATATTATTTTCCCTCCAGTTTCTATTTGAGAAGCATAGAATTTAAAAACACGATCAATGTATTTTTCATTTTTTCTAAATCTTAATATTGGAAATTTTTTTTATTAAAAAAACCAAAAAAGTGAAAAATTAGACTATGATAACAAAAATAATAATAATAATAAAAAAAAGAAAAATAGTTATAATAAATAATAATAATAAAAAATAATAATAATAAATATAATAATAATAAAAAAAATAATAATAAATAATAATAAAAAAAATAATAATAAATTATAACAATAAAAAATAATAATAATAAATAATAATAAAAAAAATAATAATAAATTATAACAATAAAAAATAATAATAATAAATAATAATAAAAAAAATAATAATAAATAATAATAAAAATAATAATAATAAAAATAACAATAATAAAAAATAAAAGTAATAATAATAATAATAATAATAAAACAATAATAATAATAATAATAATAACTTTTTACTACACTGACGATAATGATCATAATCGCACTTTATATATTTTTGAAGAATTTAATTTTTATTGAAAGGTCAGAAATTTACTGCTCCCCCCCCCTCCCACTCCACTCTCTTTCTCTGTCACTCTCTTTTCTTTTCCTTGGCAGAGTGCCTTGTACAAGCTAAAATCGACTTGTTTTCGAGTGATTGAAGATTGAAGGGCGCCCACCCGTCGCGAAAGATTGTCAGAGACGATTAAAATGTACTTCAGGGACAACTACTGAATTTTTCTTTTTTTCATATTTATAATTTCAAAAGAGGACTGAATTTTTCATTTGGTTAACTTGAAACAATTTTTTCCCTCTCGGTTTTCTACTTATTACAATAAAAAATTAATCTACATCAAATGAATACTTTGAAATATTCAGAAACCTAGGAAATCTAAATAATTAATTTCCAAAATTGTCAAAAAGTTAAATAAATGTCAAAAAAATAAATTTTCTAAATTCATTATTTTTAAAAAAAAGTGGTAACTTTCCAGAACAATAGTATAAAATAAAATTTTCTCAATTCATTATTAAAAAAGAAAAGTGGTAACTTTCCAGAAAAACGGTATAAAATAAAATTTTCTCAATTCATTATTTAAAAAAAGTGGTAACTTTCCAGAACAATAGTATAAAATAAAATTTTCTCAATTCATTATTAAAAAAAAAGTGGTAACTTTCCAGAACAACATTTTTTTAAAATTACAAGAAAAAAGAAAGAGAGAGAAAGAGAGAGATTTAAAATAAACAAGGAACAAATAGAACTATGCCAAAAATTGAAAAATCTAATTACGAAATTCAGTTTAAATATATTATGAAAATAATTGCAAAAGTCGTTAAAAGAATGTTTAAACTCTTTTTTTCAATAGAGACTAATTATATTTTGTTTTTGTGTTATTAAAAGCAATGACGATAATGACTAGGCAGCTTCACTTATAATTCTCACAGCTTCCGATCATTAGAGCTATTTTAGTTCCCTAAAGTCACTCCCAACTTTTTGTTATAATAAATTACGTTAATTTCTTCTAAATCATTCTAAAATTAAATTTCACGCAATTCTTTACAGCGAATTAAAATGACAGATTTAAAGTAAATTATACTATTGCAATATCATAGTTTCTCTAATTTTCCTTCTATACTTATAAAACTACTCGCACAAGTTCCGATTGTTTTGAAAAATAACGTTGTGGAAAAAAAATTCTTCGCGCTCTTGTAGTATATATACTTTAGATTTTAATTTTTTTTTACCAAGATTAAGAATTTAAGAAGCAAAAAAAACTGTTTCACGTTGAGAATCAAAGATTAAATATAAATATTTAATTATTATTATTTTTTCATATAGAAATTAGGATTTTCAAAAATTCAATTGTTTTTTTTCTTTACTCTTCGAAGAATTAAATTATTTTCAAACAATTGAAATTTTTTTCATTTTTTTTTTTTTGTAAAAATAATTTGTGAGAATTTAAATATTTTCTCAATTTCTACTATTTTAAAAAATATTAATAAAAGAATTCAAATATTTAAAAAGAAATTTTCATGAAATTCGACTCAAGAATTCAATTATTTTCAAAAGTAATACAATTCTTTGCAAAAATTAAATTATGTTGTAAAACTTTACAAATATTCTCATCAATTTTCAATCACTTTTTTAAATAATAAAATTTTTCGCCGACATTCAAACATTTTTGAAAAATTTCAATAAAATTCTTGGCAGAATTTCAATTATTTTTAATATATGTACGACTTTTATCAAATTTCGGGAAAAATGAGATTATTCATAAAAATTTTATTGACATTTGTGAAGAGAATTTAATTATTTAAAAATTTGCTTATGAAGTTCTTTATCAAAATTCAATATTAAGAAAAATTCCATTATTTAATAGAATATTTATTTTCATAGCTAAAAAATTTAATTATTAAACAAAATTTGTTACAATATTCTACACGAACATTCAATTATTTTTCCAAAAAATAAAAATTTCAAAAAATCATTGCAAAAATTCAATTATTTTTAATACAATTTTAATCAAATTTTTCGAAAAAAGTCATTATTCTGTAAAATTTTATTAAAATTCATCGAAAGAATTGTACTATTTAAAAAAATTTGTTGATAAAATTCTTCACCAGAATTGAATTTTGAGAAAAATTGAATTATTCAATAAATAAATTTTCCAAGAATTTAATTTAAACCCTTTTGAAAATTTAATTATTTTAAAAAATTTAAATAATTGAATTCTCTTAACAACTTTTAATCAAATTTCTATGAATAATTTCAGTTGTGGAGAAATTTGGTAAAACGAATTTTATAATATATATTAAAAATAATTGAAATTGTGCCAAGAATTTTTTAAAAATTAGTTTGAACTATAAAATTCTTCTACAAATCCATTATTTTTAAAAAATAACTTAAATTTATATTGCAAAATTTAACTAATTTCAGAACCATTTTAGTTATTAAATATTTTTAAAAATCTAGGATTTTTTAAAATTTCTAATCAAATTCATTTAGAATTGAAATTTTACAAAATTTTAATTAAATATCTTTTAAAGTTAATGGAATTTTGAAAATCGTAAACCCAACATTTTTAAAAGAATTTTTAATTAGAAAGTATGAAAAATCCCGTTTTTTAAATATTTCCATTTAAATTTATTGATAGTTTCTTTCATATTTAATATTTTCATTTAAAACCATTCTTAAAATTCAATTATTTAAAAAAAATTACATTAGAAAGCTTTAAATATTAAATTAATATATAAATTTTTACTAAAATTCATTTCGAAATTAATTTTTATTTGAATTAAAATTTTACAAAATTTTACAAAATTTTAAACGAAAATCTTTTCAAGTTAATTTAATTTTGAAAATCGTAAACGCAACTCTTTTAAAATTGAATTAATTTCAAAATATGTCACTAAATTTAGATTTTAAGAATAAATATAATTAGGAAACAACAATTTTTTCAAGATTTCGATCAAAATTCCCCGATTTTTCCAGGTTTTTTTCAATTTTTCTAAAATTCCCCATAACATAATTGAAATTCTGCGAAAAATTTTATTATTTTTGAAAATAATTGAATTTCCATGATACATTTTATTATTTACAAAATTTTCACAAGAAATTCCAAAAAAATTTTTTCGAATGTAATTGAATTTTTGCAAAGAATTTCATTATTTTTGAAAATAAATGAATTTTAGAGAAGAATTTTATTATTTATAAAAGATAATTGAAATTATGACAGGCATTTTAATAAATTTTTCCTAAATAATTGAATTTTGGAAAAGAATTTTATTATTTATAAAAATGATTGAAAATTTTGAACAGATTTTTTTTTAAATGTTAAAAATATCTAATTAAAATTTTGCCATGCGGCATTTTATTAAATATTATTCCAGATTCACTTTCTGTAAATTATTCCAGATTGTTTGATGTTAAAGTATTTGTTGGCGAGAAATGTGATTTTTTTTGACAATTTTGCCAATTTCGTGTTTCCTTTTTGGCGTTGTTTTCCTAAAATTTCATTCGACATTTTCCCGACTTTTTAGGAAAATTTTATGCCACTTTTCGTGACTTTTGTTGTGAATTTATGCGACTAAACCGACTTTTTTTTAATCTTAAAGACGATTTGAGGCCTGTATGACTAATTCTCAAAATTTAAGGCCAAATCGAATACAGGCTTCGCACTCCATTATGAGTTTAAAAAAAGTAGGAAAAAGTAGCCTAGATGACAAAAAAAAGTAGGAAATAGTAGCCACGGTGACAAAAAAAAGAATTAAAGAATTTCATTAAAAACTTTTTTAAAATCGAATTTTCAAAGTTTTTTAATTCAATAATTGATAAATAATTAAATTTTATAAGGAGTCACATTCTAATGTACTCACGTTTCTTGGTGTGAAAATTAATAATTAAAATTTTTATTAGTTAATTTAAAAAAAATACACACTTCAAATTTTTGAATAAAATTGAATTTTCGCAGCTTTTTTTGAAAAATAACATTTTGTAATTGTTATTTCAAAATAATTGAATTTTTATAAACAAATAATTGAAAATTTTTGATGTAATTGAAATTTCTGTACATTCTATTAAAAATAATTTACTTCTTTTATAGAATTTTATTTAACTTTTTCTAAATAATTAAAGAATTAGTCATCGTATAATTATAATTTTATTTTTTTAAATTTATTCGCAACACATTCAATTATTTTCTTAAATAGTGAAATTTCGACAAAATTAAATTACTTTTAGGAATTTTATTCAAATTCATTGTAAAAGTTGAATTATTTCTATAAATAAGAAAAATTCATTTATATTCACCACGGGAATTCAATTATTTTCAAAAATTTTTCTTAATTCAATAATTTGTATGTCTTCTGTTTTAATAAAATTTCCAAAAAGTATTCAATTATTTAAAAACAATTTTGACAAAATTCTACACAAATATTCAATTATTTTCTAAAAAAATGAAAATTTCATAGAAATTAAATTATTAAAAATAATTTATTTAAATTGTTTTTTAAAAATCAATTATTTAAACCATTTTTTATAAAATCCTCGCAACAATTCAATTACTTTTTTAAATAATAAAACTCATTGCAAAAAAGGAATTATGTTTAACACGATTTTAATCAAAATCGTCCAAAAATGCAATTATTTTTAAAAATTTGATTAAATTTTGTCAAAATAATTCAATGATTTCAATTATTTTTATAATGAGCAAAATTTTTCCGATTTATCAAATTCTTTTGAATATTATTTTTAAAAAAATAGTCTTCACAAGAATTCAATTATTTTCATAAATTTCTATAAAATTGAAAAAAAAAACAATTCAATTACTTTCAAAAGTAATAAAATTCTCCCCAGATATTCAATTATGTTTTAATATTTTTTTGAAATTCTCCGAAATTTCAATTATCTTTATAAATAATTAAATTGTTCTCTACAATTCAATTATTTTCAAAAATTTGAATAAAATTCTTCGCAAACATTTAATTATTTTCATAAATATTATGTAATAACATTCATTGGAAGAATTCAATTACTTTTATAAATAGTAAAATTCTTTGCAAAAATTCAATGAGTATCAATAAATTATAATGAAATTGAATTAATCAAATTTTCCCTTATAATTATGAACAGACAAAATGTTTTTTGGAAAATTGAAAAAAATTCTTTGTTTAATTCAATTATTTCCCAAATATTGTAGATTTATGTTCGAAATGAAGTAAATTTAAATTTGATGAGAAAATTAAAGCGGTAAAAATTGGGACAAAGGCGGAAAAAACGGGTAATTTAAAGATTAAACAAAATTTATGATCAGTCACTATTGATAAAGTAAATGTCGGTAAAATTATTTCCTATCATCTTAATGGCGGTCGTTTTTCATTAACGATTTTAGTTTTTAACACTGTTTTTAAATGGAAATGTGAAAACTAAAAATCTAAATTTGACTATTGGTTTAGAAAAGTAGCTTTTAGTATAGCATTAGGTTCAAAAAAGTAGCCAAAAAGTAGCCTCGTATCAAAAAAGTGGCAAATAGTAGCTTTTAGTAGAAGAGTGCGAAGCCTGCGGAAAAAAAAATTTGTTAATTATGGTAGAGGGGGAATAAATTTGATATTAATAAAGGCTGAAGATTAATTTTAATATAGTGAATATTAATTAGTACTTTTTCTAATAATTTTTTGCTTGTCGGTTAACTGGGTTGATAATGGAACGCACCTAGAATGTACCATCAACTATATTAGGATTGAAAATTGAAAAAAAAGGTTCGCTTTTCTTCAATTCAATAATAATAATTGTCGACCCACACGACTTTTGCAAATGTAATTTTCTTCATCGAGCGTAATAAATATACATAAATATAGATATATATTATCTATATGTATACTGTCGATCTGTTATTCAAGTTGCAACGCGACATTGCGATCTCTGTGGTTACTCTTGCATAGCACATCAAAGCATATAAATAAACGGCCGTAAACTCACTCGTTTCCCGTATAGTATATACCTTTCTATATACTACTATACTACAACGAGTATATATATATATATATATATATATATATATATATATAAACATATATATCCAAGTGTTGTGAAAAGGTGCCACTCGTACAATATATATACAATATTTTACAATATACACGTGTTCACGTGGAGTATTTATATACTTTTCCAGAATCTCCATATGTCCAATTAAAGAATAATCGTTTCTTTTTTATCGCAACGAAGTTGGAATAAAAAAAAAAGAAAGAAAAAAAAGAATTTGTTAAATCGGAGCATATCAAACAAGCGCATTATAAATATATTCACGCACAAATGGAGTGTGTTGTAGAAAAATCAGTTTCTTCGTCAACATATGGTATATCGTGAACACACATATTCGTATATGATAAACTTATTCGTATATGCTGATAGTTTTGCATCACACACATTTACTGCGAAGTGACTTCTCGATTTTGCTCGTCAAGAGTTCATGTAGATTTCATTTTATATACAATAATAAATCAGTCACATTTTGTAGAATTATTGTTTTGTTTTCTTAATGATAAAAGATGGTATATAGCTTATATTATATATGCTGTGCAAAAAGGGAATAATTTAATTTTACAACCTTTGAGATATTGTGTTACTATTCACATGGTTTGTAGATTTTATTTTTATTAAATTTCATTTATATATATATATATATATATATATATATATATATATATATATACATATATTTATATTTATATTTATATAATTATTTCGCGTTTTAACAAATCGTTAATATTGAAAGTATTCGAAAAGTATTTAGAGCTATTAAAATTGTATTATAATTAAGACGAGAGAATTTTTAAGAATGTAAAAGATTTCTCTTGTAATAAATCATTTTTAATAAAAGTGCTATGTCATTGTTTTGTCATTTTTATAAAGAGCGCTTTTAATGGTTTGTTGGAGTTTAATATGCTATATATGTAAGAACTAAGTGGTAGTTATAAATTTTTTGGCACTAGACCAATGTAAACCTGTGGTTTTCCGCTATTCGAATTTTTTTTTTCACCTCTTTTATACTTTTAAAAACTATTCTACTCTTAAAAAAAATAAACTAAAAGTTTTTCTTACAGCATTAAATTATTTTTTACGAATTCACTAATTTAAAAAAAAAATTAAAATAAAAAAGTTACAATTTTATTTCATAAAAGTAATCTCTTTATAATTTATACTTAAAACTACTCAAAATTGAAATACTTTAAACTTTCAAATTTTAAACTACTAAAAATTTCACAATTTACAAGAATTACTACTGCAAGTTTATAACAGTAGTTTCGACTTTTTTCATATTTATATTTATTAAATGTATTATTAATAAATATAATAAATAAATAAAATATAAAATTTTACTTTTTTTAATAATTCTATTTTGTTATTCAAGATTTGGTATTTTTTCATAGTCATAATTTTGATAATTTTTCTTCTGAACTGATTATAATGCTAACTTCTTCACACTATAGTCATCGTTTTAATTAAATAACTATTTCCAGAATTTATAATGAACATTCTTCTTTAAAACAATTATCTTTAATAATTTTTCAAAATATTATTTGCGAATTTTTAAAATCATTTGCCTACAACTCAATTTTACGAAATAAAAATTTCGATTATTCAGAAATTCTTCAATTTAATAAAGATTAAATAATAAAAAAATTAACAAATTAAAAAATTCAATTAAATTTTCTTTAAAAAAAATAATTCATAAAAAAATTGTTGGTAAAAAGTATGGAAATGGCAGATTTTCGAAGATTTTAATTGCAAACTCTTTCAAAATTCAATATTATTTCTTAAAAATTCTTGTTGTAATGCTTTTAATAGACAATTATCGAAAATTTTAACTAAAATTAATTTTTAAATCAATTTTTTAAAGAAAATTCCTTCGAGGATTCAATTATTTCAATACAAAAATGAATCTTTTATTAAATAATTGAATGTTTATTGAAATTAAATTCTTATAAAGAACTTTATCACGAAAGTTTATAATTATTGAATAAATCATTTCATTCGATGAATTTTAGTAACATTTTGTAGAATTATTACATTTTCCGAGGAATTCAATCACAATTGAAATTAAAAAAAAATGAAATTTTGCAGAAACTTTTATTAAAATTTTGATAAATAATTGAAATTTTGCAGAAAATCTTATTAAAATTTTTAAAAATAAATGAAATTTTGCAGAAAATCTTATTAAAATTTTAAAAACTAATTGAAATTTTGCAAAAAATTGTATTAAAATTTTGAAAGATAATTCAAATAATGCCGAAAATTTTATTAAAATTTTTAAAAACAATTGAATTTAGAACAAAATGTTCAATCATCTTTTCAATTAATAAATATTTGAAAACATAAAAGAAAGTTTAGACGAGAATTTAAAAAAAAAATAAAATATATTTCAATGTTGGAAAAAAAATTTAATCTTCTTTTCAAATAATAATTATTTCTAAAGATAATTGAAATTTTAGACGATAATTTTTAAAAACTTTTAAACTTAATTGAATTTTCAAGAAGAATTTTATTAAAATTTTTCAAAAAAATTAGTTTTATAGAATTTTTAATTAAAAAGTGTGAAAAATTCAGTTTTTCAAATATTTTAATTTAAAACCTTTCTAAAATTTAACTTTTTAAAAAAAATTTTAAATTCTTCTTCTTCTCTTTCGAGAAGAATTTTATTAAAATTTTTCAAACAAATTAGTTTTACAGAAATTTTAATTAAAAAGTGTGAAAAATTCAGTTTTTCAAATATTTTAATTTAAAACCTTTCTAAAATTTAACTTAAAAAAAAAAAAATTTGAATTCTTCTTCTTCTTCTTCTTCTTCTTCTTCTATTTCGAGAAGAATTTTATTAAAATTTTTCAAAAAAATTAGTTTTACAGAATTTTTAATCAAAAAGTATGAAAAATTCAGTTTTTCAAATATTTTAATTTAAAACCTTTCTGAAATTTAATTTTTTTAAAAAAATTACTTCCGATAGCTCTAAATATTAAATTAATATTTAAATTTTTATTAAAATTCATTTCTAAATCAATTTTCATTTAAAAATTTTAAAAAGATTTCAACTATATAAATACAAAAATAAATAATTTGTTTAAGGATTGAATTTTTTCAAAAAATTTAAGAGAAGTTCAATTATTATAATTATTAAATAATAATAATACAATAATATAATTTTTAAAAGCAAAAAATTGATTTAAAACATTAAGAGAGACTTTACATAATAAAAATAAAATTATAATTACGATCACTAACTTCCCTTGATTATTTTCGAAAAATTTAAATAAAATTCTTTAAAACAATTAAGTTATTTTTCAAAAAATGTAAAGAAATTTCAATTATTTCAAACCTTTTTAATTATTTGTTTAGAAAATCCAATTGTTAATTAATTATTAAATTAAAATACTTTGAAACATCTATTTGTTAACAAATTTCTAATGAAATTCTCTAAAAAAATTAATTACATATTATTAATTATTTTCAGTCGAATTTCACAATATTTCTATTAATTTCATAATTTTTCAAAATTTACTTACATAACATGTTTAAATTGAGGCCTGAGTTTTTACTTAGCAAATTAATTATTTTTAACTGATTCAAAGTTAGAGAAGTATAAATAACTTTAAAAATAGAAATAAAAAGTAATTTTTTAATAACAAATTAAAATAATAAAACTTTTAATTTTAGTGAAAAAATTTCCGGTTTTTCCCGGTTAGTAGACACCCAATTAACTTAATTGACAGTTTTAACAAGAATTATTTTAAATTGTTGTAAATAATTAAGTTACAGTCAAGAATTTTATTACTTTTAAAAATAATTAAATTTCTACAATGATTTCTATCTTTTTCAAAAAAATTTTCGAATTCTAAGGTACAACTGAAAAACATTTCGTCTTTTTTTAATCAAATTACTGACTTTACGGAATATTTTTTAAAAAACTGACTTTTAGTGACTTTTATCAAATTTTAAAAACTACTTTTACGGAACTAGTTCCAACCCTTGACTTTAGGAAACTTGAAAATTGTTTTCTTGATTGGAATCAAAGATTCGTAATTTTTCTTCTATTGATCTTTAATACTTTTCTCACACTTGAGCACTTTGGTATTTTTTCAATTCTAATCCTTTGGACAAGATTAAGAATCTAAGAAACTTGGTAATGTTTCTTGACTCAAAGATTCGTAATTTTTCTTCTACTGTTCTTTAATATACTTTTCTCACACTTGAGAACTTTAGTATTTCGTAAATTTTAATCCTTTGGCCAAAATTAAGAATCTAACAAATGTTTATGGTAACGCTTCTTGACTCAAAAATTTTATAATTTTCTTTTTTAAGAATTTTTCTTTTTTAAGAATTTTTCTTAAAATTTAAGAATTTTTCTTTCACTGTTCTTTAATAGATTTCTCACACTTGAACACTTCAGGAACCTCTGAAAACAAATTTGCTAAAAATTTAGTTTTTAAATTAAACAACTCAATGCTACCAACATTGTAATACTATTGCTACAAGTAGAATAAGTTTTAATCTAATTGACTAATGATTATAAGACTAATGATTATAAGACTAATTCTCAAAAAATTTGAGGCCAAATCGAATAAAAAATTTGTACATCTTCATCAGTAATAAAGTTTTGAACATCAATTTTCAGAATTATTTCCCTCCTTTTTGGACCAAAGAGACCTTTTATTATTATTATTATTATTATTATTAAATGTTTGCAATGTTGAACTTCATAAATTCTTCTCACGGTTACGCAGTTTGGTTTGGCACGCGTGGGCGGACCAGCGAATAATACTGGGCTTGTATTTTTAAACCTCCGAATCGAGTATCGACTATACCTAAATGGTGGGTGAGTCGTTTTGCAAGCCACATACACCACTACCAGACTGCTTTCTTTTGGCGTAACCATGCAAACGACGACCAAGGCGATCTCACGGCTCGCATCAGGCACACTACTTGCACGATCGTGGGAATCGAATATATATACACCGAAAGGAACGAATAAGTAACGAAACGAACAACGTTTCGTCGCATCTCGTCGAACCTGGCTAACTGGACTATATATGTATAACGAGAAGGGTAGGTATACGCCCAGGGGCGGCTACTCTGGGTGGCAAACTCACCGTGAAGCGAGAGAAGAGACTTTATTTTTAGCCAGGAATATAAACCCACCCAAGAAGAAAAGAAGAGAGGACGCCTGTTTCTTATTAAACAAGTGATTAAGGAATCCCCTTTGCCCGCTCAACTTTAATATACCACAACTCTCTCTCTATCCCTTTCTCTCAGCATCTCTCCTCACGCCGGATAAATTATGGCCAAGGATTTTACATTTACCCCCCTGAAGGCTAATCTTCAATACGGCCCTGCTACAAGATGTGATAATATATCATGGAAAGGGTGTAGCTGATACGTTAATGGGTTAAGAGAATTGAGTTAGTTATTAGAATCCTCATTTGGAATTGTAATTTGCTCGGTAATTGTTAAGTCTGATGCACAATTCTATGAATCATATTTATTCTATAATTGCACGTTGCATTGTAGTTAATCACAACCCTTCAATATGAGATTTCATTTTTTTTTTTTATTGAGAATATATATGAATTCGTTGTGTATTCGAATTCGTTCTCTTATTAAAATCAAATTAGATTCTTGTTATTGCGCCGAGATAAACCTTATGTACTTGCGGTGAAAGTAAACTAATCAGGGTTGCCACAAATATTCAATTTTACTTTTCCCTGATTTCCAGACAAAATTCTCACTTTCCTGACCATAAAAAATATTCCGATTCACTCTGAAAATTATTAGATACTCAAAAAAATGTTCTATTAAATTTATTAACAAATTTCATTAATTCATGGCTCGAACCAGGTGAAAGTATTTAAAAATACGGACTTTACGGAGCAAAAATGAAAAATTACGGACCATTTACGGACCAACTGACAAAAATATATATAAGAGAATATTTGAATTAAAACTATAAATAAGATTTTTTCAAAACTAAAAAAAACATGAAGATATCGATAACTCCGAGTCTTCATGTTTTATAATAATTAAAGATAGAGTGATAAAATCATTATCAATTCAATTATTATTTTCAAGAATTTTTAACTAAAATTCTTCTAAAAATCGATTATTTTTAATAATTTTCGAAAAAGTTCTTTGACAATTTTCAAATCTATTTCTTTACAATATTCGATTTTTCAAATATTTGTAAATTCTTCAATTAAATATGTATTAGAAAATAAAAACTTCAAATAATATAAAAAAAATTCCCAATTAAAATTTTTCAAAAAAATTAATTCCACTGTTACTTAGTTAAAAATATGAAAATTCAAATTTTCAAAGATTTGAATCTAAAACCTTTTCAAAATTTAATTATTTCTAAAATTTTACGCTCTAATACTTTTAATATTCAATTATAATCTAAAATTTTAACTCAAATCCATTTTTAAATCAATTTTTATGAGAAAATTCTGCGAGAATTTCATTATTTAAATACAAAAAAAAACAATTTATTGAATAATTACATATGTTTCTTAAAATTGAATTTTTTTAAAGAATTGTATCAACCAATTTTCAAATAATTTGAATTCTTTTGCAAAATTTTATTAAAATAGATATTAAAAATAATTAAATTAGGGACAATTTTTGAAAATAATTGAAATTTTGCCAAGAAATTTATTAAATTTTTTGAAAATAATTCAATTTTAGAGAAGAATTTTATTATTTATAAAGATAATTGCTAATTTAGGCAAAGAATTGCATTAAAAATTTTGAATGCAATAATTTTATTCTTTAAAGAAATTTAATCAAAAATTTTTTTAAAATAATATTTAAATTCTAATAAATAAATTGTAGCAAAGGTTATTAAAATAATTAAATTTCTTTGATAAATTTTAATAAAATTTTTTAAGAATAATTACATTTTTCGAGGAATTTGATTAAAATTGTATTAAAAATAATTGAAATTCTGCAATTAGCTTTATTATTCATCAAAATAATTGAATTCCTAGTAAGCATTTTATTATTTGCCAAAAAAATTAAATACCTGTAAAAATTTTATTATTTATGAAAATAATTGAATATTGCGAAAAAATTTGTAAAAAAATTTGTAAATTATTGAATTCTTTTGGAAAATTTTATTAAAATAGTATAGAAACCTATTAAAAATCATTGAATTGAGGAAAAATTTTGAAAATAATTGGAATTTTTCCAAGTATTTTATTAAAATTTTTGAAAATAATTGATATTTTGAAGAAGAATTTAATTATTTCTAAAGATACTTGAAATTTTGACGAGAATTTTCAAAAAATTTTGAACATAATTGAATTTTTGCGAAGAATTTTATTACTTTTGAAAATAATTGAATTCCTTCAATTATTTGTGATTTCTCTAAAATTATTTAAATTATATCGTATAATTTACGTTTTTTACGGATCATTTTCAACCGAATTCAAACCTTTTTGAAACTCAACAATTTATAAGAATATTATTACAAAACACAAAGAAGGCGATCATCTTCTTCATGTTTTGCTATAATTTAAAAAACCAAGAAATTTTTCAACAAAAATTTAATTATTTACAAAAATCCTAATAAAATCCTTTGCAAGAATTCAATTATTTTTAAAAGTAGTAAATTTTCTCAAAAAAATTCAATTATTTGAAAAATTTGTATTAAAATTCGTTGCAATAATTCAATTATTTTTATAAACAATAAATCGATTATTCGGTAATTTGATTTTTTAATCAATTTTTATTGGAAAATTCTAGAAAAATTCAATTATTTACATTGAAAAATAAATAATTTATTGAATAATTGAATGTTTGTTAAAATTGAATTTTCATAAAGAATTTTATCAACAAATTTTTAAATAATTGAATTCTTTTGACAAATTTTAATAAAATTTTTAAGAATAATTACATTTTTCCAGGAATTTGATTAAAATATTGTATCCAAAATTAATTAAAATCCTGCGATGAGTGTAATTATTCATGAAAATAATTTTAAAAAATTTCCAAAAATATGTTATTAAAATTTTTCTAAAATAATTGAATTTCGGTGAAGAATTTTATTATTTATAAAAATAATTCAATTCTTGTAAAGAACTTTGTTAAATTTTTTTGAATAATTGAATTTCGGTGAAATATTTCCAAGAATTTTATTAAAGTTTTTGAAAATAATTGAATTTTGGAGAAGAATTTTTTTAATTTTAAAGATATAATTGAAATGACTAGAATTTTTGAATATAATTGAATTTCTGCGAAAAATGTTATTACTTTTAAAAATAATTGAATTATTTTAAAGAAATTTCATAAATTATTGAATTACTGTAAAATTTTAACAAGAATTTTATTTAAGTTTTTAAATATATTTTAATTTTGAAGAAGAATTGTATTATTTATAATAATAATTGAAATTTTTACGAGAATCAAGAAAAATTTTTTTAAAGAATTGAATATTGATGAATTTTATTTATTATAAAGATCATTGAAATTTTGACAAAAATTTTTGAACATAATTGAATTTCTGCGAAGAATTTTATTACTTTTGAAAATAATGTAATTCTTCCAACGAATTTTATTCAAGTTTATTAAAATAATTAAATTTCGGTGAAGAATTTTACTATTCATAAAAATAATTAAATTCCTGAAAAGAACTTTGTATAAATAATATACCGATAGAACGTGTTTGATGTCACGTCGTCAACTAAAAAGTGGTTCAATCAACGAAAACAGAGGCATCGCAATACAATCGACAGTCACAGTAGAAATTAAGATGCGAGTGAATACATTTAAAGGTAGATTCAGGACCTTGAGATAGGAGAGAAGTGAATGACCGAAAAAAGTAAACTATTCGATGAGATAAGAGTGTTATTAAGGTTTTAGAAAATGAAAATATCAGACTTCGTGCTCGATAATTATTTTCTGAAAAAGTAGCTTTCAAACTAAAAAAAGAAGTAAAAAAGTAGCTATCAAAGATTATTTACGAAAAAAAAATAATTTTTCCAAAGAATTTTATATGATTTTCAAAAATAATTCATGTCTCTCGACTAATTTTATTCAAATTCTAATTTAAATAATAGAATTTCTAAGAAATTTTTATTATTCATGAAAAGAACTGAATTCCTAGAAATATTTTTACAAAAAAAATTATAAATATTTGAAAGCTGTTTGGAAATTTCATGAGAAATGGTAAACATTCAAAAACATTGTATTGCGAAACGTTTTTAGAAATAATTGAATTTTACGAAGAATAATTAAATAATTAAGTGTTTAAGTTAACGATTTACAAAGAATAATTGAAATTTTGAGAATAATTGAATTCTTGCGAACGTTTTTTTATAGAATATTTAAAAATTCTTACGAACGCTTTTTTATAGAATTTTTAAAAATCATTTAATTTACCAAGAAGAAAATGATTCCTTTTGGAAATAATTTTGTTATTTATCGACATAATTGAATTCTTTTGGAAGAATTTGATTAAAATCGAAAAGAATCATAGAAATTCTTCAAAAAAAAAAAAAATTTAATTAAAATTGTATTTGAAAATAACTAATTTCTTTCAAACAAATTTATTAAAATATTGGAAAATAATAGAAATCCTGTGAAAATTTCTACAATTTTTATGCCTAATTGAATTCTTCCAAAGTATTTAAGAAGATAGTTTTTTTAAACAATTGATTTCTTCGGGGAATTGAAACTAAAATTTTTTAAATTTTTATGCCTAATTGAATTCTTCTAAAGGATTTAAAAAGATATTTTTTTTAAACAATTTATTTCTTCGGGGAATTGAAACTAAAATTTTTTTAAGAATAATTAGATTATTTTTCGAGCATAATTTCTGAAAAATTGTAGTATTAAAAATAATTGAAATCAAATAAATATTTGATTTCTGCGAAGAATTGAAATACAATTTTTAATTCATCAATTGCTAAAAATGTTATTAAAATTTTCATAACTGATTGAATTCCTAAGAAAAATTTTATTACTTATACGAAAATAATTGAATTATTAAGAAAAATTTTGTTATTTAAAAAAAATCGAATCCTTTCAAGGAATTTTAAAAAAATTTATTTAAATAATTGATTTCTTCGGGGAATTAAATTTAATTTATTTCCTTTGTACTCTATTTTTTTCTTTTCAAATAATGACCAATAATGTAAAAACTTACCTCATCTAGAGCCATTGAGAGTGCACCCGAGATGGCAAGTCCCTGTCGATCTTTCATAACACCCTTAACGGCCGTCAGATAACCGATAGTGAGATTTTGAATTTTTCGCGGTGCACCTTCTGAGATCGGTAAGCTATAATAACGTTGGTCCCCGTCCGACGAGAAGCACTTCCGATGAATTTGATCGTTACTAGATCCCAAACTCGAAAGTGGTGCATTGTTAGGCGGCGGTTCTGCCAGGGCAAGAATCGGATTTGAAACCAACAGGAACAACAGAAAAAAGGCTTTATTTGTGATTTGCCGTTTAATCTGTTGCACTTGAGACTTCGACCTATTGAGACGATGCGATAACTGCTGGCGACGGGGAGGCCTGCGACGGCTCGTGATTGGCGGGCCGGGGCGCATGGCCGCCGCCGCCACCGGTCAGCGCCTCCCTTCCCGCTCACCTGAAACATTCAATAAAAACAATTTCCTATTAAAAATCATTTCACAAAAATTTCTCTCCTAAAAACATAAATTAAATTACTGAAATATTCTCCTACAGGAGCAAGAAAATCTCTATTATATTCTCCCACCAGTAAAGGTGGTTACCTAACCTCAAAAATATTCCCTTCATTTACTACTACCTACTTGCTCAAGAATTAAAATATTAATATTTTTTATTTACGGTTCAAAAAATATAAAGAAAACAGAAATTTTAGATGAGCGAAGCCCTTTCGCAATACAACTATCCTGGGTGTATCGTTTTTCTAAAAATAATACCTCGAATGCGGTCACAACACGTGGTCGAAGGCACACCTGTTGCAATTATATAATGAAAATAAGAAGAATATATATGAGACGAATGTAATAACTGTTACAATAAAGCCGTTTCCGCATTGTCTATAATTGTCGAAGACGAATTCGTTATAAATGATGATTTCATCATTCGACTTCCCTATCAGTCAAAAAACAAAGTTTCGTATGAAGACGAAAACTTGTACTCATATCAATCAAATACTTTCTTTTAAAAAATAATTACTGCTTTAGGGAACAGTTTTCATTTTTTTCTTCTACTGATCATAAATAATTTTTCATTTAAGACATACAGATATTTTTCCCATCTGTTAAGGTTAACTTTTCAATTTTTCTTCTACTGATTGTAAATAATTTTTCATTTAAGAGATACAAATATTTTTCCCATTTGTTAAGGTTACAATTTTCTTCTACTGATAATAAATAATTTTTCATTTAAGAGACATCAATATTTTCCCCATTTGTTAAGGTTAACTTTTTAATTTTTCTTCTACTGATAATAAATAATTTTTCATTTAAGACATACGGACATTTTCCCCATCTGTTAAGAGTAACAGTTTGTTAAAAAACATTTTCTTTTTTCTTCTACTGATCGTAAATAATTTTTCAATTAAGAGACACAAATATTTGTTCCATCTGTTTAGGGTAACATTTTGTTAAAAAACAGTTTTAATTTTTCTTCTACTGATTATAAATAATTTTTCATTTAAGAGACACAAATATTTTCCCCAACAGTTAAGGTTAACTTGTCAATTTTTCTTCTACTGATTTTAAATAATTTTTCATTTAAGAGACACAAATATTTTCCCCATTTGTAAAGGTTAACTTTTCAATTTTTCTTCTACTGATTATAAATAATTTTTTATTTAAGACATACAGAAATTTTTCCTATCTGTTAAGGGTAACAGTTTGTTAAAAAACATTTTTTTTCTTCTAGTGATCGTAAATAATTTTTCAATTAAGAGACACAAATATTTGTTCCATCTGTTAAGGGTAACATTTTGTTAAAAAAGTTTTAATTTTTCTTCTACTGATTATAAATAATTTTTCATTTAAGAGACACAAATATTTTCCCTATTTGTTAAGGTTAACTTTTCAATTTTCTTCTACTGATTATAAATAATTTTTCATTTAAGACATACAGACATTTTTCTCATCTGTTAAGGGTAACAGTTTGTTAAAAAACATTTTCCTTTTTTCTTCTACTGATCGTAAATAATTTTTCAATCAAGAGACACAAATATTTTTTCCATCTGTTTAGGCTAACAGTTTGTTAAAAAATATTTACTTCTACTGATCGTAAATAATTTTACAATTAAGAGACAAAAATATTTTCCCCATCAGTTAAGGTTAAACTGTCAATTTTTCTTCTACTGATCGTAAATAATTTTTCAATTAAGAGACACAAATATTTGTTCCATCTGTTAAGGGTAACATTTTGTTAAAAAACAGTTTTAATTTTTCTTCTACTGATTATAAATAATTTTTCATTTAAGAGACACAAATATTTTCCCCAACAGTTAAGGTTAACTTGGCAATTTTTCTTCTACTGATTATAAGTAATTTTTCATTTAAGAGATACAGATATTTTTCCCAACTGTTAAGGTGAGCTTGTCAAGTTTTCTTCTACTGATTATAAATAATTTTTCGTTGGTGAATAAATATATTTTTTGAAGATGATAAAAATATTGCACTGGGAGAGGAAATCACTAAGAACGATTGACTATTTCAGGAAACTTAAATAATTCCTCGTCATCAGTCGCAAAGGCGTTAATTACAGCTTAATTGTTTCAGTATTTAAGGCGACATTTCTGACTCACAGCTCATAATGTTCGCTGCATTTAATAATAACTTGGCGAATGAGTGCATTTTATAATAATTGATATAGGATTGGCATGGCGACGAGGCAGAGAACAGTAATGAAGAAATAAGAAGAAGACGAAGAGAAAAAAATGATTCGCCACATTAGGGTGAAGTCACTAAATGATACATCCAACATGCCAAATAAAATTCTCCACAAAGGTAGACAAGTCTATTCTCAACAATAATTATGAAACACACGCGGACACGTGCTATAGACGCTCCTTTGTTTGTTCATCGTTGAAGACGAATAGGTACCGAATAATAAATTACACTCAAGCAATAACCATCCCTACCCTCACCATAACTTTTTCTTAAGTTTCTCGCCATCTTCAAGGGACGAATACATTATTTTCCTAATTTACGTCCTCCCCCCCTAATTATTCTCCCATTAGATCCACGCCTTTATTTTATCAAACTTAATTTTCAAATTTTTTTCATTTTTCCCACCCCTCTTCTAATTCATAAATAATTATTCTTTTCCCAGCCTAATTGAAAATAAAAACAAAAATGTTTACCATAGTTTAAAAATAGACACAGTAATGAATAATCGTTTTTACAATTAGATTCAGGCATTTTTAATGAAACCATTTATCGCGTTGCGTGCAGAGAAGTTTAATTGGAAAATATATAATTTGTTGAGTAGCAGGTTTGCAAACTTTATATCAGTGATTCGAGAAGAAACGTTTTAAAACCAGTTGGGATTTTTAACTGTCCTCTAAAAGAGGCGAACTTGTCCCGGTGATTAAAAAGCATCTGGATTTCTATAAATAGAAATTGGACAGAATGTTTTTTTTTTCTTCTCTTTCTATATTACGGTTTTATGCACACTAGTGTCTATTCACAATTCTTTGAATGAGAAAAACCACTTTCTCAAAAGCCAATATTGGTTATAGTGTAAATAAACGTGAATCTAGCGTAAAACTTATATTGTGAAAAAAATTTCAATTAATTAATCACTTACTTGGCATAAATTGAAATTAATTTATGTTATCAAAAAAGCGTATTATTTTACCTTGCAAATAGGAATATATTTTTTTTTCTCAATGAAAAATTATTGCGCGTGTACCAGCAATTAAATTTCCAATATTGACTCTAGAAAAGCAGAAGAATGATGGAAGTTTAAACATAGAATAAACTGGTTTTAAAAAGTGTTTACCGTATATAAAATATAACACCGTTAGAAATTTCTTAAATTTAATCTATAAATTAACTGTTGTCACAACTATACAATTGTCTAAAAAGGAAAATTCTCACTCTAGGTTGAGAAAATTATAGTTTGTTTAAGGAGTCACAACCTTCTACAGAAGATAAAAATAAGTTTTCTGATTGGTATTAGAAGAAGGATGAAATTGCTTTCTTTAAATTTAACCGACACGAAAAATTTTTAAATAACACTTTTTAAATAATTGCGACAGTTTTCAATTTATTTAAACTTTTTAATTTTATGAAACTATTTTTAATTAGTGCAGTTTTTGGAAAATTTAAACCCTTTGCACGAATTTATGACTTTAGCTGAATGATTCAAATTAAAAAAATCGAAAGATAAAGTATCAGACTAGATAACACGTCACTGGAATTATTTTTTTTGAAATTATTTAAAATAAAAATGAGAGGATATAGTATGGACATTGGATACTTCCTGCAAAGAAGAATTAAACGTTAATATGACATGAATCACTCATAGAATAAAAAGACGGAGACTACCTAAGGAAATGGTGATACTTAGATGCGTACATGCGTGCTAAAGTATTACACATAATGCGTTTGTAATTACAAATGCAACATACGTTCAAGTATATACACGACAAGCATCAAGTAGTTTCACCTCTCTCATGAGTTCTACATTTAATTTAAAATTATTTTCCCCTTTTTTTGTAACGATAACTACCATTTTGATTTTTCAATCAAAGAAACAATTTAAAAAAAAATATTTACTCGCTCTTCAAAGATTTTAGGATCTTCGAGAAATTTAAAACACATTTCAAATAATTTTTACCACTGACGATTCGATAATAAAAAACTATTACTTAATAATTTATGTGCATTGATCGAATTTTTTTTTTTAAAGAAAATGATTAGTCATAGAGTTATAAGTGGTAAGTGACACTAGAAAATGTTTATTACAATTGCAAACTGCACGTGTCGAACATTCACTGAAAACTTTATGTCTATGAAGATGTATCAAAACAGAGAGATTATTATCTTTCTAACTTATATGGAGAAAAAAATATGTTTTTGTTATAGACAATCTATTGCATTTTATCTGAATAAAGATCTAAAGACCACATAGAAATTAATGTCTTATTTATTCCAATCTTAATTATAAAAAATTATTTTTATTACTATTACTCCTTAATTTATAATGAAAATAAAAGTTATCTATCCATTACCTTTTCTAGAGGAAAATTAACTTTTCTAAAGTTGGCGATTTTTTCCAAGTGAACTAAATATAAGATTCTTTCAGAGAGTTTTTAAAAAAAATTCATTCATTGAAGTGTTTCTTAGAGGTTCATTCATTATGTACCAAGAAAAAGATGATGAAACTGATTTCTATTTATAGAGCGCAATATTGTAAACATACGATATTTCTGTCAAATTAAATGGATTTTTTTTGTAGGACAATGTCATTTAAAACGAATATTATGTATCACTAGTCTTCTATAGCATGAAAAAATCTGTTAACATCTTTATTTTTTTTTCTAATTATCATTTATATATTTCCTAAGAGCAAAGATTGTTATCGTCTAACCTTTTCTTCTGTTTTTAAAACATGAAAACTATCAAACTGTACAATAACTACGAAAAAATTTCTATCATTTTAGTTAATCATTCTAAAATTACAGATGACAATAAAACTGGTAATTAAATATCCATTTATTATCGTTTAGGATACAGAAAAAAATTATTTATCTAAATGTTAATATTATGATAAATCATTTAATATCATGGAAAAACAATAGAATATTAAAGTGAGAAGCAAATTACGTTCATAAAAATTACTTTTACATTTTATTTTCATTATAATGAATATCAATCTTTAAAAAAATATTTTTCCTTAATTGAAAATTTTTTAAAAGTACTTTTAAACTTTCTTGTTTGATTTAAATTTCTTCTACTGATCGTAAATAATTTTTCATTTGAGATATGTAAATATTTTTTCCTTCTATTAAGGGTAACAGTTTGTTTAAATAATATTTTCAATTTTTCTTCTACTGATAGTAAATAATTTTTCATTTAAGAGCTGTAGAAATGTTTTCCACCCGTTAAGAGTAATAGTTTGTTAAAAAACATTTTTAACTTTTCTTCTACTGATCGTAAATAATTTTTCAGTTAAGAGACATAAATATGTTTTCCACCTGTTAAGGGTAACAGTTTATTAAAAAACATTTTCATTTTTTCTTCTACTGATCGTAAATAATTTTTCAATTAAGAAACACAAATATTTTTTCCACCTGTTAAGGGTAACAGTTTGTTAAAAAACAATTTCAATTTTTCTACTGATCGTAAATTATTTTTCAATTAAGACACACACATATTTTTTCCATCTGATAAGGGTAACAGTTTTTTAAAAAACGTTTTTAATTTTTCTTCTACTGATCATAAATAATTTTTCAATTACGAGATAATATTACAAACAAATAATAATATTATAAACAATTTTGTTTATCTGCTAAGGAAAGTTTGTTAAAATACATTTCCAATTTTTCTTCTACTGATCGTAAATAATTTTTCATTCAAGAAATGTAAATATTTTATTCTGATTAATAAAGGGGACGGTTTTATAAAAAATATTTAAATTCTTCTAATGATAAATTAATAATAAGCTATCTTTAGTGATTTAAGATACTGGAAAATTTATGTATCTGAATGTTTATGTGTTTTACAATTATATTCCAACACCTGACAATATTAGAAATTCATTTCTAAATCTATCAACAAAATATAAAAGAAAAAAAGTGATGTAAAATTTCACACGGTTCGGTTGAATTTCTAAAATTAAATGACTGTCAATGTCGAATTTATTTCTTTGCCAAGGTCACAGTTTGCTAAACACGGAAAATAAATCATATTCACCTGATTTACATACGAATTTTCTTGTACTGTTTTAGTAAAAATTTAATTTTCATTTATAAAGAAAATTAAAGAAGAAAAATTTTGGTATACCAAAAATGTTCAAAAGCTTTTAATGTTTTTTGTGAAATTTTTTGACATTTAGTTGATCCTATTTGGTAATCATTTTGAGTTTTAAGAAAACTGTCTAATTATAAAATAGGAAAACAAAATTGCCAAAAAAATTCCATTAATATAATGAATATTTCAAAACTTGAGGTTAATTATTATTATCTTATCAGTGTTTTATTATCAGTATGAAATCCTGAAACTCTTACATCGAAAATAGATTATTTTGCGTACACTGTTAATATGAACAAATGGTAATTCCAATCAGTATGTAACACAACAGTCTCTAAACTCTGTCGCACTTGTTTCGTTATTCCGAAAGATTATGAATATATATATAAACAAAAAAAATAGCCGTGTTCTTATTTTAGCATCACACGTGCCATTTTTTTAACCAGAAGCTACTCATACTTAAACACTATTATTGCTTTATGTAAAAATAAGTGATGACAGAAATATTCCATTCTTAGAATTTTTTTTTGTACAACAATTATTTTTTTGTAAAACAATTATTTTTGTAAAACAATTATTTTTTAAAACATTTAATTAAATTTTTTTTCAAAGTATGTCAATATTTTTATAAAAATTAATTTTATTTACAAAAAAACATTGTTTTACACAAATATATTTTTTTAATTCTTCGTGTATAGTATTTTTTGGACTTGTACAAAACTAAATCTTCTTAAAAACAGTTTTTAAATATAATGTTTAACATTTTTGAATATGTGACGCTTCACGGTGAAAGGGACCGAAAGTTAAGAGTACATAAGGTCCCTTTCATTATAAAGCGTCACATGAATTTAAAAAAAAAGAAAATAAAATCTTTTTAAAATATTACTGCGCGGGGTTCAATGATAATATTTCTCTTTTTGGGTAAAGAAAACGAAAACTATAATAATAGTTAAACGTCAGCCATCGGATATTATTTTGTAAGATTTTAAGAGTTTAAAGTAGATGGCAAAAGCAACATAACGGGCGTGTTTGCAACGGCGGACGTGAATCGAGATAACGCATTAAAATAATACAGCAGCATGATAACATGTATTTATAATATCTATACACGGTCGTACTCGAACGATATTTACCAAGATCACAATTGTGCATGACTCTTTAAATAGCTCCCGCATTAGATGTTAAGAAACTTTTCAATTATTTCTACTTTTCGTACATTCAAAACTATTTGACATTAGAAATATTATTTACAACACTAAATTAATTAAAAAACACAAAAATTTCACTAAGATTTATTATTTTTCAAGTTGTTAAAGATTTTCATATGTTACAAAAAGAAAAAATTGCGGTGTGTTGTTTTTTATAATTGCTTCATGATTCTTTTTTTATTCTCTTTTTTTTTATTTGAAAATAATATCCTGTTATATAAATATACGTAAATTTTCAATTATTTATACAATCAAGGTCCTTTCAAAAAATGTAAAAAAATCTTTAGTTCCACGAAATTTACAATTTTATATATTTTTAATAAATTTACAAAGTTTGAAAAAAAATATTGACCCTATTTTTAGTCTCTAAAATTTCGATGGCAAAGATTTTTTTTGCCAAAAACAATAAAAAAATGTATTTTCAGTCAGTTTTAAATGATATTCCTTCCTATAGGTAGAATATTGAAAAATCTTTACTAATAACCAGCTGTTTATAATTGCTTCTGCAGCTGTCGAAGAAATTACAAGTTATTTTTATTTCCCTTTAGAATATCAAAACAATTCAAATTTCAATTCAAATAATAACAGTACGCACTCTCCCGAGAGACTTTTAAGAATTTTTTGAATATATATATATATATATATATAAATATTTTTTTAACATTTTTTTTAATTTTACATTTTTTTATATTTTAGTAATATAATATTAAAGAAACCCCCTTTGGTATAAGTTGTCACACCTAATTCCACGTGCTCGATAATTAATTTTAGAAAAGTATCAAAAAGTAGCTTTAACAGCACACTGTTGGAAAATAAATGTTAATTTTTCCGACTTTAAATATTTAACTGTTTGATCTGAAATTTTTTAAGAAAGTCTAAAATATAATAAAGAAGAGCTTTGATGTCTAAAAGTTTTAATAAATCAAAAATAAATTATAATAAAACACTTTAAAATGTGTAGAAACGAAAAATTGATTATTAGTGACCGTGGCAACTAGTAACTTTAAAGTAATTTGTAACAATTAATTTTTGAAATTTTAAAACTTTTTACATATCACAGCCCTTCTTTATTTTATTTCAGACTTTCATACAAAGTTTTAGACCTATTTATCAAATATTTAAAGAGAAAAGTGATCGAAAAAGTTTCTAAAAATAGTTTTTCTGTTTCTATATATCAAAATTTGTAAAAATTCAATAATTTTTTTTTGTTGGCGAAATTTTTAAATAAAATGATCAAAAACTATAATTACCTAAACAACATGGCAATGTAGCTTTAGCAAAAAGATTGTAAATATTGAGATGCTATCTCATAAACATTCTGCTGACAATCTGGACTCTTCGCCGATTCTGCCTGTGTGTCTAACGACCACCTGCAATCAGAACAAAAAAAAGAATGTTAATTTTTTTGATAAACGGATTCGTTAGGTAAAAATATTTCAAAATTTATGTATTAAATATTTTTTAAATATCTAAATTTTTACGTATTAAATATTATTTAAATATTTAAATTTTTACGTATTAAATATTTTTTAAATATTTAAATTTTTACGTATTGAATATTTTTTAAATATCTAAATTTTTACGTATTAAATATTATTTAAATATTTAAATTTTTACGTATTAAATATTTTTTAAATATTTAAATTTTTACGTATTGAATATTTTTTAAATATTTAAATATTTTCGTATTCAATATTTTTAATTAATAAACTATAATACAAAAATTAAGGGCCAATTTTTTAAAAAAAGATAATTTTTAAAAAATAAATTTTTTTTTAAATTTCTAAACTTTTTTTTTCTAATGATCACAGAAATCAGTGATCATTCTTAATAATAAAAATAATTAACTAAATTTTTGTCAATTGTAAAAAAAATTCTGAATACGTTTTAAAGGTTTAATAACTTTTCTATAAAATAGATAATAACTTGACTAAAAAAAATTTTTTTTTTCTTTAAATTTTTGCAGACGAAATTCGTACGACGCCGATGATTTATATATCATAGTTCGACACTCGAATAGCTACTGTGGAAAAAAAATGAAATCAATGACATAAGCTAGTGATGCAAGGACTTGAAGAGAGATGACGTCGATTATGCCACAAAGAGCAAACTCAAAGTGTGGCGAACACATAAAAGATGCTTGAGGCTGTTTTGACAAATGTTCCGCCCCCATTTGTCAAGCCACTGAAAACATCATTAACTCCATGTAAAAAGTTATTTTTTTAAAATAAAATTTTTAAAAAAATATGGTCAATCTTTTTTAAATTATATATTAGAATTTTTTTTAATTCTTATTGAATTAATTGACATTTTTTAGTAACTTATAAAAGAATACGGTTTTTTTTATAGAAAATATCGAATTGATTGTATAAAATTATTTTTTAGAAATTATTTAATGAATAATTTTACCTAAATAATTTGAAATTGATTGAATTTCAAAAAATTGCGTTTACAATCTTTATAGATGAAGTACAAAGGTTTCAATTTGAAATTTAGGAAAATACCAATTTTTAATGAATTTAAATAGAAATTTTAAGAACAAACTGATTACAAAAATTCAATTAAGGTTATGTTATTCAGTGGTCACGTGTCCCATATTCTTTACTATGGAAAAACGTCACACTGAATAACATGACCTTAATTTCAAAAGTGATGAACTTCTACGCATAAATTAAATTATGTTCAAATTTGTTTTTAAATTTTCTCCAAATTTTCATTTATCTTTATAAACAATAAAATTCTTCTCTGAAATTAAATTATATTCAACAAAAAATTTAATAAAATTCTTGGCAAAATTTCAATTATTTTCAAAAATTTTCGTCATTTCAATTGTTTTTAATATTTACTGTTTTAATAAAATTTTCCAAAAAAAATCTATTATTTAAACAAAACTCCAATAAAAATTTTACCGAATTTCAATTATATGACAATTTTTATTACAAATTTCTTCCCACCAAATATAATTATTTTTCATTTTTTAATGAAATTTCTTAAAAGAATTCAAATATATTCAGAAAATTCAAAAAAATGATTAGAAGAAACTTTTTATTTGAAAAATTTTAATAAATTTTATTATAAATTCTATGATTTAAAAAAATTTAATTATTTTAATACAATTCTTTCTTAAGAATTCGATTATTTTCCCAAATAATACATTTTCTTATAGGAATCCAATTATTTAAAAAAAATTTTAATAAAATTCTTCGCTCGAAATCAATTATTTTCATAAATAATAAAATTTTTCTTCAGAAATCAATTATTTTCAAAAATTTTGATAAAGTGGTTTATAAATTTGAAAAGTTCATAAATTTGAAAAATTTATAATAAAATTGGTTATAGAATATACAATTCTTTTTAAAAATAAATATTTCTACTAGAATTCAATAATAAAAAAAAAAAATTATTTCTTCTTCTTTGTCAGATTTCAATTATTTTCAATTCTTTTTAAGAAAATTCTCGATAGAATTGAATTATTTTCAAAGAATTGTAAAACATTCTGAAGAATTTAATCATTTACAATTAAATTTTTTTTTTAAATTTCTTTATAAGAAATTAATTATTTTTACAAATAAAATTCTTCACAGAAATTCAATTCGTGGAAAAATTTTTAAAAATAAAATTCGTTGCAAGAATTCAACTATTTTTTACAATTTTTTTAAATTCGCACAAAGAATTCAATTATTTTAAAAAATGTTGAAAAATTCTTCATAAAAATTCAATTATTGAATAAATTATTTCTTTTTGTATTTAAATAATTGAATTCTGGAAAAATTTCCTAATAAAAATTGATTAAAAAATGAATTTTATTTAAGATTTTAAATTATCTTTTGAAAAAAAAAAGAATTATCTAAAATTTTAAATGAATTTCGCTTTTAAATCAATTATTTTTAGAATATTTATCTGAAATTCAAATATTTAAATACAAAAACAAATTATATATTAAATAATCGAATGTTTCTAAACATTTATAATTCTTATTAAGTATTTATCAATTTTTTAAAAAATAATCGAATGTTTCTCAACATTTAATTCTCATTAGGAATTTATCAAGTTTTTAAAAAATAATTCAGTTTCTGACAAGAGTTTTATTATTTATGAAAATAATTATATTATTCGTTACAAGAAATCAATAATTTCCATAAATAACAAAAATTTATCGTAGAATTTCAATTATTTTTTACAATATTTAAAATAATATGATAGAAAAGTGCATTTATTTATAAAATTGTTCTAAAAAATCGCCAAAAGAATTCAACTATTATTTACGTCGGTGAAGTTCGCAACGTTTATGATTAACGATTGAAAGAAAAAAAAATGATTTTCCTACCCAAAAAATGAATATTTTTTGTCCACAAATATTTTTTTTTGTAAATTATTATTAAAAAAATTAATCGTACTATTTTCTTTACAAAAAATTATAAAAATTTCCTTAAAAAAATATTTTTTTTTAAAAATCGTTGACTATGAACGTTGCAAACTTCACCAATGTTCTTATTTTTAAAAATTTTGATAAAATTCTTTATAAAAATGTAATTATTAAATAAATTTTGTTTTCTATTTAAATAATTAAATTCTCAAAAAAAAAATTTCTTATAAAAATAAATTAAAAAATTAATGACGCTTTAAATTCTAAATTATAATTGAATATTAAAAGCATAAGAGCGTGAATTTTAAGAAATAATTTAATATTGAATAGGGTTCAAATTAAATTGCAATTCGTTGAAATTTGAAACTTTTTAGTTTTAACAGTGTAGTTATTTTAATTATCCTAACAGGATGAGATGTTTTAACTATTTTGACTATTTTAAACTATTTCAGACTATTTTAAGCTATTTTAATCTATTTTAAATTATTTTAACTATTTTGAAGTATTTAAAACTATTTAAAACTATTTAAAACTATTTAAAACTATTTTAAACTATTTAAAACTATATTTAAAACTATTTTTATTATTTAGGTATTTTTAGCGTTTAAATTGTTCGAAGAAATTTATGATTTTCTTTAAAGAGCCACAAACTCCATTTTGCAACGAGATGTTCTTGCAAATAACAGACATATTGTTTTGCTAAATGCATGACATTATCTAGAAACTTTTGTTGATTGATATCGCTAATCAAGTTGCTTTTATCGTTTACTGAAAGTCAATAGCTCACATGATATACTTTAATACATTATTGTAACCTACAAACATTTTTGAATGCATCGAAAAATTACTCACATATCTGATCTTTTGTATATATCTGCAACATTTCAAGATTACAGTCTGCTCTAGTTGCTTACAGACATTTTAAAATTAGAATCACATTATCAGAGAGATTCTTATTTATTAAAAACAGAAAACTCTCGCTAATATAAAAAAAACACTTTTCAATAAGTTTTCCATTTTTCAAAAATTTTTATAATGAAAAAATTAAAAATCAAAACAAATATGTTAAGGTCCACATATTAATCTTAGCAAAGATCTAAAATATAAATTAATTTAATTTTATTTTAATTTTTTTATCTTAATATGCAAAGATCCCTTTTTCTACTACATATAGATTTTTAAAAAATGGGAAACATTTTATTTCCTTGAGTTCGTGATCGCAGTGACCTGTATATATGTGTGTGTATATGGTGTTTGTCTGGACCGATGGATTGTTTTATTTAACCACCTGGACAAATGAGTGAGTTGCTCCCAAGTTGGCTACCATCCAAGATTCTAAGCTAGAACGTTAGTAGCATACAAGAATTCTTTGATGGTTCAACAACAATATTATATACATACAGCGTTAGAAAATCGACATTCTCTCACGAGCTTTTCTAATGTGTTCATCAAACTCGCATTGTCATGATTTCATCTGCGAATAAAGTAACATACAACGGAGATCATGTTTTTCATATGTCAGATTCTTGTCATGTTATGAATTTTTAATTACTTTTAGTACTTAATAAATTTGATTTTTAATATGTGGCTAAAGTTTCGAAAGTTCATATGAACGAAATTTTTATCCCCTTAATATTTTTTTATAGAAAATTACTATCTAAAAATGAAAAATAATTAAAATTCAACAATATTTAGTTAAGAATTAATTTTTTTAGAAAATTACTGTCTGGAAATGAAAAATAATTTAAATTCAACAATATTTAGTTCAGAATTAATTTTTTTTAGAACAATACTGTCTAAAATGAAAAATAATTTAAATTCAACAATATTTAGTTCAGAATTAATTTTTTTTTAGAAAATTACTGTCTGGAAATGAAAAATAATTAAAATTCAACAATATTTAGTTAAGAATTAATTTTTTTAGAAAATTACTGTCTAAAAATGAAAAAAAAAATTAAATTTAACAATATTTAGTTCAGAATTTCTTTTTTTAGAAAATTACTGTCCAAAAATGAAAAATAATTGAAATTCAACAATATTTAGTTCAGAATTAGAATTAAAAAATTACTGTCTAGAAATGAAAAATAATTTAAATTCAACAATATTTAGTTCAGAATTAATTTGTTTTAATGTAAAAAATATTTTTTTGTAAAGAAATACAAATTAGAAGAAGTAAAAAAAATATCGTCGTTCATTTGAACGTTCGAAACTTTAGAAACACTTCTTAATATCAATATGTTACAATTATATTTCGCTACTTGACAATATTGGAAATTCATTTCTAAATCTATTGACAAAATATTTCGGAAAAAAATTACTTTATATTCATATTGGTTGCTAAATTCAGACATCGCACTCGATTATTAATTTTAAAAAAGTAAATTTCAAATTTAAAAAAAAGGGAGTAAAAAAAGAAGCTATCAAAGATTAATTACCAAAAAAAGTTAATTCTTCCGAAGAATTTTATAAATTTTTTTTTTTAATAATACATTTCTCTCGACTAATTTTGTGCAAATTCTAATTTAAATAATAGAGTTCCTATGACATTTTTGTTACTCATGTAAAGAATTGAATTCTTAGAAAGATTTCTAAAAAAAAAGTTTTCAATAATTGAATTCTGTTTGAAAATTTTATGAAAAATTGTACATATATTATTGAAAATCATTGTATTGCGAAAAGTTTTTAGAAAAAATTAAAAGTTTACAAAGAATAATGAAAATTTTGAGAATAATTGAATTCTTGCGAACGTTTTTATTAGAATTTTTAAAAATCATTGAATTTCCAAGAAGAAAATTGTTAACGTTTTTTGGAAACAATTATGTTGACAAAGTTTTGAACGTTCAAATGAACGAAATATTTTTTATTGAAGATATTTTAATAAATTACTAATCATAAAAAAATTTAAAAACAAAAATTTTACACTTACAAACTCAGTAATTAATTTTTTTGTCAGTGACACAGAATAATTGAAATAAAAATTTAATTTTTAGAGGAAATAAATAAATTTCGTTCATTTGAACGTTCGGAACTTTAGGATCTTGAACAATTTTGTTATTTATTGTACATAATTCAATTCTTTTTGGAAGAATTTTATTAAAATCTAAGAATAATTGAATTATTAAAAAAAAATTTTTTTTTAATTAAAATTGTTTTTAAAATTAACTAATTTCTTTCTAACAATTTTTATTGAAATATTTGAAAATAATTGAAATCCGGTGGAAAATTGTAATATTTTTATAATTAATTGAATTCTTCTAAAGAATTTAAAAAAAACATTTTTTTAAAACTATTGATTTCTTCGGGGAAATGAAATGAAATTTTTTAAGAATAATTACAATTATTTTTCGAGCATAATTCCTGTAAAAATTGTAGTATTAAAAATAATTTAAATCCTGCGATGAATTTTATTATTTATGAAAATAATTGAATAGATGCTAAAACATTGATTAAGATTTTCAAAACTAATTCAATTTTTCTATTAATTAATTTCAAATTGTGTTAAAATTAATTGAAATTCTTTGATTATTGTAAAAAATGTTTTATTTTGAAAATAATTAAATAATTATTAAAAATTAAAGAAAGAATTTAACAATATTTTTAAAAAATAATTTATTTTCTGAAAAAGATTCTATTCTTTATGAAAATAATTAAATTCTCGTGAAAAATTTTATTATTTAAAAAAATAATTGTGAAAGATTAAAGAAAGATTTTATCAATGTTTCAAAAAATAATTGATTTCTTGCATATAATTTTACTTAATTCTTTTTAAATAATTGAATTTTAGTGCAATTTTTAATTATTTAGGAAAATAATTGAATTCTTGTGGAAAATTTTATTTAAAATTTTTTATAAATAATTGAATTTTAGTGAAAGACTTCATTATTCAAGGAAAATAATTGAAGATAAGTGCGAAGCCTGTAAATTATTTTTGTTTAATGCAAGTAACAGTTTGTCTTGAAAAAACTTTTTAATTTTTCTTCTACTGATCGTAAATAATTTTTTAATTAAGAGACACAAATATTTTGTTCCATCTGTTAAAGGTAACATTTTGTTATAAAACAGTTTTAATTTTTCTTCTACTGATTATAAATAATTTTTCCATTAAGGGACACAAATATTTTGTTCTGTTTGATAAACAGAACAGTATTTTTAATTTTTTCTTCTACTGATGCTTAATAAGTTTTCTATTATGGGACATAAATATTTTAATCTATTCAAAAATATTTTATTCTCTATAAAATAATTTATCATTCTGTATAACAGTTTCAAATAATAAGTTTTCTATTAAGAGACATAAATAGTTTAATCTATTCAAAAATATTTTATTTTCTATAAAATATTTTTGAATTCTGTATAACAGTTTCAAATAATAGTGCAGTTAAAGAAATTTAATAATATAAGAGAACATTAATAGTATAATAGATAAGATTTTTTTTAATTATCTTCAATTATTAAGTATCTAGTAATTTTTAAAGTGAATCGCATAATATTCTTCAGCGTTAAGGGAAGAAGTGAATATTCTGTCAGATGGAAATCGGTGTTACATTTTCGTAACAAAACTCTCTTTACGATAGTAGAATTATTATCAATCCCATATAGAAAACTGATGGGTTCTCCTTTCTTGCAAGGCAAAAATGTTTACTACAACAGACATTAACAGTAATTTGCATTTTCTTTGTAATTCGTTTAAATATCTTTTTGAGGCAACTTTAAAAGCGTATAATGAAATACTTGAAGTGTTTCTTAGTGAAGATAATTCGTTTTTGAACAATTATAATGAAATGCGTTTTTTATGAGCGGAAAAAGGTTTGGAAAAAAGGAGGGAAAAAAAATTCATTCCTTTTTACTTCACTTCTCTCTCTCTCTCTTCCTCTCTCGTTATATCTAGTGAACAATTATTTCAGACATGTACAAGAGAGTTCTAAAGAACGAGTCATTCATGCATATCAGGTACTACTTAAGTTTATGCGACTTTAGCGTACGAGTGAGTGCGAGTTTCGTACGTGTATTACTACTATACAGAGTCTATACATAAATACAAACACAAACACAAGAAAAGTCAGATAGTTTGCAAGTGCAAACAACCAATGATGTTGAATTGTGTATTGGTGCACATGTATAGAAAGTGACTGCTGCCAGCAAGTCTGCCACTCCAAGCACTGGCAAGCCAAAGCCAAATGGAGGCCGTCTATAGGTACTCTCGATTACTGAAAATGAGTGTTGTTGATATTAAATCTTGGAGAGCGTTGTACACGCATGTTCAAATGTAACAATTCTTCTCTAAATGAAAACACTTTTTTTAAAAACTAAAATAAATACAAAATTAATCATTTTTCATGAAGTTTCGAATGTTCAAATGAACGACATTTTTTTTCATCCTAAGGAGGATAGTGATCGTAACATAACCTCAAAATCTTTTTGAAAAAAAAATTACATTCCAAGGGAAACAAAAATTAAAAAAAAAATATATCAATTACAAACAATTGTAAAACATCAAGTTTTACTACTTTTACAAAAAAATTACCAAAATACCCAAAATATTTAGTCAACAATGATTTTTTTAACATTTAATTTTTTTTTTCTTTCAGATCAGAGAAAAATTGCAATTTATAACCAATTTTTATAAACACATTTTAATCAGTGAAACATTCTCCAAAATAGTTATCTTATGTTAATACCGTTAAATGTTATTAAAAAATTATTTAATAAATAAACAAACCAAAATTTTGATATAAAAAATACTAGGCACCTGAAGTTGGCATCGATGCTCAGCATCGAAAAGTATTTTTCCTTATTTTTAGTAAAAGAATTTTAACTAATTTTACTTCTTTTATTCATCTAAGAAGTAAAAAACTATTTAGTAGTATTTTTTAAACTTAAAACGTTGGAAAAAATTGAGTAATTTGTTTTGGTTTGGTACAAAAAATATTTTTCGATGCTGAGCATCGATGGCAACTTCAGGGACTTAAAATACTAAACATTAAAAATTGAAAAAAGTAGCAAAAAAGTAACTAACGGGAATTAATTTTAACGAACTTAAAAAAAAATTGTTTTACTTGATTCACAAAAATTTGATTCCGTATTTCCCCGACTCTTTTCTGTTATTCAGTCAAAAATATTTATTTTCATTCTAATCTTGCCGCCGAGAATTATAATTCTAAATTTTTGAAAAATTTAATTATTTTTTTAAATTTTTAACCTAAAAATACAATTCGTAATTAAAAGTAATCTTCAAAAGTAAATAAATAAATAAAATTATTTGGCTAAATGAAATTCTTAAAATTAAATAAAAATAAATAAAGTAAATAAATAAAAATTTAAGAAATTAAATAAATGAACTAAATTAATTAAAATTCTTTAAATTCTTCACAGCGAATAAAGAAAATAAATTAAAAATTTTTTAAAGTAAAAATTCAAATTTTATCACAGATTTACAACAATAAAAATTTAGTTATTTCTAAAATTTTACGCTCTAATACTTTTAATATTAAATTATTATCTAAAACTTCAACTAAAATTTGTTTCTAAATCAATTTTTATTAGAAATTTTTAACTGAAATTCAACTATTTAAATAAAAATATAAATCATGTACTTAATAATTAAATGTTTCTGAAAAATTTAATTACTATAACGACTTGATCAATATTTTAAAAAACAATTGAATTTTTGCAAATAATTTCATTTAATTATTTTTAAATAATTGTATTCTAGTGGAAAATGTTATTTAATTCTTTTTAAATAATTAAATTCTCAGGAAAAATTTTATAATTTGTGAAAAATAAATTAATTTTTGTGAAAAATATTATTGTTTAGAACAACAATTGAATAATTGTGAAAAATTAAGGGAAGAATTTAACAATATTTAAAAAAAATAATTGAATTTCTGAGAAAAATTCTATTATTTATAAAAAAAATTGAATTTTCGTGATAAATTTTGTTATTTTGAAAAATAATTGATTTCTTGCACAGAATTTCATTTAATTCTTTTTAAATAATTGAATTTCAGTAAAAAAATTTATTATTTGGAAAAATAATTGATTTCTTGCACAGAATTTTATTTAATTCTTTTTAAATAATTGAATTTTAGTAAAAAATTTTATTATTTTGGAAAATAATTGAGTTTTTGTGAAGAGTTTTATTTAAAATTCTTTAAAATAATTGAATTCTCCTGAAAAATTTTACAATATTTAAGAAAATAATTGAATAATAGTGAAGAATTTTATTAACATTTTTTTTAATAATTGAATTCTCGTGAAAACTTTATTATTTGGAAAAGTAGTTGATTTAAGAAAATAATTGAATAATTTTGAAGAATTTCATTTAATTCTTTTTAAATAATTGAATTCTCGTGAAAAATTTTATTACTTAGGAAAATAATTAAATAATTGTATAGAATTTTATTAAAAAATTTTTTTAAATAATTGAATTTTCGTGAAAAATTTTATAATTTAGGGAAGTAATTGAATAATTGTGAAGAATTAAAGAAAGAATTTATCAATTGTTTAAAAAATGATTGAATTTCTGAGAAAAATTTTATTATTAATGAAAGTAATTAAATTCGTGTGAAAAATATTATTATTTGAGAATATACTTGATTTCTTGTGAAAAATTTAATTAAAATTTGTCTAAATAACTGAATTCTCGTAAAAAAATGTATTATTTAGAAAAATAATTAAATAATCGTGAAAGATTTAAGAAAGAATTTTTCCAATTTTTTTAAAGATAATAATTGAATTTCTAAGAAGAGTTTTATTAAAATTTTTAAAAGGGAATTGAATTTTTGAGAAGCATTTTATTGTTTTCAATTATTTTGAATATAAATTTAATAAATAAATGAAAAATACATTTAATAAATAATTCTAATTAAAGAAAAGAACAATTTTTATCTTAAAAATCAGATTAAAATTCTTCAGAAGAATTCAATTAATTTTAAAAAATTTGATATATTATAATTTGTTCTTTAGATTTTAATAATTATTTTCCACACATTTTTAGTCAATTTTCTGGAATGAATTTAATTAATTTCGTTTTAAAAAAACAGAAAAGAACGAAAAATTCAGAATCTTCTTATGAATTCAAAAAATTTAATTTTTTCCAGTACTTTTAATAAAAATCTCTTATTTTTTTCTGAATTCTCTGACCTGTGACAAGTTTGAAATATAATTTATGAAGAAAATATTAAAATGAAATTTTATCAAATACTTTTCTGAATATAAAAAGTAAGAGGAAAATTTTTAATTTTAAAAATAGCATTCTCCTACACTATAATAACTCCGAAGATGTAAAATATAGACGATAGTTACATCTTTTCAGAACATAAATATTTCCTTGGCAATAATTTTTGTTATTGAAAAATAACTTTTTGAAAACTGCGCTCAGTAAATTATTATGAAATGCACAAATACGTTAAAACACCTAGCGCGAAGCACTTAAATAAATTATGCTATTTAATTAACTATCTGAATTAATTATCGGGACATTTAAAGCTATTTTACTCCTTTTTTTCAATATACAAGCGAATAATTTATTGCAAAAATAAACTTAAATATTTGTTTAAAAAACTTGTTTCTTTTTACAATCACGCAAAGTTACTTCTGGTCTAATATATTCTCATATATGTATATAAAAGTAAAACAGAATTTTAATACCCAATAAATTATATAAATACGTTTCTAATAAACAAAAAAAAAACAGTGAAACATTGTAAAAATATTACGCTTAGTGAAAAAAAATTCTTTTCACAATTTTTTCAAATGTTAAAAATATTTTTACGACAAAAATAGATTTTATCTGGGAAATATAAATATTATTTCTATTCCGAAAAATCTAAAAATAATTTTAATAACTCACGTATGCTAATAAATTTATATTATTAGGAAAAAAAATTCAATGTATACAAAGAAAATAAAAAAAAAGATAAAATATGTGGGATTGTAATTTTAAAATAATAAACTTTCTTTTATTTTATTGTAGAGTTTTCTTAAAAGTTACAAATTATTACTACAGTCTATTAATTTGATACCAAAATTTGTATCGAAAAGAAATGGATCCAAATTTTTATATTAATTTTTGTATAAAAAAATTGATCTAAATTTTTATATTAAATTTTGTATCGATAAAAATTGATCCAAATTTTTATATTAAATTTTCTATAAAAAAATTGATCTAAATTTTTATATTAAATTTTGTATAAAAAAATTGATTTAAAATTATATATTAAATTTTGTGTAAAAAAATTGATCCTAATTTTTATATTAAATTTAGTATAAATTTAACAACACTTTAGTATAATTATTTCAAATACTTTCAAGAAAACAGTGTAATGTTTGTATATAGAAAGTAAAATCAAATTAGTGGAGGAATATATTTTTTTTTCAAATATTGATAGATAAAAAAAAGAGAAGAGTGAAAATTTAGATCTTATTGGAGAACGTAAAGAATGCAAAGAGCAATGAACCTTGTTAATAGAGAGGGAATGAGGGACTTGAGATTAAATTAAGTAGTTGCGCGTCGCACGATTTGACGTTTCACAGCGAGAGGTGTTATATGTACGCGAATAAGAGAGAATGACAGCAGAAATCGCTCGGGAGATTGGTTTTTTATTCTAACAGCTGACGCCTCTTTTCAGTTATAAAAATAGTTTTTGATAACAATATCACCACGCAACATCAATATATTATTGAAAACAATCGCTCTAATCGTAAATTTCTCGTTAACTCGGCATTTTATTTCGTATTTCTATAACAAACTTAAATTGTTTTTTTACGAATTTAAAAAAAAAAATTATTTCCCTTTTTCAAAATTGTAATTAAAAATTTTTATTTTTCATTTTTTTTATGTTTACTCGTAAATTTTGAGTTTATTTTTAAAAATGTATTTATTTTATTAATTTATTTTCAAAAACATTTTTGCTTTTAAAAAGAAAAAATTTATAAAAATATTTTCGACTCTAAAAAGTAAAAAAATATAAAAATATTTTCGACTCTGAAAAGTAGAAAAATAAATAAATATTGTCGACTCTAAAAAGTAAAAAAAATATAAAAATATTTTCGACTCTAAAAAGTAAAAAATATAAAAATATTTTTTTCCCTTAAAAAGTAAAATAATATATAAATATTTTCGACTCCAAAAAGTATTTTTAATTACAAATTTTTTTTTAAACAAAAATATATTTGACTTTAAAAAGTAAAAAAATATAAAAATATTGTTTGCTTTCCATTGTAAAAAATATTTTTTAAAATAAATAAATTTGAACTTTAAAAAGTAGAAAATAAAATAAAACAAAACTTTATTTTATTCATAGAAAAAATATATATTAATAAAAAAATATTTAACTTTAGAATGTAACAGCGCTTGCTTTGAGAGTGTATGAAGAAAATTGTATTTTCCCAAAGGAAAAGAGGCGAAAATAATGAAAAAGTTTGGTAACTCATGAGAGTTTCAATGGATTAAGAGGGCCACAGGGAAATTTCGTAAGATTTTTTTTTCAAAAATTGCAAAGAGACACGAACAAGAGAGTACACAAGACGCACGTCTGACAAAAGTTTCGTTACAAGAAAAAAACTTTCATTAAACAAATAATATTAATTAAAATTTCCCAAGTAAATTTCCAAATACTTTTTTTAATAATGTGTCTAAAGTTTTAACGTCGACGATAAGTGTCAAAGAAAAGAATTTTTCGAAAATATAATTTCTGCAATATTAAAAAAATTGTAATAGTTTTTATCACTGATGTCGAAATTTCATTTCTGATTTCTAAAAATTACAAAAACTTCCAAAAAATTCCTTACAACAATTCAATTATTTTCTACAATTTTTAACTAAACTTAAACTCTAATTCTATTCTTAAATTCAATCTTTTAATTCACTTAAAAAAATTTTCTGAAAATATTTCAAAAACTCACCTAATTAAAAATGGGTACAAAAATTTATTTTTAATAATAATTTTAAAAAAATTTATTTATTTATTAAAAATATGTAATAATAATTTTATTTTAATAGCAGAAAAGTTTCTCAATTAAACAATTTACAATATTATACAATCTAAAAATTTCCAAATAATTTATATGTTGAAAAAACTTTTTAAAATAATGGAAATTTGTTAAAATCCTTAAAAATAACTCTAATTTTATAAAATTTGTTAATAATTGAATTTGTTTAAATTTATTGTACAATAAATTTTTTTAAATTGTTTATCAATTATGTACAATTTAAAAATTTAAAAGTAATTGAAATTTGTTAAAAATTTTTTTAAAATAATTGAAATTTGGTAAAATCTTTTTAAATGAATTGAATTTTTAAAAAAATATTTGTTCAATAATGTTTTAAAAATAATAGTTTCTGAATTATGTACAATTTAAAATTTTCCAAATTGAAATCAGTCAAAATCTTTTTAAAATAATTAAAATTTGATAAAATTATTAAGAACAATGGAAATTTGGTAAAATTTTTAAAAATAATTAGAATTTTGATAAAATATTATAAGAATACGTGAATTTTGTAATAACTTTTCAATTAGTTTTACAATTTAAAATTTTTCAATTATCTAAAATTTGTTGAAATCTTTTACAAATACTTGAAATTTGGTAAAAATCTATAAAAAATAATTGGAATTTGATAAAATATTTTTAAAATTGTGTATAAAACTACAATTTTTCGAATTGAATTTCTTAAAATAATTTTTGTAGAATTTTGAAAAATCTAATATTTTAAAGAATTAGAATTGAAAATTTTCAAACATCATTGTTTTGTCAAAATTTTTTCCAATAATTCTAAAAAGTTTTAATATTTTTAATTTTTGTATGTATTTGAATTTTCGGAAAGACGTAATTAAAAATATTAAAATTTAAAAAATTAAGATACACAAATTCTTAGAATTACTTTTTTCACAAATATTTAAATATAATTTTTAGAGAATCTGATTTATTTCAATTTTACAAAATTTCTATTATTCGACACCAATTTCAGGAATATTTTTAATACAAAAATTTTCAACAAAAAAAAACAGTGTATTCTGACGACAAAGACACAATTCAAATTTGAAAACTTTCTGACTGGATGTTCAATATATATATATACCTTGGAAGAAAATTACGAGCTTTATTCAGTCGAAAAAGGGAATGAAAATCAACAGCTGCTCCTACTACTATACCACTGCTTTTTGAACAATGTATTTGTAACTGAAGGGAGAATGAATCTCTGAATATTGTCACTCAAAGTATTTTTCAAGAAAAGTTTACCTCATTTTAGAAAACAAGCCAAAGAGAAAAAATGTTTTAAAAATTTCATGACAAGATAAAAAAAAGAATATAAAATTACTTATAGAATCTTTACTTCCAATTTTTATTTAAAATAAGTAAATTAAAAAACTAAAAAAACACATAAAAAAATATAGATTATGAAATTATTTATAGAATTATTTTTTTAATTCTCATCTAAAATGAGCCATCACAAAAAAATCATAAGAAAATAAAAAATACAAATTATAAAATTACGAATAGTATTATTTTTAATTCTTCTTTAAAAGAACTTTAAAAGAACTTTAAAAGAATGTTTTCACTGAATAAAATTCACCCGAAACTTTTTTTTTATAATTTGAAGAGAGGCCTAAAAATAAATTTATAGTGAATTTTTCGTTTACTGAGAAAATCTAATTTAGTTAAGAATATATATAGATATATATTTAAAAGAACAAAAGAAACCGCCGCCTATTTTGCATATTTAAAAATGATACCTGTTTCCATACATTAATAAATTTTCTTTGAGTTTATTTTCTGAAGGATGCTACAGGTTGCTATACAAAGTTAAAAGAAAGAGAGAGAGAGAGAAAAAAAAGGCGAGTCGATTAAAAAGGCACCCAGTGGTCGATTTTCAACGAGCAGAGAGAAGAACGAGTTAGACGAACATACACTCTTGAGTGTGCCCCCTGTTGTTATTGTCTTTCTTTTTTCCCCTCCCCCTCATCAAACCTTCATCCCACCTCTCTTTTGCCCATCGACAACATTCCCACCCTTTTCGGATGGCAGCAAAGTGCCATAATATTCTCCTACTGGTGCTATTTTTGGTCGATCGCGCCTCTTGCGGGTCTCACCAAAGTAAAAAAAAAATCACACACACACACACGTCTTACAAACCAGAAATGCATATATACATATTCTCAGATCTCTCATGAAAGAGAGAGAGAGAGAGACTTTACTCTCGAAGAGTTGAATCGCTTGAAGCAATTCACAATACCAAGTGCACTACATATGTACGGCGGTTTTCTCATGCAAGCGTCACACTAACTTTGCCGGCGATATAAGGAGATCATAATTCACTCCGTTGTTACAGAGTTGTCGAGATAATTTCTGACCGAGATATGCAAATGTACCTTTGTACTTATATATACGAAAGATTTCTCAGCAGACTGCCGAGGATTAAGGCTTTAACGATCATCTCGTTTGGGACTCTCTCACATTTAAAGCGAAAAACGTGGTGGGTGGTAAAAATTGTCTTCAAAACATTTTTAATTCAAGGCTATATATTAACATCCATCAGAGAATTAAATTATACTACGTACTCTTTTTTAAGAAAAGAAAAAAAATTTTTTAAAAAACTCAATTTATCCTCTTAAAGAATTTTGCCCATAAAAAAAGTACACGTCAAGGATTTTTCTTCTTTGACCAATCGATATATACTGAGCGACAATTTAAATTACTTTAAAAATTTTCTTCTTGTTTGCAACAGCAAATTTTTGTTTCTTCTACGTACCATAAATAATTTTTTTTTTTGAAATTAAACACTAACGAGGAGTAAGTTTTAAAAAATTATACTTTAATAAAATAGTTCTACATTTTACAAAAAATTACACGATTTTTTTTTGAGTCTCAATCTAGTACAAAATTAATTCATCTCTCAAAGAATTTATTACATGTATTTATTCTAATTTCTACGGTAAATTAGTTTCTAATTTTGAAAAGATTTGATATTCTTCGAAATTGTACTACCACCTTTGATCGCAAAGGGATTATTTATTACAATTTATATCAATAACTAAATAACTAAAATTATATCAATTGATCCCCTTAAAGAATTTTGCCCTCGTCAAAGATTTCTCTTCTTCTGCCAATCGATACTGATCGGAACTTCATAGTTTTGGAAATTTTCTTCTTATTTGCAACAGCAAATTTTTGTTTCTTCTACGTATCATAAATAATTTTTTTTAATTAAATATAAAACTGGAATAAATTTGAAAAATTATACTTTATTGTACATCAACAGTTTTGTTTACAATTGCCTCTGAATATAAGTTCTGCTTCTTAAAATTAAATTTTGTTTTGTCGACGCATTGGATCGAAAACCATTTTGAACTTTGGGACAAACAGTGAAATGAATGGAGATTTAAAAATTAATGAACCCGGATAAAAGGATGAATATTAAGGAAGAGCAGGTATGACTGTATATAGTCTCGAAAACTATCAAGCTTTATCAAAAGTAAAACTAAAAATATTTTATTAATGAAAGAAAAGATTTCATCTGTAAAGGTCAATGAATTTCAGCTCAAGCTAAACAGAACAGAATATACTTTATAATGAAGTCGAAAATTTTTGTGAAATAAAATTTTTAGATGCGCGTGTCGCCAAAGAGTGTAACGTATTTAATGCCTACTTATACCGACGTTCCACTATGTTGAGTCATTATTCAACCACCGTTACTATTTGCGTAGTCTATTTATAGAAATATAACACAATTTTAATAGAAAAATCTTTAAGATTCTTACATATATAGATTTTATAATTTTAATAGATAAAAATCAATTTCATTCGCAATCTAATTCTAAAATTGAAGACATATATATAACAGGAAAACCGAATTTAATTTTTATATTATTTTCCATTTTTTATTTTTAATGAAAATTAAATAATGAATTTTAATAAAGTTTTGGTTATATTTTGAAAAATATTTTTAAGAATTAATATTAATTGATAATACGTGTGACACGCGCTGATGAAAGGTACCTGAGAGGTGAATCATTTTAAGGTTATTCTTGTGTTTTTATCTTAACCTTTACTTAACACAATGAAATTGACAATTTTATAAAAAGTACTTAAAAGTTTTTTTCAACTTTTTTACACTGAAGAATTAAATTTTAACCGATTGACTTAGAAAAATTTAGTAGCTCTTTTACTTTTTAACATTAAGGGCTAAAATTTTAACTGCGATTAACAATTTTATAAATATTTTTTAGTAAATTTTTAACTTTTTAACATTGAAGGCCAAAACTTTAACGTTTAACCGATTGACTAGTTTATAAAAATTTCTTATTTTCTCAACATTGAGGGATAAAATTTTAACCGATTAACCATTTAATGAGGACTTTTAGAAACTTTTTGTACTTTTTAACATTGAAGGCTAAATTTTAACCGATTGACTGGTTTATAAATTTTTTTTTTATTTTAACATTGAGGGCTAATATTTTAACCGTTTAACAATTTTATAGGGACTTTTAGAAACTTTTTTACTTTTTAACATTGAAGGCTAAAATTTTTGACAGATTATGACTATTTTATAAAAATTTAGTAACTATTTTACTTCTAACATTGAGAGATGACATTTTAACCGATTTTACAAAAAACTAGTAACTATTTTGTTTTTTAACATTAAGGGCTAGAATTGTAACCGACTTTAGAAAAAGTTGATAACTTTTTTAATTTTTAAAATTACGGGCTGAAATTTTAACCGTTTGACCATTTTTATTTAAGAATTTAACAGCTTTTACTCTAACTTAAATTCTTAAAAAACGATCCATATCATAAAAATGTAATATAAAAATTTGATTTCTCGATATGGGGACATATTGCAAACATAACCTAAAACTCTTTGCTTCTCAAGTACCTATTTCGGAGAGGTTTTAAGGTAATAATAATTAATAATCTATTAAATAACAATTGATATTAATAATTTATTAATTAATAATTAATATTCACTAATAATTAATATTAATTAATAATAGTCAGCATTAACTACAAGTATTAATAATTTTCCCTCAATTAACTAATTCAAAACGATCGCAAACTATTTTTTTTTCACTTTAATCGCAGTTTACAAAAAAAAATGTTAAAAATAACACTATACATATAAATAAAAATAGTAGATAACCGGTTTTTAACCATTGACATAAATTGTTAATTACATAACAAAATGTTTATAAACAATTTTATTAATAGCCTTATTTTTAAATGTTTCAATAATAAAAAAAAGGTAGTAAAAGTAGTTTGTGAAAAAAACAAGATTGTAAAAATGGAATTCTTTCTATTCTTTTCCGATAATTTATTTTATATCAAAATGGAATGGAATTATAAAAATAACTATTTTATTGTTGCAAATTTATTTTTAGAACTCAGAAAAAAAGAAAAACAATAGAAATTAGAGATCTACTTTATAGAAACGATTGAAAATAATATAAAAACTATGTTCAATTCTTAATTACGGGGTGTCTGAAGAAAAATAAAAATATCAACAAGCCAAGTTTATCGTGCGACCTAAAGATAAAACTTCTATTTGAGGTCCATTGTTTTCGCAACAGACACGAATTGCGTATAGTGTTATCGTGCAAATATTTCGTGCATTTATTTAAAAAAAAGAAAAAAAAATTTTAATATGAAGTAACAATTAATTTATACCTAATCTCTCTCTCTCTCTCTCTCTCTCTCTCTCTCTCTCTCTCTCTCTTTTCCCCCGAAGAATTAAAAATTCAACTCTTCGTTCAGATTTTTAAAAAAATAAAAATGTCGGTTATAGAAATTGACCCTTTTTTAAAAAAAGACCAGATTTTTTAAAAATTTAATTTTTTTTACTGCAGTTTTTTTAAACTAGAAAGGAAAGTGTAACGAAAATCCAGAATTTTTAAACTTTTTCAAATATCACGATTTTTGGAAAATTAGATTGAAAATTAAAAGTTAGACTCAAGAATCAGCGAGTTTATAAATAAAGAAAACTAATTCAGTATATTAGTCAGACATTAATTCATTAATTACGTTTTTTTATCGCTTATCTTGTTTATAAAGTTTCATCATATGATATTATTATTTTTTTAAATCGGTATAAAAGTTAATTTATATTTAACAACTTTTCCAGTGTCAATGTTTTTAGTTATGAATTTCTTTTTACTACTTGTAATTATTATTTTCGTAATGGAATTTATGTTAAATTTATTAAAATTAATTTAAAAAGTAAATAAGTGTGAAAATTGAAATGAATAAGTAAACAAATATAAATAAATGAGTAAATAAATATAAATAAATAAGTGAATAATTATAAATAATTAAGTAAATAATTATAAATAATTAAGTAAATAATTATAAATAATTATAAAGAATTATAAATAAATATAAATCAATTAGTAAATAATTATGAATAATTAAGTAAATAAATATAAATAAATTAGTAAATAGTTATGAATAATTAAGTAAATAAATATAAATAAATTAGTAAATATTTATAAATAATTAAGTAAATAAATACGAATAAATATAAATAAATAAATAAAAATATATATAGATAACGTCCACATTATATAATATTTATCATATATTTTATTTTTAAATCCTCTGGAATTCAAGATTAAACATAACCTAAATTATATTTTAAATATGTAAAACGATAAGACACGTTAATGTAAAAGTTTCTTTAAGAATTACATACTTGTCACTTCTTGTATGTTTACTGTGATATTTTTCAATAATTTTCAATTCGATTTCCCTTCAACTTTTCTCTATAAACGAAAAATATTCCCAAGTCGAAAAAATGCAAAAATTGAAAGCGGAAAAAAAGTAAAAGATAAAGTATCCAATTGCTTTGGGTTTCATTTTATAATTTTAAAATCCAAAAAAGATTTTAATTTTCAAAAAAAACCAAACTCTAGGGAATTTTTATTTTTTCTACAAATACGATATTATCATCTGAACTTAAAACTGATGTCTAAAGAGTGAAAAAAAAGGGGAAAAAAATAATCTCCGAATTGTGTAAGCAAATTAAACATTCAAAGTTCTTTAAATAGAATTTTATGTATTCAAAAGAGGAAACAAAGAAAAATGTAAATTTCGACAAAGAGCGAAAAGAATAAAAAAAAGGGGGTAAAAAAATTGGAAAAATCCGGAAGTGAATAAAAATTTGATAAGTACCTGATATTCGTGGCCGTATCCAGCATGGTAATCCCAATCAAAAAAAAAGTTGTACTCGCACTAGTGGGTCATTTATAGAATATTTGAAAAAATACAGAAAAAAAAGTCACTAGATTTGCAAAAATTTGGTGAAAAGAAACTATTTTTTTCCAACGTAAACACGTCGACGAAGCACCAAATAGATCACACACGCGTGTTTTTTTTCCCCCTCTTCTTTTTTTCCCAAAAAAAAAATATATATTCGGCGAGCAAAGGCGGAAGAAGGGTAAAATAATAATAATAATAATAATAATAATATGGTGACGGAAGAGCAAAAGACGAAGATAAAAGACGCCTTTCGCGGCGTAATAGCGCGACGCACTTCTCTTTTCTTTCCGGCGTAAACGACACTATATGCGAAAGAGGAAGATTTCAACGAATCGCAACTACAGAGCAAACCGCGCACAATCCCAAGCGAGTTTCATCTATATAAACACTCTCTCGATTCGAATCAACAATTTTATGTGACACACTCAAACAAACACATATACACTGTATGAAGGGGGAAAAAAAAGAAACAAGTTTCCTACAATGGGTAATGTTATTTTTTTTATCTTCTCTCAAAATTATGTATATTTTATAACTAGAACAAAGTTGGGTAATTTTTGTTTTTTTATTTAACTTGAAGGGGGATTATGTATATATTTATATATATGTGTGTGTGTATAAATGAAAAATAATTTTTTTTTTTACAATACAACAAAGAGGAACAACCACACTTCAAGAGATACCGCAACATACTGAAGAAGCACATGATTTCGTCAAGGTTAGTATGAGATCTTGGCGCTAGAGTGCACAACTCACAAAGTGTTCGGTTTGGCTCGGTTTAAACTTCGGTTTACAAGACACAGGCTCTCTTGTGTTGATCTGTATGTATAGCCGTAAACACACACTTTTTCAAAATCATCTCAAGGGGTAGAGACAAATTTTAATTTTTTTTTTTTTTTGAATTAATTTAATTTTTAAACTTTAATTTACTAAAATATATATTCATTCAAGAATTGAAAAATTAAAATATTTAAAAATAATTTTAAATTTAATGTATTTCAAGGGTTTTATTATTATTTTTTCAAATCAAAATATTTAAAAAGAATTTAAAATTGAATGTATCTCAAGGGGTAAACAAATCACAATTTTTTGTTGAATTAATTTAATTTTCAAATTTTACTTAAATATATTCATTCAAGAATTGAAAAATCAAAAGATTTAAAAACAATTTTCAATTTAATGTCTCTCAAGGGGTAAACAAATCACAATTTTTTTGAATTAATTTAATTTTCAAACTTTACTAAAATATATTCATTCAAGAATTGAAAAACCCAAATATTTAAAAATAATTTTAAATTTAATGTATCTTAAGGGTTTTATTATTATTTATTGTTGTATTATTTTTTCAAATCAAAATATTTAAAAAGAATTTTAAATTTAATGTATCTCAAAGGGTAAACAAATCACAATTTTTTTTTAATTAATTTAATTTTCAAACTTTACTAAAATATATTCATTCAAGAATTGAAAAATCAAAAGATTTAAAAAGAATTTTAAATTTAATGTATCTCAAGGGGTAAACAAATAAGAATTTATTTTTTTTTGTGTCAATTTAATTTTCAAACTTTAATAAAATATATATTCAATCAAGAATTAAAAAAATAAATTATTTAAAAAGTATTTTAAATTTAATGTATCTCAATGGGTAAACAAATAACATTTTCTTTTTTTTGAGTCAATTTAATTTCCAAAATTTACTAAAATATGTTCATTTAAGAAGTGAAAAATCAAAACATATGAAAAGAATTTTAAATTTAATGTATCTTTTTATTAGATTGGTATAAGTGATATTATAAGATTTATAATTATTGTTAAATTATCTTTTTTTAATATTTGAAGGGTGCGCTGTAACAAAGCGTTAAACGCCATTTAGTCAATTTTACACTAGCCCTAAAAAATAAAAACTCTACAAAAAAATTAAATTCTAGTCTTAATTTCAAAATTCTAAATAAGTTTTCAGGGTGGCCACTTTTTTCATTAAAAAAAATCAGTCACTTTCCGGTCATGAAATATTTTTCCCAGTCACAAAGAATAACTCTTAAAAATTCCTAAAATAAATAATTAATTTAAATTAAAATAAAAATAAAATTTTAAAATAAATTAATATTAATATTAAAATAAATTTTAATTTAAGTAATTATTCAATTATTATTATTATTATTATTATTATTATTATTATTATTATTATTTGTAGTGTAAAAATCATAAATCTTGACAAATGTTTAAAATTTTTTTAAAGTAATTTTTCTAATTACATTTTTTAAATGCAATTAAAAAGATTTTGAATCATTGAAACATTGTAAAATTTAATTAAAAATAAATCATTTTTTAAAAGTATTTTATTTCAATTTTTGAAAATTAACTTTTAAAAAACTTTAATTGAAAATTTTGGAAAAAATTGAATTCTCAAAAATTTTAATGAACAATCTTCAAGTGTAAATAAATATTCAATAAAAATGAAAATTCATGAAAATTAGGTTCTAAAAATAGTATTAAAATAATTTTGAAAAAAGTAATTCTCTGAATTAACATATTCTATTTTTTTAAAATTCCATTATTTTCAATATTTTGTATATATTCAATATTTCCGAAAATTCAAATAATAACATTAAATTTTTTTAGAATTATTTTTAACATTTTTGGAGAAAATCATCATGCTTAACATTTGTAATTAAAATTAATTAAAAAGATTTTGAATAATTGAAGCTTTGTAAAAATTAATTAAAAATAAATCATTTTTTTAAAGTATTTTATTTTAATTTTTCAAAATTATCTTTTAAAGAATTTTAATTGAAAATTTTGGAAAAAATTGAATTCTCAAAAATTTTAATGAACAGTCTTTAAGTGTAAATAAATATTCAATAAAAATGAAAATTCATGAAAATTAGGTTCTAAAGATAGTATTAAAATAGTTTTGAAAAATGTAATTCTCTGAATTATTTTGTTCTGGTTTTTTTAAATTAAACGATTAATGTTTTTGGAATTATTTTCAACATTTTTGGAGAAAATCGTCATGTTTAATATTTTTAATTAAAGTTCTTTAAAAAAATTTTTCTTTTTTAAATTGTACAAAAAATTCTTCAATTATTTTCGAAAAATTACATTACAATATTTATAAAAAACTAATTTTTAGAATTATTTTATCATAATTTTTTAAGATTCAATTGCCTTCGAACAAAGTGAATAAAAAATATTTTTAATAATATAAAATGAATAGTAAAGAAATTTATTATTTTAGAATTTTTGAGAAACTGTTTATAATTAAAAATTTTAAATTTACTAAATTTAAATTATTTTTTGAGAAATTTTGACAAATTTTAATTATTTTTAAAAAAATTTTGACAAATTTCAATTTTTTGGACGTTGTTTAATTGTCTTTCAAAATTTAATTGTCTTTAATTGTCTTTCATTGTCTTTAATTGTCTTTCATTGTCTTTAATTGTCTTTCAAAAATTGTTAAAAAATATTTTTAAATACGTAATTTTACGAATTTCATTATTAAAATTTTTGAAAATATTCTATTTTAATATCTTTAAAAGAAAATTGACAGTTTCGATTAATAGAAAAAATTGAATTTTTGCATTTAAATAATTAAATTCTCGAAAAAATTAGGAAAATTTTTAAAAAATGAATAATTAATAATTATTAACTTTTGTTCTAATTAGTGTAAATTTTAATAAATTCACATTTAAATAAGTTTAATGACAATTTTATTACTAATCAAATTTACAAATTGATTTATTTTTTACTAATAAACAATTTTTTCAAAATTATATTTTAGAAGAATTATTTTCTTATAATAAAATTTTAAAAATAAACGTATAACTAAACAATTTTATAATAATTGAAATTTTGCAAAATTTATTTAAAAATAGTTTATTTCTTTTCAAGTATTTTTATCACAAGTTTTGAAAATCATAACTTTTGAAGAAAATTCTTTTTATTCAAATTTTAAGATGTTTAAAAATTTTTTTTGGTTTTAAAATTTTTTTAAAATACAATTAAATTTTCAAAAAATTGTAATGTATAATCTTCAAGTGGAAATTTAATAAATAAAAATTAATTAAAATTTGCTTTGAAAAATGTTAAGAAAATATTTTAGGAAAAAATTTTTTTAGAATTTTTCCATTCAAATTTGAAAAAAATTTTAAATATTTCAATATTTTTACTTACATATTTCAATATTTTTACTTACATATTTTAAAAAATTTAAATACAGATACTAAAACTAATAAGGTTAAAATTTTTTAGAATTATTTTTAACATTTTGGAGAACACAATGAATGTTTAAAATTTTTAATTAAAAATCCTTAAAAAGTTTGTTTATTAGTTTTCTAGAACATACAAATATTCTTATTAAGAAATTAATCAACTATCTTCGAACAAAATAAATGAAATATTTTTAATTTATATTTTTGATATTTTAGATATTTTCGAGAATATTTTTAAGTTTTATGTAATTAAAAATAATTTTCTTTTATAACAAAAATCTTTTTAAAATTAAATAAAAGAACCAAACATTATACAAAACCACAAAGAATTTTAAAAATTTACAGTAAATATATAAATAATTTTATTTTTAGAATGAATTGTGCATTAAATGTATTTTAGCAATAGATTCAAAGTTAATGAACAAATTTTGCATGTACAATATGTAATTTATTAGTCAAAAAATATATACATAGTCAGCATGACAGTACAAATATCATTATATGCCCATGTATATAATATTAAATTTCCTCTCTACCCTCTGACACATAATATGCTATTTTTTTTCATTTTCTAAATTTGTACCGCACAAGTATAATAATTTCACGACAACGATGAGATAAAAATTGTTTGGCTCATACTTAACACCTGCCGACTGATTATTTGAAAAGATTATTTCAAGCTCGTTTCTAATTTTAGCCCGTTAACTGTTTATAGAAGACAATTAAGACGAAAGAAATTAAAAATAATTTACCACTATTCATTTCAAAGAAGTGAAAAAAATTTGCAAAAATTTAAAAAGAAATGAAAAAAAAGATGAAAGAGAGCAGAAAGAAAACCTTGACATGAAAATTAACATCCCTTTTTGTGTTTTATATTTATAAATAAAAATAGTGATGAATCGTGATTATTTTTGAAAGGCATTAATCTTTTTTCATATTGGTGAAAAGAAAAGAGGAAAAATATTTTAAATTTCGTCTGGTTTTTCTTTTCATTTTTTTTTTTTGCTTAAAAGTATGAAATGTATATTGTGAAAGAGAAAAAAATATATATAATAAGCGAGTGATAAGAGAAATTTTCTTCTATATATCAATCTGAAAACCACGGATAATCATACTACATGTTATCATAAACACCTGTGACATAGCATTGTCGTCTGCGCACATGCGGTTACTTTACATAAGATATCCACATTTAGAACGAGCTGAAAATAAACATGTTGCGATTCAAACCAAACGCTTTCGATTGCGCGAGGTCCGACTCGCCATTTCATTTGACCCGATTTCCTTCGACTTGAATTTTCACCACTTGTGCAAAATTTTTCTTTATTAACTTTCATTTTCATAAATAATAATAATTTTAAAATTTTCATTTTTTTTCATGAATAGAATATAAAATAAAAAATTATACCCAATTCAATTTTTTCTAAGGGTCAAAAATTTAAGAATGTGGTAAAAGTGACACAAACTTTGGGGTAAAAGTGAAAAAAATTAAACGCACTTTGTTTTTATTTCAAAAAATTTTAAAATAGAGTTAAAGTGTCACAAAATATGCGGTAAAAATGGAAAAAATTAAACCTACTTCGTTTTTATTTCAAAAAATTTAAGAATGGGGTAAAAATGGAAAAAATTAAACCTACTTCGTTTTTATTTCAAAAAATTTAAGAATGGGGTAAAAATGGAAAAAAGATACAACCACTTTGTTTTTATTTCATAAAATTTAAAAATGGGGTAAAAGTGACACAAACTTTAAGAAAAAAATGGAAAAAAGGTACATCCACTTTGTTTTTATTTCCAAAAATTTTAAAATGAAGTTAAAGTGTCACAAACTTTGGGGTAAAAATGGAAAAAATTAAACCTACTTCGTTTTTATTTCAAAAAATTTAAGAATGGGGTAAAAATGGAAAAAAGGTACAACCACTTTGTTTTTATTTCTAAAAATTTAAGAATGGGGTAAAAGTGACACAAACTTTGAGAAAAAAATGGAAAAAAGGTACACCCACTTTGTTTTTATTTCCAAAAATTTTTAAATGAAGTTAAAGTGTCACAAACTTTGTGGTAAAAATAGAAAAAATTAAACCTACTTCGTTTTTATTTCAAAAAATTTAAGAATGGGGTAAAATTAACACAAACTTTGGGGTAAAAATGGAAAAAAAGGTACAACCACTTTGTTTCTATTTCGAAAAATTTAATAATGGGGTAAAACTGCCACAACCCTTGGAGTAAAAATAGAAAAAATTAAACCCACTTTGTTTTTATTTCAAAAAAAATTTTTAAATGGGGTAAAACTGTCACACGTCATGGGGTAAAAATGGAAAAAATTAAAATCGACTATTTTTTCAACCCAAAAAAAACTATTTTTCAAGTCTTTTAAACTTAAGATTAAGGTAGTTCTCCCACTGCTACTAATTTTCAAAAAGATAAATTGATTTTTCATAGATTTTCTTCAAATTTTGAGAAAATTTTTCTCAGGGTGTCCTTTAAACGTGGTAAAAATTTCAAAAGCCTTAAAAAATCCTGCGATGAGTTTCAATGTTTTAAAAAACATAATTGAATTTCTAAGAAGAATTTTATAATTTATAAAAATAATTGAAATCCTTTGAAAAATATTATTATTTATAAGAATAATTTAACTTCTGTGAAGAGTTTCATTATATTATTATTTTATTATTTCAAAGAAGTGATTTTTTCAAAAAAATTATATAAAAATTGTATTTTGTATCATAAAATTTCATTAAAAACTAGTACGAAAATTTTTTGAAAATAATTATTAAACTCGTGAGAAAAAGTTGAATTACATTTTTTTAAATAATTAAATTCTCTAGAAAAATGTTTCTATTTGGGAAAATAATTTAATAATTGCGAAAAATTAATTAGAGAATTCAAGAATTTGTCAATTTTTCTAAAAATAATTTAATTTCTGAGAAGAATTTTATTATTTATAAAATGAAATAATAAAATAAATGAATATAAATAATTTATAAAATTATTTATGAAAATAATTGCATCCTTGAGAAGAAGTTTGAAAAATTCTTTTCAAAGAAATGATTTTATATAACAAATTTGATGTAAATTGTGTTTTAAATAATTGAATTTCTTTTTAAAATTATATATATTATTTATATTAACAATTAAATTCTTAAAAAAGTATTGATAACAATTTAATTCTTATAAAGAATTTCATTAAAAATTCTTTTAAAAATAATTGAATTCTTTCAAAGAATTTTATTCAAATTTTTAAGAAAAGTTTAATTTTTAAAGCTATTTATTTAAAGTTGTCTTAAAAATAATTAAAGTCCTGCGATGAATTTTAATATTCATAAAAGTAATTGAATTCTTGCAAGGAATATTATTAAAATAAAAAAAATAAAATTTCTAATTTTAACTTTCCAACATTAACTTAAATTAAAAAAATTTTCTAAAAAGAATTTTATTATTTCGAAAAATAATTGAATTTTTTCGAAGAATTTTATAAAAATCTATTTAAATGATTTTTTTTTCTTGGGAGTAAAATATCAGGAGAATTCTGTTTCAAATAATTGAATTCCTACGTGAAAAAATTTTTATTTATGAAAATAATTGATTGTTTGTGAAGAATTTTACAAACTTTTTTTTTAAAAAAATTCATTTCTTTTGGGAAATGTTTTTATTAAAATATTAAATATTCAAAATCATTGAATTACGAAAATTTAGTAAAAATAATTGAATCGTTTTAAAGAATTTTATTAAAATTAAAAAAAGTTGTTCATTGACTTTAGTAAAGTTTTTTAAAATAATTTTTTTTCAATTTTTAACAAATTTAAAGTAGTGTAAATTCTCAAGCATGAAAAAAGTAGCTATTATTAAAATTTATTAAAATTGAAATTTAGTAGAATTAAAATTTAGTAGAATTAAAATTTAGTAGAACTAAAATTTAGTAAAATTAAAATTTAGTAAAATTAAAATTTATTAAAATTAAAATTTAGTAAATATAAAATTTAATAAAATTATAATTTAATGATCCCACAGTTTTGAACGTTCAAATGAACGAAATATTTTTTATTGAAAATATTTTAATAAATTATTAATAAAAAAAAGTTTAAAAACTAAAATTTTATATTTACAAACTCAGTAATTAATTTTTTTATTAGTGACACAAAATAATTACAATAAAAATTTAATTTTTAAAAGAAATAAATAAATTTCGTTCATTTGAACGTTCAGAACTTTAGGATCTTAAAATTTAGTAAAATTAAAATTTAGTAAAATTAAAATTTAGTAAAATTAAAATCTATTAAAATTAAAATTTATTAAAATTAACATTTATTAAAATTAAAATTTTTAACATTAAAATTTATTAAAATTAAAATTTAGTAAAATTAAAATTTATTAAAATTAAAATTTATTAAAATTAAAATTTAGTAAAATTGAAATTTATTAAATTTAAAATTTATTGAAATTAAAAATATATTGAAATTAAAAATCTATTGAAATTAAATTTTATTGTGAATTAATTTCGAATTTTATTTATTTTTAAAATAATTTTTTAATTTCAATCCCTAACAAATTTAAAGTAATGTAAATTCTTAAACATGCGGAAAAAAGTAGCTTTTACTGTAACAAATAAAAAACTGTATTCAAATAGTAGCAAATCATAAAAAAAGTAGTAAATTGATTTTAGGAATCGAGCGCGAGGCCTGGTACTAATAAAAAAAAATATCAAAAATTTGGGAAAAAAATTTAATTCACATTAAAAGTATCCCGAATAATTTTAACTTTATGTTCTTCATACCGTGAGTGGTGTTAGAATAATACGCTCGTTTAATTTATATACGCTCTGTAATATATGTGAACCTGAAAAATATACACGTGCAGGTAAAAATACATTTTTATATTATTATTTTTTACATGTATACATACATACATTTATATATATATATATATATATATATATATATATATATATATATATATACGAGGGCTGAAAATACAATATACGTATATAATGTCTAGAACACACAAATGAAAAGTCTCTTTTCAAGTATGTTGACACTGGGAAATAGATAAGATAACAGATGATACCAACCAATCAGTGTACGTCTCCACGTAGACGATAATACAACGTCACTTTTGTTGTCTGTGTAAATGAAAATACACTGTGCCACACAGAACTAATAATATATTAATAAAACAAAAAGCTTAGGGAAATTAAATCACAAATATTTTTTTTAAATTATGTATATAGGTACAAAATAAGATGACTTTCAAACCATATTTGGTTATGTCACTATTGCACATATATCTTGATCTTTAAATGTTTAAAAAACAATTTCAATTTGAAAAAAAAATTTTATAATGCAATTTTCTTGACTGTGTTAAATTTGACCAAAAAAAATTTGCATCAATTTTTAATTTAATCCACGTTTTTGGTATCAATTTGTCGTAATTTGATCTTCCTTATTTTCACTTTCTACACTGAAAAAAAATGAATATTCAATTTTGTAAAAGTATTTTTCAATTTGGGGTAAAAGTGCAACAAATCGAAATTTTTGATATAAAAAATGCTAAATATTAAAAAAACTTAAGTTGAATTTAGTAAAGTTGTATTAAAATTCAAAATTAAATTAAAATTCTTGATGTTCGATGTGATTGTACTAAATTTTACATAATTTTTTTTTAAAGTTTAGAATTCTTTTTATGAAAAATTTTGGTTTTTGTTGCACTTTTTCCCCAAATTGCAAAATACTTTTATAAAATTTAATATACATTTTCTACCAGTGTATATTCAAAAGTGAAAATCCTTTCATTCAAGTAGTAATTTTTTATGTTTACTTTAAAAATTATTAATGATTTAAACTAATTGAATAGTTAAACTATTTAAACTATTTAAATTATTTAAACTATTTAAATTATTTAAACTATTTAAATTATTTAAACTATTTAAACTATTTAAATGATTTAAACTATTTAAACTATTAAGTTACAATTATCTGTAATTAACTATTAATAACTGTTTAAAAATTAATTCTTTCTTCCAACATACTTTTCAGGAAATACCGAATTGCAAAATGTTGTGCAAACTTTTTTTCGAAAAGAACTTTATTATCGATTTCGCAACAATTGAAATTTCTTTCATTATTATACTTTTTTTAAATGTGAAAAAAATTGTCAATGTTTCTATAGAGAAAAAAATCTGTTTAAAATTCGCAAACCTTAAAAGTACATACAAGCTGAATCATTAAAAATACTTTTCAATGTTAAATTAAATGTGCTTCTCATGTTTATTATAATAGTAATTGATGTGATATTTTATCGATTTCGTGATACAATTTTATCTCAAAATATAGACACTTATGTTGGACTCTTATCTCTATAGATTTCTAAAATTGAGTATAAATGCGTTCTTATAATATCGCCTGAAGTGTCGTGTATATACATATATACTATATAGAGAATCTAAAGAATCTGATGGATTTGCCAGATATGCGAAAATAGATAAACAAATTTTTTTATTTCTTACCAGTATCACAGTTTTCTTGAAAGTATCAAATTGATTCTAAAGTGGTTCTAATTGATGCCAAAAATTTAGATCAATTTTTTATTTGACCCACGTTTTTGGTATCAATTTTTTACTATTGTTTTTTATTTACTCTCTGCGATCAGATTGAAGTAAAAAAATTACCGTCAGACTGCTTTTCCTTGATATTGTCGATTTTGCCCGGAATTTTTAAAAATCATTAAATTTCTCTTTAAAAAATTGTTATCGACAAACGAAATGCTAAAATGTATTGTTTACTATTGTTTTTCATTCTTTACGATCAGAAAAAAGCGAAAAATATTTTTTAAGCCGAAATACTATCCCTAAATATATAGTCTATTTTGCCCGAAATTTTTAAAAAGCTACAATTTTTTCTTTACAAAATTGTTGTTAACAAACTAATTGCTAAAACGAAATGTTTACTATTCGCTTTTAACCTTCTCGATGAAATTAAAGTAAGAAAAAAATTTTAGCCCGATTGCTCTTCCCAAATAATGTCAATTTTGCCCCGAATTTTTCGAAAATCATCAATTTTCTCTTTGAAAAATCGCCATTAACAAACTAAATACAAAATAGAATTTTTAATATTGTTTTTACTCTTTTCGATAAGATTGAAGTGAGAAAAAACTATCGTCCAATTGCTGTCCTTAAAAATTGACTATTTTGCCCGGAATTTTCCAAAATCATCAATTTTTTCTTTGAAAAAATTGTCATTGACAGATTAAATGCTAAACTGTAATTTATTATGCTTTTCTACTCTTTACGATCAAATTAAAGTAAATGAAAAATTATAGTTTAATTGATGTTCCGAAAATTATCAATTTTGCCCCGAATTTTTAAAAATCATCAAATTACTTTTTTATAAAATTGTCACTAACAAATTTAATGCCAAACCGATTTTTCATAATTATTTTTTAGTCTTTTTGATAAAATTAAAGTAGGGACAAAAATGTAGCCCAATTGTTGGCTTTACATAATGTCAATTTTGCCCCGAATTTTCGAAAATCGTCAAATTTCTCTTTAAAAAATTGCAATTGACAAACTAAATACAAATCCGAATTTTTACTATTGTTTTTACTTTTCTTCGATCAGGTTAAAGTAGAAAAAAATCATTAGTCCAACTAATATTCCTGAATTTTGTCAAGTTTGCCCCGAATTTTCGAAAATCATCAATTTTTTTTTGTTTACTATTTACATTAAAAAACTGATTTCGAATTTTAATTTTTTAACGATTTCGTTTACTCTTTGCCACTTTCTTCGAGTGTAATAAATTCAGATCTAGTTTGGTAATAATATTAATTTTTTACATTAAAAATATTTGGAAATTCGGGGCAAAAATTTTATCATGGCTACCAATGGGGTTAAAATTAAATTAAATGCTAAACCGATACTTTTACTATTTTTTATCAGATAAAAGTAGGACAGAAGTAATCTTTGAATAACTGTCTTTAAATATTGCCGATTTTGCCCGGAATTTTTAAAAATTGACAATTTTTTCTTTACAAAATTGTTATTAAAAAACTAAATGCTTAACCGAAATGTTTACTATTCGCTTTTAATCTACTCTACGAAATTAAAGAAAGCAAAAAATTTTACCCCAATTGCTGTTCCAAAATAATGTCAATTTTGCCCCGAATTTTCGAAATTCGTCAATTTTCTCTTTAAAAAAATTGCCATTAACAAACTAAATGCAAATTAGAATTTTTGCTATTGTTTTCACTCTTTTCGATCAGATTAAAGTAGAAAAAAATTATTAGCCCAATTGATTTTTCTGAATTTTGGCAATTTTGCCCCGAATTTTCAAAAATCACTAATTTTCTCTTTAAGAAATTCCCACTAATAAACTAAATACTAAACTGAAATTTTTACTTTTGTTTTTTTGCTCTTTATGATCAGATGAAGGCAAGAATAAAATTTTAGTCAAATTTCTCTCCTTGAATATTGTCCATTTTGCCCCGAATTTTTGAAAATCTTGAATTGAAAAATTAAAAAATTGTTATTATCTAAATTATACACAAAACCGAGTTTTTTATTCTTGTAGTTTACTTTTTAGGATAACCTTTAAATGGAAAATAAATGCCTTAGTCTAATTGGTGTCCCGGAAGATTGTTTATTTTGCCCCGAATTTTCCACTTTTGTCGAAAAAAAAATTTTTAATATTTCTAATTGATAAAACTGAACAAAAATATTGATGCGTTTATATACTTGTTTTTTATTCTTTTCGATCAAATTGAAATAAAAAAGATTTAGCAAAACATTGTCAATTTTGCCCCTAATTTTTGAAAATCTTCAGTTTCTTTTTTGTTTAAAACTACATTAAAAAACTAATTTTGAAATTAAATTTTATAACGATTTCTTATACTCTTTGCCATTATTTTCGAGTGTAAAAAATTTTTGGTTCAGTTTGGTAATAGTATTAATTTTTCTTTGGAAGATATTTTGAAATTCGTGGCAAAAATTCTACCATCGTCACTCTCCAAATTTGAATTTATAAAAATGTTTACTAATCGGAACTAGAGATTGACTTTTTTGCTTTTGAATTAATAAATTTAACTAAAAAATTAGTAGATTTATTTTACTATTTATTTTTTTACTATTTATTTTTTTACTATTTTTTTTACTATTTTACTATTTTACTATTTATTAGTAAAATTTACTAATTCCAAAGCAAAAAGTCGAGTCAAGAATTCAAATTAGTAAATATTTTTACTAATTCAAATTTAGTAAAAAATTTAATTTCAAAAATTTAATAGGGTTAAAATTAATTTTCCCTTCAACTGTAAAATTACTTGGAAGCTTGGAACTATAAAGAAATCTGAAAATATTTAATTTCAGTTATTTTCTAAAGTTGGAAGGATAAAATTTTATTGAAATATTCGGACAGCACGAAGGATTTGCTTTTTTCAGGTTTTTTTTCAAATGTAATAGATTAACTTCTGTTTCTTTCACTTTTTTTTGCGTTTTACAAAAAAATGTATTCGGCGCCGCTTTGCAACCTGTACAAACAATTGTCCATTACATACAGTTATATATGATAATCGCGTTTGACGTCAAATATTAAATGATTTCGCTGCGTGAATCAGGCTGCTTAAATTGCCCCCTTCTAGATTGGATGATAGCTGCACGCTAAGTTGGCCGACAACCACTTCAACATAAATAAGATAGTACCCATTCTGTAGAGTTGCGATAGATGGGGCGATTCGTTGAGAAGGGACGACATCGGTCAGTGTACAATCATTCAACAATACAACTAAATATAATTGTATGAGTAATAAAAGAATTCTTTTTTTCCCATTTTAATAGTTCAATATCCAACAAATTTTTTAGCAATTAAGCCGATTTTTTTGAAAAACTTTAATTGATGATCAAAATATTTTAAAATATCCGTTATTCAAAAAAAAAAAAATTGAATGAAGCTTTCTAAAAACAACCTATTGAGAGAGTTTTTCCAGTCGGCCTCCATATTGAATCCGCCATTTTGAATTTATTTTTAAAAGCACCAGTTTTATAATTTTGATTTCAAAAAAGACTACTGAACGTGATAAAAATTTTATTCGAATTTCATCACTTCTTTTTAATTCGAAATTATTTATTTCAAGTACTATTTAATTAAAAATTTAAATTTACTTAAAGTCAAATTTTTAATTTATTTAAATAAATTAAAAATTTGACTTTATTTGACTTTATTTTTTTATTAATTTGATTCTAGGTAAATTAAACTTAAATTTCGACCCCTAGTAGAGTTTTCCCACCATTTTTCATAGTTTTAAATTTATTTTAAATTCTTAAATTTTAACTACTCGTTTGAATTTTAAATTAGTAAAAATGTTTAATAACTTGAATTAGTAACTGACTTTTTGCTTTTGAATAAGTAAATTCAATTTATTAAACTAAAAAATTAGTAGAAATTACTATTTATTAGAAAAATTTACTAATTCCAAAGCAAAAAGTTAGTCACTAATTTAAAACATTAATTTCAAAATTATTTCAAAATTCAATTTATTTCACTAAAAAATTAGTGGAAATTACTATTTATTAGAAAAACTTACTAATTTGAAAGCAAAAAGTTAGTCACTAATTTAAAACATTATTTTTTAGATTTCTAAAAATTATAACTATGAACATTTCAAGATTCAATTATTTTCTACAATTTTGAACCAAACTTTAACTCTGAATCAATTATTATCTATATGAATTTTCAATCATTTTTTGCAATTTCTTCAAAAATTCAATTATTTAAATAAAAAAATTCAATATTCTTTTTAATAATAAAAAGTGTCAATTTTTTAAAGATTATTAAAGTAGAATATTATTAAAAATTAATAACAATAATTTTTTAATATAGAAATTTGTAAAATTAACTTTTTGAAAAATATATTTCTAACCAACATTGAAAGACAATAGTTTTACACAATTTCATACAATTAAAAAAAGGCCGATAAAAATAAATTTATTAAAATCTTTTTAAAAATAATTTTAATTTAGTAAAACTTTTGAAAAATAATTGCAATTTAATAAATTTTTTTTAAAAATAATTAAGCATTTAAAAAATATATAAAAATAATAAAATTTTTTGAAGAATTTAAATTGAAAATGATTTCTGCAAAATTCTAAAAAAGTAGATAAATTTTAAAAAATTTTAATTTACTTTCTTCAAAAAATAATCAAGTCTTCAAAAATTAAGATAAAACAATTTTAAGAATTACTTTTTTTATAAATATTGAAATGTAGTTTGTCGAAAATAATTGAAAAAATTTTGTTGAGTTTAAAATTCTTTAAAAGTGATTTTTAAAAAATTGAAATAAAATACTTTTAAAGGGAATAATTTATTTTGCATTAAATTTTACAAAATTTTGATTATTTGAAATCTTTTTGAATTGTATATATATATATATATATATATATATATATATATATATTTCAAAAATTTAGTTATAAAACTTATTCAAAAATAAATTTCCAAAAAAAATTGTCTATTATAATTTTTAGAATAACAAAAATCGAAATAAGTTGCATTTTATACTAAAACTGTGGTTTTTTGTTGCAAATCTTGGAAGAAAAGTCGAAAAAATCGCAGTTTTTTTAATATAAGTCAATAAAAGTCGTATTTTTGGAAAATATTGGAAAAAATCATATAAATTACACGAGGCCTACAATTCTTTATTACATTACTATAATAATAACAAATTAAAAATTTTTCTTATCAACATTTTTTAATTTAGTTTCATTAATTATAATTATTTTAACATATAAAAATAATTTATGTGTTTCTTTTAGCTGAAAATTGTAAAATGAGAATATTTTGAGGTTATCTTTAGGATCTGAAACATTTGCACGATTACTATTATCACTATTGTCACATTTTGGCGGACTCTTAACATCTATATAGATTTTGTAACAAAGAGAATTTTTTTGAGGTTATATTTTAGGGTCTGACTTCGGTGGTGTTTGTATATAAAACGATTTTTGCAAGAAAAAAATACAATTATATACGTAAAACTAAAAAATATACAATTTATAATTTAAAATATTCAAAAACACTCACCGATTGTTAATTTACCAAAAACTGTCAAATCAATTCCAACTTTCAGATTAAATACGTTTACTATACAATTGTTCGTCCTTCTTTCAATCATCATGACACTGTCTTGACACTGATTTCGTTTTTGAATCCCGAAAGAAAACTGTTTGCTTCAACTATCAAATTGCGTTTAAAATAATTCAGTATAAATTACAAATCGTGATACTAATTGACTAGCGAATAGATTAACTGATACTTGTAAATTGTATTTTTTCACACTTTTATCAAATCGAGATAATTTTAACACACTTTTTTTATATTCGAAAAACTGAATTTGTAAACTTTTAACTGATCGTCTCTCGTTCCACTGATGCACAAGGAATGAGAGAACAGGTTGTCTCCCAGGGTTGTGTAGTTGGATTCTAGTATTATATTAAAAAAATACGTTCCCAACTCTGCTGTCGACAGGGTTGAGACACTTTGACTTTTTTCAATATAAAAAAAAACAATAGAAATTGTAGAAAATAACAATCAATAATAATAAACATGTATTTTAGATTCGAAGTAAAACATTACTGATAAAAAATATTTTCTATGTACAAATATTGAGAGATAAAATAAAGGTTGTAAATTACTGTGTAAAATTACCTCGAGTGTGTTAGTTACCCAACTGTGTTGTTGACATTTTAACGGCTTCGTTGTCTTGTTATTAGTAACTCAGTATGTTTTGTTTTCATTCTTTCGATATAAAAATTCTCTGCAATATTTGCTAACAGTAAAAATATCTAGTCGTGAGAAAGATAGTTTTGATTGTTTTCACAAAAAAAAAATGTCTGTGCAATAAATTATCCATCAAATGTCATATCGTGTGTTTGTAAAAAAATTAAGTTACAAGGTTATGTTGTCTTTTGGCGGAATATAACTACTATCTTGAAATGAAAGGAGACATTATTATTCTTATTATTAATATTATTATTATTATTACTCGATAATGGTATTATAGAACAAAATATTACGGAAATATTTCTTTAAAAAATTTTTGTTTTCCGAGTGAGTAGAAAGATTTATAATTTAGCTCCTGTTGAATGGCAAATTTACTACCGCGCTGTTAAGCAAAGTTCATACTGAAGGCTGTGTTTAATTTCTTTCGAAACGAAAATTGAAATAATAGAGAAAATAATTTACAATTTGACGAAAATTTTTCGTTATTTATTTATTTATTTAAATTGCATATAATTTAAAGGATTGTGTTTATATTTTTTTATATTTTAATATACAAGAAGTGTAAAATATCTAGTTTAATAATACTCTTAACAATATAATTAATTTAATTATATACGTATTTATAACTATTGATATTTATAATTATGTTTATAAGAATATTTTATAATTATATTGTATAGTTATATTTATAATCATATTTATAATCATATTTATAATCACATTTATAATTATATTTTTAATTATATATATAATTATATTTATAATTACATTTATAATTATATTTATAATTACATTTATAATTATATTTATAATTACATTTAAAATTATATTTATAATTACATTTATAATTATTTTATAATTATATTTATTATTATAATTATAATTATATTTTATAATAAAGATTTATTATTAATTAAAGCAAGCTACATAAATGCAGTTTGTATTTGCTGAAAAATATTTTCTTATAAACAAAATAACAAAAATTTTTAATAACAGTTTTCTTAATTGCATTCATTTTTATTTCAATCATATAATTTTAAACTTTTACTGCACAATTTTATTTCAGTAAATTTTTTTGATTTATCTTTCATTTACAAAACATGATTATTTTTCTTTATTTCCAAAATTATTTTGCAATTTTCATTTATTTTTAATTATTTGCAAAAATTTTATTGCACAATAAATTACACTTTTGAATCCTATTAAATTGTTTTGCATATTCGATGAATTTAACAAAATTAAGGAAAAACATAAAACAGATTCTTTAAAGAAAACCATTTTTCGAAATTATTTATATGTAGATCTTACGTATTTTTCTTAAGGGCATGCTATTATTATTTTGATACCCTTAAAAGCACGAGCCTTCTTGATTGTCTCTATATAGTATCCTAGAAATACTATATTATAATATTCAATTGCAAAAATACTGTTACGTAGTTAAAAGATTTGAAAATATTGTTCAATGCGTTTCATTTATTATATTATATTATATACTTTTATTTATTTATTAATTTTTTAATTGTAGGTGAGTTTAGTTTTTCTACATCACGAAAACATTTTTTTGCTCCAGTGTTTTTATTTTCTTCCCTAAAAAGTAAAAAGCTTTAAAAATTTTTTGGAAATCAGTTTTCTAATTTAGAGAATAAGATATAATTGAAAAAACATTTATGCTAAATTTGAAAATATAAATATTTAATATTTTATTATTAATAATTAAATTTAAATTTTCTTTTTCAGGGCAGGCGATTTACTCTCGATTAATGTATCAAAATGTTACATGAAATCAAGCTGAAATAATCAAAATTATTTTGGCCGAGAGTATTTGAAAAAAATTATTTATAATCAGTAGAAGAAAAAAAACATATTTTTGCGGAAAAAAATACAATTTATAAAAATACAATTTATTAAAATTCATATCGATAGTTAATTTCAAAGAAGTGAAAAAACTGTTAATACTTGAAAATAGGAGGATTCTTTTCTTCTTTCAATATGTAACAAAATTTAAAAGAAATTTTGGCAATAACTATAATACATTCTTTAGAATAATATTTTTAAAGTGTTTTTATAAATTCTGCTTCAGAAAGTTTTCCTAAAACGATACAATTTTTTATCGTCTTAGATTAATTAATTACCGTTCATTAATTCACTGTAGTTATCAGCTTTTAGGGTAGCTGTTACTTCATACCATTTGCTATTGAAAAATATTAACAGATTTTTTCCAAAAGAATAGTTAACTTACTTTCTTAGAAAAAAATCTTTCCGTCCGCCCTAAAAGTTAATCAAGTCACTGTAAAAAGTATTTAAATAAGAGGAGCAACGTCCCAACTATCTATCTCGTCAGTGGAACGAGTTCCCCTCTGTTGTGCATTTAAGAAAGTACAACTATTCTTTGGACTATTCGGAGCTGATTTACAAGCAATTCGTAAATAGTCACTGGCCCCTAACCAAAAACCTTTAGTCTCAAGACTCGTGCTTGTTGAATCTTCATTATTTAGAAAATCATCATTTCTCAACATTGGTGAAATGTTCATGAAATTTTCATTAACAATATTACTTGACGATAATGAATCGATATTAATTGGAAACACTTCAGTGTCACAAAGTTTTTCCACGCATGGACACGAATTACTGGAAATCATACTCTCAACTTGTGATAGTCTTCCAGGACAAGTGATAGTTCCCTTGCATGGACTATTATCGGCGATTGATTCAAGTTGACTTCCATTACGAATACTTTTTTTATCGAGTTGATCGGAACTGGCGAAGCGCAATCGTTTCGGTGATTCACTCGAACATCGTAGAAATGTTGTCCTTGTGAGGGCTTTATTTTTTAGGGAACTCCTTGGCACTAGGGGATCCATTGTTATCGCTTTCTTTGTAATAGAACAGTTTCCAATACGTCGTAAGGATCGTTCCTTTGAACGAATTTCTCGCATAGTTGGATCTTCGCCTATCAGCCAATAGGTCATTCTTTCGCCCTTTCCCTTTAGTGAAATGATGCCTCGTTCTATTAAATTAAAGCCACATTGCTGATCGAGGAGGAGCTTTGTCTCGAGACTGCAATGTATCTTTAATGCTGTGGGGAAAAAAAGTGAATTTATTTTTGTTTCAATTTTTTTTGTAATTTAAAAAATTAATATTACGTGATCCAGTTGATTCCATTCTGCTCGCAGTGTTAACTGTGTCCCCAAATAGGCAATATCGTGGCATTTTCAAACCAACAACACCCGCACAAACTGGACCTGAAAATAATTTTTTTCTTATTTCCAATATTTGCCATTTCAATGACGCTAAAATTGCTCTGATTGCGACTAGGTAAATAGAATCTATGTTCAATCAATGAAAATTTACGTTAATGTTAATGGATTCCCAAGAGGTATGAAACTTGCGTTGAATATGCTGAATAAACCGCAGAGAGAAATTTACATTGATTTCAAAGGGAATAGATTTCTATTTTTCGACATGTCCTGTTTGGTTTCCATAAATTAGAATTATAAACTATTTTTTTCATTTTTAGTGAATTAATTTCTTTTTAAATTTTTATTAAAATGCTTTGTAGGCGACAGTTCAAAGGAAAATATTAATTGTTGTATGTACGTGTTGCATTACTCTCACCTGAGTGTATTCCTATGCGTAACTGCAATTTGTCTAACGGTCTGTGACGAATCGTGAATTGTTTGACTGCATTTAGAAGACACAAGGACATACTGGCTATTTCACTTGCGTGCTGAATTCCATTTCGTATTGGCAGTCCACTCACCTGAAATAGAAAATTAAAATGATACCCATTTGAAACTAATTTGATTGCCTTGAATTATAATTAAATTGTATTAAATTATTTACTAACGTCAATTACTTATTATTTAGAAAAAATATTCATTTCTCTAGACAGCAATCTAACAGGATGGAAAATTATTTTCATGTTGATAGTGATAACAAGTGGTCGGGTGGTGAAGAAAGGGTGGTTCGGAGTAACACATTTCATCGATTTACTAAGTGCGCCGTGTTCCCGATTTTATTTTTGTAATAGAGAACTGATCAAATAGTTCTTTCAATTGTAAAGATTGAAAAAAGTTTTCCCTTCACCTTAAATTCTGCAAAAGAGGCATAAAAGACAATCCAAATATCAATTGACCTTATTTTCCGTGTTTTAATACCCTGTTGACGTAGAGGATTTATTTTTTCATTAACTGATTAGAACAAAATTCCAAAATAAAGATGCAAGTCGAGCAGACATATCCAATTAGAGAAAGAAAAAGAATTTGACTAATTGTCACCACGGATTCGGATTGCCTGGAATTGCAAGATTTTCCAGATTTGAAGAAACCTTCTGTCGTTGTAGAATATGATTGCATCCACTTTTCCTTAATGCCGGAGTCGATAAATCTTTGTATTACTTGATCAAAACGGGTGATATAAGGTGAACCTGCACCAAGTAGGGCAATATTAGGAGCCGACGGAAAGTGTCCTCTCAAAAATTTCACTAATGACTGTCCACATTTATCTCTTTTATTACGAACCAAATTTTCCGCTCTTGGTATTTGCATAATACAGGATAAATTTCTAAATTTCAATAAATCTTGCACGCATTCGTCTTCTTTGGAATACATAATTGTCGATTTGTTTAAAATCTTTTGCAGAACATCGTCGGTGGTATTTTTCAAACCAAAAAAGTAGTTTCTATCGATCATGATTGTTAGATTTGAGGAGAGAACATCTTCAAATGTTTCGTATTTAAATGGTGGTGGGGGATGTATTTGGATACGCGTTATTGATGTGAAAATTTCCGAAGAGAACATTATGCATCCGATGACAAACGCTACGAATATTATTCTCTCTGTTGTTGCTGTTGGTTCTTTTGGAATAACTGAGCCCAAAACAATTCGGACCAAGTAGTCGCTCTTCCATTTCTCTGTATTGAACTGCAAAATTCGCGAAATAATCCCAAAGAAAATGGGTAGAATCATTACTATTAAGATATTCATTATTTGCCATTGGAATGTTGCATTATTTATATCTTTCCTGATGAGCGGTACAACCAATCCGAGTTCTGATTTTCGTAAACCTTTATTGCTTTCGAGACCTCTTCCATTACAGATCGCGATGGACGTTTCACTGGCAGATATCTGAATTTCGTTATCGTAAAGAGCTCTATCGACTCCTGAATTTTCTGTTCTTATACAACTCAATGTACCCCAAATTGCAATTTCTGATTTTACGACTGTAAAATTTAAATGTTTTCTCAAATGATCTAATTTTGTGATTCCCAATCCAGAAATTGTTTTTGACATTCGTGAAATAATTACATCTGGAGGAGCATGTAGAAGATTAGCAACAAGCCGGTAACCATGCAGATTTTTCAGTTTGTCAGGAAACCAAATCGTTTCGCAAGAAGCTGTATCATTTGTAATCAACTTCAAAAAAGGATTGTAATATAGAACTTTGTGATCAGTGTAGTGTGCTCCACGGTTGTCATTAGTGATAAGGGTCTTGATGGTCTGTTTGACGATTTCAATTACAGTAAAATCCAAAAATTGTTCGATCCATAGTGTTTCGAAAAATTCTTGGTAACTTGGCATTTCATTGTAAAGCAACAGCAAACATTTAGGTCGTCGTTTTGATTCAGAGAGTTTTACCAAAAAGTCGATCGTCTCATTCAGTTTGCTGTTAATTTCAGAATCCGTAAGAATAAATAGCGAAATTCGTGGATTGTAGGTAATGAAATCCGAATATGAGAGTTCGTTAAAATTCGACAAGGTGCATTCGTGAACTAGAATAGTTTTCGATAATTTTTCAATAATCTTGTTGATGATGGGATCATAAATCACCGATGTGTCGTGAATCAAAAATATCACCTGATAAATGTTTCGATCAGTTTTCACACTTTCTTCAAGACTCTCAATCCATTTGGTATCTTTACCTCCTGATACTAAACAGTTCGAAATTATCAGTCCTAAAACGATGATTAATTTTAACAGCATGTTCGAAATTCTTCCAAATTCAACCTGTACTATTAAATATAGTTTTACAATTTTTTCTTTTTGTTCCTATGCTTCGTTTTATTAAAGTTCCAAATAGTTAGAAGCAGACAAACAAGTTTCACTATTATTTAAAAAAACGAATTGAAAACATTAACATGGCACTTCATTGCACTACTCGTAGAGAAGCTATCCATCAAATGATGGCGTTTGTCTTTATCGTTGAAATTTGTTAGTGACCTTTAGTTTGAAAGCATTTTTTTAATCCTAATAATTTTCAAGGTTAAAATGCAAATGACAATTGAAAAATGCTTTTAAGTTTATTACAATAGAGGGTATACTTTTCTTGATGAGACATTTCAATATGGTTAGTATCCATAATGATAAAAAAGTAATTCCAATATGAAAACACAGCTTGAGCAGACATATCCAATCAGAAAAAGAGAAAGAATTTGACTAATTGACACGACGGATTCGGATTCTCCAGAATTGCAAGTTTTTCCAATTTTGACTGAATATTCCGCCGTTGTAGAATATGATTGCATCCACTTTTCCTTAATACCAGAATCGATAAATTTTTGCAACACTTGACCAAAGCGGGTACCATAAGGTGTACCTGCGCCAAGTGGAGTAACACTTGGAGCAGATGGCAATTTTCCTCTCAAAAATTTAACGACTGGCTGTCCACATTTATCTCTTTTATTATGAACCAAATTCTCCGCTCTCGATATTTCCATAATACAGGATAAATTTTTAAACTTCAATAAATCTTGCACGCATTCGTCTTCTTTGGAATACATAATTGTCGATTTGTTTAAAATCTTCTGCACAATATTGTCTGGAATTTCTTTCAAGAGGAAAAAGTAGTTTCTGTCGATCATGATTGTTAGATTTGAGGAGAGAATGTCTTCAAATGTTTCGTATTTAAATGGTGGTTCGGGATGCATTTGTACACGCGTTATTGACGTGAAAATTTCCGAAGAGAACATAATACAGCCGAGGATAAATGCTACGAATATTATTCTCTCCATTGTTGCTGTAGGTTCTTTGGGAACAACTGCTCCTAAAACAATTCGAAGCAAGTAGTCGCTCTTCCATTTTTTTCTGTTAAAGTGCAGAATTCGTGAAATGATCCACAAGAAGAGAGGTAAAATCATCACTTTTAAGATATTCATTAATTTCCACTGGAATGTTACATAATTGACATCTTTCTTGATAAGCGGTACGACCAATCCAACTTCTGATTGTCGTAAACCTTTTGTGTCTTCAATACTTTTTCCGTTACAAAACCCGATGGACACTTCGGTTGCCGATATTTGAATTTCGTTATTGAACATAGCTTGAACGATTCCTGAGCTTCCTTCTCTTCTGCATGTTATTGTTCCCCAATTGGTAATTCCTGATTCTACGATTGTAAAATTAAAATATTTTCGTAAATTCTCTAATTTCGTGATTCCTAGTCCGGAGATTTTGTTCGATGTCTGTGAGACGATTACATCTGGAGGAGCATGAAGAAACGTCCCTACAAGTCGATAACCATGCAGATTTTTCAGTTTGTCAGGAAACCAAATAGTTTTGCAATTAGCTGTATCATTTGTAATCAGCTTCAAAAAAGGATTGTAGTGAAACACCTTGTGATCAGTGTAGTGATCGTTAAAATTGTTATCATTGACAGTCGGTTGAAAAGTCTGTTGGCCAATTTCAATTACAGTAAAATCCAAAAACTGTTCTATCCATAGTGTTTCGAAAAATTCTTGGTAACTTGGCATTTCATTGTAAAGCAGCAGCAAACATTTAGGTCGTCGTTTTAATTCAGAGAGTTGTACCAAAAAGTCGATGGTCGCATTCAGTTTGCTGTTAATTTCAGAATCCGTAAGAATAAAAAGCGAAATTCGTGGATTGTAGGTAATGAAATCCGAATATGAGAGTTCGTTAAAATTCGACAAGGTGCATTCGTGAACTAGAATAGTTTTTGATAATTTTTCAATAATCTTGTTAAAGATGGGATCATTAATCACTGATATGTCGTGAATCAAAAATATCACCTGATAAATGTTTCGATCAGTTTTGACACTTTTTTCAAAACTCTCAATCCATTCGTTATCATTACTTCCTATTACGAAACAGTTCGAAATTATCAATCCTGAAACGAGGATTAATTTTAACAGCATGTTCACAATTGTTACAGTTTGAAACCGTTAGATTAAAAGGTCTTTTAGGATTTTAAACTATTTTAATCTAAAATTATCTTTATAAGTATGTTTCCTACTATTTGGAATTTCAAACAGGTTTAACTATTATTCCACAAGAAGAGAATTAAACACTCTGACGTAGCACTTCATTGGACTTTTCGTAGAGAAGCGTTTTTCCAAATGAAAAATTTTTTATTTGACATAAAAATTTGATGGGTACAATTTAGCTGAAAGCTATTTTTTATCTGAATGATTTCTATGGTTGAGAATGACATTTGAAAAATGCTTTTATTTTTATTATAAGAGTGTATATTCTGTTTTTTTTGCCTGGAGATCGCAATCTCTTGAACATTGAAATGAAATTGATTAATGAAGTTTTAGACCATAGAAGTTACTTATCTAGGATCACATATGTACAGAATTTAATTTATTTAAATATTTTTCAGGTCAGTCGGTGGACTCGTCAAGAGCAGTACAAGAAGGTAAAGTAAAAAAAATTATTTATGATCAGTAGAAGAAAAATACATAAAGGAAATGCCTATTCGTACACCAAATTATTCCTTAAGGTCATATTTTTATAATAAAAGAAGAAAAATTCTTTTCCTAGTCTGTGGTTGTTTTGAAAACCAACAATAATATTAGTACTTCAGTTTAGTAACAATTTGGATTTCACTAAAGTAGAAAAGTTTTTTCTAAAGAAAATTTGAACAGCAAGAAATAAAAGATTATAAACCTTTAGAGTTTACGGTTTAGTTTAGCAATAATTTTGGTTTCGATTAAATTTCTAAGGAATGTAATATTGTAGTGGCGAGGCTTTTCACTAAAAAATTTGAACCTGTAAGATTTATGATCAGTAGAAGAAAAATACGTAAAGTAAATGTTATTCATCGTGACTTTTTTCTATAGTATATGGGACACGTGACATAGCAATTACGTACTCGTTTCAATTTTAGAAATAATTTAATTACAATAATATAATTAAAAAAGTTCTATTTCACGCTATGTACGTCCAACTCTATTATCTGATAGAATATAGCAATGTAACAGATTGTTTGCAAGTTCCAATATCTGCAAATTAATTTCCCAATTATTGTATCAATTACATCATTATATTCATCCTAGAGGTTATTGTGGAGCCATTAAATTGTCATTTTCATTAGAACTGCCATATTCTAAACAATACACATTTTGCAAATTCTACTTCACTAGATAATTTATGCATATTTTAGGATAATGAAATCGTTATTGAAACAATTTCACAATGTTCTGAATTTAATGGATAAATTGATTAATTTGCTTCTAGTAGTATTCACTCTAATAATAATTAGAGTTACACTTCTTGTAGCCATTCTGATTAATGTAATTATAGAAGAAATAGAGATAATTTAATTTTACGGTTCAGAATACAAGCGCTGCATTGCAGTTTCGTCTATTATTAGATTTTTATGAAAGTAAAAGTATTTATACAGTAAAATTACTCACCACCATGTAAGCGTCGCCTATAGTCTCTACTTTATAAACATCGTAATTTTCAATCGTCGAGTCAAAGCACGTGTACAAATCATTCAGGAAGTCAACTACCTAAAAGTAAAGCATTTAAACTTTTCAGTAACTCCACGTTGGTTGTTTTATTTATGTACAAGAGTTATTTTTGAATTTCGAACATTTGCATTTGGAATTTATTTCTCCAAGGTGAAAACAAACAAGAGGGTTTATTTTTTTAATTTCTTTTTCTTTTAATGGAATGCATGACCAAATGGAAACATTAATTGGTGGATTGAATTTCACATTGCGGAATTTTCATCAAAATCAATTGAGGTGGTTTTTTTAGTTTTTACAAATAGAATCGATAAATGGAATTAAAAAAGTATATCCTACCTGAAGTGGTGTACTTTCTGCTGACATGGAAGTAAACCCAACGATATCGCTAAAGTAGATGGTGACAGAGTCAAAACTTTCAGCTTCAACTTTATTGCCTCGTTTCAATTGCTCAACAACGTATCTTGGCAGCATTTCGAATAGTAGTGCATCTAAATGAAAACTCTAATTTGTGTTAATTTGCTTAATTATAAGGTCAACGAGAATTAAAACTCTACTCGCAAGATGAGAAGTAATGTTACTTTAATATTCAGAGTAATTTATTTGTGACTTCGTTTAGTTTAATTCTGAAAGAGTCAGTGGGACACAAAATTTTAATTCGAAGTAATACAACGCTTACCTGTTTTTTTCTTCTCCTCCGTTAATTGATCAGTTCGCTCGTCAACAAGGGCTTCGAGATTATTTGCATATTTCTCCATCATCGCCATCATATTGTCAAAAATATTTGGTTTCCTGAAAAATTTTCTTATCTAACGAATACATTTACACAAAGAGGAATTCAGTGGTCTATTAAAAGTTAATAAAGGTACATCCTTAATTATTTCAGATAACTTACATTCCCTTTCGTAAAGGTCGAAGTTTATTTCTTATAATTTTGAAATCAGGTCGCAATTCCGGATCCTCTGCCCAACATTCTATTAGACAATCCCTTATGAAATCAAAATTATTTTCTAACTGGCCTAGGGGTGGTCTGCAACAATTTTAAAATGTTTAAACTAATTCAAAGTTCTGCAATAGTTTTTAAAATATATTTTTTTACCTATAAGGAGGTGAATTTATTTCTCGAGTTATAATTCTTTTGAGAATTTCCGGAGGCGTCAGATCAGTGACTCCAAAGGGTCCATGACGTCCTTGCAATTCGTAGAGGACTATCGCGAACGAATAAATATCTCCTTTTTGATAATTTCTTGCTGTGGGTTCACATATTTTTGTTGCTCGTATCAATTCGGGTGCTCGATAAAGTAAAGCTATTGAAAAAAGTAGAGAGTTTGTTTTAAATGACAATTTTTTTATTTGTCGAAATTTGGAATTTTAGAAAAAAACAAGAGTAGAAATTTTAAATAATTGTAATAGTGAAATAACCTTGATGTCTACTATGCTTTTTACTAAAAAATTTGAACAGCAAGAAATAAAGGATTATAAACATTAATTAGTAATAGTGTAATTGTAATAGTATAGCAACCTTGATATCGCTTTATTATATCCTCTGGATCATAATCAGCGTCGCGTTTAAACTCATGAAATCCGAAGTCTGCTAATTTCACCACCCAACGTGAGTCTACTAGGCAATTTGATGTACTTAAAGAGCCATGGTACTTCATGACGGATTCGTGTAGAAAAATCATTCCCTTAAAAACGTAATGTTCTTTAATAGGTACAAAACATGAATACTGTTAGTTTAAAAAATATTTTTTAAAATTTAGAAACACTTACCCTTACAATATCACCTACTAACGAAGCCATGAACATATTGTCAAGTTTGATGTCTTCGTTTTCCAGTATGTCCTGCAAAATAAAATATATATAATGCGTTAGATTTTGTTTGACGTTAAGCAGAAAAAATTAATTTAGAATCCACAGGCTTAAAAATTGTCAATTTGTTTTTTGGAAATAAATCATTTTCTTATCTTTTCATTTTTTTCATATTCATTGACGTGACCAGGAAATGCACTTCTTGATTATTCAGAAAAGTTCGTAAACTTTTTTTTTAAAGAAAATTTCAGTAAAATATTATCTTAAATTAAATGTTATATGTTTCTGATCACGTCCTTTTGTACGTACCAACCTTTAAACTTCCCCGGGCACAATATTCAACGACAATGCAAATATTTGGTGGATCTGTACAAGCGCCGATGAAAGCATTTAAATTATCATGTCGCAAATCTCGCATCTAAAATTAATTTAAAAAAAAACCTTTTAGAAGGAAGAAATTATTGCAATTCAAAGATTGTAACTTCGTCTAAAATAAATTCAATTAAAAATTAATCCAATAGTCCATTAAAAATAATAACATCAAATATCTGCCTTTGGAATATTTTTCCAATTATTCTCCATTTAGAAATGATATAAGAAATTATTATTTCAAGAAGGGAGAATTATTTGCTTTCAATACGAACCACTTTTAGCTCCTTTTTCATCTCCCTTGTAATCTCGATTGATTTTTTCCTCACTTTCTTTACGGCAAAAATTCGACCCTTGTAAACGCCTACTTGTGTGTAAATCATCGAATAACGAAAATCAGCATCAGGATTTGAACTCAGCGAAACTTGACTAGTTCTTACGAAAGGCTGACTCTGCAAATATATTTAATTTACGGTTCAACATCCTCCTGAGAGAAAAATAGTAAATTGTTCAATAAGTAGAAAGTGGTGACGAAATCTTTAGCTTTACAATACCTCATTCCCCACAAGATATTTAGGATTAGATTTTATAATTACAAACATATTACTTATTGTAAAGTTAAACCTTTAATGGTATTTTGAATTTTTCGAAAATTTACCTTTGAATTTGTCTTTACAATTTGATCATTATTCGCTGTGACATCTTTAGATTCCTTTAATTGGATATCTTTATAATTAACTTTCCAAAGAAGTGAATCAAGTTCCTGTTCGTATCTCCAGTTTCTGTATAGGATTAACAATATTGCTAATAAAACCAGCATCAATCCGCCTACGGTTCCTCCTACTATTTCACCAGTATAAGCTGTGGGTAATTAGAAATAAATTCAATTTACATTAAATTAATTTGCTAGAATTACTGAAGGTTTATTTACCGTTCATGTAATTCTAATTAGGGAATTTATTTCTTAATGTTAATAATAATCTATACTTAATTAATAATTTACTATTAATCATTTAGCTTCATTTTTACAAATCATTTACAAGATGAATTTAAATTTAATCAACAAAGTGGTAAAATGAGTAAGGGTATTTGTTATCCCTGTGGCAGAGTATGCAAATCTTTTAAAAACAATCCTTTTAAATACTTAGCATACAATTTCAAGAGGATCTAGCCTAGAACTTTGCATTCCTGGCAAAGATTACGCTATGCACCTAATAGAAAGTGCCGAAAGCATTTGCAAATGCAAAGAAGCATGAGAATAGCTTTTCCAAGGAGAAAAGAGAGAGGGCAGAATTTCTGAACGCTTAAGTTTCTTTAGAACACAATAGACTTTTTATTATACTACATTATGTGGGTATGCTACAGATGTATATGTATTTATAAGACGGCATTTGCATAAAACTATCAGACGTTTTTCTCAAATTTAAACTTTTGGATAGACTCCAAAAAGAATATCGAATATAAAAATAATGTTTAGTATCAGTAAATTAAAGTAACTGGACTGTAAAGATATTGGAGGAAGTTCTAATCCCAAATATTTTTTAAAATTCTTTTTATAGAATTATAATTCTTTTGTAGATGCAAAAAAATTATAAAAAATCTAGATTGATTATAATGTAGTGACGGGGTAGTTTACTAAAGATCATTTGAACAGCAAGAAATAAAAAATTATAACTTTGGGCGTTACTTATATGATAAAGTAACAAGACTATAAAACATTTAATATTTACTTACAGTTGCACTTTTCACCATGATATCCACAGTAGGGCTCCGCTACTGGTGGTCCATTTCCTAGCCATGTTATTTCTCTAATAAAATGTAATTTCTGTTGGCGAAAAAAACATGGATTTTGCATTTGTAAAATAGCTTTGCCCAGATATTTGATTAACATCAGAAATTTATTTAAGCAAATTATAATTTTCATAATAATAATTTACATTAAAAATGTTTCTAACTAAGAAATATTTTCCAAAACACTTTTTTTGAAGAATCATTTTCCTTTTATAAAAACTAAAACCAATAAACCAAGCTCAAAATAGATAGTAAAGGCGTAAAATTTACCGGAAGATTTGTCTTTTCGTCTTTACCGATAAAATGTGCAATCGGGTAAAGTCCATGTCCCTTTGGGGATCGATTATCTAAAGCGATTAGAGTATAATTGCCCTCTGCGTCGCCATTTTCATCCATGTACACCATGTACCTGCACATAGACATCAGAGCTAACAATTTAACAATCTACCTGTTGCTGTATATGACCAGCACTTAATATAAAATATAGTATTATGTAATCCGATAACAGTTTCATGTGCATTAATCATTTTAATAAACTGTTAGTTTTGATGGAAAAATTTATTAAATTGGAAAAAAAATTTAACACTTAAATCAACTTTATATTAAAATATATTATTTTCCGTTTATGATCTGCATTATATTTATAGTATTTTTTGAAAAATTTATTCCTTCTATTGAAGGTTTTTATAGTAAAAGAAGAGAAATTCTTTTCTCCGTCTGTAGATTTTTTGAAAACGAACAATAATTTTAATACTTCAGTTTAGTAATAATTTGGAATTCGCCAAAAATTAAAAAGCAGGTATTTTCTAAAAAAAAATATGAACAGCAATAAATAAAAGATTATAGACCTCTAGAAGTTACAGTTTAGTTTAGCAATAATTTTGCTTTCGATAAAACTTCTAAAGAATGTAATATCGTGGTGGCGAGGATTTTCACTAAAGAATATTTGAACAGCAAGAAATAAAGGATTATAAACATTTGGAATTTTCAGTTTATTATAGTAACAATTTTTGTTTGGGTAAAATTTCTAGGGAATGTAACACTGTCGTGACGGGGCTTTTCACTAAACAATATTTGAACAGCAAGAAATAAAGGATTATAAACCTTTAGAATTTTCTGTTTACTATAATAGTAACAATTTTTGTTTGGGTAAAATTTCTAGGGAATGTAATACTGTCGTGACTGGGCTTCTTACTAAACAATATTTGAACAGCAAGAAATAAAGGATTATAAACATTTGGAATGTTCAGTTTATTATAGTAACAATTTTTGTTTGGGTAAAATTTTTAGGGAATGTAATACTGTCGTGACGGGGCTTTTCACTAAACAATATTTGAACAGCAAGAAATAAAGGATTATAAACATTTGGAGAAGTCAATGTGAACACGAAAAATCTTGGAATCAGTCACGTGACTATCTTAGGATCTAATAAGTCAGGGAAGAAATTCATAGTCATAGTTACTGATCAACAGGAAGCAGATATGCTGGAAAAGTTGTGACGATTAAGCATACGTTGCAGCAAGGTAAAGCGACAATAATTTGAATGTTACAAAGATAAAGGTAAACTTACCCCATGGCACTCTCATAGTGAACACCGTGCAATGCTGATATCATTTCTCTGCCATTCAACGGATCTCTATTTTCATCTAACGCTTGAAGTAATGTCTTCCCGTAAAGGTGAACTGCGTCATACAAATATGCCGTTTCCGGTACAATCTGCCTTGTAACACAATGTGACAGAATCAATATTCATATCTTCAGTAAAACATTTTATTTTATTTCTCTTTTTTTCAAGTGATTGCAAAATAATTTTACTAATTTGTAATAAAAGTGCACTTTCCAAAAACATTGGCTACAATATTAAAATTTGTTTTTTAAAGAAAAATTTGTTAGCCACCTGAACAACCCCTCCAAGATTGTCCACTGGATTACTAAAGTTGAACGGTGGTTTACGTCTGTATTCGTTAATTAGAGTTGTGAAATTATCGAAACTAACAGGCGGTGAAGCGACAATACTGAAATAGTTTCGAAATGCTTTCAACATTTTCAAATCAGTTTGTTTCTGCCATAAACCCCGTAAATACTTATCAGGCTCATGTTGGTCATATTGTTCAATGTCCACTCCAACCACCCAATATTCACCTGCAATGATAAATCCTTAAACTGAATTGTAGATTACAAGCACATTCGAAAATTTAATGAGTTACATTATTAAAGCACAAATTTTATTTCTTCTATAAAAATGTAAGAATTTTTCTATTGAAACCCGTACTCCTTTTTACTAAGTTCCTATCAATATAATAGTTATTTGCTATTTGTTTTTAAAAGGGGAAATATTTTTATTGTCAAATTTATTTTGTGAGATAAATGTTTGTTACTGTAATTTGTTTATTGATGTAGTTGATTCATTAAAATAGTATTAAATTAAAAATAACAGTTATAAAAAAGAAGCATTGTTGCGTTCTAATATGTACCTGAACGTCTTACAGCGGATTATACCTTTTTCCAGGAGTTTTCTCTCGTCTAAAGCCATTAATAATCCCATGTGCTCGTAATAATTCCCGAGTATGATATATACTGTAAGGAATTAAAAACGATTTAAATAGTAAACACTGTTTAAATTATATTGTTTATAAAATACTCATCCACTGAAGTATTTAGCATAATGTCATAAGCACTAATTATTGTCCACTAATTACAGAAAAATGAAATGTTTTACTTTACGAATTTTCAACCGTACCTAATTTTTAACTTTTCGACCAAATAAATTAACAATATTCATTACGATTTTTCAGAAATCTACATTAAATAAAATCTGGTTTAGAGTAAATGAACAGCAAGAAATAAAAAATTATAAACATTTCAAAAATGTCTTGAACAGCAAGAAATAAAAAATTATAAACATTTCGAAAATGTCTTGAACAGCAAGAAATAAAAAATTATAAATATTTTAAGGAATAAGGTACTGAACAGCAAGAAATAGAAAATTATAAACATTTCAGAGAAGGTACTGAGCTTCATATTGGTGTCAAATATTTGAATAAATTTATAAAATTAATCTTAAAGTATTTGCGCCACACCGCAAATATTTTTGACATTATTTTGAGATGAGAAAAAGCTTTAAGTAAACTAATTAGGTTTTCAATATTCCGACAGACGATAATTGTCATGTGATCTTTTAAAGTTATGCGGGTGATATTTTATGCAAAAATACAAATCAATGTTAATTTAAGTCTCGCAAAGTGAAATGCGGGCTGCTATAAATAAACAGAAACAATTTTATCATTATCCTGCAATTAATTTGATTTCTGTATTTTATAATTTAATTTATAAACATTCTAATCTATTATTGTGATTTTCTTCCTAATGGTAAATAATTGTTGTAATACAAACATACGTGAATTACATTTAAGATATATTTAGTAGTTGCATGGTAAACTAAACTCCAAAACAGTAAACTCTGTCCTCCAATCTGGACTTCATGTTAAACACTCCATATTCTACGGGCATCGTATGTATGCGTATGGAAGTTCAACAGAAACTTTAGTTTATAGTAGCTTTGTACTCAAGTACTTACTTCGCGTTTCACTATACGTCTCGCTGACAAGTTTGTGAAAAGGATTTTTCATATGAGTCACGTGATATGGCTCCTCCCAACATTGCAAATAGTTGACTGTAATACCAGCAACGGCAAATGATGACAATATTGTGCTTGCCACTGTTGACATTTTATTGAATTCAAATAAACTTGAATTCATGTATAGAAAAGATACCTACAATATTGTTTGAATAAATTAATTCATTTTACTATTTATTTTCATGATTTTTTTATAAAGTTAGTTGAACCTACTTTTGTCCAATTAAATGCAGTAAGTACCGAAACAATAGATTTTGATATTTGTGTATCAGGAGGTCGCGTTCTGGCAAATGTTGGGAATTCTAGTTTGTCGGATGTTTCATGATGTGTACAAAACTGTAAAAATTAGTGAATTGTTATGTCACATGAAAATTTGTTCAGGGTCTTTATAAGGAATAGAACAAAATTAGGAGTACTTGCAGTTTGTATTGATCGAAGATTTAGCTTATGATTTAAAATATGACAAAATGGGGACTATTTTTAAAAATTTTAGGTTCTTTCTGCAAGAATGACTTGTAAATGTAAGAATTTGTTGAAAGGCTCTTACATAAGATATCATTGGTATATTGAAGGCAGAGGCCATTCGTCCCTCGTGAACACAAGTTTCTTGTGGACCAATATAAGCACTGACGTTCTTCGTCCAAAGATCTGCTGTCATCAAAATGCTTGTCTCTTCTTCGCCGTAGGTCTCGGCAATCAGAAATTCCAGTTTGTGACCACGTCTACCTAACTCACCAGCATTTACCTGTGGAATTTTTGGAAAAATCTGTTTACAGATACCTTGGATTCCGCACTCCAAGATTATGTAGCGTTGATATAGAAATAGAAAAATAAAATAAAAATACAACTAATAAAGTCTTTGATAAGTTTAATTAAGTATAAAATTAAAAATAATAAATGCATGTATAACGTATGTGTATTATTCACGTGAGATTAGATCAATTTGGTTTAGAGCTAAAGCTTGGGGAGATTTGCAAGGAACATAGTGAAGATTATGTGGTTTAGGAGCAGGTAAACAGTAATGTGGGTGCATGAGTATAATACTAATCGTGTATACGTATATACCTCCTCTACAGCCAAGGTGATGGCGCCGGAAATCCGAAAGCCAGGACGCTGATACTCAAAGTCGTTTGGCCGTCTCTTTGAGCCTGTAATGTATCCCAAGGTGAAAGTTTTACCCTTTACACCCACCTGTAGTAATGTATGAGTTAACAACGTCGTCACGAAGAGACTAGACCATTTCAAGTGTACCAGTGGCATGCCCAACTGCAAACCCTGCAAGAACATAATCGTAAATTCCCTTTCACAGCTGTCCACATTTCCACGCTCTTAGTTATATTCTTAAATCTCGTTACCTCTGCTATACAATTATCATATTTTGGCTATTTTAGAAATTTCGTTTTCTTTCTCCTTTACAATATTAAAATCTACATGATTTTAATCGAAATTTATTTATGTTTGAAATTATTTTCTAATTTTGTATTTAACAGAAACAAATTTCTGAATTCTCATTGTTTTGAAATGCAATGCGCGTGATGAATAAGTTTTAGATAGGTAAACTAACATGTCATTAGGTATGCAATCTAAACTCCATTTGTGGGGTGTATGGACTAAGTGAATGTATTATGCATACAAGTATAGGTTTCCAAAGTAAGCAGCTTACGAAAATTGTGCTGGTAACAAAGTTTCAATTAACTAGATAATAATATTAAGCCCTATTTAAACTGGTGGTTTTATGTTTCTAAGAAATTTACCCATCGCTTTGTTTAACTTTCAGCATTCGCTTTATTTAATAATTATATTTGATTACATGCTTCAATTAACTATTATTATTTCAATTAACTATTATTATTTCAATTAACTATTAGAACCTGGCATCTATTAATTAGGATATTGTAGATAGAACAAACGTTTCTACTTTAGGGAACTTCATGTCGAATATAAAATTCGGAGGAATGTTTATCGTAGTGGTGGGGCTTTCCACTTAAAAAAAGTTTGAACAGCAAGAAATAATGGATTATAAACATTTAGAGTTTACACTTTAGTTTTGTATTAATTAAGGATCTGATAAAATTAATGGGAATGTTGTGGTGTTGGGGCTTTTCACTAAAGAAAATTTGAACAGCAAGAAATAAAAGATTATAAATCTTTAGAGTTGACAATTGTACCAAACCTTTACACATATTAAAATTTGTACAGCAAAAAATAAAAGATTATAAACTTTTATAGTTGACAATTCACTTTAATAATAATTTTGGTTTTGATTTAATTTTTCGGATTGTGTTTCGTTGAATCTGAGCTTTTCACTCATTAAAATTTGAACAGCAAAAAATAAAAGATTATAAACTTTTAAAGTTGACAATTCAGTGCAGTAATAATTTTTGTTCTGATAAAATATTTTAGAAATGTATATCTTGGAGATGAAACTTTTCACTAAATAAAATTTGAACAGCAAGAAATAAAAGATTATAAACATTAAAAACTTTTCACTAAAGAAAATTTGAACAGCAAGAAATAAAAGATTATAAACTTTTAGAGTTAACAGATTAGTTTCGTAATAATTTTTTTGTGAAATTTGTTGGGAATGTAATATCGTGGTGGCGTTGTTTTACAATAAAGAAAATTTGAACAGCAGGAAATAAAAGTTTATAAACATTTGAAGTTTACAGTTCAGTTAAGTATTAATTTTGGTTCTAGTGAAATTTAATTTTAATTTTTTTATTTTAATTTTTTTTATGTAATACGATATAGTGACACGAGGCTTCTTACTAAAGAAAATTTGAACAGCAAGAAATAAAAGATTATAAACTTTTAAAGTTAACAGATTAGTGTAGTAATAATTTTTTTATGAGGAAATTTCTTGGGATTATAATATCGTAATGGCGGTTTATAAAAAAAATTAACTATCAAGAAATAAAAGATTATAAACATTTAAATTCCACACAGTTAACTCTTGTAATAATTTTGTTTCTGTTTAAAATTCTAAAGAGTGTATATCGTGGTGGTGTGGCTTTTCACTAAAGAAAATTTGAACAGCAAGAAATAAAAGATTATAAACTTTTAGAGTCAACAGATTAGTTTCGTAATAATTTTTTTGTGAAATTTTTTGGGAATGTAATATCGTGGTGGAGTTGTATTTCAATGAAGAAAATTTGAACAGCAAGAAATAAAAGATTATAAACATTTAGAGTTTCCACTTCAGATTAGGAATAACTTTTTTTTATGACATTTTTTTGGGAATGCAACCAACGGAAATTTGAACAGCAAGAAATAAAAGATTATAACCATTTTAAAGTTTCCAGTTCACTTAAGTATTAATTTTGTTTCTGATGACAATTCTTGACAATGTAATACGATAAAGTGACACGCGGCTTCTTCCTAAAGAAAATTTGAACAACAAGAAATAAAAGATTATAAATATTTAGATTATTAAAATAAACTTCTTCAACAATTAATTAAAAGTGATATTTACACTTTAAAACTCAGTTTCGAAGCTGTCGATCATTTTCAGTTGAACGAACTAACAAGATAAAACACGTTAAAGCGCCTGCCTATCGAGAAATTATGTACACTCTATAAATCATAGAATCGAGAAGGGTTTTGGATGTGTACAGGTTGATGCGTTGACGGTGTGTCAAAATGCGTCGGTGGCAAACGTGGTTTCATCCATCAAATATATACATACGCATAGGGTCCCCCTTATGCTTTAGCTTCATCTCAAATACATTCAGAATTGTTGTCCCATGACAGCATATGCTGTCCACCAAATCACTCACAAAAGCTTTTTTGTCGTACATGTCACGCACTTCATATAAGATTTCTCTCCAAAAAAAATATTTCTACATAAATAATCTTGCAAATTTTTAAGAGATTCTTTTCTCTGATTTGAGGGATTTCTATAAGACTTGATGGATTGAAAAATTAATTACTTTCCAGTGTGAAAAATTATTACGCGATAACTTAGGCAAAAACTTTAAGCAGTTTTTGCAGAAAAATGATTGTTCTAATTTTTTGAAAATCTATTAAACATTCATATATGGTTGTTTGGTATATTTGAGCCTGTTACATCGATAATGTTTAAGTGTAGCTAGCTTTGACGTAATATCCATTTTCAAAGCAATAGTTAATGGCTTTTGGCGTTGTTCACTCACGTGACAATAAATTTCAAATTCAAACAATGTTCCAATTGAGAGCAAAAAGTTTGGGGTTTATTATCAAGTCTACGTTTTGATTACAAACTTCTTGTTTGGAAAAATTAAATGTTTTGAATTCGTACACAAGAGATTTTATTTTAACTAATGAAATGAGAATAAACTCCAAAGACATAGGAAAAAGTGGAATTAGAGCGTTGCCTTTTAGAGTGTATCATTATATCATTCAGAGTAAGTAATTATTGTCAATCCATAAAAGGGGAATCTGATTTTTATAAATGGATTTTACCGGAAAGTCAAAATTCTCTTGATTGCATACTATGGGGAACTTAAGTGTAATGAAGAAAACCGGTAAAGACCACGGGACATTAATAATAATAATCGATCTCCTATAGAGAGGTTTGTGATACACTTTTCGTTCAGTCCACTCTCACTCGATTTACTTTAAGTAGACAAATTTGATGACTTTTTTTTCTTCCGTTTCTGTATTTGGACTTTTAGTCTCTTTAGATTGTAAATATACAAAAATAGATAGTTGAACGGTTGTAATATTCGCATATTTGGAAACGTATTTCAAATTTTAGTGATTTTAATAAAACTTTGTTCAATTATAGACGGCCACGCAAGTTCGTCACCTTTCTCTTCTTTCTCACGTGAGACACTCCGCGTAATGAAGGGCTTTTTGCTTCTGGAGAATAACGATGAACGTGAGAATCTTGAAGTTCGTGTACAGCATCAATAAATTTTCAAGTAGGCCTCGATAAATCTTGAATGTCTTTTAAAGAATGAAAAAGACCGGTCAAGGAAAAACGGCAAAAATCCACAAGTTATAGAAACATACGTAATACCTCATTCAAGATAAATGAAAAGTTTTATTGGATTGTTTCTTTAAGTTCACTTGTGTATTTTAAAGTAGAAGAAAAATTGAAGAAAAAAATGATAACGATATTTATTAATCTTGAGGGTACTGGGAAATTTGCAGTCAATCTTGAAAGATGAATAATCTTTCGCTCATTAGATTTAAGCTTGAAAGAAACGTGAAGCTCCTTCACTATTTTAATTAACGTCTGCTATGAGATTTATTGGGTGGAATTTATTTTTTATTGGGCTTTAGTCCCTTTATTTTCTTTAGAGCTTTGAATTAAACAATTTTATGGTTCAAGAGTTGGATATAATTCTGGTCCTAAAGACAATAAAAAATATGAGGTCTTCGAAGAGGTAAAAAAAAAATAGAGGACCTGCGGCAGGATTTTGTTTTTTGGCAAACGATTAACTGTCACTCTGTCATCGTTGGATGTATTAAAAAGTTTCACATTTCGAAAGCGGTGAAAGAGAGTTTATAAAGTAAATGTTATTTTTTTATAAAATTTTATTTAATGTTAAATTAAATGGTAAAAAAAATTTTAGTACTATTATAAATTTTAGCAAATATTGTTGTAGAGTAATTAAGAGATGAAAAACAGTTTCATATGTTACAAACGAAAGTATTGAGTAATGAGTGAAATTGTTGTCGATCAAATCGCGTTACCGTTGGAGTAGAATTTAAGAAGAATATCACCCCGAGGCTGACTGTTGTTTCTATATGAAGTGATATTTCACGCTGATTTACATTTATTGCGACATAAAAGGAGACCGATATTCCTCAGGCAGTAACACATTTAAAAAATTCTTGTTATGTCGAGTTTATTACAACACGAAGAGAAATAGTTTAATTTGCTTATATACACTAAACTCTATTTAGATTTTTATCTGTTAATGCGGTTTTGTTGGGTAGTCATACTTAGGATCTGCTATAACTAGATCATTCTAAAATTGACCTACTTTTTAAAAAACGAAGTAATACTTTTAAAGAAAAAATTTTTTCAATTGTGCTGATTGAATGTATAAAAATTTTATTTAGTAACAAATTCAGGTTAAAAATCTGTACCACGAAAATTCAGGGATTTTAAATCGACTGTTAATACTAATCCGTAGTCTATTAATAAGAGTGAACATAACATTAAGTCAAGCAAAAAAATTTCTAAATTTTTATATTTTCATAAAAGTTAACAATGTTTGATTCTATCGAAGATATATTATTCTTATTAATTGCAAATATAGTAACAATTTATTTATCATATAAATATCATGATAAAGTAGTCGAAGTTGCAAGAAAAGTCTTACCAGCAAAATGGCACACAAAACTCAATCTTGCACAGTACATGAACTATAATTAAAATAAGAAAACATTTTAAAAAATAAAAAATTTTTTTTATCACAAGAAAATTATTAAAATGCTTTTATTTAACGTAGTAGCGGGGTTTTTACCTAAGAAAATTTGAACAGCAAGAAATAGAAGATTATAAACATTTAGAGTTTACAGTTCAGTTAAGTAATAATTTTGTTTTTGGTGAAATTTCTTAACAATTTAATAACGTAGTAGCGGGGTATTTATCTAAGAAAATTTGAACAGCAAGAAATAGAAGATTATAAACATCCTTCAAATTAAAGGAAAAAAAATTTATTTTTAAGACTTTCAATTTTATAATTTAAAACGATACATCGTGTTTCAAACGATCTTCGTGTACTCCGACAAGATTAAATACCAAGAATTTTGCGTATGTTTTCAGGAATATATTTAGGGACAAAATTTTGTAAACTCTCATAAAAATAATGCACTAAACAAGTAGCGCAAAAACTCGTAAAGAAAACTACTATTAGCAACGTTACAATATCCGTCATTCTTTTTTTTTTGTTTATCTCACTGACCTTTGAAAAATGTTAATGTCTATATGATTCTTTCTTATTAATAATTTTAAACATCGAATCCCTGGAAAAAGGAAATTTCAATAAATATAGACCCTTTTTGTAGGAGGGGAACATACTTTTTTAATGAAAAAAAATTGATATTTAATAAATACGAGAACTGTCTACAAGTGAAATCATGAACTAACTTCAGCAATAAAGTTTTGGTCCATGAAACAATAAATAATTTTGAAATTTAATTTTTAAAACTACTATTTATTATGTTATAGAAATTCATCTTAATAAGAAGAAACAAATAAATATTCAATTATTCACTCCTTTTGTCTATCCATAAAGTTAAAAGAAAAATGCCGCAGTGGTCTCGCGAAACACGATTTTGGATTCTATCTATGGACCTCATATTATTCAGTTGTGTATATATACTAATTACCTTAATTTACGGCAAAGTAATAAGTAATACTTAGCCCAAACATGATCTGGCACATATTTTAAGGAATTAGGTTTTCATAATGATATTTAATTAAATATCTTGAAATTTCCATATATTACAACCACTTGTATTGAAGAAAATAATTTTTTTTTGTATAACCCCCCGAAAAAGAATAAAAGAATAAAACATCAGCTTTTCAACTATTCTATAATTGACGTCTAGATTAACTTCTTTACCAATTTCACCCAAATTCTTCTTTTCATAACGAAAGAAGGAAAAAAAAATTTTTTTTAAACATTTTTTTGTGATTTGAAGAATATTAATTTCTTGCTTTGCGTTTAAACTTTATGCTTCTTTTTGTAACGTAAAATTCATATTTTTATTTCCAAAATATCAATATACAAACTATACTAATAATGGAGACAACGCCTAAAATAATTGCGCCAACTGTAAGCCATGCTGATGTATCCATTTCCAAAATTTTTTCTATTTAATATTTGCAACTGCTAGTAAAAGATTGAGTATTTTTGTTTTCTCTTATTATAGAAGAATTATTAGATATAAACAGCAGCATACTAAATACGATATTAATGTTTTGAAATCAGCTGAAAATTGTTTCTATGAGTTAGAACTTTTGACAAAACAAAAATTCATATTCAAAAGAAATACGCTGGAAATAGGACAAAAAAAATTTTTCCTTTATAAGTTTTCGACTTTTTTTTATCACATACGGTTTCTTTAATGTTATCTTTGGTCTCGATTTATAAACTTGTATATTTTCATTTCCAAAGTACTATTATAAGAATTACACTAATGATGGTGATAACCATTACTGACAATCCAGATATCATAAACAAAGTTTGTTTGTCAAATTCCATAATTTTTTTTGTTTACTATATTCAAAATTTGTTATTAAAAGTTTTAATATTTTTCTTTTCTCTTATTATAGGAAAAATTATTAAATTTAAATAGCAGTCCCTTTCTCTTTGTCTTTCAATTTCTTTCATCGCATATTTTTTTGCTCAATCTTTAATTAAATTCTGTTTCTGGGTCATGTTTTTATTTGATATTTAATATTACAAAAATTATAATAAATAAGATGAATGCCATTGAGAGAATAATTGTGTAAATCCATCTCCATGTTGTTGTGTCAAACTCGATCATATTTAGTCTGTTTTGAAGGAAAAGATTTAGAACTATGTTCTCTTATTAGAAAGCAAAAATGCAACTGTTGGAAGTTTGTTTTAAGGGTTTAAGTTTTCACTTGAACTTGATGCATTTTTCGTGTTTGTAATTAATGGTTTCCTCTAAATTTGGCAGTGGAGTTGTTTTTGTTAGGGAATCACTTGATTCTTTCAGTAATACCAATTCTGTTTTACATTGAAACCAATTGTTGTACAATTGAAGAGAATATTCCATTATCTCTTTATATTTGTCTAATAAATTAATGTAGTCATCGAGCAAGTGGATGTATTGAGAGTCATTTGACATGTTTGTCATATTTTTTATTGGAAGATTGAGAAATTTTAATTATTTAGTCTTCTACTCTGTTGGACTGAACTTTTCCCCTTCTGTGAAGACAACGTCAGGTTTTAGAATTCGTGGGTAAATATTCTTGGAGTCTTGTTGACACGACTGTGCCTTTGCTGATCTTACATTTATTTTTCCTTCTTGTGATAATATTCTTTTGTCTCCTTAAGCATTAGTATTTATTTTAGCGATGTATTTTTTCTTATATAAAGAGCAATTTTGATGTTTTTTAGATTCCGTAGCAATAGGAAGACATCAGGCATATTTTATTTGGATTTTATTATATATGATGTGGATTAGGATGAATTAAAATACGTGTCAATAAATGCAGCAATTGTTGTGTCATCTTTCTTGACAACCGTTTGAAGATGTTCATTACTTGTACAAGTATTAATAACAGTTAAGGATGCTACAAGTATTAATAACAGTTAAGGATGCTACAAGTATTAATGACAGTTAAGGATGCTACAAGTATTAATAATAGTTAAGGATGCTTCAAAAAATAATAACAGTTAAGGATGCCTTAACTTTTAATAATTAACCTTAACTGTTATTAATTCATGTAGCATCCTTAACTGTTATCAATACTTGTAGCATCCTTAATTGTTCCTAATACTTGTAGCATCCTTAAGTTTATTCATAAATTCATAAAAAAATTAAACATAATCTGTACAACTATTCGAATGCAATTGAACGTGATCTCAAAACTAATCCTAAAAAATTTTGGAGTTTTGTAAACAACAACAAGCCAAGGTCGAGTATACCAGACTGTATGTCATATGATAACTTTGTTGTGGATGAACCACTAGATATTGTGAATGCATTCAGAAACCTTTTTTCCAAACATTGTCAATCTAATTATAATAATCATGTGTCGTCGTTTAATTTTATTAAATTTAGTCATCAGAATTATTTTTGTAATACTCCGTTTCAATTAACGAAAGAGTGTGTCCTAAAGGCCGCAAAAAGCCTAAAGAATAATTCTACATCTGGTTTGAATAACGTTCCGAGTTTTCTGATTAGAGATTGTGCTTCTGTTCTATGTGAACCACTCATGTTTATATTTAATATTGCCTTAACAACCGGTGTCTTTCCACAAGAATGGAAGTCAGCAAAAATATTACCAATTTATAAAAGTGGAGATAAGTCATTTATTACAAATTATCGTCCTATTGCTAATATCCAGAATTTCGCAAAAGTTTTTGAGCGATCTATATTACATACGATTCAAGTAAATCTCTATCCAATTATTATTGAGGAACAGCACGGATGTATTAAAGCAAGATCTACAATTACTAATTTATCACAGTTTTCGCAATTCATAAATAATGCATTACAAAGGGGCCTACAAGTCGATGTTATTTATTTAGATTTTTCAAAAGCATTCGACACAATTAAGCATTGGGATCTCCTTTATTTACGTTATATATAAACGATATTACTAATGACATCTCATCTGAAGCCTTAATTTTTGCTGATGACTTAAAAATCTACAGAGTAATTAACTCACTTTATGATGTAAAAGTACTGCAGTCTGATATAAAAAAAATTGAATTGTGATCGGTAACGAATAAACTTTCACTAAATATTGAAAAATGTCATTTTATGACTATTTCTAGTTCCTCCAATCGAATCCTCTCTATTTATAAAATTAATGATATCGAGATAGAAAAAGTTGTATCAGTATGTGACCTTGGAGTGGTCTTCGATAGTAGATTCTCTTTTATAGACCACACATCTGATGTTGTAAGTTCGGTCTCGAGGGAATTGGGGTGTCTTATATGATCATGCAAGACTTTTAATAATATTACAACCTTAATTACCCTGTATGACTATCTAGTGCTTTCGAAAATGAATTACGCTCTATTTCTTTCTAATCCTTATTATGATAAGTATAACGATGAATTGGAAAAAGTTCAAAAAAGATTTTTAAAGTATCTAGCTTTCAAAACTGACGGTATTTACCCTCCACGAGGGTGTGAGTATGTTGATCTTTGTAGTCGTTTCAATTTTTTAACTTTATCACAGAGAAGAATCTATTCTGCAACATTTTTTTTATAAGATCCTATCATTTCAAATTAACGCTCTACAACTCTTGCGCCAAATTCCATTTAGTATACCCAGAATTAATTCACGTAAATCTGAACTTTTTTATTTGACTCCTCCACAAAGTATAATTGGTGAAACTGCTCCTATTTATTTTGCATGTAAACATATTAACAACATGTACTCTACGTTAAAGCCAAATCTCGATTTGTTTTTTTCTACTAAGAAAGAGTTTAAAATAATCATTGAGAAATATTTGCACACTTTGGTGGGATAATTTATTTAAAAGTTGGTATGAATTGTTTTGTTTTTACTGATGGTGTGAAGCAGTACTTGCGCATGAATTATAATTATAATTCTTAATTTTTGTTATATTTGTATAAATTAGTTTTCGTTACCCATGTATGTTCTAATTGGACTGCGGGATATTTTCATAAATAAATAAATACTTGTAGCATCTTTAACTGTTATTAACAGCAATTAAAAATGAAATACTTCCTTCTCAACAGAACTAACAGAATACATTTGTCCAATGACATTAAATATTGCTTTGCGTCTAACCTAATTAAATATATTTAATGTAAGTAGTAGTTACTAAAATTTTTTTTATAAATGTAGTGATAAAATTTTTATTAATTTAAATTTTGTTAAACAAAGAGTAGTGATTACAAAAGCAGTCATTTAATGAAAATTGTAAATTGAAATCCCCACTTAAAAAAGTGTATTAATTATAAATATATGTTTCACTTCGCGCGCGACCTCATTTCATCAATATCACTTGTCTATTAGGGAAGAAATGTCATAAATAGCTGACGCGTGATCAACATGGATAATAAAAACATTCTTTTTATAATATTAAACAAAAAAATGTATCTTGCGCTACTTACAAGACTACCCTGTCTGTATTTTTTAACGTTGAACATGAAACGAAGATGAAATTTTACTCGGAGGTTCCAGAAATGACTGATTACGAACCTGACGTCAGATTTACAAAATTTAAAATTGATAATCTTGAGGGCAGTTAAATTTTTCTAAAACAATTTAACTAGGGGTTTATGAGTGATGTTAATTTGAGGAATTTAATTCCATTAGAAGTAGATATTTATTGACAGTTTGTGATTACGTAATTTGTTGAATTTCTTTAGGACAACTAATGGCGGACAATCTTTAGGACAGTTAAATTTTTCTGAAACTTGTTAACTAGGGGTTTCTGAGTGTTGTTAATTTAAGGAATTTAATTCCATTAGAAACAGTTATTAATTGACAGTTTGTGATTACGTAACTTGTTGAATTTCTTTAGGACAACTAATGTTTGCCATGATTTTACATTGGGATTCTATTCCTGCAAGTGTAACATATTTTGTTTCTTGTACAAATCCCGAATGACGAAGCTAAAGTCAGATTTTCAAAATTCAAAATGGTGAATCCAATATGTCGAACAAATTTTTTTTAAAAACTGTTGAATTTTTATGAAAGTTGATTCCTAGGTGTTTTCTGGGTCACTGACTACAAATCTTGAGTCCGACTGTCAGAAATATATTGACGAATAAATTTGCTGCCGGTTATGAAGTGGAAATATTGTTTTCAATTGCACATTCCGTTTACATAGCTGGCAATATAAAAGCGTACGCTTTTATGAAACTTTTAATCAAACACTTTGTCAAGCTTAAAAAGTTGAGATTATCTCATTTCCTCAGTTTCAAGCTTTTTTCTTTACTCTCTGCTTTTTACGTTATCGCAATAAAGTACAAACGCCGAGGTCCTTTCCGCTAAGAATAAGTTGGTCACGTAATGCGTGCACAGTGCAAGAGAGTCGAGGAGCTCCATTTTTCTTTTATATGGACTCCTTTTTATTTGAGTGTTTCTTTGAACCTCACTGTCATCATTAACCGTAATATAAGAAGTAGGAAAATATTTTTTTCATTTCAAAAATAAGAAATAAAGGAGAAAAAATAAGTAACCGTATTATTAAAAAAAATTTAAATTTACATTAAAGTTTTCAAAATTAACTTTTTAATTAACTTCCACTAAAGTGATTTGTACATTCTCATCAGATGAGAAGGTGTTACAGTTTTATGGCTTTTAGTAACTTTACGAAATCTTGACTTTTGGGGTAACCAAAAAACAGGATCTAGTTATAACATAATTTTTTAGTTTTTTTTAGAAAAATTATTTAAAAAATACTTTAGAAAAAAAATTTCTATGTAAGAGAATTTACTTTTGCTGAGTGTAAATTCTATAATTTTTTTTAGTTAAAATTATTGTTGATAGTCGTTGTTGGGCCTTATTTATAAAAATGCAGTTCATAAAAGACTCTTCGCTTTACTCTAATTAAATTGCTCCATTACGCTTAATATATATCGTCAAGTTGCAAAGGAATGTGCACGTTTTACTTTGCGAATTTCAAAGCGCATTGGCAATTCTATCCACGAGATTCCCGTTCATCGCGAAAACCCCACCAACATAAGGCGGCTATTGCAAAAGTTTCTTTATAGTACTTCAAGAAACTTTTATTTGGCGACGATTCTTCTTTTGAAATCCAACTTTTCTTAATTTCAAAGTTACTTGCCAACGTGTTCGTGTGAAAAAAATATATGTATGTAATGAAAATATTTTTTCCCCATAAGAAACTAATTTACACAATATTTAATATTTATTCAATAATATTTTCAATAATATTTATTCAATATTTATGATATTTTATAAAAATGGTATTTTTATTATTTATATAGTAGTTTATGATAATTTTATAAATTTTTACCTTCCTTCGGATTGAATTACCCTTAAAATGTAAACTTAAAAGGGGGGTTAATTTTTTAACCCCCTTAGAATGAATTTTTTTAGTTTATAATAATTTTTCGAAAATAATAATTTTGTAAATTATTAATTAACTTATTTTGTAATTATTTACTCTCCTACGAATTACCCTTAAGATCTATACTTAAAAAGGGGGGTTAATTTTTTAAAACCCTTTAAAATAATTTTTTTTTATTTCTAATATTTTTTCTAAAATGATAATTCTGTTATTTTTTACTTCTTTCGGAGAGAAATACCCTTAATATCTATACCTGAAGAGGGGGTTAATTTTTTATCCCCCCTTAAAATGAATTTTTTTTAAAAACTTGTAATATTTTTTTCTAAATTAATAATTTTATAAATTTTTACTTTCTTTATGATTGAATTATCCTTCATATCTATACCTGAAAGGAGGTTAAAAAATTGACACCCTTTAAAATGAATTTTTTTGAAATTCAAATAATTTTACTAAAATAATAATTTTATAATTTGTTACTTTCCTTAGGATCGAGTTACCTCTCAGATCTATGCTTGGAAGGGGGTTAACTTTTGAATCCCCTTTTAAATAAATTTAAAAAATTTGTTTAATTAATTTTTAAAAATTTCTAATAATTTTTCTAAAAAAATTGTTATTATATAAAATAATTAAAATTTAGAATACAAGGAAGTTAACTTAAAAACGAAATTAATAAATAATTTCATATTACTATATTAATAGTAACGGATTTTTAATCAACAAAAGTTTCAAATAAAAAATAACGTCGTGTTTAAAAAATAAATTTTAACATAAAATAGTTACAATAATTTGTAAATGTTAATTTATTTGTAATAACTTGTAATAATTAATTTATTTACCATAATTTACTAGAATTTATGTATTATTAATAAATTAATTATTATTCATTTATTTAGTAATAATTAATTATCAATAAATTAATAAGTTTGAATAAAATAAAGTTAATTAAGAAGCAAAAGGAAAACATTTTTATTTTCTTTAACAATTTTTTAAGTATTAAAATTTTTTATGTAAGAAATTTTTTTCAAAATTCCTTATATTTTTTCAAAATGAAAGAAATATTTTTCTTTTTCTTTAATTTTATTTGTAAATAGCAAAGAAAAATATTCATTACCTCACTGGAAACTATTGGATACTATATCACTCCTATCACTCCTGAAGAAAAAGATTCATATCTGAATTTGTTTTTTTTTTTGAGTTGTCACTTCTTTAAAAAAAAAATTTTTTGTTTGTCGGTGCTCTAAAATTGTTGTCTTCTAATAATTGCGCGAGTGACTTGAAAATTCTACAACAGTGAACGAAGGCGTGCGCGAACAGACTGACAACGCTTTCGTTTCATTCTCAAACGAAGAACGCTGAACCGCTTCTGGATATATAATAATAGGAAAGGCGCATGATCAGTTTTTTTCACTATATTTTTTTGAAATTCTTTTAAACCTATTTTTATTTATTTATCCAGTTTTACTCCTAAAAGGAAATTTAAAAAAAAATTTTTTTACTCACGATCGTAAACTGAATTCAAAGGAACTATTGGTTGGTTTTCTCTATTCATAAGTCAAAGAGTGTTGAAAGTAAAACAACTGATGAACACGAGGCGAATAAAATAAAAAAGAAAAAAAATTTCTTTGTATTTAATACTGACATTATCATTGTATTTAATACTGACAGTAAGGATTAAGGGTAATTTTTTACTTATATTACTGTAATTCAAAATTAAAAAAAAATAATGTTAAATTTAGTAAAGATAATATTTAAATAGAAGTGGATGCGTTTGGTTTTAGTATTCTTAAGAAAAGAAGAAATTATATTCCATTGTCATGGTATAAATTATTTACTATTTTTTATTATATTTATTATTTATTATTAAATTATTATTTATTATTAATACATTTTTAAAAGTAATAAAATCACTGTAAAATTTGTTGAATAACATGATTACATATTTTATAGACTATAGTAACGAAAAACTAAATAAATATCTATCTACTTATGTAATTGTAAAAAAAATTTTTTTTGTTTTTTTTAAATTTTAATTTGAGAATGTTTTAAACTATTTGCGATAATTTTTCTAAAATTATTAACCACTTTCATTAGATTGAGCATTTGCAGCAGGTTTTTGTACTTCGTTTGTTGGACTTTCAGGTTTTGCTTCCTCTGTTTTCTTAAAAATGTTATTTATTTTGTCATGATAAAAGTATATTAGCAAAGCAGTAACAAGTACTAAGACTAATGCAGCGATCAATAAGTAGAGGATTGGAATCTCCATTATTTAGCAGTTTAAAATATGTAAAAACTGAAAATTGTGCAAAATATTAATTTTTATTTTTACTCTTATTAATAGTTAAAATTTGAAACCAAAAACAAAATTTTTTTTCATAAAACAAACACTACTTCTCTATACTATTAAAATAAAATCATTGTTCTACAATCCGTTGGATTCAAACATTTGAGTGTGAATTTTCATTTTTAAAAATTCATGCAGTTATTAAATTTATTTATTTATTTTTTAACATAATAATTTTTTAATATTTATTTAATTTAATAAATAATTCATATCCTTCTACCCTATTTTTTAAAATTTAAGCTCCAATATTATTTTCTCTATAGTTGCGAGTAAAAAAATATTGTCAAAAGAAAGTGAGAATTTATAATAAAAAATCTATAGGTAAAAGTGATTTGTCTAGATTGAAATTTTATTGATGATATATTTAGAAGGTGATATAACCTTCTGTAGACTCGATATATACATATATAGATAGTTGTATTTCGTCTCCCGCATTATGTGACATGCACAATTTTTTTTTTAACCAATGAGGGACGATTCAATATTGAGAAAGGCTACACAATGTGAATGAATCTGGAAAAAGAACTACAAATTCTATGAAAAAAGAGCTTAATTAAAAAGGAAAGTAATTGCTATTTAATTTCTTACTTGAAGAAAAATGAAATGAACCTTTTATTTAAATTTGTTTTTCTTAAAAAGTAATAGGAAGAAAAATTTTGAATATTTAAGTTATAAAATATATTCAAAACAATCAAAAATCTTTACAATGAGGCAAAATTGAATATTTTTAACATTTGCCACAAAAGGGTTCCTTAGCTCGCTGATTACGATTTTTGAGCTTGATTTCCAAAATTCAAAATGGCGGATTCAATATGGCGGTATCATTTTTAAAATTTACCCAAAATCGCTTGAAACTTGTTACTCGGGAGTTTTCGGGGCCGCTGACTACGAATTTCATGTCAGATTTGTAAAATTCAAAATGGCGGATCCAATATGGCTAGCTAAAAATTTAAAAAAATTATCTAATTAACTAGTTTTGAATTTTAAAAATTATTTTTCTGTTACCTTAATTTGTTTCAATTTTTTGAATTCTTTTTGCATTTCCAAAGGAGGAAATTCGTTATTTATTGAAGAACTAACATAAAATAAAGTTGACTTTCAAATGATATTAATAAGATATTAATAAGAGTATAAATATTTTTGATTTTTATCTAATTCCACATACAACAAGCAATTAAATAATGGAAATAAATCTTTTCTATCTAATACCTACATTACTTCTCGTAATCCTTATAACAGCTGTGGCAGTATATTTAATGTAGACTTTAGAGGGCAGGTAAATTTGCCCAGATTTTAGTAGTTCTGCATTATAAAAAATTTTGTAAATATGAAGTCAATTTAAAAGAAAAAAGATTCGCCAACAAAAATGGTGGTCACTACAGTGCTCACCCCGGTCAGAAACAGTACGAAGAATGAATTTTTTAAAAAATGATCAAAATCACTTGTAACTTGTTTTCTAAAAATTTTTTTCTTTTTTTATGTAATCCACCATGTTGGATCAGCCATTTTCCATTTTTAAATTCTGTTTGCATATTCGGATTCAGTAACAAAGTTTCAAGTGATTTGAATCATTTTTTCAAAAAGTCGTCCGCCATATTGGATCCGCCATTTTGGATTTTGAAATTTTGTTGGCCATTTCAGTAGCCATACCCTCTAAAGGTTAATCATTCAATAAGCTGAAAAATTCTGAAAAGCTTTAAACAAAGTTCTGCTAAAGGCATAATTGGAAAGTAAAAGCAAAATAGAATTTAAATTATAAAAAATTTTTTTTGTGAATTACCTTGAAGGGAGACTTGTTATTATTTCGACTTATTGTTAGTCCCACTCCTATACGCGCATATCCTGCGTAAAATAGTGAAATGCAAAATTTACAAAATAACAAATTAAAAATATTAAAAAAAAATTTTATTTAAAATAGAAATATATTTTTCTAAGCTCCAAAAGTTAAGAAATAAACTCCTAGGGATGCGTTAACGTAACATTCATTTTCAACTTTCATCTAAAAAAATTTTCACTTTCAATGTTTACTTTTAACTTTCACACAAACAAATTTTTTTTTTTTTGCAATTTGACCAAAAAAATTTCTTTCCGTTCCAAAAATAAATTTTACATTGAATTTCAAAGTTTTGGCGAATATTTTTTTTTTTTGCAAAAGTTTGTTCGTTTTTAATTTTCTAAAACAGTTGTTTTTGCGAGTTTTTTCTTCAACTACGTATATTGAAAAAAATTGTTGATAATTCTTATTTAGAATGATTAGTAATATAGTCAATTTATTACTGACGAATGGCAATAATTTAATTAATTTATTTACTATGTAATGTCTACTAATTAATTTATTTAATAATAATAATTAATTATCAATAAATTAATAATTTTAATAAAATATAGTCAATTACGAGCAGAAAGAAAAAAAAATTATTTTCTTTGACAATTTTTCAGGTAGCAAACTTGTAAGAAATTTTTTCAAAATTTCTTTTCTTTCTTCAAAATAAAAGTATAGTATTATTTGTAAGCAGCAAAGAAAATTATTTATTACCTCACTGGAAACTATTGGATATTATAACTTCTATGATTCGTGATGAAATTGATTCATAACTGATTTTATTTTTTGAGTTGTCACTTGTTTTTGAAAAAAAATTTTTTGCCGGCGCTCTAAAATTGTTGTCTTCTAATAATTGCGCGAGTGACTTGAAAATTCTGCAACTGTGAACGAAGGCGTGCGCGAACATACTGAAAACGCTTTCGTTTTATTCTCAAACGAAGAACGTGAACCGCTTCTGGATATATAATAATAGGAAAAGCGCATGATCAGTTTTTTACTATATTTTTTCCAAATTTATTTGACCCTATTTTTATTTATTTATCAGTATTACTCCTAAAACGATTTTTTTTATTTTTTCACTCACGATCGTAGACCGAATTCAAAAGGAACTTTCGGTTTAGTATTCTTAAGAAAAAAAATTATATTTAATTGTCCTGGTATTAATTATTTACCTACTAGTTTTATTATTTATTAATTTTTTTATTTATTAATTTTTTTAAGTAAAAAAATCCCGGTCTATAAATACACGAATAGTATAAAATTTGTTGAATAACATGATTATACATATTTTACAGACTAGTAACGAGAAAGTAAATAAAAATCTATCTACTAATGTAATAATAAAAAAAATTTGTTTGTATTTTTTAATTTAAATTTGAGGATGTTTTAAACAATTTGCGATAATTTTGCTAAAATTATTTACCACTTTCTTTAGCAGGTGTTGAAGTATCTGTATTAGTTGCAGTTGACGTTTCTTTATTTTTCGTAAAAAATGCTTTTATTTTGTCACAATAAAAATAAAATATCAAAACCGTTACAACTACTATGAGTAATGAAACTAATACTAAGTAGACATCTGACATTTCCATTATTTATCAGTTAAAAATATGTCCACTGAAGAAGGTACAAAATATTAAATAATGTTTTTATTCTTATTAATAGTTCAAATTTGAAACAAAAAAAAGTTGTTTCATAAAACAAACACTTTTTTCAATATAAAAATCAATTTCAATAATAAAATCATTGTTCTACAATCCGTTGGATTCAAACATTTGAAATTTAAAATTTTAAAAATTTAAGTTTTTAAAATTTGAATAAATTTTAAAATTTTAAATAAATTAAATTTTTTTTTAATTAAGTAAATTTTCCTTAATTTTCAATTCATGTATTTATTAAAATTATTTCATTTTAATATTATAAATTCGTAATATTTATTTAATTTAATAAAAAAATTCATATTTTTCCTCCTTTCTGATTATATTTATTTTATTTTTTTTAATTTAAGCTCCAATATTATTTTCTCTATAGTTGCATGTAAAAAAATATTGTCAAAAGAAAGTGAGAATTTATAATTAAATTTCTATAGGTAAAAGTGATTTGTCTAGATTGAAATTTTATTGATGATATATTTAGAAGGTGATATAACCTTCTGTAGACTCGATATATACATATATAGATAGTTGTATTTTGTCTCCCGCATTATGTGACATGTGCAATTTTTTTTTAACCAATGAGGACGATTCAATATTGAGAAAGGCTACATAATGTGAATGAATCTGGAAAAAGAACTATAAATTCTATGAAAAAAGAGATTAATTAAAAAGGAAAGTAATTGCTTTTTAATTTCTTACTTGAAGTAAATGAAATGAACCTTTTATTTAAATTTGTTTTTCTTAAAAAGTAATAGGAAGAAAAATTTTGAATATTTAAGTTATAAAATATATTCAAAACAATAAAAAATCTTTACAATGAGGCAAAATTGAATATTTTTAACATTTGCCACAAAAGGGTTTCTAAGCTCGCTGATTACGATTTTTGAGCTTGATTTCAAAAAATCAAAATGGTGCATTCAATATGGCGGTGGCATTTTCAGGGCTCGAAGCAGTGAAAGTATTTAAAAATATGGACTTTACGGACCAACTGACAAAAATAGAATCAGGCCGAATCAAATATAAGAGAACATTTTACTTAAAACTAGAAATTTAATTTTTCATAACTATAAAACATGAAGAAATCGATAACTTCGTGTCTTCGACAAATTAAAGTAATTTATAATAATTAAAATCATTATCAATTCAATTATTATTTTGTTTCAGATTTTTTATCTAAACTCTTCTTTACATCGATTATTTTTAATAATTTTCGAAAAAGTTGTTTGACAATTTTCAAATTCATTTCTTTAGAATATTTAATTTTACGAAATTTCAATTATTAGTTAAATTGTTTTATTAAACAAATACTAGAAAATAGAGACTAAAAATAGTTTTCAAAAAACTTAATTAAACTTAATTAACTTAATTTATTAATTAAACTTTTTCAAAAAAATTAATTACAAAATTCAATTATTTTTTAAAATTTACGCTATATTGCTTTTAATATTCAATGGTTATCTAAAATTTTAACTGAAATTCATTTTTATGAAATAAAATTCAATTTTTATTAGAATATTCCACTAGAATTCAATTATTTAAATAAAAATAAAACGCAATTAAATAATTTATTGAAGAATTGAACCTTTCTTAAAATTCAAATCCCATAAAAAATTGTTATCAACAAATTATCAAATACTTGAATTCCATTAACGAATTTTAATAAAATTTTTAAGAATAATTACATTTTTAGAAAAATTCGATTAAAATTGTATTAAAAATAATCTAAATTCTGCATTGAATTTTATTATTTATGAAAATAATTGAATTCTTGACAAGAATTTTATTAAAATTTTCAAAAATAATTAAATTTTTGTAAAACATTAACAGGAATTCAATTATTTTAAAAAAATTTAATAAAATTCGTGGCATAAATTAAAAATAACAAAATTCGTAGCAGATCTTTAATTATTATCAGAAATTTTAATAAAATTTTTCGCAAGAATTTATATATTTTCGTAAAATAATAAAAATCTTTGCAGGAAATCAAATTATTTTCAAAAGTCTTAATAAAATTCTTCGCAAGAATTCAATTATTTTAAAACATATGAGAATTTTAGCAGAAATTCAAACATGTTAAAAAGTTTTGAGAAAACTATTTTTGGTAGATATTCAATTATTTTTAAGACAATTTTTAAAAAATTTCCCAAATTCAATTTTTATTTATAATCTAAGGTTTTAACTGAAATCTATTTTTAAATCCATGTTTATGAGAAAATTCTACCAGAATTCAATTATTTAAAGACAAAAATAAATAATTTATTGAATAATTGAATTTCTATTGGAATTCAATTCACGGTAATTCGATGGGTATTAAAATAACACCAAAATGGATTAAAATAACACTAAATTGGATTATTTTAATCCTTTTTGGTGTTATTTTGATACCTAACGATTTACAGTGTTCCTATTAAAAATTTTATCAACAAATTTTTAAACAATTAAATTCTTTGGACGAATTTTAATAAAATTTTAAAGAATTGTTTCAAAAATTCGATTGAAATTCTATTAAAAACAATTGAATTTCTAAAAAGAATTTTATTATTTACGAAAATAATTGAATCCCGGTAAAATTTTATCAATTATGAAAATAGTTGAATGATTGCGAAGAAATTTAAAGAAAAAATTTATTATTAATGAAATTCTTGTGAAATTTTTATTATTTTTTGAAAATAGTTAAAAGTTTTTGTAGAATTTTATTAATTTTTATTTTAAATTATTAAATTCTTTTGGTAAATCTTATAAAAATAGTAGATATTGAAAAATATTTAATTTTTGCGAAGAAAATTATTACTTTTGAAAATAATTCAGATTTTGAAATGGATTGTATTAAAATTATTGAAAATAATTAAATTTTATTACTTTAGAAAATAATTGAATTCGTGTGATAAATATTGTTAATTATGAAAATAATTGAAATTTTTAAATAAATTTTAATAAAATGTTTGAAAATAATTGAATTTTGTTGAAGAGTTTTGCTATTTATTTATACAGATAATTGAAATGTTGACGTTTTTTAGTTTTTTTTAAATTTATGAATTTTGGAAAAGAATTTTAATTTTTCTAAAAATAATTGAAATTTTAAAGAGAATTAAAAAAAAAATTTTGAACTTAATTGAATTTTTGCGAAGAATTTTGTAACTTTTAAAAATAATTGAATTTCTGCAATCATTTGTAATTTCTCTAAAATTCTCCAAATTATATCGTTCAATTTACGAACTTTTCATCCTTTTTGAATGAAATTACGGACTTTACGGACCTTTTTTTTTAAAAACGGACTTTTACGGACTTGAAGCAAAGTTACGGACTTTTTCAGGATTTACGGGCCTACTTCGAGCCCTGCATTTTTAAAATTTACCCAAAATCGCTTGAAACTTGTTACTCGGGAGTTTTTGGGCTCACTGATCATGAATTTCGTGTCAGATTTGCAAAATTCAAAATGGCGGATTCAATATGTCGAGATAAAAAATTTAAAAAAAATATCATCTGATTCACTAGAAAAGTATTTATACGTTCATATTAAAGGTATGTTTTTTCGTTATCTTATAGTTTTTATCAAAGTTCAATAGAGGAGAATTCTTTATTCTCTGAATGTGTTAAATTACCAAGATTATGAATTGACAGGCTCTCAAAAGCAATAGTAGGTCCTTTGAATAGGAGTCCATAAAGGATTTCAGCTATATGTCGTATCGAGAATGCAAACTGTCGAATGAGGTGCTTTACAATGTTTGTCTCATAAATTCACCATATAGTATTCCTCTGGTTCACTTACAATCGATTTGATAGCTAATTCACGTCATCAGAATTTACATAAATTTTATTCATAATTTAATAAAATTAAAATCCCAATTGGGGACATAATACGTTTCTTCAAAAGACATTCTAAAATTTTTCTTTATTACCCGCGGATTTTCGGCGTCACTCATTACGAATCTGAAGTCGAATTTTAAAAATTCAAGATGGCGGATCCAATATGGAATTTTTCACATTATTTATTAAACATTATTATTCCGTATAATTTAATAGAATATAAAATTAGAAGTAAGATAAATCTAATACAATTTTACTATAGTAATTTTTTGGTTGTTTGACCGTATGATATATTTTGTTTAATAATGATAAGGCCTAAATACGAATAATAATATAATATAATATAATATGATAGGCCTAAATAATATTTTATTTTTTTAGGCCTTATCATTATTAAACAATTTTACTATGTTCACGTTTATTATTACAATGTTAATGATTCACAGTTGACTTTCAAATGTATATGTATGTAAGATATTAATAAGAGTATAAATATTTCTGATTTTTATTTAATTCCACATACAATAACCAATTAAATAATGGACATAAGGATTTCTCATCTAATCTATGTATTCGCCGGTGCAATCGGTATAACAGCTGTGCTAATGTTTTTCTTACGTGGTAGAATAAGAGATGAAATTTACGCATACTTTAGAAGAAAACTTGTTTCAACAATTGTGCCAATATAAATGCAAAATAGAATTTCAATTAAAAAGAAAGTATTAACAAAATTTTTTTTGTCAATTACTTTGAAGAGTGGTTACACAGATGGTTACACAGATCTATAAGGTTTTCTTTTTAGATATCGAAGTGGTATTTTGTAGACCTGTGTCATTATTTCGACTTATTGTTAGTCCGACCCCTACGAATACGAAATGTAGAGAACAACAAACAACAAATTAAAAATATTAAAATAAAATTTTATTTAAAATAGAAATATCTGTTTCTAAACTACAAAAGTTAAAAAATAAACTCCTAGGGGTGCGATAACGTAACTTTCGTTTTCAACTTTCACCTAAAAAAAATTTCAATTTCACTCCAACAATGTTTACTTTCAACTTTTGGACAAACAAATTTTTACTTTCAAATTCATCCAAAAAAGTTTCACTTTCACTCTCAATTGTCACCCCCAACGAAAAGATTTATTTTTCATTTCACCCGAAAAATGTTCCCTCTCAACATTTAGCCAGAAAATTTTAACTTTTACAAAACAAAAGAAAAAAATTTTAACCGACAATTTTTTAAGTGAAATTTAGAATAAAAATTCTTTTTGGATGAAAGTTAAAATTATAAGCAAAAGTTGTAAGTGAAACTTTTTTGACTTCTTTTCTGTGTCTTAAAAAAATTCATAAAAAAATGTGTTACTCCCTCTTTTTAAAAAGATATTAATTGCAAAGTATTAATTGAAAATTTACTCTCTTATCGTCTAGACAAATACAGGGCTCGAACTAGGTTCGTAAATCCCGTAAAAGTCCGTAACTTTGCTTGAAGTCCGTAAAAGTCCGTTTTTTTGAAAAAAGGTCCGTAAAGTCCGTAATTCGGTTGAAAAAGATCCGTAAAGTACGTAAATTATACAATATAATTTGGATAATTTTAGAGAAATCACAAATGATTGCGGAAATTCAATTATTTTTAAAAGTAATAAAATTCTTCGCAAAAATTCAATTATGTTCAAAATTTTTTGAAAATTCTCGTCAAAATTTCGAGTATCTTTAGAAATATTAAAATTCTTCTTCGAAATATCAATTATTTTCAAAAATTTTAATAAAATACTTGGAAAAATTCCAATTATTTTCAAAATTTTTCCTTAATTCAATGATTTTTAATAGGTTTCTATACTATTTTAATAAAATTTTTCAAAAGAATTCAATTATTTACAAATTTTTTTTATAAATTTCTTTGCAATATTCAATTATTTTCATAAATAATAAAATTTTTACAGGTATTTAATTTTTTTGGCAAATAATAAAATGCTTATTAGGAATTCAATTATTTTGATGAATAATAGAGCTAATTGCAGAATTTCAATTATTTTTAATACAATTTTAATCGAATTCCTCGAAAAATGTAATTATTCTTAAAAAATTTTATGAAAATTTATCATAGAAATTTAATTATTTTAATAACCTTTGCTACAATTTATTTATTAGAATTTAAATATTATTTTTAATAAATTTTTGATTAAATTTCTTTAAAGAATAAAATTATTGCATTCAAAATTTTTAATGTAATTCTTTGTAATTCTTCTTTATAAATAATAAAATTCTTATCTAAAATTGAATTATTTTCAAAAAATTTAATAAATTTCTTGGCAAAATTTCAATTATTTTCAAAAGTTGTCCCTAATTTAATTATTTTTAATATCTATTTTAATAAAATTTTGCAAAGAATTCAAATTATTTGAAAATTGGTTGATACAATTCTTTAAAAAAATTCAATTTTAAGAAACATATGTAATTATTCAATAAATTGTTTTTTTGTGTTTAAATAATGAAATTCTCGCAGAATTTTTTCATAAAAATTGATTTAAAAATGGATTTGAGTTAAAATTTTAGATTATAATTGAATATTAAAAGTATTAGAGCGTAAAATTTTAGAAATAATTAAATTTTGAAAAAGTTTCAGATTCAAATCTTTGAAAATTTGAATTTTTCATATTTTTAACTAAGTAACAATTCTGTGGATTTAATTTTTTTGAGAAATTTTAATTCGGAATTTTTTTTACATTATTTGAAGATTTTATTTTCTAATACATATATTTAATTGAAGAATTTACAAATAATTGAAAAATCGAATATTGTAAAGAAATAGATTTGAAAATTGTCAAAGAACTTTTTCGAAAATTATTAAAAATAATCAATTTTAAGAAGAATTTTAGTTAAAAATTCTTGAAAATAATAATTGAATTAATAATGATTTTATCACTCTATCTTTAATTATTATAAAACATGAAGACTCGGAGTTATCGATATCTTCATGTTTTTTTTTAGTTTTGAAAAAATCTAATTTATAGTTTTAATTAAAATGTTCTTATATATTTTTGTCAGTAATTGGTCCGTAAATAGTCCGTAATTTTTCATTTTTGCTCCGTAAAGTCCGTATTTTTAAATACTTTCACTGGTTCGAGCCCTGCAAATAGTATTTCTTTGCATTTTTGTTCAGAACATAAATTTTTGTTATAGAAAGTAAATTATAATCAGATACCAACATCTTCGTTAATGTAAAATTTATTCAATATTCTCAAAAAACTTTCCTATCAATATATTGATTATTTTTTGAAACATATCAGTATCCGTTTTATTCGCAGAGATATACGGATATTTCTAAAAAGGAGAAATTTTTTATTTGTAAATTATCAAATTGTGGTATAAAATAAGTAAAATTTGATATTTCTTGTTTAACTAACGAAATTTGTACACTACGAAAACTATTATGATTAATTTTGAAAGGTATATATTTTGCTCTCTTCTATTTCCTGATTATGATAAGAATATTTTTCTATTTAAGAGAACCTGTAGAATCATATTCTTTTGGAGAATAAAAAAGAATCTGTAAGATGGCACTAGAATTCACTTTTCGTCGATAAAGCAGGAAAATGAGAAACTTTTATTCAAGATTTTCAAGATTCTTCAAAACAATAAACAATTCTAGAATTTGAAATTATTTACAGTAAAATATATCAGTTTTTGAAAATAATTTTCAAAAACAATTCTAATGAATTTCGTTTTAAAAAAATATTTTTCCTTACTTACATATTGGGAATAATTTCTACATTGAAGTAAATAAATTTTACCCAATCCTAATATTTTATGAAATTAGTTATACAGATTATAATATATTATATTATATTTACTTCATATTCATATGATTTAAATTTATTTTTAAGCAAATTTTTATTTTTTTTAATCCTACAGCCACTGTCTGGATTCTTAGTCACGGTTAGTCTTTTAATTTCAACTATTTTAAAAATAGTTCATTGCTATCATATAGAAAAATTAATTTTAGCAAATTTTTCCTAATTCAGAAATTATTTTTAATACATTCTTAAAAAATTGTCCGCAATTGAGGATTGCTTTTAAAAAGTTTTTAAAATTCGGCTGCAATACAGGATTCATTTAAAAAAATTTATAAAACGGCCACAATTGAGAATTAATTTTAATACATTTCGAAAAATTGGCCGCAATTGAGGATTGATTTTAATAAACCTTAAAAATTCGGCCGCAATTGTGGATTCATTTTAATACATTTTAAAAATTCTACTGCAATTAAGGATTCATTTTAATAAGTTTTTAAAAAACAGTCAACATTGAGGATCCATTTTAAAAAATTTGAAAAACGGCTACAATTGAAGATTGATTTTAATAAGTTTTAGAAAATCGGCCGCAATTGAAGATAGATTTTTAACACATTCTAAAAATTTGACCGCAATTCAGGATTCATTTAAAAAATAATTGAAAATTCGGGTGCAATTGAAGTTTCATTATAATACGTTTTAAATAATTGGCAACAATTGAGGATTAATTTACATAAATTTTAAAAATTCGGCTGCATTTAAGGATTCGGTTTAATAAAATTTAAAAAATCGTCTGCAATTAAGGATTCATTATAATAAATTTTAAAAACGGCTGCAATTGAGGATTAATTATAATAAATTCTAAAAATTCGTCCGCAATTGAAGATTCATTTTAAAAAAAACTTACAAATTCGGCCGCAATTGTGGATTCATTTTAATACATTTTTAAAAAAATTAGCCGCAATTAAGGATCGATTTTAATAAATTTTAAAAATTCGGCTGCAATTAAAAATTCATTTTATAAAATTTAAAAAAATGTCCACAATTGAGGATTCATTTTAATAAATTTAAAAAAAACGGCTGCAATTCAGGATTAATTTTAATAAATTCTAAAAATTCGTTCGCAATTGAGGATTCATTTTAATAAACCTTAAAAATTCGGCCGCAATAGTGGATTCATTTTAATACATTTTTAAAAAATTAGCCGCAATTAAGGATCGATTTGAATAAATTTTAAAAATTCGGCTGCAATTAAAGATTCATTTTATAAAATTTAAAAAAATGTCCACAATTGAGGATTCATTTTAATAAATTTAAAAAAAACGGCTGCAATTCAGGATTAAGGATTTATTAAAATCAAATTTTAATGAATTTGAAAAATTCGGCTGCATTGGGGGATTCATTTTAATAAATTTTTAAAAATCGGCTGCAATTGAGAATTCATTCAAATGAATTTGAAAAAACGTTAACAATTGAGTTCTCATTTTAATAAAGCTTAAAAATTTGGCCGTAATTGGTGATTGATTTTTAATAAATTCTAAAAATTTAACTGCAATTAAGGATTTATTTTAATAAATTTTAAAAACAGCTGCAATTGATGATTGATTTTAATAAATATTAAAAATTCGGCCGGAATTGAGCATTGATTTTAATAAATTTGAAAAATTCGTCAGTAATTGGTGATTGATTTTTAATAAATTCTAAAAATTCGTCCGCAATTGGGAATTCATTTTAATAAATATTAAAAATTCGGCCGCAATTGAGGATTCATTTTAATAAAGTTTAAAAATTCGGCCAGAATTGGGGATTCATTTTTAAAAATGGAAATTGAAGGCAGTATCAAAGATGATTATTGGAAGCATTATCTTTTCATTTAAATGTATAATTTTTTTTTAATTGTTTCAATTAAATGGCTTCTAATAGTCAAAAGAAGAATATATGATTCGATTTTCCAAAGACATAGTTTTCACTTCGGCGCCTAATTGAACTCCCGAGGAGGCTAATCCTTAGAAATTAATGTCAGAGGAAAGGTATCATTAATTAATTATGCGTACTTTTTTCCTTCTATTCTTTTTGACTTTTTCCCTCTATTTCCTCTACAACTTCTGTTTCCGTTTATGTTTTACTTTCTTTTTTTTCTCTCCTGTCTCTTCTTCTTTTTTTTTTTTTTTGACTTATTTTACTTGTTCTACAGTCGTAATACTTGCTGACTCTTGAAGGCATTCATAATTGCAAATCAATACTCACTTTACTATTTGATCCGGTCTCATCATCACATTTCGCATGCAAAGCGATTCATCTAGAAAAAAAAATGTGAGATGCTTGAGAAAATGAGCATCTTTTCATGTTTTCAACTCTCCTGCGCGCTCTCTGCTTCAAAAGAACTCTCAACACTTCTCTCCATATTTATTTTGAAAGAATGATAAATTTTTGCAAAAAAAAAGAAAAATAATCCTAATGGTATTGATCGCAAATAAAGTGAGGAAAAGCTTTTTCGACTTTCTCTAATAATTAATGGTTTTATTAAGCAGAAAAAAAGGGGAATAAAAGAAAAATAGAAGTAACGAAGTGGAAAGTATGATTCAGTGAATTAAAAGTTTTAATCTTTTATTGTTTGGGAAAAAAAAATTTTCTTTTCAATCGTGTTTTAAAAGACATTTATTGATTTATTTATTTTGAAAGTTTTTATTTATTTATTTTATTTTCATATTTCACGTGTTTGAGGTTATGAATTATTTTTATTTTTTTGCACTTTGTGATGCAATATTTTGACACGTAAAATTTGTCTTTTCTTTGATAAATAATAAATTATGCGACTATTTTCTCTTCAATTTTCGTAAAAATACGCAGTCCTTTCTCTAAAACGCTTTATTTATAATTCTTTTGAAGATTTAATTCAGTAAAGTTAATTTTAATTCCATCTCGATTTTAGAAAAATAAAATATTATCTTTAAATTGTATTTAATTACCAGAATGGGAAATTATTGTTATTTCGTTTCCTTTGAATATTTGGCATTGTGTTTTTTGTTTATACAATTGATTTATAATTTTGAATTTGAATAAATTTCGCGCCACTTTGTAGTAGGCAGGAAATGCGCTCGCGCCGCCGAGTTGAGGGTTAGGTTAGTCCAGTTCAGACGCGACCGGCTTCTCGAGACACGAGGCAAGAAACATTACAGAGAATTATTTCTTTCGATAAATTTTGGTGAGTTGATAATGACTATTTTCTATTATATTAGGTAAATTTAAAACACAAAGTCCATTAGTTTTACGCTCAAGTTTTTTTTGTAGAAGTTGAGAGTTGAATTTATCGGAATGTCTCCATTATCGAAATAATAATTAATGATTAATTGATGAAATTTTAAATTTACATAAATTTAATATTAAATTTGCCTTAATGAGAAGACGAAGAACTTAATTTTGAATATTTATAACGATTAAACGTTGCATTTGAATAAAAATTACAATTCCCTGTCAGTGAGAAACATGTGTTAAGTTTCAGGTTATGTTACCGAAATAATTTATTATTGACAAAAAAATATAATTTTTATTTTAAAATTTATCAAATTTTGTCAAGATCGAGTCAATTTAAAATCGTTATTATGTTGTTTTGTTCCCGTCTTATTGTAGTGTGAATTGAATGTTGAGCGTTAATTGAACTATTTTGACAAATATTCAATTTTCTCAGACTCGAAACAGAAGGTGACGCATATACTCCTAATTTGTCGACGAATAACGAAAATAATATTCAACATCGATTTAAATTTAGAATTTTCTTTTATAGTTTGAAAAATGTATCAATCTCCCAACTTTGATGCGAAAATTTTTCAAACCTTCACTTCCGAGGCGAATGGAACTTTGCTTTGTGATATGTCGAGAACTCTCTAGATAAATCTATTCTCCTCGTAGGGAGAAAGGGAAGACTCAATCTGTTCCAGGTCGATGGTATTTATAAGCGACCTCTCTTCTAAAGCAAGTCCCTTGAGAATTAATTTAGAAATTAATCAAATTAGCAGATATTTATGGTCTGTTATTATTTGTAGGGCAGAGGTATTATGGAATATCGAATAAATGAATGTATCACTAGACTGACCACCAACAGGGTGCAAATGACTATCACAACATGTGATCCAACTGGAAACTACAGAAGTTATTCCAGTAGTAGCATTCAAGTTAAGATAAGATGAATCTCAAGGAGTCATAACTGGAGACCCTTGTTGTGGATTCTACCTGAGCCGCCAGTTATGACAGCAACTCCAGTTGCGTAGACTTTAATGCAACTACTCGAGTCGGTCACTTTCTAATCAGGTCACAACTTATCCATTGTAATTAAAATTTGCTCAACGTCTAGAGATACATTCCCACTCATAAGCGAGAACATTCCTTCTGACAGGTGGTCGTCAAAAACACGCGGATTTTGCATATAACAAAACAATCTTTATTGTGTTAACGAAAATACACTAATTTTTTTTCCTCACGTGTTACAGATGGAGAAAAAAAGGATCGTGACACGTACGAGAAAAGAAAATTCGTATTTGCTCAAAGAGGACCTCAAAATATGGGACCATTAGTCCTGAGAATTTTCAAACCAAGATAAATACAAGTTACATAATCACAAACTGTCAATTAAACTTACAACCACTTCGAATGGTATCAAGTTCCTTAAATTAGTAAAATAACACCCACAAGCCCCTAGATACTAACTTTTATAAAAATTCACTTATTTTCGAAAAATTTGTCCTCAATTCTCTGTACCCGAGAGGCATGAGATCCTGAGACGTATTTTCTTCTCATTAAATCCGACATTCTTTATTTTACCAATCGCCTACTTTTCTTTCAAATTACATGCTTGCTAAAATTCTCCCCTCTGGAAAATTATATTTAGTAAATTAATTTCAATGAAAAAATCAACATTAATTTCTTTCATATTCATTTAATCTGTTAACGAAAAGAAAATTCCAGCATATTAAATTTTTTCACTATTGAATTTTACATTTGACAAGCTGTCAGAATTTACGACTAAAATTCTAAATTAAAATTATTAACCCCTGATGAAACGGTTGATAATTACCTTTTTCTTAACAAACATTTTTTTTAAGTAGGAGATATTCAGTAAAATTTTAATTACACGTAAAAAGTTTTCCTTGAAGTCTAAAAGGCGAAGGAAAGTGAGAAGGGGATTGAATTTAAAACATTTTTACTTAATGAACACACTCTAATTAATAATTATTTCATTCCATTTGCAACTTAATGAAGAGGGTGCGATCTTGTAAAATTGTATTTTCAGCTTTGAAAATTTCATTAATATGTGCAGTATAACCTGTATATATATATATATATGACAAACTAATATTAATTTATGTAAATTTTATTTAAGAGCTGAAAGCTGAGAAAAGCATAAGATTTATATAAATTACTCTTATTACTTCTTGTTGAAAATTTGCATTCTCAATCTCGTGAGAAGTCTTTCCGGTATACAAAATATGTATGTATAAGAGAAGTGAGAATAGAAAATAGCTCTCGTTACCATCTTTACTTTGCTCTAAAGGTACAAAATTTATTCTATCACAAGCTTGACGATCGGTTTTTTTTATCTTGAATGTAAAGCTAATGAAGATTCTATGATCATTATCAAAATTTTAACTCTCCTTTGCAATACGATAATTATTTCATTTTTCCAGCAAGAAAAGAGAGGAAAATCTCATTTTTAAAATGTACTCAAGCACTCTATTTTTAGTTATTAAATGTAAAATTCATAATTATCGAAATTTTTGAAAATTAGCGATGATTTTTTTGTGTGAAATAATTGGTTACAGTTTACTGTACAGCGAATAAAGGTTTTTTACGCTGGAACAAATGAAATTACTTTTATTTTTTCGTTGAGCAAAAAATAAAGCTGTTTATTCATTGTAATAAATTTAATACTTTAAACAGATTTAAACTGCTCTATGAGATTATAACATATATTTGTTTAATCATACCGTATGATTTGTGAGGAAATTAAAAGGGCAATGATTAAAAACAATGTACAAATTGAGCGTGAAATCTAATTACTATTTGAATCGATACGTGCAATGAATATTGGTTACAATTTACAAAAGGACAATTAAGTTACATCAATATTCACTACAACTGAAAATTGTAGTTTAAAATCATATCTTATAAGTATACTTATTTGGACAATTTCACATCCGTTGAGACGAGACAGTGATGAATTAGAAAAAAACTGTTTTTTAGGAATATTCTTATGAAAATCAAATATTTGATTATTGAAAAAAATAAGAAGATGTATTGCCAACAATAGTGACAGACAGTAAAATCTTCTTAGGTGAATTCATCAGCTGAGGTAAAAGTGAAAATCATAAATTTAACAAAATGCTAATAAAATCTTAGTAATTAAATAAAACAAAATTCAGAAATGTTTAGTAATGGAATAAAATGATATAATTTGAAATTGCTTGTATATATGTAAAAATAATTACACGTTTTCTGTTTTAAACTATCAATAGCCTAGGGGAACAGGTTAATATTGTTCGATTTTCATCGAACCAGCAGGAGAAAAATATCCTCTCGTCATGTACAAGTTCTCCGCAAAATATGCTACAACATTATCAGGATGCAATGGCTATTGTGAGGAAATTTGGGAAACAATACCCATTTATTACTATGACATACAATCTAAATTGACGTCATATATAGGAAAATTTATTACTTTATCAAACTGCTTTTGACATATTCAATGTATCGTTGTCGTAATACGAGAACTTATTCGCGATGGCTGTAAATAATAAATAAGTATAAACATTTGACAAGATTGGCTAAGGACCTTTGGAATAATTATATTTCCAATCAAATTTTTTCTGGCATTTAACTTCTTAAATATTTTTATTATTATAAAACATAATTTGTTAATAATTTATGTTGCGTAATTATGATATTTATTTTGTTATGCATAATATGGTTATTTTTTATTTTATTTTTTGTTCTAGAGGAATAGAATGAAAGTCAAATTCGTCGCCATACGAGTATCCACGAACTTACACGAGCCGTGGAGTTGCTAAGCGTCTCCGTTCAGATGGCGCTAGTAGTCCAACCGCCACAGCGAAATCTGTAACAACTTTGCTTTGACAAGTGTCAGACGACAAGCAGCAGTAAAAAAATCTTTCTAAGGTGAAGTTCTGAGCTAATTCTTTAAGAATTTATTTGTAAATTCTGTGATTTAAAAATTTTATTCAAACTAAAAGTATTTTGAAACATAAAGAAATTTAAATTTTAGTATATAAATATTCAAAAACTTATTTATAAATCGAATGTGTGGTAAATATTTATTAATATTTTTTACTGTCTAGCTATTTATAAACTTAAGTTTTAAATGTTTTATTAAATAAATATTTTTAAATTCATAATTAAGTAGGATTAATAAACTCTTGGAAGCGTTTAAATTTTTAATGCAATAAAGTGTAATGAAAATACAAACGTTATTAGAGGTATATAAGGGTTTTATTCCATCTATACACTGTTCTTTTTTTATATATATTTAACCACAAACAAATAACATTATTTAAAATTATTATACAACTTATCAATAAAATATCTATTTCCTTACAATTTTCTTTTTTTTAAAATTAAAATACGTCTTTTTCTCTCTAAATGTTTGTCATTCTTCTTTTATTTATTAATTAATTAAAGAAAGAAAAGTGTTTGAAAATTAAAAACTTATTAAAATCAGTCTTCTTTATATTTTGACGGTAAACTATACGCACTAAATTCTAAATTAAAAAATAAAATTTTACACATACGGATCGTTTATAATTTGATTAACATTTTGAAATCAAAACATTTCTTCTAAAGTAAAAAATTAAATATTTTCTCCCTTGGTCGCTTTTTTTACTAAAACGTGTACTTTCTTGAAAATTATTATTAAGAGACAAAAGTGTATGAAAACTTTTTCTCTTTTTTTTGATAAAAATTGATAGATTATCATTAAATGTATTATAATAAATATTCGGTCGTTTTTTTAACATTTATACACATATATAGTTTCTCTAAAGCATAAATTACTTGTGTTTTTTATAATATATATACAATAAATTTACACGTTGTAGATAATATAACAGTCGTTAGCCCATTTTTTATATTTAAAATTTCTTAAATATATTTATATACGTTCAGTCACAGTCATATATTATTATTTTTAATATTTATAATTAACTTTATCTAACAACATCAATTAACTTTATCAGTCTATCTTCGAATCGAAATTTTTCTCCAGAATTGTTTATAAATATTTTTTAGTTAAGAATAATTGATTAAATTTAAACCTATAACGGGGTCTCTAATCATAATTTTAAAAAAATCCACTGTTTTCGTTACAAAAAATTAAAATAAGTGACTTCTTGTTTGTTTACAGAAAATGACTATGAAGCGGCATTGCAATTCAAAAGGAAAACAAATAAAAAAATGTATGCAAAAACACATGTTTGATGTCTCGATTTCTCTGGTGTCAAGTCTAGAAAAGAATTTCTAGAATTTAGAGAATTGCATTCAAGTTCTTAATAGTGAGGGAATTTTCACCGAGAGTGATCATCATACTGTGTAGTGTGCACTAGAGTGTGTGCACACGTACATACTTAAGCGCATACCTGTAACAAACCCAAGTACAGTTCCTACGGAAATCGGAATTTCAAGATCGTATCCGCTCAAACGTTAACTATTTTATGATCCTCGAAATCATGAAATATACATTTTGACAGACATATTCTCTTGGAATATATTTTCATTTTGTTATTTTTAATTTGGGTCATTTAAAAAAAATTCATTTAAAAAAATACAAGAAAAAAGGAATAGTTTTAAAAAACAATAGCCACATTTCAATCTAGTGCGGATGAGAAATATTAGTTTTTCTATATAAAATTAATAGAGGGCAGGTTTTTTCCCCTTTAGTATTTGAACACATTCAGTTATTTAAAAAAAACAAATTTTTAAATTTAAAAATTCTTCTCTCAAACTAATTTATTTAATGAAAAAACGAAAAACATTTTTTTTTAAAATAGAATATGTAAAAGTTTCAATAATACCCAGAACAGAGTTCAACTTTTAAAAACAAAATTTACAATTTTAGAGGAATGTTTTCAAATTTAAAAAAATATAAACTTTTTTATATAAATTCTAAATTGCAAAATGTAAACAATAGGAAAACTATTTTCTGTTTCTACCTTAATAAAGAAAAAAGTTTTTATGTTCAATTATAGAGAATTTTCTAAACTTGGAAGATCAGAATGGACTTTTAAGAAAGTACTTTTAAAAAATAAGAGGAGGAATCACATAAATTTAAAACCAGTGACTAATTGTAAAAGTTTTCGACTTTATGCGGAAGTAATTTTATCTCGCAGGACTTTAACACTCAACGTCTTGCAGTGGAAGTCGACAAAAAAAACTTTGCAATTGGTGATGTAAAATTTTTATTTGACAAATTGGAAAAGTGTTTTTTTCAAAATTTAATAATTAAAGAAATTAAAATTTAATACATATGTAGTTGAAATTCGGTAAATTATTATGGGAGGGGGGAATTTTTTTTATTACCGCTGGAATTAATCGATTATTTTATCCGGTGATAAGATATTGAAATTTTAGGTGAACAAATTGGATATGAAAGGAGAATTTACGTAAAGGTAATGCGGCAGAGGAAATCGATAAGTTACACGTGATTGAAGATATTAGAGCATCACCACATCGGTAAATTTATTAACACCTCATCGTGCACTAGCTCTTTAATGCTACTGTAATATTATTATCGGGTTGGTCTTTATACTTGACGCTTATTATTTATATAATATATATTTTCATTTTCACAATGATGAATATTCTCGGAATACTAAAATATTAAAATAAACAAATTGAAATTAATTTTTCTTATTATATGTTACAGGTGGAGAAAAAAGGATCCTGCCATGCGCGAGGGAAGAAATTTTGTATTTCTTCAAAGAGAACTTTTAAAGCATGGTAAACATTAGTTCTGAGGATTTACAAACTCGCAAGATAAAAACAAATTACGTAATCACAAACTGTCAATTAAAGTTATAACCACTTCGAATAGTGTCAAAATCCTTAAATTAGTGAAATAACGCCCCAAAAACCCCTAGATACCAAATTTCATAAAAATTTACTTACTTTTATAAAATTTGTCCGCCATATTAAATCCGCCATTTTGAATTTTGGAAAACTGACTAGATTCGTCACCAGAAGCTAAAACCCCCCGAGTAAAAGTTGCAATCGAATTTCAACATATCTTTTGAATTAAGGACAGGGTTTTTCTTTACCCAACAAAATTTAATATAAATTTAATTTGCCAAGAGCATTTGAAGTAAATTTTCAAAAAAGAATAATGGTACTTAAATTCTAATTTCGCTTTCTCCTATGAAAAATCTTTGTCCAATTTTTCAAATAAACGTTTAATTCTTTTCGGGAGAAATTATATTTAAATGACTTTTAAAATAGAGGATATCATGAAAAACTTTCTCAGTTTATATGGTGGGAAATTTCCAATTTTGAAATATGTCTGGAGTAAAATTGAACGATTCGAAGTAGACGTTTCTGAATAATTTATCATTCATTACTTTGCGCATTAAGCTAATTGAAGTCTGATTTATCCATTCGGTCATAAATTTATATTTGAGCAGCGCCACTCTTTAAAATGATAAAATCAAAAAATTTTATCTTTACATATATAAAACATTAGATATAATTTTAATCCTATAATATTTCGACACTTATTGCACTCAATTGTAAATGTTCATATGTAAAAGAAAACTAAGTTTATAAATTTTTCAATTAAAATTTATTTCAACTTAAAAATATTAAAGTAAATAGTGTCAAATACTATTATAATAAAATGTATCTGTTTTTCTTATAATTCGCAAATTTTTGTAATAATAGAAAATAAGCTTTTTATTTGCAGTTTAAAAAAACGAAAATAAGCGTGTGGTGGTCGTTTAAAAGTACTTTTAAGGATACGATTTAAAATTCAGAATGTGCTGCTTTGGTTATTCTCCACAAACTAGACGATTTATGCTAGAAACGCTTAAAACGAAAAAATTGTTAACAAAAAATGGAGAAAAAAAGTTAAAGTGAAAAATGTTCGTAACTACAAAATTGTCTCTTTTGGTTTTACGTGAAGGTAATGTTGAGAATTTATATATATATATATATATATATATATATATATATATATATATATATACATGAAACGTAAAAGTATGTATAATGTAAGTCACTAAAGAGAGTGCAACAAGTGTCGAAGAAGGAAAAACACATTCAGACCCTGTCCATTCTTTTTTAGGAAAAAAATTTTTTTCTCAACATTCATGCAATCTAAAACAGATGTAAATTATTTAGGCGTTTTTACATTTGTTTGGAAAATTACAATTCACACTTTATACATTCGCTTATGAATGTTTTATTGAAAGATTCGAAATTTTAGATTCTGGTTTTATTTTTTTAAACCTATTTTATAATTGTGTTCACAAATTGTAATATTCAAGAAATGTTTTTAAATTTTTATAAATCTCAAATTAGTATCGCATCGTAGGCCTTTACCATTTAATTATTATACAAATGTTAACGGCCCAATAAAGAAGATTCTTTTCGTTCACACATAAGTTACGCTTTCGAAAACAGTTAAAATAGTTTCCATTATTTTATAGATGTAGAATTTTAACATCTACTTGTTTTTATAATTCTAGTATTTATAATCTTTATCGTTCTATTTCTCTCTACAATATTATAAACTATATGGAGACTTTAGACAAGAATTTAGTACCTGCAAAATCTATTTTTGTTTGTACACAATTTAAAGATTTTTTCAGTAGTTGCACTGGAAAAATATTTCCGAACATAAAATTCTTTCTACCCTTTTAGTTTTGTACATAAAGAAATCTTTTTGGAAAACTGAATTAAACGGTTTCGTCGTTAAGTTTTCGTTTTTAGGAAGATCTGTACAAAGGAATATATTTTTAGTTACTGAAAATCGGAAGGAAAGACGAATTCTTCAAAATCTTTCTATAGCTTCTTAGAATCTCAACTCTTTGGTTTGGGTACTATACTGGAAAAATTTTAAACAATCGGAGGGGCAAAATTAAAAAGCAAGAACTTTAGTCTATGGGAGATAACTACAAGTTACGTAATCACAAACTGTCAATTAATGTCATAACTACTTTTAATGAAATCAAATTTCTATACATAGTAGAAGACTTCTTTAGTTTATTTTGCAACACAAATGTGTTGCCAATAGAAATTGTGGAATTGATTTTAAAAATCTTGTATTAGCCAAATGATTATGGTGACAATATGCTGAATTGAGATCCTAACCCTAACAGACTACCCAACATTGCGTGTAACAATGACCCTTAAGATATTAAAAATTAGGCCATTAGAAACTAAAACCTAATTGTAGGTTTTTTTTCATTAAACTGCGTCTAAAATATTATATTCCATCTAATTTCACTTTCTCGAAATTGTACCCTTTTAGTGTCCGTTGCAAGATTAATTACTTGATATGATCACAAATAATCTCACAAATCATTGTAACATACAACTCTTATAATCTCTCTATCTTATATAAATTATGTCTCTATAATAAAATGTTCATTCAACTTTTCTTTTGCTGATTAATGACACCCAAGATACATCATGTCCTATTTTTAAGCACAAAAAAAACCCCGAACTTTTAGACCTGCGTCAGCAAAGTGTGTTGTGCACCATTTTTCAAAAGATTCTTATCCACAATCTCCTGCTCATCCTGCTCTCGAGATCCACTATTAATTGTGATATTTGTCCTCGATGTCATGGTGACATTCGTGGTTGATGTTTTACTAATTAACAAACCTCGTTCATCCTCTTTATCATCGAGATCATCCTTTGATTGTGCCGATACAACCATACGATCGGCTTGAAGTCTCTCATTATTCCCTTTATTCTTCCTCGGGAAGACACTGTTTTCAAAATGTAAATTTGCATTCACCTCCTTACTGGCGGTACAAGTGCAGGCCTTGGCGAAACTCTTTCGAAAATTATCACTAAGAAAGGCATAGAGAATTGGATTCATAGCACTGTTACAATAGGAGAATACTCCGGCCATGAGGAAAATTGTAATTGTCAATTCTGATTGACATTCGTTGGGTTCAGTGTAAATTAGTGACATTTGCGTGACCCAATATGGTGCCCAACAGAATATGTACGCCGCTATGACAGTTAGCACCATGATGGTGACTTTTCTATTTGAACGTCGTCTATCGTTGGACCTATTTTGCGGTCCTACTGTTTGTAATTTCCTTAGGACGAGAATATAAAAGACCAAGACAAGTGTCAATGGAATTGCGTAACCAAGGAGAAATGTGTAAATGGTGAATGTTGTCTGACCGCCGTGTTCATTAGGCCAGTAAATATTGCAGCTTAGTGAACCATTCTCACTGGGCAATGCATTTGCGTAAAGAAACACTGGTATCATGAATAGTGCACTCATTATCCAAGCGCCAAGTGAGACAATTCTTGAGATGAAGGGCGTTCGAAATTGCGGCGACGATATTGGATGACATACGGCAATATATCTGTCAGCGCTCATGATGAAAATAAAAATACTGCTGGTAAATTGATTGATACTAGTTGATGTCATGTAAATTTTACACATTACTGTTCCAAATGTCCAAGCACCCACTGACATTGTTGTTAATAGAAAGGGAATTCCAATTAGGAAACACTCATCCGCTACGGCTAAATTCAGAATATAAATATTGGTGACGGTTTGCATTTTTGAAAAGCGAGCAACAACATAAATGACCATTGTGTTGCCCACAAGACCAGCAATACAAACACCTGAATAGATGACTTGAGCTATTAGTGAAGTTAACGAAAAGTTCGTTTGGCAGTTGTTGATTGTGGAGTTTGTGGTATTGAAACCCTCACTTAATGTCACGTTCATCATGATAATTGGATTTTTTTTCTTCCTATTATTTTCTTTATTTCTTTCTATTTTTTTTATTCCTAGGAATTCTCAATTCTCAAACCTTTCGTTTTTAATGAGTTCATGTAATTATCAAGTGGCAATAATCGTTGCTGCGGTAATGATCGCGACGACGATGGCGCCATTTCATTGCTTCTCGATCAACAAACTTCTCTAGTTTCTAGTTTCTCCAATCTGGAAAATAGAAAATTTATATTTACTTAAAAAGGAAAGGAAAATAAAAAGTGCTATTATTTTAATCTTATTCTTATGTTTAATGTGCGCTGTACTTAAAAATGTTGTTACCATAATCATTATCGCAGAAATAATACAGAAGCTTTTAACAGCCGATGATATAATTTCTGATGAAGAAAATTAAAAAGAAATTTTCACCCCAAGAGGTAGAATAATAATGTTATGTTATTTTTTATTTCTACTCCAGCTATCGAATTCATTATATGATAGCAATTTCACCAGAAATATTGTAGGTTATTAAATTACACTCGAAAAAAAATTCCGCAGAATATTACTTTTAATTAGACGTAATCCATATTTGAGTGTAGGTGTTTTTTTTTTACTTTTATCAGAACCTTTTTTCCTCAACATTTACCTTATTAGATTCCCAACTCACGAGGGTCCGACTGGGCGTTATGAAAAGTTGGAAACATTGCTTTATCGATCTGAAGGAAAATTGAGAAGGGTGTTGAATATAAACCAAAGGATCTGTGAAACAAGTAGTTTCCAACTGAAATTGAGACGAAATCATAAATGAATATATTGTATTCTCGACGTACAGACTGCTATATGAAATTCATCATTCCGAATTATCACTGTATCGAATTAGGAGGTTTTTTCATTAATTGTTTCATTAATTTTTATTTCATTCAAGAAATTTTCAATACCCTACAAAGAGGAATTAATTGTCAAGAATCTACTGAGTATGGTTTGAAAATTTTATTAAAGACACGTCCTTTAAGTTTGAAATTTTATTGATCATAATACAGAAATTATGGTGACCTTGAGAGTGCCTTATATCAAGTGCACGGACGTTGCAGAAAGGCCGGGCTTCCCCTATCAGATAGGAATCTTGGTGGGGAAGCCCGGCCTTTCTACAACGTCCGTGCACTTGACAACCGCCCCGTACAGGCTACAAATTACGATGTAAAAAAATAATAACCACTAAAAGGACAAGTTATTTTAGAAACTAAATAAATAATTACCAAGTTGTATGAAAATTTTCATCCTCTTCCGGAAGCCTTATGGCATTTTGCCCTAGGGACTGTGTCCCTATTTGAAAGTACATCCACATGCGAGAATGAAGAGAGGAGAGTCAGGAGAAAATTTAAAAATCGTGTTACTACATGGGAAACGGTCTTATGAAATGACGCGTGTGGCCTCAGGAAAAGATACCGAGCTGGTGTAATATTTTCAAGGGAATTGAGAAATATTCGTATTTGAATAAAAAAAAACGGTCCCTCCAAATTCGGAATTTTGAAATAAAATATTTCAATAAACCCCTCGAATGATAATCGAAATATAAGCCGTGTGGGCGTATTGACGTCTTAAACAATTACAGTCATGATATTGAGAACTTATAAAGTTTTTCTCTAGTTAATTAAGAAGTTAGATAAAAAGTATTCAACTATATACTCAAAAAAAATTTCGCTAGAATATAAATTTATAAAAAAAAGTTAATTTTCAATAAAATTTACTAATTATTTCGTACCTACTTTATTGATTTAATTACTTTGAAAAGTTGAGGTGCATCTCTGCTTTCACGAGATTTTGCGATGAAAGGTAATTTGTTAATAAATTCACTAAGAAAAACAGACTCTTTGTACTTAAAATTTGTATTTACTTTCAAAGAAATTTTCAAGTACTTACAACTTTCAAAAGCTTTGGGAAACAATAAAGTATCATGTATTCATAACTGTTCGTAGTTTATTAGGTTAATGATTTTTCATCATGTTTTTAATTACTGCGAAGAAAATGAGGGATAATTATTTTAGTAACTAGAATATATTTTCAGAAATACTGTGAAAAATTTAGGTGTCAGTGAATATCCAAAGTACATTTAAGTTTGTAAATATTGTCCGAATAAACGGCTCAATAAATGGTGTGACGTAAAATGGTTTCATTATTAATGGTAAAAAACAATTCCGCAATGGATGCTTCGGAAGAATTTTGGAATTGAGATTCTAGATGACCGGAAGGTAAGCGCCTTTTTGGGACAAAAATATTTAATTTAACTCTATTGTTACGTAATCGTAACGTATTTTAAATAATGTTTAAAAACAATAATAATAACGAGAATAACAATATCAATAATAACAATATTAATTGATAATAGTAAATTAACAACTGATTGTTATTAACATTTTATTAATTTTTAACTATTAATAAATATTAACATTATAATAAATAAGAGTATTGAAATGATAACAATAACATTTGAAATAATGAATAGCAATATTTTAAATAATAATTGAGAATGATAACACAAAATTTAACAACAAATAATTGTTATTAACATATTATTATTTTAACTTTATATTATTATTAAAAATTATTAATAATAAACAATGAATATGTATAATTAGTAAAAATAATAATAAGAATGATAAAAAACAATAAAAATTAACTAATAATAATTAATGTAAAATAAAAATTAACTAATAATTACCATTTAATAATAATAAATTGTAACAATAATAAGATAATTGAAACAACTATATCAATAACCATATAATTATAACAAAAATATAATAAACAAAAATGTAATAACAAACAAAATTATAAAATTATAACAACATTTATAAAAAACGAATTGTAATAATATACTAAAAATATTGTACATATCGTGAACACGTGTGATCTAATAGTGAGTCACTACAAGTGTTCCTGCAACAATGGATTTCTCCAAATGCATGGCTTAGCGAACTTTTTCTCAAATACATGGCTTAGCGAACTTTTCATAAAATACATGGACAGAATTTGGTATAAAAAGGACAAGACTATCAAACAGAAGCCAGTCTTGAAAATGTAGTCAACAGAAGAAGTTACCAAATGTCAGTCTTAATTTTTTAATCATAACAAGTGGTTCTCTTCGTGATAGTGCTCTCAACCCCAGTATAGTAGTTGTCCTGAATCTACACGTGAATTTCTAAATTCAGTGCATCTTGAAGTCAAATTTGGTGTTTAGAAATATCGTTCAAGTTATGACAAAAGCTGAAAGAAATATAATACCTATTCAACTGCCTAATTTACAAGTGTCGTAAATCATCAACCTGCATCACTTACTAACCCATTAACGCACAATTGCCAATGTATCTCTACGTCGCAAGCCAGGACCAAACCCCGCTGTTTTAAGGTAAACAGAGAAACCGCATAAGACTCACTTTTAGAAAGCTAGTGCTCATTTCATCTTTGCATAATTTTGATGTTTTTCAAATATATTGTGTTCAAATAAAATTTATTCTTGTCATTTATCCAACCTCGTCCCAACTTTAATTTTTCTAAATTAAAGTTAAATCGAGAAAAAACTAGGGAATATAATAATAAGGTAAGACATAACACTATCTAAGCATCATTATTACTAAACTACTACTAATGATTTTCAGATGCTAAAAAGGCAAAGTTTATCCTGCATATCATTTAATTTTTATTTAGTTGTCTACCTGTTAAAAAAAAGTAAACGTAAAATTTACTGCTCATAAAATTTTACCATCTCTATAAAAATATGCTAAGGGTATGACAGAGTTTTATTTTCTATTTTTTATGTAACATACATTTTGAGGCTTTTGCTAGTTAAATTTTTTAAGAACCCTCATGAAATGCAGGGGATTTTTGTAATTCATGAAAATTATTAATTTAAATGCGAATACACGGATCGAGTCCGTTAAGTGGAAGTGCGCGTCCTTCAACTGCAAAGTGAGCGCATCAGTGTGAAGTGGCGGAAAATGGACCCTAAGGGATGAGTTTAAAATGTTTATAAGATACCACTTTACATCTCGAGCAAGGAGTTAATGGCTTTTGTAGCTTAATGTTGATAAAATTTTTCAAACATAATAACAATGAAAAGAACAATAAATTTTTACCACTCTAAAGTTTTCCTAAAACATTAACATTTAATCCTAATGGAAAAATAGCTAATTTTTTTGGCTGGATTTGTCAAGATGACGGTTTATTCGAATGTTAGTTTACAATTGAAATAAAATTTCCAGTTAGTACAAAAAAAACTAACCGCAATTTATTTATTTTCAATTTTTCCCCAGTTATAATAAATTCAAACTCCTTTTATAAAGTACTATACTTTCGTGTACGTTATAAAGAGTTCCCTTGAATTCAACAGTAGCTTTGAGCAACAAGAAAAGTTTCAAGATAAGTTTACTTTGATTTATGAAATATAAATTTTAACTTTTGTAATTGCTTTCAAAGAAAAAGTGTCCAATTTTTTTTTTGTTTCGGTAAAATTGTATTATTCGATTAACCAAGTCAAAAAGTTTTATACAGGCAAGGAAGAGAAGGAAATTTTTTTCCTTTAAACTCAAATAAAAGGACGTCTAGAGACATTTAGAGAGGCAAGGTTTCGGTAGATATACTTTAAGACAAGGAAGATTACAGTGTGCGAAAGCTTAGTATAGGATTAGTCAATTTGAAACGGAACGTGACATGGATTCCAAGACATTCCTCTCGGTGTAAAAGTTAATTTCTCTCTCTCTCTCCTTGCCACTCGGTTTACAAGTGGAAAATACAAACACAACCCTTTTGAAAAAAAGGATTTTCTGGATGAAAAAACCCATTTTTAAAAAATTTTAAATACCATTTCTTAATTATAACCAGTCCATTAATAATTATTAAGACCCAGATAGTTTAGGAGGTAAACAGAATTTACGAAAAATCGATTTTTAATAAATTTTCCGAAAGAGAGGTTTCGTAAAATCTCAAGTAAATCCAATAAATAATTTTCTCGGCCCTACTGCAATTACAGAACCCTAAAAAAAATTGTAGCCTCAAGGCACCTAAATACAGATCATAGATTATAGACCACTCTTATGCGTCAGTATTTTTGTGACACTCGAACATTGTGAAAGATTTATTTTTATTGTCCGCTGAGGCAAAGCTGATGCAGCGGTAAGGAATTAAATTATCATTTCAATATGTAAATCAACTGTAAAACTTAAAAAAAAATTTTTCCGAATAAAAAAATTGCGAAGAAATAGCATAAGTATTTGAAATAATGTTTTCCTTTTTTTTCCTTTCTATATCATGAGAGTAATAAATTGAATCAGATTCCGGTTGACAGAAAATCGAACATAAGTAACGAGGGGTTCGACAATTTCAATAAAATAGCATTTTAAACAGGAAATCCAGATAAACTCTCGATTCCATCGTACAGCGTCGATAAAGAATTACGAGCGAATAACTTTTAATGACCTTCCTAGAGAGAAGACGTCTTTCAATTGACGAGGAAACTGGGCATATTCGAGATTGTCATCGAATGAGAAAAGACAATACCCAGGTGAAAATGGATTATATATTTTACGCTCTCTCGATATCATATAGCAATAATTTTTTATTACAATTTTTTCCTTTCACTACAGTAAATTAAAAATTTGTTCTATCTTTCTGTTCTTAACTCTAAGTTTTAAAAGTGATGCGATATTTGTCAAATTTTATATTTATGAGTTTTCGGGACCGGTGATTACGAATTGAGGTCTGTTTTGTAAAATTAAAAATGACGGAAATGTTTTGATTTTTGTCCGCCATTTTGAACTTTGCTAAACTGCTAGAGACCAGAAAATTTCCGGATAGTAATTTAGAGAATTTTCTTAACATCTAACTTAGGTTCCAAAAATTTTAGCTTCAAAAATAATTGGAAAATAGTTTACCTTCATCATGGTGATAAAAAAATCTTCATTAAATTCTCTATGTCCTGAAGAGTGAGTTCGACATTGTTGAATAGTTCAATTTTTAGGATGGACCATCTGTTGCTTGATCGCTTTCGAAAAATATCGCCCGTCACAGATTTCTCATAGCATCTGTATTCTGTAACAGAAAAAAGTTTCGTCAAAAATCTTTATTTGAATTGTTTCTGGGAGTTTTACTATTAAAATTTAATATTTGACAAACACAACCTGTCAGGATAAGGTCTGCGCGAGTATCGAGGCTAATTATTATTTTTTATTCTGCTATCGATCGGGCAAATTTTTTAAAACGGATGACAACCGCGGACATATTTACGGCTTTAATGCGACATCTGTTTGCTTCTGTAATCCTTATGCATTCTCCATCCGGCATTTCGTGAAAGTATTTACTTTTTCCAATATTATAAAAATACGAAACAATTTTTATTTTCGAATAAAATAGCAATTTCGAGTATCTGTTCGCCATGACCAAAAATTATGGTAACTGTGACGAACCGACTTCGTCACTAAATATCCCTTCGTGATAACAAAATATAAATATAATGTTTATAAGAAAATATTAACACAAACACAAATATCCATGTTAAACACAATAACGAAACATACTTAGTTCATCTTTTCGTTATAATCTCGGTTGAAAAGAGTTTAAATATTAATAAAATGTAAGCAGGTGCAATAAACTAAAGTATGATTTCACCACTGTAATGTCGATTAATAAAATCGATTGACACAGGGAAATCTGGGCATTTGCCCGTGTGTCTCGGCGTGACCAAGACGGAGACTTAGAGCTATAATACCAGATAAAGTTATTGTACGAAGCCCTTGTTTGTTTAATTAAATTGAAGGTCTGAATAATATACGACAAAATGAAGTAATAAAATAAGTGAATAAATAAATGGTTATAAAAATAAAGTGACAAAAGTAAGAAATAAAAAGTGAAATATTAAATAAAGTGCAAGTGAGTTAAAACACAAAGGAAATTAACTAAAGGGAATAAAACTTAAAGAAAATATATAAATATATATGACAAAGGTGAGCTAAGTTGTTTTACACACTAAAATACAAAACATGCACATAAACACATTACGCATCAGAAAATAGATATTGTGTAGAATTATTGTTAACAATTTAATTTGTTTATTAAAGTAACTTTCTAAACATGTGTTAATCTGTGTAGAACAACGTCTTCTACAGTCTAACAAGTTAAGAAGACCTTCCTACCGTTACCGCAAGCATCAATTCCTTCTCCACTTCTGTACATAGCTCTCTTGGTTCTAGACTTAATTCCCAAACACAAAGCACATAAAATTTGTTAGTGTCTAGGTAGTTCATCTCAAGAAGTGACCACTTGATTCAAATGAGATGCGACTCTATCAAGATCAATTTCATTCAAGAGGTCATTAAACTTTCCACATTGAAAGCATGTGGAAGGCGCTGAAGATAGATCGAAGAGTTACTCTCGAGATCCGTGACTTAGATTTCCTTATCCAAGAAGAAGAAAAAAATTTCACATTTTCATTTAGATTTTTGTATTATTATTATTATTAAAAGACCTAAAAAGCCAAATTAAATATTCAAACTTAGAGGTTCATATGTCACAAGGTTTTAATTTTTGTTTTCAAATTCAGAGATAATATTTGTTCAGTGCCACTACAAATATTAAGAAGTTTTTTTTTCCAAACTCTATACACGTGTGTTGACCTATTTATTCAAAAAGCTTCTATATGAGCACAAATTATACGATACGTGGACTGCAATGGACGCTCGATACCCCTTTTTGCAACAGTTTTTACTGATCATATTATAAAAATAATAGGTGTTATTGAATGTACGATAATTAAATGAACGGCAACTAAATTTCTCATTATGTAATTTTTGATATTGGTGTCTGAACAAGACAATAATTTTACATGTTTACATTAACAACATTTGTATTTTATTATCATTAATTTTTGCCTTTTTTCAATAAAAAAAACAGCAGGCTAAATTTAAACACGAAAATTAAATATAAACTTTTTTTTTAATGAAAAGGGTAAAGAGAATATAGGGTAGAAGCGGGTCGTAAAAATAAAATTAAAAATAAACACTTGAATCTTAGGCTGAAGGTAGCGAAAGATGTGCGAAGATATATACATAAAGAGAAATGTATTTTTATCACAAATTGTAAGTCGGCGTGAAATGCCTCTTGACAAATATGATTTTCAACGATCTCAAACGAGTGCCGAACTCATAAAAATGTTTACTACTTAAAATTAATTCTCTTAAGAGCGCTTACATTTTAACAGTACTTGAAATAAACGAAATGTCTCACAGCTGAAAATAAGTTTCTCAATTTCTTGACAAATCACTTCAAGTGTTGTATTTTATTATTCATCCCCCGTTTTCATAATTTATTGCATTCGTCTCGAATCTCAAAGATGACCCTGAGTTATTATTTCTATAAATACATTTCAAATTAAATTATTATTGGGATTTTCGTAGCTTAAAGTTAGTTTCTCTAGTTTTGAAGTCGAGTAGATTAGTTTGAAAATTCTTTCCTTAAATCTTGAAATTATCTCTAAGTAAATACCTTAGAGATGACAATATAAAAAATCGCGCTTCATGAACATTGGCAATCTCAGAATGTAGGTACTATAGATTTTTATATAGTAAAGCAAGTTGTGGGGTGAAGACTTATGTAAGCAAGTGAAATTAATTACTCCCCTGCTTCGGAAAGGCCGACAATAAAAGTAGAAAACTTGATTGAGTGGATAGGTATACACTTCAACAGCTACAGTATGTCTTGGATAACTTGACGCTTTTCTCTCAAGTAGGTCTTAAAATCGATAGTCTTGAGATATATCAAGCGGGTCGAGTTCAATTAATATATACTTACAAAAAGCCATTTAATCTTCATCTTACATATATTTTTATTCCAAAGGTGTATTTCAATTCACGACTATTTTAGGGAAATATATTTGCTAAATATTACAAGATACTATTAAGTCCGTAACTATTTATAATTACTAAACTAAACGTTTATAATCTTTTATTTCTTGCTGTTCAAATTTTAATCAGGGAAAAGCTCTGACACCATTATATATATTACCAAAATAATTTTATGACAGTCAAAATTATTATCAAACTGAAAATTATCAACTCTAAATGTTTATAGTCTTTTATTTCTTGCTGTTCAAATTTAAATGACTGGAAAAAGCTCAGATACAACGAAACACAATCCCAAAAAATTTCATCAGAACCAAAATTATTACTAAAACAAATTGTCGACTGTAAATGTTTATAATCTTTTATTTCTTGCTGTTCAAATTTTAATGACTGGAAAAAGCTCAGATACAACGAAACACATTCCCAAAAAATTTCATCAGAACCAAAATTATTACTAAAATAAATTGTCGACTGTAAATGTTTATAATCTTTTATATCTTGCTGTTCAAATTTTAATGACTGGAAAAAGCTCAGATACAACGAAACACATTTCTAAAAAATTTCATCAGAACCAAAATTATTACTAAAATAAATTGTCAACTGTAAATCTTTATAATCTTTTATTTTTTGCTGTTCAAATTTTAATGGGTGAAAAGCTCCGTCACCAAGATATACATTTCCAAAACATTACATTAGACCAAAATTATTACTAAACTAAATTGTTATCTCTAAATGTTTTTAGATTTTTATTTTTTGCTGTTCAAATTTAGTTAGCGAGAAGCTCAGATACAACGAAACACATTTCCGAAAAATTTCATCGGAACCAAAATTACTTCCAAACTGAATTGTCAACTTTAAATGATTATAATCCTTTATTTCTTGCTGTTCAAATTTTAATGGATGCGAAGCTCAGAAACAACGAAACACAATTCTGAAAAATTTCATAAGAACCAAAATTATTATTAAACTGAATTGTGAACTCTAAATGTTTATAATTTTCTAATTCTTGCTGCTCAAATTTTCTTTAGTGAAAAGACCCACCATTACAATATTACATTTCAATTAATTTTACCAGAATATAAATTAATACTAAACTGAACTATAAACTGTAAATGTTTATAATCCTTTATTTATTGCTGTTCAAATTTTAATGAGTGGAAAAAGCTCAGATACAACTTTCTAATTAATTTCACCAGAATCTTAATTATTTCTGAACTGAACTTTAAACTGTAAATGTTTATAATTTTTTATTTCTTGCTGTTAAAATTTTATTTAGTGGAAAGCACCGTCACCAAGATATAAATTTCTAAAATATTTTATCAGAACCAAAATGATTACTAATCTAAACTGTAAACACTAAATGTTTACAATCTTTTACTTCTTGCTGTTCAAATTTTGCCTAGGGAAAAGATCCGCCACCACAATAAACATTCCCAAAATAATCTCATCACAATCAAAATTATTTCTAAACTGTACTACAAAAATTACTGTTATAAAAATTCTATACACTGAGAGAAGAATACTCATTGTATTATTTTTAAGAATTTCATTTTAGTTGGTTTTAAAATAAATATTATCCCACAACATTCAGTGGGTTCATTGACTTATCGTGAGCTCATATTTAATTTGATTTTGAAACTAATTTCAAACGAGAAACAACTACATTTAAGTAGTTTTTAGTTCGTGACGTAACAATGCAATAAGTAATCCTAATTGATAGCAAAATCACGAGTTTTTTCAGTACGAATACATTTTTCCATTGAATTTAAATAATGGAAGTTGCGCCTGTAATAAATATTGTTGAGAAAACGCGGATCGTTTGGCACGGCAAATGCACGATGTGTGTAGTATAACACGCATATTTAAAGTAAGCCAAGCAAGATATGCCGAGCTGCAATCTCAACATATATGTACGTGAACTGCATTTTATATTGGGCATCCAAACAGTCGAAATGATAAAATTTCGTGAAATACACTTTTCCCTTTCATAAATGACCTAAACATTATTTATTGTCTAGTAGCGAAAAAAATGCGACATTAAAAAATACTGGTGATAATTTTTAATTACTATTCTCTTGTATTTAATGTGGGAAGAATTTATTTTTCATGTGTGTAATTTTTTTTGTGCGAATTTATTTCACCTAGAGTTGGTACACCGAGATTCTGCGCTGATAACTATACTCCTTTTCTGTTTGACCCACTAAAAGTGATCGACTTCACCGCACTTAAAGCACGCAGACGATCTAACCACCACTTACAATCCATTTCTACTTATCGGACGTGATTTTCTTCTATGTTGGCCTGTTGCCTTTATTTTATGGCGTTTTTTATAGTCTTGATTTATCTTTCTAATGTTTTTTGGGTATTAAAATTAATCCCGGAATAGGGGATAGTTCTACTGTGGTAAAATAAAAAGGTGTGAGGAGCACGAATTTCTTTGCTTCCTTGGCTATAAGTTTGTATTTAGTGGATCCCACCGCTGTCACCATCTGTCTATTTAACGTCTCTGTTCAATGCAGGTATTCGTATCAATACTATAAATTCAAATTGTTCGCTTTTGTGTCCAATTTTGTTGAAAAGGTCAATTTGGGATAATGATACATTTTTTGTGTACACAGGGACTTTTGGGAAATCTGCTTAAAGATTCCAATGGATTTCTAACTGCTTGTTTATGAGGGGTTGGTACAAAAAAAATGCAAATATATAACAATATAATACGTAACTTATATGATGCTATAATCCATTATTTCTTGCTGTTCAAATTTTATTTAGTGAAAAAAATACATACATAAGGAAGTAAAATCTACGACAGCGGTATAGTTAAAAATTCCATAAAAATGTTCGCCTTGTACAAAATATGAAAATTCAAGTCAATAAATTTTACGGTTTAAGAATTGCAGTCACGTTTCGTAATAAATTATTTTCTTAATCGAAATTTTTTCGATTGTTGGATATGAATAAAATCAAGTAATCTATTCCCCCCTTTTTAAATAGGTGTGAATCAATATTATAGTATATTACGCGGTTGTTAATCGAATTTTCTCCTGGTTTGTGACGATATTATAACGACCCCTATATATACAGTTAGAGAACCGGATCGATGGTGCGTCAGTGCGTCGTCTATATGATTTTCTCCCCCAGCAAACCTCAAATCCCAAACTCTCATCTCACTTTTACCTCATTCACGGAACATAATCAACCCCTTTCTCTAAAAGAACTACGACTCTTTGACGCCTGCTTCAAGTAGATACATAGCACCACCACTCTGGGACTTTGCTTCTTGATTAAATTAATTAAGTTTGTACTTCAGTGTCTTTTCTTCGCATCTAGTTTTTTTAATTCTATCATCTCTTTTACAAACAGTTCGCAAGTACTATTTTAGTAAAAGCCGATCAAGTTTCAAGAAGAGTAAAAATTTTAGAAGCATATTTTTGAAAAAAAAAATTATGGATGTAGATCAACTGATTTTGAAATTGGTTATTAATTAAAATACTCTGATAAAGTAGTATTGAAATTGTTTTTATTTTTAAAGTGACATTTTTCAATAGTCTTCTGAAGTTCAATTTGAGATAAAATTGATAAATACAAAAATATCAAATGAAAACTATTGAGGAAATGAAATTGTGGTAAAATGACATTTTTATAATTAACTTAAAACGGAAATAAAAGGCGGCAAAATTCGTTTCAGAGTAAATAAAATAAAAGAGAAAAGAGGAGAACAATGATATTATTGACTCTTATTAAAAAATTTTCTACTCACTGAAAAGTCGAGATGTAATTTTTTTTTCTAAACTCAGCTGCAAAAAAAAGAACATGAAACTATATGGGGGTTTCTTTTAATATACATAACTTATGCATAAACGTATTGTTCCTTCATACCACTGAAACAACAGACATCATAAATGGAATATGTTCCTTGCTCTGACTGTAAATCTTTTTTTAGAAACAAGATAAAATATCTCCCATGTATTTTTGAAATAACAATGAAATAATTCAACATTACGGTTGAATTCATAATGATCACTATTCCAGATATATACTTTAATGTTCAAAACATATTTTTAAATACTGCAATTCAAAAAAAACGCAACAAAAAAATACTAATATTTCTTATATTCTAAAAAAATCGGATGTCTCCGTAAATTATTTTCCAATTCCTCCTATTTAGAGCATAAAAATTAGTAAAATCTAGAAAACAAGTGGCTATTAATTTTCTATAGGTTCTAAATTTTGTAGAAATAATTTTATTAGAAAATATAAGGCGTTCCTTGCTTTCGAGTGCATATGAATATTATACAAGAAAATGCAATTAGGAGAACAATTTTCAGCTATACTCTATACTCGATTATCTGTAAAATGAAGCTTTAGATGAATAGATTTCGTAACGCATGCGGTTAATTGTTTGGTTGTGCTCGAACCTGTTAGAACTCGGAAATTAGAATCGTTAGCTTTGAAAGCTGAGCTTACTATCAAGGGAACTAGAGTTCATAAGCTAAAATATACTGATTCATATGTCAACTTCAAATTTCCCTAGAAATTAGTATCTATCATAGAGCCACTTGTGCTTCAAACTTAATTCTCCACGGTTGACTTGGAGATTTAAATGAATTTTTTTTTGCTGTAAGTTAATTAGTTTTTAAACTTGATAATTAGTTTAGGAATTTTAACTTTATAGCCAATTTTGTAATTAGAAGGAAAAATAATTTTTTTGTTAAAAAGAAATGTTTAGGTTGACTGCAGAGTATCAGTGATATTTCTCATAGAGTTTGACGAAATATTAATCTAATGTGTGAGCAGTATTACCAAAAGTCCCTATGTTTTTCTTGAGAGGGAATAATAATAATTATATTATTTTTTACTTAAATTTGACAGTTTGAGATTATTAACAAACTTTATATACCAGATCTTCTAGTTGTTCTAGTAGACTTTCAATTAGTAGCTACTTCATTGTGATGGGATATTGTCGGGGTTAATACGACTGCAACTAACTGCTTCTCCATTTCATTAGGCACCAGTCTTCTTGCATTCTGGGAATTGTCTATCTTTTCGTGGTAGTATCTGTGAAAGGAAATTTAAAAGTTTCTGATATGATCCCCTAAATGGTTCGCCGGAGTCTGAATTAAAAAATCCTATTTTTGATATTTCAGCCCAAAGTACATTTAACAAATAAATACTGTTTATAAAAAAGTATAGCGGTTTATTAGAAAAACTCTTTGAAAATAGTCGTATTATTCTTACATCTGGGGCAGCACCCTTTAATAAAAACGAAAATTAATATAACACCTGCTATATTTTAAAACAACGTATGGCACACATGTACACCGTTTAATATTATTTTCCCTACATCAATATTTTGTGGAAGAATAACAGCCAGACTTGATCCATATATACATGTATACGTTCCTTATTCGGGAGAATTTTTAAGAGGAAAAGCTTTCAGCTTTTAAAAATATTTAGAGAAGAAAAGAGGTTTAGACCGTGGAATTCGACAAGCAGTTTTTATTATTTTGGTTTTCATTAGATTTATTTAAAAGTGCGTAGTAAAAACTGCTTTTGTTGACAAAAGTAAAATTCAAATTATTCTTTTCATCATTATTGCGAAGAATTTAAATAAAAGTAATTACAATATATCGTTAATTTTTTGTAACTATATGTTATTAATACCTTGTTATGTAATAATTTTAATAAATAAATTAAAAAATTAAATATATTAGCGTTGCTTGAAAATTGTACTTTTTACGAATTATCTCTTCATCTATGACTCATAATTATAGCTTGTTTTTAAAGCAACAAAGTTACAACTCAACACGAGTTTGAATATAACTTAAAGTACCGATTTGTATAATATTATAGAAGAGGGAAGCGATAAAATAATATGTTCTCTCGTTAAACAAAGTTCAAAAACTCGTTCTATCTGAAAGTAAAAACAAGTGAATTAATTAGCGAACTATATACACAGGGATTTTAATATTTCTGCTGAAGATTTTTTTAAAGCCAAAGCTGTTAGAGAGAATTAATATGTGAGGGTTTTTTTCTATACAAAAACCATTAGAAAATAGCATAAGAATTTAATTCAATTTAAAAATACAGAAAAATTTTAACGACTTTTTAATACTTGAGTTTCTGGGGTAAAATTGATGGGGTCGTTTTTTTGGGGGTATACTTTCTTTGAATTTGTGAAATTCATTTACTATTTTTATTTATACACCAAACCCTCGAATGTTAGGGACCTCATCATCCATTCCTTTCATGCCAAGTGGGTGGTAACGCAGATTTTGTCTACCAGTCTGATGGAATCTGGCCTTGTTTAATATTTGAGAGAGAGAAAGAAAAAAATGTGATAGATGAAATATTCTCTTTTAAAAGACAATTCCAATTTTGATTCGCTTCATTGGTTCCTTGACAGAATATCAATGTAAGTTCACTTTTTCAAATATCTACTGACACATTTCTCAACAAAATATATATTAAAATCTATTCTTTTAATTCCGCACAAAAAATTTCTTGGAAAAAGAGTGAATTTGATATTCCTTCGAAACTATATATATATATATATATTATTTTATTTCAATTATTAAAAATATGGAAAAAAAGACTCAATTCAGATTGAAATTTAATATTGTGAAACTTATCTTCTTAACAGAAAATCAATAAATGAAGAAGCTTAAATTACATGGTAGGGATATTAAAAGAAAAACAATTTAATTTAATTAAACACGTGGCTGGCGAACTTTCTCTCATTGTACTTCTCTGTGCATAAGAAACAGCTGAAGTTTTTTTACCATCTTGGAAATTTTAACACTTTTGAAAATTATTTGAAAATTTATTCCAAATTCAAGAAAGAAAAGTAATATTTTAATTAATGTAAAAGAAATAACGATTATGCAACAATTTTCTGAATAGATAGATCTATTGTCACATGTTGTCCATTAAATTAAAAACTCTTTTTGATTATTACTTTACTACATTTCATAAGTTAAATAAAAAATTTCATTAAAATCAAATTTAATACTAAACTGAATCGTCAACTGTAAATGTTTATAATCTTTTATTTATGTTTATTGGTTTATACACCTGTCTTCAGCCTTACATACTTGGCTATACAAGTGTTTTCTTACAATTTCATGTTTTTCACAAATTTTTCTTATATACACAATTCTTAATACTAAGTTTGCGCCTACAGAACGTCTTTCGAAAATTAGGAGTACTCGCATTAGCCTGGACTACCCGTCTAATGGGTTTTCTCGCCAGAAGAGAGGGAAACTGTAGAAAACCTTCTCCTGAGTACAACCGGTTTATCGACAGTCGAGTTCTAATGGTGTGTACCGGACAATAATCGACAGTGCACATCATTATACCTCGACGTCAAACCTCCCGCTCAGATTATCTCACATGCCGGAAAAAATCCAAGCCAAATGGGCGCGAACCAAGTACCCTTGGTCCTAGAACGTCCGCCAAGCGAGGCATCTTATCCGACCGAGCTAATCTGTCGGTTATAATCTTTTATTTCTTGCTGTTCAAATTCTATTTAGTGAAAAGCTTCACTACTACGATTTACATTTCCAAAAAATTTAATCAAAAGCAACATTATTGCTAACCTTGACTACACACAAAAAACCCAGTCTCATTTTTGTTGCATCTCAAAATGAGACTATGTTAAACGCCATAGAACGTGGCGCCACCAAAGAGTCTCATTTTTGTTGCAACTCAAAATGAGTAGCGTATGATACTCATTTTGAGACTAGATTTTTTCAGTGTATAATCTTCTATTTCTTGCTGTTCAAATTTTATTCAGTGAAAAGACCCACCATTACAATATTACATTCCAATTAATTTCACCAGAATCTAAATTAATACTAAACTTAACTATAAACTGTAAACGTTTATAATCTTTTATTTCTTGCTGTTCAAATTTTATTTAGTGAAAAGTTCCGTCTCTAAAATATACATTCCCAAAAAATTTTATTAGAACAAAAATTATTACTACACTGAATTGTCAACTCTAAATGTTTATAATCATTTATTTCTTGCTGTTCAAATTTTAATGAGTGAAAAGCTCGGATTCAACGAAACCCAATCCGAAAAATTAAATCAGAATCAAAATAATTACTAAACTGATTCGTCAAATTTAAATGTTTATAATATTTTGTTTCTTGCTGTTCAAATTTTCTTTAGTTAAAGTGCCGACACTGTGATACTAAATTCCCAAAAAATTTCATCAAAACCAAAATCATTAGTAAATTGATTTTTTAACTCTAAATGCTTATAATATTTTATTTTTTGCTGTTCAAATTTTATTTAGTGAAAAGCCACACAACAACGATATACATTTCCAAAAAATTTAATTAAAACCCACATTATTGCTGACCTGAACTATAATCTTTTATTTCTTGCTGTTCATATTTTATTTAGTAAAAAGTTCCGTCTCCGAGATATACATTCCCAAAATATTTTATTAGAACAAAAATTATTTCTTTACTGAATTGTCAACTCTAAATGTTTATAATCTTTTATTTTTTGCTGTTTAAACTTTAATGAGTGAAAAGCTCGGATTCAACGAAACCCAATCCGTAAAATTAAATTAGAACCAAAATTATTACTAAACTGATTCGTCAACTTTAAATGTTTATAATCTTTTATTTCTTGCTGTTCAAATTTTCATTAGTCAAAGTCCCGACATTGTGATACTAAATTCTTAAAAAATTTCATCAAAGCCAAAATCATTAGTAAATTGATTTTTGAACTCTAAATGCTTATAATATTTTATTTTTTGCTGTTTAAACTTTACTTAGTGAAAAGCTCCGACATCACGACATACATTCCTGAAAAATTTCATGGAAACCAAAATTATTCCTAAACTGAATTCTAAACTCTAAATGTTTATAATCTACTATTTCTTGCTGTTCAAATTGTACTTAGTAAAATTATTACATATTGTCCATTTATTTAAAAACTCTTTTTGATTATTGCTATACAATATTTCATAAGTTCAACAGAACAATAAATGTCAAATCATTAAATAAAAATAATGTTTTTAAATTTTAGTATATATAATAATGAGTATTGTTTAAAGGCACAATGAAAACGTGAGTTTCAAGCTTCATTAGGAATGAATATGGTGCTTTTGTGTATTCTCATTGTCAGTATAAAGTTTTAGATTCAAGAGTTATCCTCAAGCTGTCTAAAATATGAAAGCACTAATATTGATTCTAATAGAGAACAGGTGATTCCCGAGAGACATTCATCATCCTATAATTAATCAAGTTTCCAATTTTCAACTCAATCAAAAATTATGTGTAATTTATTTCCTCCAATCCCATGGTATTTTACTTTTAAAATTATATCACATTTCAATAGTTATAATGAACAGTGACAATGGGTAATGTTCAATTTATACTATTTCAACGTTTTCTTATTATAAATCTTCTTCTTTTTGTCTTTTGTTGTCTATCCGCTTTTTAATGAGTAGAATTTTCCCATTAGTAAAAGTTTTAAAATGAAATATTAGTTTTTAGAAAAGTTTTAATCATATAATAATAAAAATGTATTGCTAACTCAAATACATGCAGAACCACTCGATTTCTCCTCTAGTCGGACGAATAACATTTTCCTTGCACTCATGAATTTCTAACCATATATCCTCTTGGCGTGACCTCTGACCTCACGTGATATGGCAAACCTTGTACTTTTCAAATAATAGTCTAACTGCGAGGACGAGTAATTTCCTCTTATACGCTCTATGCTTTCAGAATTCATAATTTTGAATTTTTTTACAAATCTTTCTTTTTTTGTGTTCCATTTGGACAATTAGAAAAATTAAAACTTAAAAATTTCAATTTTAGATAGCTTACTTTTCTAAAATTGCTTAGAACATAAAAAGGGAACTTATTAATTATTAACTTTTTTATTAAGAGGATAGGGGTATTGATAAAGCTTTTCTAGAATCTCTTAAATATTTGCGGTATCAAAATTTTCAAATACAGAGGGGAACAGTGGGAATTTCCTTTGCTTTGAAATAAAGGGTTTACATTTCCTAAAAAGCTATTTGATGGAATATATTTTTTATGAAAAGGAAAAAAAGGAAAAAGTTTGAAAAGCAATTCCCAAGTTGGGTTCAGATAACATTTCTTGAAAATTCAACACGACGTTTATGAACCCTTTAACGTCTCCCAGGAGTGAGTCTAACTTTACAAGAAGTTATCACTAACACAAGTGAATCTCTGTTTGGGTCACATGTACCAAAATGCAGTGCACCTATCACAGTTTGCATAAACTCAAAAGATGGATCCATTAAAATGAATCGTTGATTTTAGGACATAGAAGCTTCCTGCATATATGTACACTACTGATAACCGTAGCTCTACATACATATATACATATGCGAGATAAATATATGAATCGTAGTTTACATATGAATTACCCCAAGATCGATAATGTACCCAACAGTTATGCTTTAATGATAGAACAGAAGCGACTAATTGATTTTGTATGTTAATCAATCACCATAACTTTAAAATTTGTCACTTTAATACAAAACAAAATTCGATATTCTATTTTTTGTTTCTACATCCATTTGATTATTAGAAAAAGAGAAAAACTGGGAAATATTTTTTTACCATCGGCAAATTAATTTATTTCCACCAGACGGAAATATAATATCTTCAACTTCTTTTTTTTATCGCAAGTTCAGAATTGTTTATATGATTTTGCTTCGAGCTGGTCAATATAATATGTCAGGACAAGGGGAGAAATTATTGTCTCTCTCGTAATTCTTAAAGTTTGAACGCAGGAGCACTGCTTCCTACGGCTTTCTTTCCCTTTTTTTTTGCCTCCAACCACAGTCAACCGACCGGAAACGACATGCACGATATTACCGTTGACGTAGGCGTAGCCCCACCATTAATATACAACACCAAGATTTTTTATGTGTGTTTAAAATTAATTCCTGATAACGCCATATAATTTATCACGAAACCATTATAAATGTTTAATAACCGAGGGAATATTTTTCCACGTAAATTCAAATTAATCAACAATTTTTTTTATTACTTTTACTATTAAATACTTTAATGTTCAAGAATTCATTTTCACGTTCCAATTATTGTCGCATTAAAATTGCAATTTTCTTGTTACGAAAATAAACGTTAATTCTGAACCTATAAAGTGACATTAAAAACTTAGTGCTTGTGAATTTTTACAACCGTTCTATTTATAAGAATAATTTTACGAGGGGGTCTCCTTAATTAATTAATATATATTTACAACTTTTCCAACAGTCGAAAGTACAATAACTTTTCCAAAAAATTTAATCGCAACCAAAATTATTACTAAACTGAATTGTCAACTCTAAATGTCTATAATCTTTTATTTTTTGCTGTTCAAATTTTATTTAGTGAAAAGCCCCACCACTACGATACACATTCCCAGAACATTATATCAGAACCAAAATTGTTATTAGCCTCATCTAAAATCTCTAAATGTTGATAATCTTTTATTTATTGCTGTTCAAATTTTCTTTGGTGAAAAACCAGAATACTACGATATACATTTTCAAAACATTATATCAGAACCAAAATTGTTGTTAGCCACATCGTAAATCTCTAAAAGTTCATAATCTTTTATTTCTTGCTGTTCAAATTTTATTTAGTGAAAAGTTCCATCTTTAAGATATACATTCCCAAAATATTTTATCAGAACAAAAATTATTACTGTAGTGAATTGTCAACTATAAAAGTTTATAATCTTTTATTTTTTGCTGTATAAATTTTAATGAGTGAAAAGCTCGGATTCAACAAAACCCAATCCGAAAAATTAAATCAGAACCAAAATTATTACTAAAGTGAATTGTCAACTGTAAATGTCTATAATCTTTTATTTTTTGCTGTTCAAATTTTAATATGTGTAAAGGTCTGGTACAATTGTCAACTCTAAAGGTTTATAATATTTTATTTCTTGCTGTTCAAATTTTATTTAGTGAAAAGCCCTACCACTACGATATACATTCCCAAAACCTTATATCAGAACCAAAATTGTTGTTAGCCTCATCTGAAATCTCTAAAAATGATGATAATCTTTTATTTATTGCTGTTCAAATTTTATTTAGTGAAAAGTTCCGTCTCCAAGATATACATTCCCAAAATATTTTTTCCTCATTTAAAGCCCCGACACTGTGATATTAAATTCCCAAAAAATTCCATCAAAACCAAAAACATTAGTAAATTGATTTTTTAACTCTAAATGCTTATAATATTTTATTTTTTGCTGTTTAAACTTTACTTAGTGAAAAGCTCCGACATCACGACATACATTCCCGAAAAATTTCATTAAAACCAAAATTATTATTATAACTGAATTGTCAACTTTAAATGTTTATAATTGTTTATTTCTTGCTGTTTAAATTTTTTTAGTGAAAAGACCCACCATTATAATATTACATTCCAAATAATTTCACCAGAATCTCAAATAACACTAAAATAAACTGTAAATGTTTATAATCTTTTATTTCTTGCTGTTCCTATTTATAAGAATAATTTTACGATTTTTAAGGGTCACCTTAATTAATTAATATATTAACAGCTTCTCCCTACTTCCCTTTAGATGTGCACCTCGAACCTTCGGTTTTATAGATACGATTCTTTTTTCCAAAAATTATATTTTAAAATTTACAGCACCCCATTCTTACAATCTAAAATAATCATAAAACTCCCAAGACAGGTATTTATCTCAATGACTAATCTATCCCACCCCTTGCCCATTGTTACACTTCATTGTAACCGGAAAAAGAATTCCTCTGTACAATAAAAACCCTTTTTTTCGAATGACATCCGACAGTTTTTACATCGATGAACACAATAGAAAAAAAACCGTATACACCATACCTGTGCATATACACATCAACATGGTTATCTTTTCAAGAGCCCTATAAAAGAGCTTTCATAAAAACCTGAAAACATTTTTATACATTTGACTTTATTGCTCAAAAAAAAGAATGTAAAACTATTCGCTGCGGAAGAAAGTTATTATCAATTTTTGAAATGCAACATTTTTCAGAACAAAGAGAACGGTTTGAAAAAAATAAATAAACATGAATAGAAGTTAAAAATCAGAATATTAATCTTTGTTTTTGATTATGAAAAAAAAAGATTTGAAAAAAATTATTTATAATTCCTCAGGTCACTTTCTGCATAAAAATGAAAATAATGAAGCTCACCCAAGTCAATTTTTTAATAGAGCAACTTTCTCGATTAGTTTTCTTCCATTCATTCAAACAGTATATACTGTGTGTCTAGCCTCGGGAAACGCCTTGAAAACTTTTCCCTACAAAAGTAAACGATAGACTTTTCCCCCTATATATGTATATATCTGGAATGAAAATAATTTTTCTGGAAAAAAATATTGCTGTTATTCTTTTTTGCTTGCTTGATAAATTATTTATAAAATATTGAATAACATTATTCGTATATATTTTCTTTAATATATTTGTGTTTCAATAAATTTTATTCAAGTAATTTTTTGTTTTTGTCACGGATGTGAATTTTTTATTTAAAAGAATATTTACGCGGAAAAAGATACTCATTTCACATTAGTAAGGTTTCTGTTATTTTTCATATAAGTAATTTCTGTTCATGTTCTACTTTCGCAGTATACGATTTCAATATATATATATATATATATATATATATATATATATACACTGTTAAGAGGTACATTCGCGCTCTTTTATGTTCATTCTACCGAATGTCATTTCTTAATGTTCCTCTCTTCGTTTCCTTAGAAATAATTATATCTTTGTTTTCACTTCAGCGTTAGTAGAGAATTCGTAAAGTGACGCATTCCATAAAACGGCAATGCTCCTTTTATAAATGCTAAAGAGAGTGAAACACTTTTTCTTCAGAACATCTTTTTTACTTTCAAAAAATTCTTCCTCAAAATATCACTGTATTTATGTTATAGTTTGCTAAAAAGTAGAAGCAAAAAGTGATTATCAATTTTAGTAAATAATTATATAGAGCTTAATTACTTTTTTGCTCATTAGAATATTTTTTGTTTAATGCGTGTAAAATTAGTTAAATCAAATTTATGCCGGTGCTGGCAATTTTTTCTTTATTTTTCACATTAATGAAAGATTTGTTCTTTTTGTAATGAAGCAAAAGCCTCGTCAAGCATTCACTTCGATCAAATTCAATTAAAATTTAAATTAACAATTAAACAGAGAGAATTTGTATTTCGTGAATATTAATAGAAATTTCCATTATACATTTTTTCAATAAAATATTTTCTGATACGAAATTTGACTATAAAGTATGGAACAAGCAGTGGTTAGATAAATTTGCAATATTACAAAACTTATTAATGGGGGATTTTATGCAGAAGGTCTGGTGTTATTTTTTTGCTGTTTTTCGAAAGGGAGTTAAAATGTGGTAAGGTTTTTCATGAATTCTTTCATGAATTTATTCTTGGAAGAATAAATGGATTCTAAAATTTCAGAGAAAGTTCGTGTTAAACTTATCTCTTTTTCAGTAAATCGCAAATTGATTCGTGACTCTCAATGTATATCCATCGTTCGAAGTTTCGTTCAACAATTATCGTTCCACAGCATTGATTGTCAGTTTGATTCCAAACGGGTTTTTTCCTATCGGTTTAGATAGAGGAGTATGGTTCCCTGATGAAAGTTAGGATACCCTGAGATCTACTGTTTCAAAAACGTCTGATCTCTTTCGGAATCAGTTTCTTCTCGTGTATCTTGTTATTAGTGATGTGAGCCTTTAACCACTGCCCCTACGAGTCCATCACCAAATGATGAGGTAGAGTCTTTCTTTTCTTCAAGAAGAAAAGCTTCCAATGCTACCATTAGACTCAGGTACGAATGCCAGATTGAGGAATCTTGTCTTCTAGCCTAACCCCTTCCAATGATGTAACGTTTTCAACATTCTCTATATTTGATTATTCATATTCTTGTACACTTTGGCTCTTTTGGGTATTCACTTCCTTCGTCCAAATAGAAAGTTCGTACTTCACAACTATATCTCTTAAAGCTTTTGTCTATTCTATCCCTTTAAGTCCGCAATCTTGTTGTACCTTTGCCTTTCTAGCATCACATACCAAGTGGATTCATCCACGTCTCAGAAAAATTAGCTTAACAGAGTTCGCTCTCGAGATTTACAGGATTTAGTTCACCCATTGGATGATCCAGGAGAAACCGTGTGGAGGTACGTGACTCAGTAGATAAATCCACTGATCTCTGTCATTGTGAACTAGTACTGAGATTTCTTTCCCTGCCTCTAATGTCATACGTCCCGCATCCATTAGGTGATAACTCATTGTGTCCCTGGAGTCTATTGGGTATCATTGGGTTAACATTTTGGGTCCCTGGAGTCCATTGGGTCTCATTGGGTTAACATTTTGGGTCTCTGGAGTCCATTGGGTTTCATTGGTATAACAATTTGGGTCATTGGAGTAATCAGGTGTCATTCGAATAACATTTTGGGTCCCTGGAGGTATTATAGTGAAGGTACAGTCAATGGATTGATCAGTTACACTCCGCACCCTGAAAAGACAAAGTCGAAGAAATAAACTTGTCAGAATCTGTCAGAGGGAGCCTCGAGTAAGTGTTAAGTCAAAACCGTCATTAGGGATGGTTAGAAGCGGAGGAAAGAGGATGACAGTCACAAGGAGATTAGGAATCAAACTGTTAAGAGGAAAAGGAAGAGGAGCCCCAACTGGAAAAGCAGTGCTCCACTGTGCTGATCCAAGATGGTCAGAATTAAACGTATGCTGATGTTCTGAGTAAACATCGCAAAAATGGGTAACGTCATCATCTACCCAGATTTTAGTCGTACAATAGAGGTAGTAAAAGGAGCTACTAAAAAGAGAGACCTTCTCATTAAAATTAGAAGATGGACGGACTATAGTCATACGAGAGTGGTAGCAGCAAGAGCTACTAAGAAGAGGGACCTTCTCATTAAAATTAGAATACGGACGGACTAGAAGACTTATTCCCCTGAGGTTCCCAAAGTGGTTGAACGCATTGGTAATTTGCAATCAATAGATCGAAATCCCCGACCCAGAATAACTTATTAGTAGTCGTAGGTGTTAGCGAAAGTCTTTTTAAAACCAAAAAGGTCTTATGATCCATCTGCTTAGGGATGAAGATAGCATTTGTAGTCACCAACCAAAAAGAAGCAGACAGGCTAGAAAAATTTAAAAACATAAAAATAATCTTGTACCTCATTAAAAGAAGAGTGATAGTCACTAGTTATCATCAATGCCTACTTTATGTCCACATAGGACAAAATTTTGCGGCGGTAGACAGATCGACTGCGTGCTTCAATTGTGGTTAAACCAATCACATGTTTACAGTTTATAAAAAACCAAAAACTATCTCAATAACTCCCTATACAAATAGTATCCATAATAATAAAACAAAGCAAAAAAAAATAATTTTCCAAAATACTATTCGTCAGTAATTCTATATTTAATAATTCTTCTTCTATACACATTTCCAATGTGCAACTTACAAAAATAAATGAAAAAGAATTACAGCGCGAGAAAAGTAAATTAAAAATATGAAGTGAAGTATAAAAGTTGATAAGTAATTTAATTCGTTATTTTCTTGCCTCTAATGGAATGAATCACGGATAGAAGAAATGCATTGGTCGAGAGGGAACTCAGATTGAGAGCAGATCGATTGATGTAGCATGAGACAGGAACCAATATTGCCTCACCATGTACACAAGACGCCTTCAAACGTGGTAAACCACTTTATCACATAGAATTGTTACACGTGTAAATTGAAGTAAAAAGTTTACGCGGACAAGTTGGTGCTTCTATTGTTGTCTTCAAATGACTCTTCATTGTTCCATTCTCCTTTTTTCTCCCCCCACAGCCTTTAGCAATTGGACACTCCAATTGGTCCAATAATAGTGAAAGAATAAAAAAAAATCAAACAATCCTGTCTTTTGTTTCAAAAAAAAAAAAAATTTGCTTCTTTTTTCTCTTTTAATTTTCCCATTCCCCTTTTTAAATTAAGTAAAGAAACTAACATAGAAAAACGAAAAATTACTCGAAACTTTATCTCTCTGGTATTAAACGAAGAACGGAACAATATTTGCAATCAACTTTTTAGTTGGATAATTGTTCTTCTTTTTTTTAACTCTTTGAAACACGATAGAAATTCACTTTATAAACTCTCGATTAACGATTTAAAAAGTGTATTTCAAAAAGAGGAAAAATTTTTCATTTAATGGGAAAAGAATTTCTTAAACAATTTTTCATTATAATCCAATCGTTTTATTCTATGATGGAAAAATTCTAAATATTTCAGTAATTTTATGTTTAGATGGAAAATCAATTCGCCTTATGATAAAAAATTGTTTTTGCAAAAAGTGGAAGAAAACAAATTTTTAAATCTACTATTTGTGAATAAAAAAAACACTGTTAATATGAAAGAGTACAATATCCGACTAGTTCTTTTTTTTACATTTTTCACATTTAAAAAATGTGCCAATATTGCAGTTTACTTCATGATGCAATAAAGCTCTAGCAATGTCCGAAGTTGAAATACTTTTTAATAAAAACTTTTGCCAAAAAAAGTTGTCAGACATTTGATATTGTATATCGGAGCTTATGATCTTATGTGTGAAAATCTCTTATAAGTTAACTAAGCCTTCGAAACTTTCTTAATATGTCTTATTAAGAATTATTAATGCAGCGATCGTATACTCATTTTATGTGATGTAAATTTTGTACTACAAAATTGAAATAAGATTTTTAATAACATCTTTAATTTTTAATAATAAATCTTTAATAATAAATCTTTAATAATAAATCTTTAATAATAAATCTTTAATAAAGAATTTGGTTAGTATCCTTTGTCTGGAAAAAAATTCGATTGGGTAAATTACAAAATACTTTTTAAATGCAGGTGGTAATTTAAATGTTGGTTCTGAAAGAAAAATCAGAAAAACATTTTGGTACAACTAGGGTTGCTCTCTAAAGTTTGTTGAAAAAAATTTGTTTACCACATTTATCGTGTATCAAATAAATTATCTGAAAAATTAATGTTTTCGAAGACAGACGAACCACAGTTGGCAAAAGGGAAAATGGTGTTCAATTAGGCACAGATTTTCGCAGCATGTGTCTACCATTCAGTTAATTTATAAATAAGTGATTCTTTCTCTTCGTCGTTCTCGAAGGGTGACACCCAAAAATATTTGTAACTCATCGAAATTACCAGTTTTTTTTCTGTTGCTCTCAGCAAGACTAATATTTAAATTTCTCTAAATAAATCATCTGTGAAAATTAAAATTGGTAGAATGAAAACTTAGTGAAATGAAAAAGCGATTAAATGGAAATTTACTGAAACGGAAATTCGATCAAAAGGTAAAACTGTCATGAAGCCAACATGATCAAAAGTCACTTTTGGTTCAATAAAAATGTAAATAAAACCACACAAACTTGTGTTTAAAATAACTCTTTAGCTACTATTTTTGTCTGTTAAAACACAAACATACTTTTCGTATACTTTGATTTAACATTTTAACATCAGCATTTTATTTTTTGAATTATTTTAACACAAATTTTTCCAAACTCATCCAAATGTGTAAAATTTACAAATTTGTAAATGTGTAAAATTTACAAATTTGTAAATGTGTAAAATTAATATTAAAAACAATTGAGCATTAATTAAATAGAAAAAGAAATGTTAAAGAAAATTAAACATCATCTACATTTGTCTTTATAGCGGAAACTAATTTCCTATTACTATATATTTGTACATGAAGGTCTCTGTGTTATTGAGTTGGCGTGTCGCTTGCACCAGTGATTTCCGTCACACCCTTCGTCTATACTGTGTACCCGTGCGTTATTTTCAATCAAATGTCGATGAATTTAATTGTCAATGATGAACTATTGAAATTATGACTGCTTCTCTTTAATCTTCAGTTTTAGAAAAATTATTCCCATAAAAAACAAGTTTCTCTATAATAAAATGAACGAGGGAAATATTTCTCCACGATTTTAATATACTTAAATAAATAAATTAGAAAACGATGTTCATATGAATGATTATTGTAGGGAGATTTTAATTACATTTTTTTCCAAATAATTAAAAGTTTGCGAGGAATATTTTTATTTATGAAAATAATTGAATTCTTACAACGAATTTTACTGAATTTTTTGAAATACGTAAATAAAAATTTTAATAGGACGTTTTTTTGAGTTGCAACCCGGTGTTATTACTTACTCGTATTGTCTAGGTGTCGCTGACTTATATTTTTGAAAATCAAAATGGCGGATCCAATATGGCGGACAAATAATGCGACTTTTATTTAAAAATTGCGACTTTTTCGACTTTTCTTCCAAATTTGGCGCCAAAATACAATATTTTTTATATAAAATGCAACTTATTTCAATTTTTATGCCGTGCAAAGTATAAATTATTAAAGACAAACTTTTGGAAGTTTATGTTTCAATCAGTTTTCTAATTAAATGTTTCAAAATATTACAATTAAAAAGATTTTCAATAATCAAAATTCAGTAAAATTCAATTAAATCTAAATCATCTTTTCAAGTGTTTTATTCCAATTTTTGAAAATTAACTTTTAAAGAATTTTAATTGAAAATTTTTGAAATAATATTAAATTATCAACAATTATAATAAATAATCTTCAAGTGTAGATTCGATAAAAATGAAAATTAATGAAAAATAGGTTTTTAAAATAATATTAAAATAGTTTAGAAAAGAATAATTTTCTGAATTATTACGTTCTAATTTTTTTAAATTCAATTATTTTCAATATTTCCGAAAATTAAAATTCATACACAAAATAATAAAATTAAAATTGTTCAAAATTATTTTCAACATTTTGGAGAAAATAATCATATATTTGAAATTTTCAATTAAAATTCTTGAAAACAATTTTGTTTTAAATTATATAAAAAATTCTTCAATTATTTTTGAAAAATTATACATTAAAATATATATAAAAAATTAATTCTTACAATTGTTTTATTAGAATTTTTTAAAAATTCAATTACCTACGAAGAAAGTAAATAAAAGTTTTTTTAAATTTACTACTTTAGATTTTTTCTGAAATAGTTTATTTATAATTACAATTTTCTTGAAAAAGTTGATTTATTTTTTTATATTTTTAAAAAACTTAATTATTTTTCCAAAGATTTTGACAAATTTTGAATTATTTTTGAATATTATACTAAATTTAAATTAGTTTTGAAAAGATTTGACCAAATTTCAGTTTTTTAGACATTTTTTAATTGTATTTAACTGTAAAACTTTTTTGTATCTTCAATCAATTATTTAGAAATATTTTTTTATTAAAATTTTTGAAAATGTTCTACCTTAATTAATGTCTTTAAATAGAAAAATGTAAGGTTTAAATTATTATAAAAAATTGGGATTTTTATACAGCAATACTTTATAATTTTTTAGAAATAATTTATTTATAATTAAAATTCTTTGAAAAATTTCATTAATTTTTTATATTTTGAAAAAACTCAATTATTTCTCGTAAGATGTTGACAAATTTTGAATTATTTTTTAAATGTTTCACTTAAATTAAAATCAGCTTTGAAAAGATTTGACCAAATTTCTATTTTTTAAAAAATTTGTAATTATATTTAATTGTAAAACTTTTTTGTATTTTAAATAAATCATTTAGAAATATTTTCATTTATAAAATCATTTATAAATTTTTTTTTAAATTTACTACTTTAGAATTTTTTAGAAATAATTTATTTATAATTACAATGTTTTGAAAAATTCGACTTATTTTTTTATATTTTTAAAAAACTTAATTATTTTTTAAATGTTTTACTAAATTTAAATTAGTTTTGAAAAGATTTAACTAAATTTCAGTGTTTTAGACATTTTTTAATTGTATTTAATTGTAAAACTTTTTTGTATCTTCAATCAATTATTTAGAAATATTTTTTTATTAAAATTTTTGAAAATGTTCTACCTTAATTAATGTCTTTGAATAGAAAAATGTAAGGTTTAAATTATTATAAAAAATTGGGTTTTTTATACAGCAATACTTTATAATTTTTCAGAAATAATTTATTTATAATTAAAATTCTTTAAAAAATTTGATTTATTTTTTTATATTCTTAAAAAACTCAATTATTTTTCGTAAGATTTTAACAAATTTTGAATTATTTTAAAAATGTTTTACTAAATTTAAATCATCTTTGAAAAGATTTAACAAAATTTCAACTTTTTAGACATTTTTTAATTACATTTACTTGTAAAACTTTTTTGTATTTTCAATAAATCATTTCGAAATAATTTTAAAAAGTTAATTTTTACAAATTTCTGCATTAAAATTTTTGAAAATATTCTACTTTAATTAATATCTTTAAATAGAAAAATAGACTGTTTAAATTATTATAAAAAATTTGATTTTTTTATTTAAATAATTGAATTTTTGATGAAATTGCAAAAAATGATTAAAATTCATATAGATAATTGATCTAGAGATGATGTTTAGTTAAAAATTGTAGAAAGTAATTAAATTTATAAAAGGGTTATAGTTTTAATTTTTGGAAATTATTAAATTTGAAAAGTTGATATTTTAAAAATTTGATTTCTTGTGAATAAAGAAGTAAGAAGTATTTGAATATTTATTTAGTAAAATTATACATGTTTTGATTGATTTGAATTTTTGTGACAGCACTGAATTGAATAATCGACTTTTTTTCTATTTTTAATCGACTAAGCGACTTTTTTTGTTCGTTAAAGAATTTAAAGAATTCAAAGATAATATAAACATCTAAAAATCTAAAGTTTGATAAAGTAACTAAAAAAATCATTAAGTTATACTTTCACAAAAATCATTTTCTTTTTTTTAGTATTTACTGGTTTGAATTTTCCAATACAGAGGATGAATTCTACGTATTTACGATTGTAAACCATCAACGATTTTTAGTATTTTTGTTCTTGGGTTTATAACATAGATGTGAATGAAGCCAATTTTTTTATGAACTAAAAGGAACAAGAGAACATTGCGAATTGGCAGAAAACTTGTTATCGTCATATATATGATATATGTACATCACACACACACACACACACACATATATATATATCTTTATACGTATTTATAACCACAACATATCGATTAATAAAGAAACACAAAAAAAATAAAAGAGGGAATGAAAAAGTTTTCAAATATTCAATAAAAAAAAGAATGCAATCACAAAACTGGAGAATCAGTAGTTTGTAATAGGAACTTGAACAAAAAAAAAACGAGGTAAATGATGATCTAGTGACCTCAATATTTGTTACAGATTTAAGTGACCTCGAACAGTTAAATTATCTTTTTTCCGTGGTTGATTTGTAGAAAAAAAAAATTAATTAAAGAAAATAGTGTATTCAATGCAATCTAATTGCAACAATGGTTTTTAATTAAACTTAACTCTGGGTATTTACCCGAAAATGCTTACATTTTGAGATTATTTTTAATTGAATGTAATTTTCAATTATTTCGAGTCCGAAGCCTGGGAATTCTTCAAGATATCATCAAGAGTTAGAAAGAGACGTGTGGGATACGATCTAGTTTTTGAATTGCTCTCTGTGGATAAGAGTATCACTTTATCACCCATAAATAATGCTAACACTCAAGGGCAGTGGCAGTTATGCAGTTCAACACAAATACAGTTTAGTTCAACAACAGGGTTTTGTCGAAAATTAGAACTTTTGTTTTCTTAAATAATTAAAAAAAAATAATTTAAAAAAATAATTTAAAAAAAATAATTTAAAAAAAATAATTTTAAAAAAATAATTTCAAAAGAATAATTTTAAAAAAATAATTTCAAAAGAATAATTTCCAAAGAATAATTTTTGAAAAGTAATTCCCCCCCCCCCTTCCCAATGTTATTAGTTTTTCGTTCCTTTTTTTCTGGACATACAAATATTTATGTTATCATTTATCTTTTTATCTATCTGTATATATACAAAGTCGCAAAATGTTTACATTAATGACATGACAGTTGTGTTATATTATGAGTGACACAAATCGAATTCTTTGCATGTCCTGTTTATCCACACACACACAAATATGTAAATAAGCAATATATATGTTTATTAAAAACCCAATATGTTTGAGGGTCGAAAATTTAATTCAATTTTTTAACCTTTTCGGTGAATTCCAACTACTTTCACAGTTTAGCATTGAAAAAAATAACTAAGTAAAACTTTGTAATAAAATACAAAAACTTATTTTCAATCTTCAATGATAACAGTAAACTAGAAATTTTATTTCCCCTGCTTTATTGAGAGAAATAATTTAAAATCTACATATCATTTGGTCAAGTAAATAAAATCAAATAACAATAAAACAAACTATTTTTGTGTCACGGCAAATTTTGAAATATTCGGACATTAAAAATTCGTACGGATGGAAAAATGACCATAATGTTAAAATACGTAAACACCATTTGACTTCATTTGTCTGTAAAATATGTGAGAATAGAGACAAAATTAACATTATGAACTCCTTTTGTGCTCGAAAAATCTTTGCGTTTTTATTTATTTTTGCCGCATGAAGGATATAATAAAAATTTTATAGATTTCTATATTACTTGTGCGTAGTGTCTGTCAAATATGATAAGCAGTGCGCGCAAAATTTGTTGAACTGTAAAAAAGCGAGATTTATTTATAAAAACGGTTTTAACGACATATGGCATATACTTGAGGGTGTCACGAGTCTGACACATGTATATTTTTATTTCGACTCGATTTAAAAATAAGAGAAATAATATTCTCAATATTTTCGTATAGAATCCGTTGATGTGTACCATATTGTCCGTTAAATGCAAGTGAACTGCATTTGAACTACTTTTTAAGAAATAAATTTTTTAACAAACATTTGGGAGCAATTCTAGTTGTGTTGAAGTGTATTTTTTATTTTTTTTTGCCACTAGCATTTCAAAAAGGATTTGTAATTTAACCAATCGAATGTTGTTCTTGACGAGAGATGCAATATGACAAATTCTAATGGTTATTTTAAGATATTTTTAATTTTTAATTTGACAGTTTGAGCTTAAGTAACTTGTTTATGTAATTATTATTATTATTATTATTATTATTATTATTATTATTATTATTATTATTATTATTTAATTCGCAAATAAAAATATTCTTCACACGATTTTATTTATTAAAAATAAATGTAATAGAAAATCGTTGTGGGACTTTAACTATTTTTCTAAATTATAAAATTCTTTATAAGATTTCCATTATTTTTAATTGTATTTACAATAAATTCTTCGTGAAACATGATTAATTTCAAAAATATCTGAAAATTCTTGGAATGAAATAAATGAACAGTTATTTATTATTTTTAATAATTTTTGCAAAAGTTTCTAGAGAAGTTTGCACGGAATTTTCAAAACTATTCATTTACAATTAAATTTTATGGAAATTTCGATTATTCAGAAATACTTTCATTAAATATTTAGAGAATAAAAACATGCCATAGTTTTATAAAAAATTAAAATAAAACTTTTCAAAACACAATTATTTTCAAAAATTCATGATAGAATACTTTCAATACTGAATTATTTAAAATTTTAACTGAAATAATAATTCAAATAATAATAATTCAAAATACAATTATTTTCAAAAATTCATGATAAAATACTTTTAATACTGAATTATTTAAAATTTTAACTGAAATTCGCAAATAAAAATATTCTTTACATTGATTTTAATTATTAAAAATAAAGGTAATAGAAAATCGTTGTAAGACTTTAACTATTTTTCTAAGTTATAAAATTTTTCATTGGATTTACATTATTTTTAATAGAATTTTTAAAAAATTCTTCGTGAAACATAATTAATTTAAAAAAATCATGAAAATTCTTAGAAAGAAATAAAGGAACAGTTATTAATTATTTTTACTAATTTTTGCAAAAGTTTCTAGAGAAGTTTGCTCGGAATTTTTCAAAACCATTCGTTTACCATTCAATTTTTTTTTGGAAATTTCGATTATTCAGAAACTCTTTAATTAAATATTTAGAAAATAAAAACATGACATGATTTTTATAAAAAATGTAATTAAAACTTTTCAAAATACAATTATACATATATAAAATTTCATGCTATAATACTTTTAATATTCAAGTATCAATAATTTTAACTAAAATTAATTTTTAAAATGATTTTTTTACAAAATTCTACGAGAATTGAATTATTTAAATACAAATTTTAAAAAAATTATCATAAATAAATGAATTTTTTTTACATTCAATTCTCATTAAGAATTTTATCAACAAAATGTTCAAAAAATAATTATTTAATTTTTTCGGCGAATTTTAATAAAAATTTCAGAAATAATCACATTTTAAAGGTATTTCTGATTGTATTAAAAATAAATATAATTTTATAATGCATTTTATTTTTCATGAAAATAATTGAAATTTTATAATAAATTTTGTTATTTATGAGAATAATTAAAAATTTTATAATGTATTTTATTATTAATGAAAATAATTGAATTTTCTGAAAAAAAATTTATTATTTATGAAAATAATTGAATTTTGAGAAGAATTTTATGAATTTTTAAAAATAATTTGAAATTTGACGAGAATTTTATTATTTTTTAAAATATTTTAAATTTTGACGGATTATGTGAATAATTCTATAATTTTTTAAAATAATTTAAACTTTGGACAGAATTTTATTTTTTTTTTAAATAATTTAAATTTTAAAGAGAATTTTATTATATGTTAAATTAATTTAAATTTTAAAGAGAACTTTTTTACTTTTTGAACATTAATTAATATATAATAATAAAAAAAATTAAATTAATTAAATTAATTTAATTAATTAAATTTTTTTATTTTTATTAATATATATTAATTCCTGTGAGATTTTTTTTATTTATGGAAGTAATTAAATTTTATAGAAGAATTTTATTATTTTTTTAAATAATTTAAATTTCGACGAGAATTTTATTACTTTTTATAATAATTTAAGTTTTGAAAAGAATTTTATTATTTATGAAAATAATTAAATTTTGAGATGAATTTTATTATTATTTTTTTTAATAATTTAAATTTTGAAAAGAATTTTATTATTTAAGAAAATAATTAAATTTTGAGAAGAATTTTATTATTTAAGAAAATAATTAAATTTTGAGAAGAATTTTATTATTTATGAAAATAATTTAATTTCGACGAGAATTTTATAATTTGTTTAGAATAATTTAAATTTTGACGAATTTTGAGAAGAATTTTATTTTTTTTTTAAATAATTGAAATTCGGACGAGAATTTTATTATTTTTTAAAATAATTAAAACTTTGAAGAGAACTTTTTTTAATTTTTGAACATCATTAAATTTCTGAGAAATTTTTTTTACTTATGAAAATAATTAAATTTTGAGAAGAATTTTATTATTTTTTAAAATAATTTAAATCTTAACGAGACTTTTATTATTTTTTAAAATAATTTAAATTTTGCCAAGAACTTTTTTTTAATTTTTTAAAATAATTTAAATTTTGCCAAGAACTTTTTATTAATTTTTTAAAATAATTTAAATTTTGCCAAGAACTGTTTCTAATTTTTTGAACATCATTAAATTTTCGCAAAGTAATTTGTAATTTTTCTAAACTCCAATTTTTTTAAGCAACTATAACTAAAATTCTTCCATAAATCTATGATTTTTAATAATTAAATAAACATATCTCAAAAAAAATGCAAATAAAACTAATTTTAAAATCGTTTTCAAGTACCTAAACAAAAAAGAAACATTTTCGAAAAATTTTATAACATAATTTTTCACTTTTCCCTACTTTTAAATAAATAATTTCTATTTTTAAAAGCAGTATAGTGATTTTATTTTTAAAAAATTAATAATTTCTTCGAGCTACAACTACAGTTGTTTTCCTTCAACTATATACGCTTAAGTGAAACGTACATATTTTAGTCAGACTTTGCTGTCATTTTAGTAGGAAACACAGGTTTTGGTCAGCCTTAATCTCTAAGACTTTACGTACATATTAAGTTATTTATATTAGTTATTTAGTTTTTTTTTATAAAAACTTAGAAAAAAAATATTTGTGTAAATCTCGTAATATTTATATTTTAGTAAAAAATATTATTTGTAAATATGACCTTTATTTTTACGACTTTTATCAAAATTATATATATATATATAGAAAAAATTGTGAAAGAGAACAATTTTTTCTTTCAACGAACACGTTCTTTGTACTAGAACTTGATTAATATAACTTTTTTTGTTAAAACAATTTTCAGCACAAAATTTATTTTTCTCAGTTCTTAAATGGCAAACACAAATACTAAGTGGAAAAAGTAAATTTTTTTCCAACATCAAAGTCTTTCTTTTGAGCATTTAATAAAGCATTTCAGATGCATAAAATCAATTTCCGAGGGAAAGTTTTCTTGCGTTCTGTATATATATCTTTTATTGATTAAAAAATTTTTTTTATGAAAAACATCAGAATTTCATTTTTTTATAGTTCGGAGTTTTCAACAGCGTTAGAATTATTAACCAGATTACAACATATTTAAATTTTTTACCCAAAATCAGATGAATTAGTTTCGAAAATATATTATAAAAAGAAAATTTGCTTCTCTTATCTAAAATTAAATTTTCAGCAAAATTGCAAATTAAATTGAAAACTTCATGTTAAATGCAGATATTTCTGACTGTGCGTTTCACAGTTGAAACTTTATCCCTAAGAGTTTAATTCCCAAAATATTTCGTTCGTTTTTTGAATTAAATACTTAGTCAATTTAAAAAATACCTTTTCTTACGCAGTGTTCACTGTTATAAGGAATTATCATTTTTTTTCCGGTAGAATTTGAAAATAATTTGTTTATATTGAATGACAAATATTATTCCTTTATATAAATCTCTTGAAGGAAAATACTCCACTTGAAATTTAATCTTAATCTGTTTCCCTTAAAGCTCATGTTTGAACGATATTCAGACCCTTAACAAAACTAATGAAAACTATGAACCCTCTATAAATGTTTGTGTATACACGAAACAAAATAAATGGATCCAATAAAATATTGATAACCTCCTTTTATCTACTATTTCGATGATATTTCAGAGACTCATAAATTTTCATAAGACATTTTATATATATATATAGAAAGTACACATAAGACGCTGTATAAACTGAAACATTTTATTAGACACTTAAAATCGTATAATCGTTTCATATCCGCACTTACGAGATGCTCTTATTTTCATAAAATAACGGTATTAAAATAATTACAATACTCAGATAATCAATAAAGGGGACTTTAATAACTTAATTAACTAATTAGTAAAATATTTTAGATTCTTTCAATTCTGTGAACTTTTATTAAAAAATTTTTTTAAAAAATTAAAAAATTTTAAAAATTAATTAAATTAAAAGAATCTAAAGTATTTTGTCTTTAGACCAAACTTCGTTACCTGTAGTTGAAATCTTTTATGAAGCTTACCAGAAATCTGTAACAGACAAAAAAGAAAAAAAATTATAGTATATTTTCTGTGGAAAGTAATTGAAAAATAAAAAGGAAAGACAATGGAAAGTAGACGATGAATTGTATTTTATTTCGAAAAATATGGAGACTTAATATGTCATCACTTTAGCTCTTGAGGAAAAAAAGCATTGTTGCCAATCGCTAGTAGAATAAAATTTGTGATACCGACGACGACAAAGGGACCTACTTTGTTCTCGCCCCTTTTAGCGTTTATTCTCCTGATTTCTTTCATTGTGTCTCGAGATACATATATATGTTATCTTTAGTCCTTTGGGCGGGTCTTTCTTATTCTTTTTTTTTTTTTTTTTTGAAGAAGGAGAAGAAGAAGAAACATGCACAGTGCAAAACTTTTGTTAGCGCGCTCTGAACTCTTCCACTACTACAACTGTGTTAGATAAGACAATTCCCAGTGACACCCTTCCACCAAATTCACGCAAACTTAAACCAAATAGAGACTCAAGAAGAAAGGGGTGAAAGAAAATTAAAAAACTCTCCTTATGAAAGCGGACAATTCTTCTCCTTTGTGTACAATTTCTATGTATTAACTTTATGTTAATGATTGCAATTTTTATTTTTCTCGAGTTAAATTAATTTTTTGCGCCATTGAAGATATTAAGGGATAGGTTGTAGGAAAAAGTAACTGTTAAATTGAAATAAAATTATTATTATTTATAATAATAAAAAACTATTTAATTTTTAATTCATCTTTCCATTCTTTTCTAATCTCCTTTTAAATATTCGCGCCTTTTTCCCACTCTCCCGACCACTACTTGAGTCATACTCACTTCAAGCAACCTAACCTTAAAATACCAACTTTCCTTTTTTAGCCACTTGTGCATGTGCACAAATAGTATATTTCGTAACGAGTGCGATTAGTTGCCAATTTTTGAATGAGTACTTTTTTTTGAACAAACAATTCCAAAAAAAAAAAATTCCAATTGCCAATTCAAAAATTGGCAACTGCTAGCACAAGTTACGAACGATATTTTTCATAACAAGGTGCAAAAAAGTGCCCTTTTTTGCACCGCGTTATGAAAAACTCTTTTTATTTTCACCACTAAAAAATTTGGCAACCCTTTAATTAAGTATTTTTAAAAATAATTTATAATACTTAAAATCATTATCAATTCAACTATTATTTTTCAGAAATTATTATCTAAAATTCTTCTTTTATATCGATTATTCTTAATAATTTTCGAAAAAGTTCTTTGACAATTTTTAAATTCATTTCTTTACAATATTTGCGTCACCCTCCGAAGAAAGGTACCTAAGAAGCAAAAAATTTGAGGTTATGTTTTTAATTTTTCATGTGAAAATACAGAAAGAGAATCAAATATTAATTAAAAATTACTTATCTTCAAGTCTTTATTATATCCAAAATATTCAATAAAAATTGGTTTGAAATTCAAATAATTAAAAATAAACTTTTATTCAAAATAAATTTAACACGAACCTAACCTACAATTCATTTGCTTCTTAGGTAGAAGCCCGTCACATTTAATTTTACAAAACTTCAATTATTAGTTAAATTCTTTTATTAAATAGATTTTAAAAAATAGAGATTGAAAATAGTATTAAAAAAACTCAATTAAACTTTTTCAAAAAAATTCATTACAAAATTGAATTATTTTTTAAAATTCACGCTATATTGCTTTTAAAATTCAATAATTATGTGAATTTTTAACTAAAATTCATTTTTATGAAATAAAATTCAATTTTTATGAAATAAAATTCAATTTTTATTAGAATATTCTACTAGAATTCAATTATTTAAATAAAAATAAAACGCAATTAAATAATTAATTGAAGAATTGAACGTTTCTTAAAATTCAATTCCCATCAAAAATTGTTATCAAGAAATTGTAAAATACTTGAATTCTATTAACACATTTTAATAAAATTTTTAAGAATAATTACATTTTTAGAGAAATTCGATTAAAAAAATAATTAAAAATAATTAAAAATAATTAAAAATAATTAAAAATAATTGAAATTCTGCATTAAATTTTATTATTTATGAAAATAATTGAATTTTTGCGAAGAATTTTATTAAAATTTTCAAAAATAATTAAATTCTTGTAAAAAATTAGTAGGAATTCAATTATTTTTAAAAATTTTAATAAAATTCTTGGCATAAATTAAAAATTACAAAATTCTTAGCAGATCTTTAATTACTTTCAGAAATGTTAATAAAATTTTTCGCAAGAATTTAAATATTTTCGTAAAATAATAAAAATCTTTGCAAGGAATCAATTATTTTCAATAGTCTTAATAAAATTCTTCGCAAGAATTCAATTATTTTAAAAAATATTAGAATTTTAGCAAAAATTCAAACATTTTAAAAAGTATTGATAAAACTGTTTTTGGTAGAAATTCAATTATTTTTAAGACAATCTTAAAAAAATTTCCTAAATTCAATTAATTTTTTATAATCTAAGATTTCAACTGAAATCTATTTTTAAATCAATGTTTGTGAGAAAATTCTACCAGAATTCAATTATTTAAATACAAAAAAATTAATTGAATAATTGAATCTTTATTAAAATTCAATTCTTATTAAAAATTTTATCAACAAATTTTTAAACAATTAAATTCTTTGGACGAATTTTAATAAAATTTTGTAATTTATGTATTCGAGGATTTTATTCGAGGAATTCGATTAAAATTGTATTAAAAATAATTGAATTCCTAAAAAAATATTATTTACGAAAATAATTGAATCCTGGTAAAGTGGTATTAATTATGAAAATAGTTGAATGATTGCGAAGAAATTTATTGAAAAAATTTGTTATTGATGTAATCTTTTGTGTGATTTTTTTTTATTTTTTGAAAAAAATTAAAAGTTTTTATAGAATTTTATTAAATTTTTTGTTTAAATAATTCAATTCTTTTGGTAAATTTTATAAAAATAGTAGATATTGAAAAATATTTAATTTTTGCGAAGAATATTATTACTTTTGAAAACAATTCAAATTTTGCAATGGTTTTTATTAAAATTGTTGAAAATAATTGAATTCGTATGAATTAAATTTTTTTTTCAATATAATTCAATATAATTTTTTCAATTATTTTTATGACACGTGTCATAAATATTGTTAATTAGGAAAATAATTCAAATTTTGCAATGGATTTCATTAAAGTTTTTGAAAATAATTGAATTTCATTACTTTAGAAAATAATTGAATTCGTGTGATAAATATTGTTAATTATGAAAATAATTGAAATTTTTTAACGAATTTTAATAAAATTTTTGAAAATAATTGAACTTTATTGAAGAATTTTGCTATTTATTCATACAGATAATTGAAATATTGACGTTTTTTAGTTTTTTTTTTTTTGAAAATATATGAATTTCGGAGAAAAATTGTAATATATCTAAAGACAATTGAAATTTTGACGAGAAGCTTAAAAAAATTTTGATCATAATTAAATTTTTGCGAAGAATTTTATAACTTCTAAAAATAATTGAATTTCTCCAATCATTTGTAATTTCTCTAAAATTCGCCTAATTATATCGTACAATTTACGAACTTTTTATCCTTTTTGAATGAAATTACGGACTTTACGGACCTTTTTTTAAAAAAACGGACTTCTACGGACTTCAAATGATTTTTAATGACTCATTTTCTTAAGACTGGCCGAATTATTGATTTGACGTTAATGTCGAGATAATGCAGTCTAAAAAATAGAAATGTGCCTCGCAGTAGGAATTATCTGCTTGACTGAATTCGACTAAGACGAAACTGGAAGAATGCACTTGGTACTTGAGGAGATTTAAAAAAAATTATTATTATTATTTTTTAATTTTCTGGAGTCGAAAAATTACCTTGATGACAATACACAACTAGTTAATATTGTTGTTGATGGACTGACACGAAGAAGATGCAAAGTTGACTCAGTGGTGATTTCTGGATCAACTGACTTGACGGTATTTCCTAGCCTAACTCGTAGAACACTGTTAGTTGATTTGACGGTGACTTCTAAACTGACATGAAGTTCATTACCCAGTGTATGATGATTTCTAAACTGACCAATACGACAAGGGTTATTAATTTAATTTCTAACTCCAGTATCAGACAGATACCCCAGTAGAATTTTGCTATTTTCAAAATTTATTGTATTATTTGTTCCCTACAAGTTAATTTCCAGGACAAACGAATTCCCCAATTTCTTTTCCACGGAGGTAACAATTTCTCGCCTCCTTTCTTCCAACGTTAATAAAATCAATAAAAACAATAAAATCAATAAAAACAATAAAATCAATAAAAACAATAATATCAATAAAATAAATCAAACTAAACCTAAATTTAATAACAAACATTTGTCAAATTGACCAACATATCCAAGTTAATATCCTCAACGTCGAGAAAGAGAGCTCATCTTATCGGATTTTTATGTGTTCTTCCACTCTGGATACTTTGATTATCCTCGCCAAGGCAGGTCGAGTCGTTCACCTTTTGTGAAAGAATCGAAATCAAGAAGAAACTTACTGGAACATACATATACACCCCCCGCACACAAAAGCGCCCGAGAAAATGAATTCAATCTCCGCTGAAACGAAGGTAAACTTGAGAAGAAAATATATACGTATACAATATATTTTGTTTCACCTACTTTGATTGTTCAAGATAATAATAATTCATTCTTTCTCCATTAAAAAGCTAATTAATTTCAGTAATTATCTAATTAGACCATAAATACATAATTGAAACATTTTTTGAAAAATTTTTCCATTTCCAATCAATATATGTACTTGTGTGCTCATCATTTTACAATACACACGTATGTAATGATTCAACAAATTTCCTTTTAAATACGCTTTCAATGGCTTTCAATTATACGTATGTGGACATAAAATATATTGTACGCAATAAATCATGTAAAATGCATCAATCGTTTTCATAATAAGCTTTTAATAAAGTTAATAACTTTGTTCTGTTCGCCTTTATGATCATTATATTAGTCGCAGCTTATTCTAAAATGAAAATTGAAGTTAATTGCAAAATTCCCTGATTAACGAAATTTACATTTTTTCCAACAATTGTGGGATTTTTATCAAAAATAATAATAATAATTATTACATAATAATAATAATTATTACATAATAATAATAATTATTACATAATAATAATAATTATTACATAATAATTAAATAATTATTAAAACTTTCCAGACATTGATTTTAAAGGAATAGAGACGTTTCTTTTTGTTCCTTTTCGCGAATATTAAATCTTTGTAGTTCTAATCTTTGTAATTTTAAATATTAATAAACTTAAAGGGTGGTTGTTATCGACTTCTCTCAGATGTTGACTTCAAACGCTAATTACAGGATAAATTGAGACTTAATTTTAAATTACTAAATTAATTCAATTTGCAGAAATCGTAAAATTATTATCTCTAGAGACAATGTTACGTCAAGTAACCAACATTTTATTTCCCGATTTAATTTCAATTAAGAAAATTAATATTGTGACCGGATTTGGTGAATGAGCAAGAGACGTCTTAATTAAATGTATATTTCAATAATTTAATTAATTAATTAAAAACATTGTTATTATAATTTACTAAAAATACGTCGCAGTGACGTGGCAAGAATAATTACAAAGCAAGAAAATTAATTTCGTTTCTGTAATTCAAAAATGTTACTCTAAGAAACATAGGGATTCTTGGAATTATTTTTTTCATTCTGACAAAAAGGACGGTACACTAATTCAATGGCATTCGATCAATTAAAATAATAAATTAAACTTAGTTATCGTTCTATTCTTTTAGGTTCGACTTTTTTTTATGAAGAAAACGTCAATTTAATTGGGAGTGTGAAGGTTATTGGAAAACTTTTATCATTTTTACAGAGAGAAAAGTTCACTAGATAAATATTTTATTACTTCCACTATACACGTGAAAGAGTTATAAAAAAACCGGTTGGATATGGGGCAGTACGCCTAAAATATTTAACCAGCTTAACAATTTTTAGAAGTGAGATATTTTCTACATTATTGACATATGAAAGAGAAAAATTTAGAGGTTAGAATCTCTATATTCGATTGTATAAATTACAAACCCTTTTTCGTGTGAGTTCGAGTTTGGATCAACTTTCGTTATTAGTAATATTCGATTGTGTAAATTACAAATTCTTTTTATTCTGGGTTTAAAAATTATCGGAGGACAAGTGTATTAGTCAGCGGACGATCCAAAAGTAATCAAGCAGCGACCTGTTGCTACCTTGAAATTCCCTACTGCGCAAGCGCGGTTGCCATGACAACTCAGGATCGTACCATCAAGTCCAAGATCTATGGTTCGATGAGAAATTTTCAAAACAATAGAAATAATTCTTTCTCGTACAGAATTTTTCCATAGATACGAAATAAATTTTGTAAGGTTTCAAAAGGATACAATTAGACTAGAAGATGTGGTTTTAAAATAAATTCTCTTAAAAAAAATTGTACGTACATAAAATATTTCTAAAATTCACCACGATTTTCATCTCTTGCAATATCATTTTCGTTATATACGTATAATTTTTTTTTTACTGTTTATAAGAAGTTTCTCCACTTCCGCTATTGCATTTCCGGCAATAGGAGACGCTATCGGTGTTACTTCCATTTACAAATATGTTCCCAGCATGATCATGGTACGAGCAAAGTTATAATAAATGTCCTCTTTTGAACTTCTGCGTGCAATCGCGAGCCAAGCATATTTATAAATACACGGGGAAAAATGTTTGTTAAATTTGTCTTTCCTAACTTAAGGGAAGTTCCACTTAATATACTGTATAGTTGAAACAACTTTGGTCTCGACTTTGGTCTCTAATGTTAATAAGCACTTGTAAATAGCGAAACTAATTTTAAAAAAATAAACTTCTCATTCTGCAATTAACTGTATTTACTTAGTATTTTTTTTACTTAATGTCCCTCTAATTAGAAGCGGAGTGTAAAATTTAAATCAGGGCCACACTTTCAAAAATTTTTCCAAGTTGTATTTTAAAATTTTTTTTTTAAATTTAAAAAATTTTTAAACAAGTACTAATTAAAATTCATAAAACATTTACTTTTTAAAAATTCTCTTGTGTTTGAACAGATTTGTTTAATTATCTAACGACTAGTGAATAAACCTGGCCTACAATTTTCATGCTTTCGTTACACTTTGTGTCTTAATGGCATATTATTTCCTTCTAAAAAAAATAATCATCTCAATTTACATATCTTATGACACTATATATAAACGAAATTTAATTTAAAAAACTGAAAAACATATTAAGTTCCAGAGAAATAGGAAACTACAAAAGGACACATTTTTCACAATTGCATCTCTTTCTCTCTCCTTCAAAAGAGAGAGAGAGAGAGGTGTACTATTGTACCTTTGACTTTTGTATTTCTTTGTAAGATTTTTTTCCGTTCTTTATTATTTTTTTTCTTTGCAAATAGTCGATGTTAAATTTAGTTGATGTGAAATCTCTACAGACTTTGACAAAAGAATAAATTTTACAAGACTTCAAAACGTTCAATTTTTCGATTTGGCAATGTTGCTTTTTTTTGTCATACATTTTTCAGAATAACAAAAATTACGTAAATAAACACTGTTGACAAGACGGAATAAATTTTACTCAATGTTACCAGTAGTTACTTGTTCCTTCTATGTTATTATTAAAAGATGTTTTCAAGTTTTATAAAAAACGATTTTTTTTTCTTATTTCAAGTAAATAATATTCTGCTTATAAGTGAATTTGAGAAAAGCTCATTAAAAACTTATATTTAAAATGTCTCGTAACTTTTCTGAAGGTTTCTATTGTAATTGGAAGTTCACGACAAAAAAGGTCGACATAGAAAAAATTGCTTTTCCGGACTTTTGCACTTTTTTTGTTTTAAAAGATTCTTTAATACTGATTGTATAAATTAGAAATTATTTTAATATCTGCTCGATTTTTTCGATTGCATAAATTACAAAAACTTTTTAATCTGGTTTAAAGGAACTTCCTTTATCCCATATTCGATTGTGTAAATTACAAATCTTTTTTAATTCTTCTTCTTCTTCTTCTTCTTCTTCTTATTTTTAATTAAAATAAACATTCCCTTTAAATAAAAATTTCGGCCCTTCTGGAAAAATAATAAATCAAGGGGAAAATCGATTCTTAAGTAGACTTCCGGTATCGTCATAAGTGACACAAAATATTCCATCGAATATTTATGAGTTTATAAATGCATGAAAGAAACTTTAATATCTCGGCAGAGGTCTTAGAATCTTTCGAAAGCATCATCGAATATCTTTTATTTAATAAATTATTCAGACTCTTCTATACCTCTTTGTTTATATATTAGAAACAAGAATCACTCTCACAATGTATAAAAATTCCTGTATTTTTAACCTCTGAAAATTAATTTTCCTTTGCAAAATATCAAGAATAGCAGAATGTAAAACGAAAGACAGTTTTTTTTGTTAGTCTGCATTAGCAGACTTGTATGGAATTTTTAAAATTAGGATCAGATTAGAATTCAGAAAATCCAAAATACTTTCAAGTAACAAGTTTCTAGGAGAGTATGAAAATACCCACAAGATGGGGAAAAAATGTCCTTATGTTAGATTTTATCTCGACTCTTATCAAATTGAATCAATTATATATTGTGTACGTGCTGCATAATGCATACGAGTTTCAAGTCTTGGAAAAAATGTTTTTTTAAAAAATTGGAAACCGAAATTACGTTTATAATTAATAGATGCAAGAAAGAAAACAAATGTTTTGACTAATAATATTAACAAATAGTTCCTAAAACATTTGCAACAATGCTACTTCATTATACCGAAATGTTTAAAAAAATAAATAAATTTAATTAAATCTTCCTGGACAAAATAAGAATTTTCTTCCTCTACTTCGTAAAACAAGAATTAAGTTTTCTTTTTTCTTTTTAATCTCAAAAGACAAATTTTCTTCTCTATAATGAAAAGAGAATCTTTCTGTTAAAAAGAATTTCCCGTGCTTTTTGATGGCAGTGAGAAAGTTTTTATTCTAGATGCAGACAAATAGTTGAATTTTATCAAGCAGATTTCGAAAGAAGTTTATCGTTGCTTCAAATTACGAACAGGAGACAATTCAAGAGGCAAACTATAATGTTGAACTGAAACAATTCGTTTTCAGCATAAATAGCTTTTGTTCTCCCCCCCCGACGTATATATATAGTGGAACATTTATTCTTGAAGTTCCGATTCGCCGTATAGGAATGGATCTATATGCTGTTCATTATATAGTGTATAGTTGATAAGGTGAACCACACAAGAGCAAGAGACACACTTCATCGGTCTCGTATATTGCAGAACTTTCCCATTGTTACATCATGAACTCTGGAATAATTCTAAAAATTATTCTCAATTACAAAATTCTTCTTCTATTGGATTGTGAATTAATTTTGCGAACTATAGTTTTTGGAATTTGGAAATTGAAAATTTAATTTCTTTTCAAATTTAGAAAGTGATGCTAACACTGATTAGTAATGCTAACTTTCCAAAAGTAGAACATTCGATTGTGTAAATTAAAAATCTTTGTTAATGTGGTGATTTTGGATCTTCTACCAACCTAAGAACTAATCCATTTTGTAAATTACAAACTTTCTTTAATGTTGGTTCGAGTTTAGATCCTCTACCATCCTAAGAAATATTCCATGTTGTAAATTACAAACATCCTTTAATGTGGGTTCGAGTTTGAATCCCCTACCATCCTAAGAAATAATCGATTGTATAAGAAACAATTTCTTTTAATGTGGGTTCGAGTTTGGATCAACTTTCATCATAAGTAATATACGATTGTGAAGATTACAATTTTATTTTTAATCTGGGTTGCAGTTTGGATCTTCTACCATCCTAAGAAATAAATTTTATAAATTACAAACTTTTTTTAATGTAGGTTCCAGTTTGGAACCGCTACCATCCTAAGAATTAATTAATTGCATAAAGAACAATTTTTTTAATTTGGGTTCGAGTTTAGATCCTCTACCAACATAAGAATTATATTCGATTGTATATAATACAAATCCTTTTTTAATTTGGGTTCGAGTTTAGATCCTCTACCAACATAAGAATTATTCTATTTTATAAATTACAAACTTTCTTTGATGTTGGTTCGAGTATGGAACTTCTTTCATCCAAAGTTATATTCGATTTTAAAAATTACAAATTCTTTTTAATGTCGCTTTTAATTTGGATCCACTACCATCCTAAGAATTATTCTATGTTGTAAATTTTAAACTTCCTTTACTGTTGGTTTGAGTTTGAATCCTCTACCATCCTAAGAATTATTCTATTTTGTAAATTACAAACTTTCTTTAATATTCGTTCTAGCTTAAAACTTCTTTCATCTACAATTATATTCGATTGTATAAATGACAAATCCTTTTTTAAAGTGGGTTCGAGTTTGGGTCCTCTACCATCCTAAGAAATAAATTTTGTAAAATACAAATTTCCTTTAATGTTGGATCGAGTTTGGATCAACAACCATCCTAAGAAATTATCGATTGCATTAGGAACATTTTTTTTTAATGTGGGTACGAGTTTCGATCAACTTTCATCATAAGTAATATACGATTGTGAAGATTAAAAATTTATTTTTAATTTGGGTTCGAGATTGGAACCTCTACCATCCTAAGAAATATTCCACTTTGTAAATTACAAACTTCCTTTAATGTTTGTTCGAGTTTGGAACTTCTTTCACCTAAAATTATATTCTATTGTATATATTACAAATCCTTTTTTAATGTGGGTTCAAGTTTGGATCCTTTACCATCCTAAGAATTATTCAATTTTGTAAAGTACAAACTTTTGTTAATGTTAGCTGAGTTTGGAACTTCTTTCACATAAAATTACAAAACCTTTCTTAATGTGGGTTCAAATTTGGATCCTCTACCATCCTAAGAAATAAATTTTGTAACTTACAAACTTCTTTTAATGTTTTGCGATTGGATCCTCTACCATCCTAAGAAAAGAATTTTGTAAATTACAATCTTCCTGTAATGTTGGTTCTAGTTTGGAACTTCTTTCATCAAAAATTATATTCGATTGTATAAATTACAAATCCTTCTTTAAAGTGGGTTCGAGTTTGGATCCTCTACCAACATAAGAATTATTCTATTTTATAAATTACAAACTTCCTTTAATGTTGGTTCGCGTTTAGATCCTCTACCATCCTAAGAATTATTCTATTTTGTATATTACAAACTTTCTTTAATGTTCGTTCTAGCTTAAAACTTCTTTCATCTACAATTATATTCGATTGTATAAATTACAAATCCTTCTTTAAAGTGGGTTCGAGTTTGGATCCTCTACCATCCAAAGAATTAAATTTTGTAAATTACAAACATCCTTTAATGTTGGTTCGTGTTTGGAACTTTTTTCACCTAAAATTATATTCAATTGTGTAAATTACAAATCCCTTTTTAATGTGGTTTCGAAACTTAAATAAATTAAGTAAAGCAAAAACAATCAGAAAGCATAGCCTTTCAAAGAATTAAAAATCTTCTTACACTTCAAACCTAAACATCACACCTCACTTCAATTCGCTGAATCGGATTTACGAGATTTTTCACATTCTAAAAACGATTTTACGATGCTATTCAAATTTACTCAACTTTTAGGGGGCAATTTTCAACTCCATTTGATGATTTACGCTGTAAAATCTGTGATATCAGTTTGAAGAATCCGAGTTGCATTAACTTGGCAAGAAAAAGTATTCGACTCACGAAAAAAGGTTTTTCGTTGCTATTTGAATTTTTACTTGGAAGGTTTTTGAATAAAAAAAAAGAAGTCTTTTCAAGTTATTCGCAGTTCTTGCGGTAACGAACTAATCCATACGGATTTCATATATATAAGTCTATGTAAGTATACATACATATATTGGCATGACACCAGCTAACGGATTAGTGCATGAATTATGCAAAAGGAAAGAAAAGAAAATAAAGAGAAAAATATCGTGATACATGAAGAGCTCATAGAATACAGAGTATATATACCTATTCCCATTGAAAATTTTACTTCAAGTCTAGATCAAAAGATACATATTTAAGGAAATTCAATTGAATACTATACGGCAATGATTTGCTTATAAATATTTTCCTCCAGTTTCACATTACAGAATTTAATTCATCGCGTATAGAAAATTGTTAACTTTTGCAAAGTTTAAACTTTTTCTTGTTTTAATGTAAATTTGGTGCCAAAAAAGTGTAGCATTTGGCGCCTTTTGTTTTATTTATCGTCTTCAGTCGAAAACAGTTCACGAACAATGAGTCATTGTTTTATGACACGTACAAATACCCTTCTAGAAAAAAAAAAATATTTGCAAAAACAAATTTTATTAGAACCCCCTATAATAACTAGCTACAATTTTTTACTGATGGATTATTTAATTTTTTTTTAAAAAAAGCACTGATTAAAACGCTGTTTTCGATTTTGTTGTCAAATCACACGATCGATCATCATGTTTTAAAAAGCTTCTTGAAAAGAAGTAAAACGGTTCAAAGTTCCCTGTCATTTAAAAAGAGCAACGAAGACAGGAGAAGAATGATTGCTCATATAAAAACAAACAAGAGACACTTTCGCAAGATTTTCGTCTGAATTTTCGTTCAGAAAAGATTGCTGAACATTTCCCAATAGACATTCGAGTTGAAAGAATAAGGTCTCCCAACAAGTTGCACTGTCAAGGGTGAGGAGAAACTTTCAACTACTTTCGACTTTACAACTCTTCGCATGCTCCCAATTTATTCGTCACACATGTATCTCTATACATTCTAAAACCGTTTGGAAACAAAAATAATAAATTATCAAACAACTAACAAGATGGACTTTCTCGGACCATTCGAAAATCATTCCCAAAAGTCCTGACATCATCTAAATTAGTTTTTGTCTTCTTGGAAGAGTTCCCAAAAATTCCAATTTCAGGCCTCGTTGAAAATTTTTTCGAAGGAAGAGTAAACAATTTTGGCAAATTTTAAAAGTAGCGGAAAATTCGTATAGAGATATTTATTGAGAATTTATCAAAATGAAACTTTTATAAAAGATAATTTCTGGAAACACTTTTCCACCACGGGAAAAGTCTCCATTAGAGGACGTTTACTATAGAAAAAAAATCAAGAAAAAGTTCCTGGCAACATTAATGTGACGTGACGGCCCGTTGGACAGAGCTTCCTTCTCATAGAAGAGAAAAAAAAAGAAAACCTTTTCTGCCCGCAACTAATTGTTTTATACCAAAGTTTAAAACGAACGTCTATTGACGTCCACAAGTTTTTCACAAAACTTGGGTCACAGTAATTTGTCACCCTCACATTATTTAATTTTCTCTCATCATAAAACGGAGAATTAGTTCGAAAAAGAAGGTCCACTCGACCTTTTTCTATAACACTAAAAACAAACACTGGGTTATAAAGAAGCAAAATAAGGGTTCGAAAATTCACGTGCGCACCTAATTCTCAACCTAAAACAAAAGTTTGGGTAATAAAAATAAAATTTTCCTATGGATGATAAAAAGTTTACTTCTGCGACATGGCACATAGTCTCTTAAAAACTAAAACATAATTTAATTTCTTATTTCATCTAATTATGTCTCTTATGTGATTGGACTGAATTATGCTCTTAAAATTTAAACGCCAGTTTCTTTCGCATCCCAAGTGATATTCGATTGTGTAAATTACAAAACCCTTTTAATGTTTCTTGGCACTACAAATAGTTTTTGTATCATTAGAAATCTTCATGATCCACTTACACTTATTTAGAATCAAAAAAAAAAAATTGAGGAAAATTATAATTGTTGTATTGAACATATTTTTGAATCTTTCATCCATTAATAATTCGGATGAATTCAACCTGTGTGGTGAGTTTGCCAATACTCAATATTTAACTACCAGTATTGATGTAATTTTGCCTCAATCCTAACATATGCATCAAAGCTGCTGAAATTTGTCAATATTAGACCCACAATTACTTAATTCAACAAAGCATTTGCACAATTTATGTTTGTCTGCAATGTTAAAATGTATTTTCATTCTGAACTAAACAATTCGTGTTTGTTAAATTTTTTCCTCCCCCTTTTTAGTAATTGTTTGGTAAATGTGTAAAACTTTATTATTTACCCAAACAGCAGCACTATGAAATTTCACCAGTTCTGCATTTGTCAGTTTTGATTGTAGCATTAATGTCCTTTACTATTATGCCAAATCGCATAGCATGTGTCTCCTGTTATCGGTTTTGCAAACACTGCGATATCGAATCAATGTGGTTAGAAGTGAAAATTTATTTTTATAAACTCAATTCGAAAGCTTGAAATATGGATTTTAGTGAAAGAATAAAAATAGAAGGGTTTAATAATAAAGAACAATGGAAGAAATTGAGAAATCAGTTAGAGATTTGGATTTATGGAATATACTTGTTCTAGTTCGGCCCCTTAAGCGAGTTTATAAAAAAAAATTTTATATGTAAGAAATGACGAATCAATAGAGAGAATCGAAATTGGATGGCTGAAAATAAAGCAGTTGACGATCACAAATGTACGAGGAGACGTGTCCAAAAGGTCAAAGGTAACAGCTGTGATCAAACGAAAAGTAATCGGCCCATAAAACCCTTCCAACTTTTAGTCAGACAGATTTATATTTCATTGTCTCATTAATATTTATTTCCAATTTTTTCCCACACACATGTGAGTCCTGAAAAAAAGACGATTTAAAAATAATAGAATCATATTTATAAATGTTCGATTGCTTTCATCTCGAATCGTTTGGAAGAAAATTTGCTCTTCTCCAAATCGACTTTGTTGTATTAGACAAATTTAATTTGTAATGAATAATGTAAATTAATTTGTATTCAACAAATTATTAGAAATGTATTTCAACAACATAAAAATTTGTACCAATAAAGGTTAAACTTTTATTTTTCTGGAAAAGTTCAAAGAGAAGAAATTTTCCACGAACCTTCTTCGCAGGAAATGGAGTTTGGAGAATTTTTAAAAGGTTTGGATCTTGAGGAAGCCAAGAAGACTTTCGCTAGGACAAATAATAAATCGTCAAAAGCATGGTCGCTCGAGCGAGATCTCAGGGACTTTCGCCTGACGGTGTTTTCGTGGAAAGAAGAATTATTCAACCAAGGGGAGTTGTTTTGCTGTGCTTTAGAAAAGGGGGAAAAACCATTCTCACATTACCCTAGAGTACACGAAATTCTTTGTACCAATTAACATGACGTTGTAATTCGCCTCTAAAAGTAAAAAGTTTTCCTACTTTCTTATCAAAACGAAAAATTATAAATACAATTTTTATACCAGGAATTCTTTCTTCGAGAATAAAATTCGATTGGGTAAATTACAAAAAAACTTTTTTTTTGTTTTAAAAAGTTGTGTGACATCTTTGTCAACTGGACGTCCTCCAGTAAAATCCTCATGTTCATAACATTGAGTTTTTCAAATATTTCTTTGAACATTTTTTCAAAATCGCTAAGTTGTGTAACGTAGTAATAAACAATTCCAAAAATGGGTCCTAATCTGAAGCATGTTGAAATAGGAATGAAATAAATTTACAACTGATTCATTGTTTCGAAAATAAAACTCCAAGACATTCCTGACCTACTTGAATATTTCGAAAAAAATGTCTTTTAAATTTCATCTTTTATTATGATTGAATTGATGCTGCCTGCGTGAAAAGTGATATTTTTTCTCAGCTGAAGGATGAGTTCTTTAGTTATAAGATTGAAACGTGACCCGCGGTTGTTACATTTTATGTTAGTTTTACGCACGAGGTGAGCTATTGCACATAAAACCCTGTACGGTTATAAATTTTAATGCCCGATATTTTTTATATAAAATAGAAATAAAGAAATTTTACATTCAAAAGAATAACTTCAGTGAAACATTTTTTACAATTCTTGGAATATCTTTTGTGTAATACACATTCATAATACATATACATCTTATTGTACACAGATTTATCACTTTTTCACTGTTATGTAAATTTTCTTTTCTTGCAACTTCACTTAATATTAATATTAAAAAAGCAAACAGCAAAAAAATATTAAATTAAACTCATTCACTTGTTTAAAAAAGAAAGAAAGTTCCTTGCTAAACAGATTCTACTTGACTATCCAATAAATTTAACGCGAGATATAAATTAGTTTGAAAGGGACAACGTTCTTTTTAAAAAATTATTTAAAATTACCAATTTGTTTGCTTCTATCCAAGAAGGCAATTAAATTTAATGAAATGAAAATAAATTTAATTTGCTGAGACGTGGAGTAAAAAACAAGAAGATTGTTACTCTTATTTTACAAAGAAGATAAATTTAAAAAGCAAAGTAGCTTGAAAGAACTGACACTGACTCGACTTTATTGGAGAGAGTATAAACCAAAGCTAGTTTGAAATTGAGTGTGGAAAAATGGTGGGAATTCTTTTCACTGGAAGGAAGCTTGAAATAATATATAAAGTATCTCTCTCATCGACAAGCTCCAATGAGAAAATGCCGAAGAGTTAAAATCACCAAAAATTTTCCGCTTCCTAGTCATCATCGATTGGGTAAATTACAAAATCCTTTTTTTATTGAAAATAAATTATGCTCAGTTAAAATTAATAATCACTTAGTTTTATATTTTGAATCATATAAACAAAATGTGAAAACCCATTCGATGCTTACTGCAAGAGAAAATTATTTTTGCAAAAAGAAATATTCCCTGTTTCTAGATGTGCAAACACAAACATGAAGTTTCTGGATCAAACGATAACAATTTCCTGTAAGCCGGAGATGAATGAGCTGTAAGGATGTTAAATAAAATATCCTCTGGTCGTATCAAACTACCCAATTGAGGCCGAGGAACTGCAAAAATCGATTCCTACAAAGTGCCTTTATCACATTTATACGTTCCTCAAATAAAGGTAATTTTTCATAAAATCTTCAAGTGATGCAATAAAAATTTAATGGAATGTAAAATTCAGAAATAAAATCCTAAGAAAAAAGGAGAAATCGTAAATTTTCAAAAGTTCACAGCATGTTCATCACAGGCAGCAAAATTTTATACATTTTTAATATTCTTTTGTCCGGCAATACAAGTAAAACTAATTTTAAAAAGAGAAACATTTTTTCAACTTTTTTTTTTCTAACAACTGATTATGACAGAGATTTAAGGCAGCTTTTTGTTAATTCATCAATTTGGTGTACAGTTTCCAAGAAAATTAAAATATGAAAAATTAATAACTAATTCTACCGAAATTCATTAAAATTTCCCTTATTTCGTGAAATTAATTTTCAAACTTAAAAACGAAGAAATCAATGTAAATATATCAACGGATTTTCAATTACATATTTCTCGTTTCAACGAAAATTTTTCAAAGGCTTTTGTTGGCGAAAAACAATTAACTTTGCGTCACTTGTTTGACAATTGACAACTTTTATGCAGCTGAATATAATGAAACAAGTGCACGTGATTGGATAAAGTGTAAAATAAAAACTATACTCGATGCACGCGCGTGCTTTGTTCTGAGATTAATTATAACTGTATTTTCTTCTCGTCATTAAAGATGGGCTTGTGAATAGAATTTTTTTTTTGTTAGGGGAAATACGATAACATTATAACGTAACCAACCGAGAAGTTACATAATTTCTCCTGCATTGTACGAAAAAAAAACAAAAAACAAACACGTAACAAAATGTTTTATTTAACCAATTTTTTATTCAGAAAAAAGGGAAGGCGAACAATTTTCGAATATTATGTGAAGCAAAATTAAATATATGTGTAATTTTTTTTAATTAAATTTTATAACCTATTTTTAATATTACTGTTTATTAAAAATTTTGCAAACTCTTTTAATAGTGCACACGTTTCAGGACAGTTAAAATCTAAAACTTTATGTCCTCAATAAAATCAAGCTACACACAAAGCCAAAGAAAACTCTCCACTTTCAGAAAAAAAATATCTCTCTTTGCTCGAGGATATACGACGTGAATATATGCTGTATATTTTTTTCCCTCTGAAAATCATTTTTAATAACGGAATTACGCCGTCACTTTATGAAAAATAGTGCAATGACAAGGGTTATATTTTTTAACGGGATAAAATCCAGTGACTTTATTTAAATGGAAGGTAAAAATGTTTTTTCAATACTAAAATTCATGGGCACAAAAATATATTTCATGGTCGTAGAGAGGAACAAGTTGTCTACTCTAATTATTAAAAATAAAATATTTTTCTATTAAATAAAACAAGTAGTATTCCTTACATAGGTTCTGCATCTGCTGATCGGATTATCTTTGATCCTTGAAGTAATATTCGATTGTGTAAATTACAAACTACCTTTTTTGTGGGTTCGAAATTGAGGAGGATTAAAAAAATGTCCACTAATTAAAACACGGTTTGAAAATTTCCATTTTTAATCGGCAATGCTTATTTGTAATGCGACAACTTATGTAAGAGGAGCTTCAATTATCTCAATCTTGCTGTGTTGACAAGCTTATTATTGTGAGATTAATATACTGGAGAGAATAGGGAAGAGATGCTAATAGCTTGTCAACATGTAGAATAGAATACTACATTGTGAGCAATTATTCATCTAGAATTGTATTGCATAATTGGCAAGCGATTAAGATTTTAGAAAATACTAATTCGAAATATAGAAAATTACAAAAAGTGTTAAAAAATAGTTTTGTAGAAGTAATTAATACCACCAAGAAAATTTTTTATTTTACTCACTTATTTTCTTTCTAAAAGTATTATAACATTTTACCAGATGAGAAACATTGAGGAACATTGAGAAATAATTAAATTTACATTTTCTTAAGTTGCAGGAGCACAGAGCCTAGATGTGCACCAAAAACCAGTAGGAAATCAACTGACGATAATAGCAGGCGAGCGGCGAATTTATAGAACTCCAACTAGAGAGAGAGTGGGGGGAAATTCGGGGGAAGGGGACCGGTGCGCGAGAAAGGTGCGCAGTGCCTACACACTGGGACTCACCGACGTCACTAACAGTCACGCGTTAGTTTTTACTGTAAAAATAATTTTTTATTTTAAAAATTTTTTTAAAAATTATTTAATTAAAAATCACTTAATCAGATATAAATAATTTTGAATCCATGCGTTACAAAAAAGTGGTTCAATATAAAGAAATAAGGATACATTTTCACGTAATCGTGTAGATAATCACCTTTTACATAAGAAAACATCACTATCGACATTTTCCATTGTCAGCCATAAAGAAATTGTAAATTCCCTATTCGGGATGCTTAAATCCAATATATAAAGAAACTGCCAATCTGAAGAGAAATTTAAAAACGATTACGAGCTTCAATTCGTCTCGCAAGTCTCAATAAAAAGAAACTTCAGACAACGATGTTTTTGAAAGTGAAATAAAAATAACCCATATATAAATTCTTCTTTTAAAAAGAAAAATTTAATTTGTACTTCCAAATACCTTGTATAAAAGGCAAAAATACATATATTAAACATTAAATTAAAAAGGCAGTTCAAAGGAAGAATTTTTTTTTTAAACAGACCCCTGGCAATATGTTGAGAAGGTTATTTGTTTAAAGGAACTGTTTACATGCACAATGTCCATGATTATAAATCTCGTTAACATATTCTTTTTAACCGTGAAATCTCATAAAATCCACGCGGTAATTCACTGCTCTAATTAAATATTCTATTTTCAAGAGGAAAACTCCCTGCTAGAAAATAGAGGATAAAAATAAAATCACGTAGCGGTACTCTTTTGCTTTGATCCTTTACATACTAGCGAGAGTATTATCTCACTCGTGCACTTGGCTAACTATTATAACACTAAAACAATATAAAGCGATCACAAAAACATTCACGTATACGCATATGTAAATCAAGAATTAAATGTCTTTATTCCTAAAGTCCTTATACTTTCAAATTATTATTATCAGCGTTTCCCTTTTTATTAAAAGATACACTTTTCATTAATATATACGTATATATAGTCGGCGGGAGAATTTAAATTAAAAGTCATTAAATGATAATCTCCTCACATTCATAGAGAGGAGAGTCCATACAATTTTATTGACTCGACTTAAACTTCATAGAGTAAGTAATAAATGGTACTGGGATATGAGAAACTTGTTGAGTTTAATACCATATAAGAATAAAATGAATAACACAAATCCTCCCATTTTTTTCTCTTCTGTCTCTTTCTTTCTCTCTCTCTCTCTCTCTCTCTCTTTTTTTTTTCTTTTATTTTCGCCTACAAGAGACCTCACTCATAAAAGAGAACAAATTGGGAAGAAATTCGAGAAAATGAGACTACACTTTCCATTTGAAATTTGCTCCAATTTTTCTTTATATCTTTTGTTCAATGCTCGAGTTAAAATTTCAGTGGATAATAATATGTTCGTAGGGGGGAAAAAACAGCTTTAACATCTTTACCTCTGTGTAGAGAGGATTTATTTTTCTTCTGAAACTATAATAAGCATTGATGTGCTTTCCCTCAATGTCGTGAGCATTGTGAACAACTTTTCCTTTTGGCAAATTAATTAAAAGCTAAATGCTCTTTGCACGGAAAACAGCTTGGACTTGTTTTGCAGTTCAGAGCCTGCTGAACTTCTTTTACCTGGGTAAGATAATCCAAGTCGCGGATCTATTTTTTTTGTAGTTGGAAGTGGAAAATCTGCAAAAGTTTAGATGCATGGATTATGTAGGGAGGTCAGCTGTTGTTCTGGTCGACCTATTAAAAACCACTCCTGGTGCTTAATTGGGCTTATGTTCAACGTATGGATCCACCCTCTTGGGCTCCTTAAGGGACTTGAGACAAATTTTTCCTTACATAGAAAATAGGTGGGGCTTCTTTTACAGTTGACAAAGTTATGATTGACTTCTCCGCAATTGAAGCACGCAGCTGACCTGTTTACTGCTTTACGAACTAATCCTGTGTGGACGTATCCAAGATAACGATGGCAACATACGATCAAACACCTTCTGTTGACTGGATGGCAGATAAATTGAATCATGATGTGCCCCAGTTTCTCCAGATGATCCGCTTCTTCCTGGTCGGTAACCACAACAGCCGGCTTTATACCTCGCTTATTTGGTCCAAAGGCAACCTTTCTGCTTCTCGAGAACGTCTTACAGCTTTTGTTGCACTTCTTCTTCCTGGGTAAGACAATCCAAGTGGCGGATTTCAAATGTAACTCTTCGTTCCAACGACTGTACCCTCCTCTTACTTTCAACTACTTCGATAATCTAAGGAGGTGAAAGCTTTTTTATTGAAGTCTTCTCCGATTTGTATCAAGAGGATTCTTGTAGGCCTTGCCACACCATTGCGCGTGTGACTGACGTCTGGATTCACCTCCTTACGAAGTTTACCCAGTACGTCAGCGTACGTCTTGCCTCTTGTCAAATCCCTTTTGTTCTAGATCAGAAAACCTCCTTTTTAGCTCAAGCAACTGCTTTCATTCATTTACCCTTAGCAACTGCTTCCACAGTGAAAGCCTTTTTGGATCTAGATCTAAAGACCCAGGCTTTTTAGTAGGTGTCTCACCTAAAAATGGCGTGTTACCAATATCCAGAGTGACACCATTGTCGAATTTGTCAAAAACGATTACCGTTAGCTACACTCATCAAAATTCCCAAACTTCTCCTCGCCATATTGTTCTCCTTTGAATCTAAAATAAATCCCAGTCTTCCTCTCTGATAACCTGAATTTACTGCAATTAATTAATTATTCCATTCTTTTATTTTAAATATTCCATAGTTGATCTATCAAAAGAAGTCAATGTTGACCTTTTGTTTTCTACGTGAAGACTATTAAAAGTATTTCACTGAAAATTCACTGTTTATTCAACTGCAATAGCTTCCTTTGAAGGAGATAAGGTGATTTGTTCAAATTGCTTGTTCATTCAATCCATTCGTTCTCGTTTATTAATATTTTATTTTTAGACGAATTCGAATGCTGCAAACGCAGAACAAAATCGATTTTCAGCAATTTCCAAAAAGGAAATTTGTTCAGACTGAAACCGCAAAACCAGAAATTTAAAGAGTAAAAACTGATGTAAATCCTAATGGGGTCCTTCATCAACTCTAGAAAACAAATTCGTAGAGTGGAAAGAAAAAAACTATTTGCGTCTTCGTATGGTTATTAAGAAATTAGGTATCCCTTTCATAGTACTCACACTCATTGAGATGAATTTCTATGGCATCACATATGTACGCATGATAAATGAATTACAATTCTAGTGATACAGTTCATTAATTACTACATCAGGTTTATTGTATTCTTCATAAATATAAAGTTCTTTTCTACCCTTCGATGGCAAAATTTTACCCTTCACAGTGTGCTATCCATTCCATTCATTTTTCACCGGATAAATATAAAAAAATTCTAAAAGTAGGTTTAGAAAATGCAAAAAGAATCGATTACTCGATCCTTGCTATTGGGGTACCCTACTACGATCATGCATTTAAAGTAATTATTTATATAAAAATTTCCTATCTAAAAAATTCTTAACACAATGAAATAAGAATATAATATTAAATTCTAAGTACCATAATTACCTTGACGGAAGAAATAAATTTTCTACTTTCGATTTAATCACACAGGTACAAGATTGGAAAATTATTATTCTTCTCGAAAGGGATGAGAATTTAATAGCGGACATTAAAGGGGATAGGGCAAAACAATTTGGCAAATCGTGTTCAACTGACGTTAAATTTAAATCAAAATTTTCTTTTAAAGGCTATGAAGTAAAATACCTGTTTCAACCCTCAGAGGGAATTACTACTGAGGGTATTCAGATGCCGGGAGGTTGTATTTCAGGGTTATTAAATAGGGATGATTGCTCTTGTCTTTGCCAGCACACTAAAACAACACCCTTTACTAAGACCATTAATTCCACCTACAAAAGTACCATCAGGCTTTACTGGTTAAATGAGATCCTTTCTTTGTTGCTTACGTGACTTTTCAACGCTGTTCTTATTACAGCTTTATTTCTTCAGAGATCCTGCAGAGTTCTTTTTTGGATTTTTTTTAAAAAGCTGACCTAAAGAGTCTGCAAACTTGACTTTCTGTGACGTTATTGGGTTTGTTTGTTAAGGTCCTAGGAGCGCCGGCTTCTCAAGAATTGTTTTCAATAGTTACAGGAATTCTTTTTTTTTTTAATGAAGGCAACCGTGTAGTGATTGTAAAGAAATCTTTTTTGTATTCGTAAGGGGAAAAAATCTAGTAAAGCGGATAACTAGATTGGATTCTAAAGTTGACTCTCTAAATACCAATTGCATACGGAATTCGATGTATTCATTCTTGCTGTTTGGATATCGTTTAGTGAAAAACTGCCAACCGAAGAAAGTCGTGAAGTGTATTCTTAGTAGTGAACATCTGTCGGCTGGGAGTTCTCAAAACAATTTCGATCATTAGATTTCGAACCGAACCTCTCCAATACTTTCACCCTTTTTGGTCACTTCAGACGTGAAAGCCTTCTCTCGTTAGATTAACCAATTATTTTAATCAAGGAATCTCCCTTTTTTTGTAGGTCATGCTCTCCCTTATGTCTGGCGTCTGACTAAGTTTGATTAGGAAGTCAGCACACGTTTCTCTTTCATCGAATCCAATAATTGCCGTTAATTCTTTCGAAACCTTTCGCTCCATTCTGTACTGCTTCGTCAATTTTAATCTTCTGGTCTCAAGGTTTAATAATTACAGAAAATTAGCCAATTAAACGGTATTAGATCAAACTGTGCTATAAGATTTTTAGTTAAGAAATTTTACACGAAGGAAGTCTTGAATATCTTTAAGGGGAATGTTATACTTTGGAAATTTTTAATGTTTGTTTTTACTGCTTTACTAATTTTACGAATTTTGGTTTTCTAGAATGTTATTAATTGACAGTTTAGGTTACGTAATTTGTTTATTTTTACTTTAATTAATAATAATAAATAAGTATGTTGTTATTATTAAAAAAAAATTATAGTTTCATTTGACGTCTCTTATGGAGGATAGAAAGTAATAAAGAGAAATCAATTCACACTCAAGGTCAATTACTAAAAAAGATGTATTAATAAGAAAAAGCGAAGATCATCGTCCAATGGAAGCATATCAATTTAAAGATATATAGACAGATTATAGCATTCATGTGCAAGTACATTAATGGTGCAGAAGAGAGAAGGACGTAGTGTGAGGGGCGGAATGGAGAAAGTGTTACGTTATGGGTGTTCATATGGGATTGCGTGTAGAAATGCGTGTGTATTTGAAGTGATAGCTATATGCAGGTCATGGCGCATGTCAACCCCGAGAGGGTGCGGCAACAGCTAACAGGGAGAGCAACCGCTAAATCACTCGGGTGGATCCCAACCTTTTGTACCTATGGATAAATGTCCATGTATGTGTTAAGAATAGATTTATACCAACACGAACGCATTTGTACTCCACTGACCATTAGTATCAGTCAACCTGTTTTTAGTTGTTGTCTTTCAAGAGATAGTACTTTTTTCCCTAAGTTAAATTACACTCTTTTTCCCCACAACTTAAAGCAAAGAGAGAAAAAGATAGTGGAAAATATTACCTTGAAAATCAACACCGTAAAAATTCAGAATAAGTAATATAAATCCCGAATAAAAATGATCTCATAATCAAGGAATATCATCCGAACGTTGTAAATAGACGTATTTTATCAAAAGAAGATTACTTTTCACGCCATTTAATGACAGTAATTTATTTCTTTCAAAAAATGTGCGAAAAATCTAATTTTTCTTCTTAAAAATAACATTTCTTATTTATATGCTTCACGAATATTCAAGAACACCAGGAAGCGTCTACATGATAAAACAGTACACTTCTACCGTTTGCGGTATATATCACAAATAATAGTTGAATTCTTTTTCATTACTAAGCAAGAACAACAACTCGAGAATCATCATCAAACCAAAGCATAAACAAGTTACGTAACCTAAACTGTCAATAAAATAAAAATCCTAAAATTAAACTAAAAGCATACTTTTAAAATTTTAAAAGTATAAACTAACAGAGCGATTGGAATATAAAATTCTTAAAGTAAAATTTTCCTCTGTAAATGGATTTGCCTATTATAGTCAAATATAAAACGGCATTACAACATAAACTTTTGAAAATTTCTCTAACATTTTACTCAAACCTAAATATTTGTATATGAAGAAGAATTTCAAAGTTCGTTCCATTTAATATATTCACATAAGCTTCAAAAGCCTTTGAGAGTATTTGAATTACATTTTACAAAAAAAAACAGGAAATCCAGAAAAACAAATATTTTCAAAAACGAAAGTAGTAGAATTAGTTTTACCATTCTAGAAAAAATAACTATTTTAAATTATCAAATAAAAAAAAGCTGTAAAACAATGTTTAAAATCTTCACGAGGAAACTAAAAGCAAATATTTCCAGGATTGTAAAAAAAATAATGGTAATGGGAAATACATTTTGATGTTATAAAAAAAAGTAAAAATTCACATTTCCACTCTGTTATGAGGTTGTAGAAAAATCCTCCATTTCTCTATAATACGTCTAAATTGAATAAAGGAACAATGGTCTTACTGAGGGGACATTTTATAGTGATACCAGCACGAATCAGTGGTGAACTATGAGCGGATAAGAAAATCCACTTACCACCTAGTCTCAAGTACTTTTCGCGGTAATGGTGACCGGCGTCTTCCTAACCTGGAAAGTCAAAACGTGCCAGGAATTTCAAATTAGAAAATCAGTGGCAAGCTGTTTCCAACTGATCTTCGTAAATTTCTATCCCTAAACATACCGCAGAGAATGAAGCACTTTTGTTTGTGCTTTGCATTTTAGATGCTTTCCACCACGTGCGTTAATTTTTTACAAAAGGTTCATGCATAAAATAAAAAAGCCCTTCCCCCAAAATGAACCTTATACTAATTAAAAAACACTAAAACAAATAAAAACGGAATTTTTTTTATTTCTACTAGAAATATTTTTTAATAGAAAAATTTATTGCCTCTCTCAACGTTGTTTTCGTCGAAGTTCCGTTAATTGAAAAAATTTTAATTAAAATGTTTTGACACATTCAGAACTGTTATGGTCGCGAAAACATGTATATGACCAATCTGTGCTACTTCCTAGTTGATATAATTCATAAAATAACAATCATCTAGTGAATGAAATAAAATCAATCAAAACTTTATTTTAAATTATAACTTTCTTAAGTAAAATTACAACACATTAGACGTCGCGTATAAATTAAAAATGAAATTAATAAAAAAAAATTCTATTGAAAATTAATTCAGATTATATTTTTCGGTGCTTGTGATAGTCAACATTCCCTCACTTGTCAATTCCCTTTCAGAACTCTCCCTACTCTCATCTCATCACGTCATATTAAACATTCGCCGCTCACACAAGGGACCAGATATATGTGAATATGTCTAGAATTAGAATTTTTCCAACATTTAGCAAGATTCAGTCAGAAATCACACAGTAAAACTGAATCCTTTAAAAATACAAGCAGTTCAAACTTTTAAAAAGCAAAAAGCATGAGAAACAACTTTTAGGATTAGTGGGATATTAAAGGAAGCTCTCTTAAGAACTTGGCTCATATAGCCAAACCATTCGCAAGATATTCATGCTCTTGTATTTCAAGAGTATTAAATAAAAGCAAAACAAATGTATAATACAATGGGTAAAAAATCTATTGACAATGTTGTGGTACACTGAACATTTCAGACAATATTCATTAGGTGGAACATTTACTATTCACAGAGACCAAAAAGCATTCGTATGGCTAAATAATGTAAAGGATCTAACATCAAGGATATTAAAATGAAGCTTGGTAGATTTTAAATAAAATGTGTACAATATACCTTGAAGGCAAAGAAAACAAAGCGGCTCTGTCTTACTTCTAACTTCTGTTTAATAAATAAGATATAGTACGGTTTAAAAAATTAATTTATTACAAGCAACATAGTTTTTAATGAACCTAATTAAAAGTTACGAAACTATAAAAGGAAGGTTATGTAACCTGAACTGTCAATTAATGTAACTAGTAAGAATTGTTAAAATTAATAAAATACGAATGATTGAATTTCTTGGATATCGAATATTGATGTATCAGGGCGTTTCATCAAGGGAAGTTTGAACAGCAAGAAATAAAAGATTATAAACATTTCGAGTTTAAAGTTCAGTTTAGTAATAATTCTTGTTCTGGTGAAATTTTTTTGAAAATGTAATATCTTGGTGGCAGTGCTTTTCACTAAGGGAAATTTGAACAGCAAGAAATAAAAGATTATAAACATTTGGAGATTACAGTTTAGATTAGTAATAATTTTTGTATTTATGAAATTTTTGTGAATTTAATATCATAGTGGCGACGTTTTTAACTAAAGAATATTTGAACAGCAAAAAATAAAAGATTACAAACATTTAGAGTTTAGAGTTTACAGTTCAATAATAATTATTGTCCTGGTGAAATTTCTTAATTAAATGTAACATCGTGGTGGCGATTGTTTTCACCAACGACAATTTGAACAGCAAGAAATAAAAGATTATAAACATTTAGATATTACAGTTAGTTTATTAAATTATTTACTAATATTTTTTGTTTGTATGACATTTGTTAGGAATGAAATATCATGGAAGTAGGGCTTTTAACCAAGAGGAAATTTAAACAGCAAGAAATAAAACATTATAAACCTTTAGAGTTTACAGTTTAGATTAGTAGTAATTTTTGTATTTAGAAAATTTTTGTGAATTTAATATCATAGTGGCGACGTTTTTAACTAGAGAAAATTTGAACAGCAAGAAATAAAAGATTATAAACATTAGAGTTTAGAGTTTACAGTTCAGTTCAATAATAATTATTGTCCTGGTGAAATTTCTTAATTAAATGTAACATCGTGGTGGCGATTGTTTTCACCAACGACAATTTGAACAGCAAGAAATAAAAGATTATAAACCTTTAGAATTTACAATTTAGATTAGTAGTAATTTTTGTATTTAGAAAATTTTTGTGAATTAAGCATCTTAATGGCGAAGTTTTTAACTAGAGAAAATTTGAACAGCAAAAAATAAAAGATTATAAATATTTAGAAATTTGAACAGCAAGAAATAAAAGATTATAAACATTTGGAGTTTACAGTTCAGTTTAGTAATAATTCTTGTCCTGGTGAAATTTGTTAAATAAATGTAATATCGTGGTGTCAGTGTTTTTCACCAACGAAAATTTGAACAGCAAGAAATAAAAGATTAAAAACATTTAGAGTTTACAGTTGAGTTCAGTAATAATTTTTGTTGTGGTGAAATTTCTTGAAAATATAATATCGTCCTGTCGGTGTTTTTCACCAACGAAAATTTGAACAGCAAGAAATAAAAGATTATAAACATTTAGAGTTTATAGTTCAGTTTAGTAATAATTTGGTTATTAAAAAATTTCTGAACAATGTAATATCGTAGTGGTGGAGCCTTTCCGTAAAGAATATTTTGAACAGCAAGAAATAAAAGATTATAAACATTTAGAGTTAATAATAATTATTAGTATGGAAGTCATACAATTATAAAGTCTGAAATCTAATAAATTGTAGGAGAATTTAAAACACTCATTTATTTAAAGCAATATAATTTCTTCTTTTCGTAATTAAACATAACAAAAACATAAATAACGGTTTTGGAACCTAAACAGACAATAAAATTCTATAAAATAAAAATTTAACATTAATAAAACAATAAAGTACAAATGTCACTTCTTTTAAAATTTTAGAGATAAAATTTAAACATCTGACTTCTGTAATATTATAAATAAAAAATTATCAGTCTGCAAGTTATACAATTATAAAGTCTGCCATCGAATAAATTAGATCTAGGACAATTTAAAAAACTCATTTATTCAACGAAACATAATTTGTACCGTATCTGATTAAACAAAACGTTCTTTCCTATTTAGACATTTGTTCGTTTCCATTGGTCATTTATCAACCCCTAATCCTATAGTGTCAGTGCTTTACAAATTTAGTTTAGCTTTTAACACAGAAGAATACAATGTATTATATTAGAATTTCCGGTTAAGCGTGTGGACTTTAAAAAACGAATTTAAATTAATAGCAATTTAATCTCCTTTCATTATAGTTCCATTAGATGAAAGTTAATACAAAAACTAAATGATTACGGAATAAAACGAAAGTAAATTTGTAGGGTAAAAATGTTTTTGCATGTACGTAAGCATTTATTTGTATATAAAAATAGATTTTGATCACATCAGCAACTTTATACGTCCATCAACATCAATTACTTCTCTCGCAATATAAATCATTTTTAAAAACAAAAATTTTTTTATTTTTAAATTTTACAAAAGAAAACATGATATGTTGCGCTGATTGTTAGAATTTCGTATATGTTTTAAAATATATAAAAGCTATTTTAATAAAAATTAATTAACGTTTATCAATATTTTCAACCTATACTTTATATTATAAAGCAATTATATTTTTTTTGTTCTTTAAAAATCGCCCGACAACTTTTCTCACGCCATCGCAGTTATAAAGGGAAAAAAACTTGATTCATTTTTATGTGAAAAAAAGCTCAAGAATCTCATCTCTTGCCGTCGATAAATTTTTCCGCGCCATGCGTGATACAAGAAAAATTATAACTCTATATATATATATATATATATATATATATGTGTGTGTGTGTGTGTGTATATGTACCAAAATAGATTTAACCAGTTTTGTGTGTTTTGAGTGAGAAAAGAAAATTAATCACCAAAGAATACGATGGAATCAATTACAATTACTATATTCGCCGATGAAACAATCGGTGACGGAAAATTAAATCATCTTTCATTTGAAAGCAACGCTTTTAATTGCCCGTCACAAAATGATAATATATATTTCCTTCATATCAATACCAGGATTACTTTATAATTGAAGAATTGATTATACTCAAACCTGTAAACTATAATAACAACATTAAAATTTGTTCGTGCTTTTTAATCAAATTACACACTGAATATCACATCGCATCATCAAATCTAAAAAATTTTAATATAAATAGACTAAAAACAATTTAGCAATCGACAAATTGTTTAATAATGTCCAAATTTTCATTTTTGTTTATTTTTTTTCAATGGTAAAATTTTTTTTGTTTAATAGTTTTATTTTTGAAAAATAATTTTTTATTTGTAAAAAGTATTGTATGTACGTGTATTTATAAATTATAATAAAATTTCAGTTTCTGAGGAGGCTGTGCCGTTGAAACGTTAAGAAAAAAATTTTTTCTCTTAATTTTTTTCTTTATTTTAAATGACTCGGAGTGATCGATAAAGTCATCAATATTATTAAATAATACCAAGTGATAAATTCAAATTAATATTATTAAAAACAATTGTTTTGCTAAATTTAATATTATTAGATATTAATTTTTCGAGAAAATAGAATTAAACAAAAAACATGGGATAGACCTCTTTTTATATAGAATTGATTAAAAAAACATTTTCCATTGAAACACGCTTTGACGATGAGAAATAGCTTTTATACTTTCCATGAAATTTTATGGAACAAAAAAAAAGGCACGGGAAAAAAACAAATGTTTCTGCTCAAAGAGAACCATCGTTTATTTCAAAAGGACGTGCGGAGAATTGGTATCACTTTCTCAAAAGCATAGCTTAGTCTACGATTTTTCGGATCGAATGGGCAAAAGTAGAGTTACAAACTCATGAGAAACTTTTCACGGGAATAACAAAAAAAAGGAAAATTGCTTGGCAAAAAAATTTTTCGAAATTGATTTGAATCTGTTGAACTCCCGCATGACAAAGGAAAAAATATTTCCATTTTATTTTATATTTATTATTTATGAATTTTTCTTTAATTCAAAAATATTATTACATTTTAATTTTGCTGCAATTTTTTAGCAGAATTCGTATTTTTCTTTGTGCTTATGCCATTTCTTGTAAATGGATATTTCTTAAAAATCTTAAGTGGTTTGCTAGCTTCCAGTATCTTTTTTCAAAATCCTTTTCGTTTTTTGCTTTAAATTAAAAATTACGACCTGCAGTAGGTCGAGCATTCAAAGTCCTCAGGGAAAAGGAGTTTCAATTACTCAAACACTATGCAGATATTTTTTTAAAAATATATTTTTACATACTTTAAGATATTAACTTATATATCTAAAAGCCCAAACGATTATGGAAACTAAAACCTTTTTTTTAAATGTCTCTATTTTTCTATTTTTAAATTAGTTTCAGAAACGAATCTCACTTGGGAAGAGGATAAGTCAATGATCGTAATAAATGTTATGAAAGAATTTTTTTCCAACCAAGTAAAAAAGAGACTTGACAATTATACAAAAAGTATTCTTTTCTGAGTGTATGAAATTTTTTTAAAAACCAGTAATAATTTTAGTAGTCTAGTTTAGTAATAATATTGGTTTTTATGAAATGTTTGGGTTGCGGGGCTTTTCATCAAGAAAAATTTGAACAGCAAGAAATAAAAGATTAAAAACTTTTAGAATTTATAGTTTAGTTTAGTAATAAATTCTTGTCCTGGAGAAATTTCTTCAAAATGGAATATCATGGTGGCGGTGTTTTTCACCAACGAAAATTTGAACAGCAAAAAAATAAAAGATTATAAACATTTAGAGTTTACAGTTTAGATTAGTAGTAATTTTTGTATTTAGAAAATTTTTGTGAATTTAGCATCGCATAGTGGCGAGGTTTTTTACTAGACAAAATTTGAACAGCAAAAAATAAAAGATTATAAACATTTAGGAATTTGAACAGCAAGAAATAAAAGATTATAAACATTTAGAGTTTACAATTCACTTTAATAATAATTCTTGTTCTGGTAAAACTTCTTGAAAATTTAGTATCATGGTAGTAGTGTTTTTCGTGAACGAAAATTTGAACAGCAAGAAATAAAAGATTATAAACGTTTGGAGTTTATAGTTTAGATTAGTAATAATTTTTGTACTTATGAAATTTTTGTGAATTTAATATCATAGTGGCAACGTTTTTAACTAGAGAAAATTTGAACAGCAAAAAATAAAAGATTATAAACATTTAGGAATTTGAACAGCAAGAAATAAAAGATTATAAACATTTAGAGTTTACAATTCACTTTAATAATAATTCTTGTTCTGGTAAAACTTCTTGAAAATTTAGTATCATGGTAGCAGTGTTTTTCGTGAACGAAAATTTGAACAGCAAGAAATAAAAGATTATAAACGTTTGGAGTTTATAGTTTAGATTAGTAGTAATTTTTGTATTCAGAAAATTTTTGTGAATTTAGCATCGCATAGTGGCGAGGTTTTTTACTAGGCAAAATTTGAACAGCAAAAAATAAAAGATTATAAACATTAAGGAATTTGAACAGCAAGAAATAAAAGATTATAAACATTTAGAGTTTACAGTTCAGTTTAGTAATAATTCTTGTCCTTCTGAAATTTCTTAAATAAATGTAACATCGTGGTGGCGGTTCTTTTCACCAACGACAATTTGAACAGCAAGAAATAAAAGATTATAAACCTTTAGAGTTTATAGTTTAGATTAGTAGTAATTTTTGTATTTTGAAAATTTTTGTGAATTTAGCATCTTAATGGCGAGGTTTTTAACTAGAGAAAATTTGAACAGCAAAAAATAAAAGATTATAAACATTTAGGAATTTGAACAGCAAGAAATAAAAGATTATAAACATTTGGAGTTTATAGTTCAGTTTAGTATTAATTCTTGTCCTGGTGAAACTTCTTGAAAATTTAGTATCATTGTAGCAGTGTTTTTCGTGAACGAAAATTTGAACAGCAAGAAATAAAAGATTATAATCATTTAGGAATTTGAACAGCAAGAAATAAAAGATTATAAACATTTAGAATTTACAATTCAGTTTAGTGATAATTCTTGTTCTGGTGAAATTTAATGTTCAGATTCCTAGACAAAATTTGAACAGCATGAAATAAAAGATTATAAACATTAAAAATTTTAAATCATTTGGATTTGTTTCTAAATTAATAATTTTTGCAACTTTGCTCATCTAGACAATTTTTATAGGTTGATTTCGAAAATAATACTCTCTTTAAGTTTACTATACAAGATGATGTGCGGGGGTCGTTTTCCAAATGAGTACTCTATGCCTGAAAAATAATGCTTGTCCTCTTTATATCGATTTCACCGTTACTTTGTTGATTCAACAATTATACCATTGTGCTGGATTTATTTTTCTCCCTACGACCAAGAACATAAGAGTAGCACTCTCGTAGCATTTTTCTATGACCCTTTGTGTGTTTAATAGCATCTCAGGTAGCTTTCTATGTTATTTGGTGGTTCGGTGCTCATTGCTTGAAAGCCTATGTTTTCCTCGTAACGTGTGTCCTCGTTTTACTTATCAAATACTTTTCATGTGTTCACCGAATTGAAGGGTAATCGTTAACACTCTTGTTTTTATTTACTATTATTTATTTATTCTGCATTGCATATTCTTATTTAGTAATACCTAAAGTTTTAACAATGAGCCTACTAAAAAATATTACTAAACTATAAAAAACGTTTATGTAACCTTACCAATAAATTAATAAAATCTAAAAAATTCACCAACAAAAATAATTTTAATACAAGATACATGGTTTATTATAAATTATAGCACAACCTAATTTAACCGTAAGGGTAATCAAAAGAAATCTGGTTAACATAATATCCAAAGTTATAAATCTCAGCAAAACAAATTCAACTCAGTTATTAAAGTATAAGTAAGTGGTCATAGCCGATAGTAAAAATTATAAATAGTCTGTAAAAAAACAGAGGCGGAAAACAAGAGGCAAGCCATACAGAAAAATCAATGAGCATATTTCCAACGTTGAGACAAAGAAGTCTCATGTTACAAATGGGGGAATTCACAAATTTTTTGAATTACTCCTTAAAGAACAAATAATTTGACAAAAATTTCTAACTCTAGGACAATGAACTCCTGTGAGAAATTGGGGAAATGAACAAAAGGAACATTAATCTAGACCGAGGGTGGTTGTATTTCTAAAAAGGGTCCTGAGCCATAAAAATCTCTGCGGTTTGTCTTTTAAAAATAAGAAAATGCGGAAGTTATGAATTAGTATCGGATAAAAGAGTCTAAATATTTGTATAAGATTTGCGATATAAATATGAATTTTAAAAAAGTGGTCTCTTCCCTCATTAACAATTCTAGCTCGAAGATTTATTCACTAGCATGCATGATTTATTTATTAACTTCTAAATGCGATTTTCTCAAAACCACGTTTTTCAAATCGCTGCCCATTTCTCGAAAACCACTCAACCGATGAATTTTATATCCAGCTGTGTGCTAAAGGTTAACCCACTTTACGATTTTTAAAAGCAATTGCAGAATGTGATGGACACCTTCGATCAAATTAGCCTATAATCTATTTTTTCCGCAACAATTTAAATATTTGAAGACTGAATTCAAGAAAAAAATTTTATAATTCAAATTTCGAGAGTTAATTAAAATTTAAAAGACGAGACTTCGAAGTGAAGATGAAGCTAAACGTTGAGATATATTATTTTTAATAATGCAAAGCTTTAGGAAAATAATTTAAATAAGAAGCTATAAGAGGGAAGTATCAAGCTCTCTCTTAGCAGTTTTTAAATAATTAATTGTCTAAAATGTAGAATCAATTATAAGTTTAAATACAGTCACCCCGTTGTGTGAAGATCAACATTAATTTTAATATAAAGTCAAAAGTCTCCTAAGGAATTTATTAAAAATTTCTTACATCGTTATTCTACACTCCCTTTTTTAAGGGAAAGGAGTGTCAATTAGCCAGACACTAAAACAGGAATTTTTATTAAAAAATTTTTTTACATATTTTAAGATATTTACTTCTATATATAAAAATCTAAACATTAACGAAAACTGAAACCTTTTTTAATGTCTCTATTTTCCTATTTCTAAATTAGTTTCAGAAAACGAATCTAACTTGGGATGAGGATAAGTCAATAAACGTAATAAATGTTATGGAAGACTTTTTCAAACCAACTATGATAGAGAGACTTGACAATTAAACAAAGTCTTCTTTTCCGAGTATATGGGATTTCATTTAAACCAATAATAATTTTAGTAGTCCAGTTTAGTGAAAATTTTGGTTTTGATGAAATTGCTTGGGTTGCGGAGCTTTTCAGCAAGAAAAATTTGAACAGCAAGAAATAAAAGATTATAAACATTTAGATATTACAGTTAGTTTATTAAATTATTTAATAATATTTTTTGTTTGTATGCCATTTGTTAGGAATGAAATATCATGGAAGTAGGGCTTTTAACCAAGAGGAAATTTGAACAGCAAGAAATAAAAGATTATAAACCTTTAGAGTTTACAGTTTAGATTAGTAGTAATTTTTGTATTTAGAAAATTTTTGTGAATTTAGCATCTTAATGGCGAGGTTTTTAACTAGAGAAAATTTGAACAGCAAGAAATAAAAGATTATAAACATTAGAGTTTAGAGTTTACAGTTCAGTTCAATAATAATTATTGTCCTGGTGAAATTTCTAAATTAAATGTAACATCGTGGTGGCGATTGTTTTCACCAACGACAATTTGAACAGCAAGAAATAAAAGATTATAAACCTTTAGAATTTACAGTTTAGATTAGTAATAATTTTTGTATTTATTAAATTTTTGTAAATTTAATATCATAGTGGCGAGGTTTTTTACTAGACAAAATTTGAACAGCAAAAAATAAAAGATTATAAACATTTAGGAATTTGAACAGCAAGAAATAAAAGATTATAAACCTTTAGAGTTTACAATTTAGATTAGTAGTAATTTTTGTATTTAGAAAATTTTTGTGAATTTAATATCATAGTGGAGACGTTTTTAACTAGAGAAAATTTGACAACAAGAAATATAAGATTATAAACATTTAGGAATTTGAACAGCAAGAAATAAAATATTATAAACATTTAGAGTTTACAGTTCAGTTTAGTAATAATTCTTGTCCTGGTGAAATTTCTTAAATAAATGTAACATCGTGGTAGCGATTGTTTTCACCAACGAAAATTTGAACAGCAAGAAATAAAAGATTATAAACCTTTAGAGTTTACAGTTTACATTAGTAATAATTTTTGTATTTATGAAATTTTTGTAAATTTAATATCATAGTGACTACGTTTTTATCTAGAGAAAATTTGAACAGCAAGAAATAAAAGATTATAAACATTTAGGAATTTGAACAGCAAGAAATAAAAAATTATAAATATTTAGATATTACAGTTAGGTTTAGTAATAATTTTTGTCCTTCTGAAATTTCTTAAATAAATGTAATATCGTGGTGGAGGTTCTTTTCACCAACGACAATTTGAACAGCAAGAAATAAAAGTTTATAAACCTTTAGAGTTTACAGTTTAGATTAGTAGTAATTTTTGTATTTATAAATTTTTTCTGAATTTAATATCATAGTGGCGACGTTTTTATCTAGAGAAAATTTGAACAGCAAGAAATAAAAGATTATAAACATTTAGGGTAGAATCAATTCCATGTTTGAATACAGTCACCCCGTTGTACGAAGATCAAATGTAATTTTAATACAAAGTCAAAATTCTCCTAAAGATTTTTTATAAATTTCTTAAGTTGCTATTTCATACCCCCTTCTTTTAAGTTTTATTCCTGATCCTCAAAGATAAAAATTTCTTTCTTAATTAATATCCATCAATTTTCTAATTTGCGAAGCATTTTCAATTATCAGATATTAATTACCAGGTGATCTTAATGAAACCCCAGCGTTGAAGTAAACTATGTGCATATATATATTTAGTGCCAATATATAGATTGCAGCATGTTTGAGAGCATTCATACGTGAAATTTAATATAAATGTAATATAAAAGTTATAAACTTCTATGAATCTGTTATAATATCAGGAGCATAAAAGTATCAATTCAAAAATCGCGTGACGTAAAGAGTCCATATCGGTTTGCTTATTGCATCACTATTTTTTACGATAACAACTTATTGCAAAAGTGCATCTTTTTTTGATTTATAACGTCGTCGCGATTTATGAGTATAATAATTATAAGGTTCCGGGGGTTGACGTGCGACGAGAATGATCGATCATGAGGGTTTCCAACACATACACACACACACGTGAAACAACCTGATGCATATTTATTATATTTCAAACTAACTCACCACCAAACACATGACATACAATACACATTTCTAATTCTTTATTTAGTGTCCCTTTCCTATTACATTTGTATTTTTTTACCAACCCTACTGTTTCACATCATTCTCTTCTTCCCCCTTATTTGTAGACCTTAATTTTTTTTCAAATAAAAAATTAATAGATTTCACGCACATAGAAAAGGATATATATATGTAAATATAAAATATATTTATTTTTATCGATTAGAAATTTTATTTCAAATGCAAAATTTTATATAAATAATTATTTTCATTTTAGTTTTCGCTTTACAATCTTTTAATGAGAAATTCAGATGGTTCATTTATTGTTACCTGTTGCCTTTAAATTTTTTAACTCACCATCACGCTATAGGATAATTTATAAAAATAACAAAAATGTATAATTTATTTAATTGATAGCACAGAAACTATATAATTAAATAAATAGAGGGCAAAGAGGGGAAGATAGGGAAACGACACCACTTAAACTAACTTCACTTTAATTTAATTGAATTTACTCGAATCTAGAAGGGTTCCAGGAAAATAAATTAGATTTTACATTAATGTTAATCTAGAAAATTTGATTAAGCAAAGTTGACTTATTTTGAATAAATAAATCATTTAAGCGGACAAGAAAAATGACATAGACTACAGGAGATATTTGCACCTTTCTTTAGAAGCGTCATCTTAAGGGGATGTCAAAGTCGATACGATTTTCCTATTGAAGCTCAATGCAAAAATCCATTCCACTTCGACACCACCTTAAGATTCAAAAGTAACAAATCTTTAAATCTTAATTGCTGTTCTGGAGTTTTTTTTGCAAAAAATATATTTTTTCTTCGTTTAACTTTGACTTTGCCGCTAAATACGAATATGAAGTGAAATTTCAAAAATTCAAAATGGCGGATCCAATATGGCGGACAATTTTTTTTTTAATTAATTGAATTCGCTTGAAACTTGTCACTCGGGGGTTTTCGTGGTTGCTGAATACAAAAATGAAATCAAATTTCAAAAATCCAAAATAGCGGATTCAATATGGCGGAGGCCTTTTTTAAAAACTGATGAATTTTCTTGAAATTTGGTATTCGGGGGTTTTCTGAATCGATAATTACAGATATAAAATCAGGTTTTTAAAATCCAAAATGGCGGATTCAATATGGCGGAGGCCTTTTTTAAAAACTGATGGATTCCCTTGAAATTTATCACTCGGGGGTTTTTGGGGTCGCTGAATGCAAATATGAAATCAGATTTTTAATATTCAAAATGGCGGATCCAATATGGCGATCGGTTACTTTTAAAATTAATTGAATTCACTTGAAAGTTGCTCCTCGGGGGTTTTCGGGGTCGCTGAATGCGAATATAAAACCAGAATTCCAAAATTCAAAATGGCGGATCCAATATGGTGGCCAATTTTTTCAAAATTGACGGATTCCCTTGAAATTTAGTACTCGAGGGTTTTCGGGATAGCTGAATAGGAATATAAAACCAGAATTCAAAAATTCAAAATGGCGGATCCAATATGGCGGACAACTTTTTACAAAATTCATTAAATTTCCTTGAAACTTGTTACTCAGGGGCTTTCGGGGTCGCTGAAGACGAATATGTAATCAAATTTTAAAAATTCAATACTTCAGATCCAATATGGCGGCAACTTTTTATAAAATTTATAACATTCGCTGGAATTTGCTACTTTGTTTTTTTTCAAAACACTAAAAAAATACCTAAATAATTAGAAAATAATCATTAATAATAAATAATTGATAATCATAATAATCATTAATAATAAATATTAATGTAATTTAATTAAACAGTTCTGAATGATTAAAAAATGTAATTTAACTCAAAGTAAAATGTATTATACTATTAGGACTGTGTAAATATACATTTTTTTCATAATAAATAAAATTGAAATATATGTTACATCAATAAAATTAATTAAATGAACTCTCTTTGGAAGAGTAATAATTTGTTCATTTGTCTATGTGGAAGCTTATGTGATGGACCACTGATATTTCTCAATAATGTTAATTAATATCTCGAAATAAATATACTCCATTTATATGAAAAATGAATTTCCCCTTTTATAGCAGTAATTAAATTTTAATTGAATTTTTAATTATAACTCTATTTTTCGGGTGTGTGTGTGTGTATGTGTGTGAATATTTTCTATAATTAAGGGTTTTTTTACGTTACTCTTTTATATTTCAGACAAATTGTTAAGACAAATTTAATTAAAAATTGTTATTTCTTTACTTTATTTTAATGGAGATGGTTAGTGGTCCATGGATAGAGAGGATGAATGTATTTCGAGATATTTCTTGAAAAAATATTCCATGAAGGAAATGTTTTTTAATAGTTAAATTTTTTTTTATTTAAAACTGCTTCGTTTTGGGTAATGCGTTAAAAATTAGTTAAATTCTAATGTAACAAGACAATTAACCTTTTAAACTTTAAAAAATTTTATTTTATGGAAATTTTTTTGTTTTTGTACTATATTAATGGAAATTATTTACAATTCGAAACATATTAATGATTTATTTATGTAAATAAGTCTGTAATTATTCAAAGAAGACTTGATTTTATTCTTTCTATATACATACACATAGTTTATCGAAAGTTTCTTGAGAAAATTAGTTTTCTTTAGCAAGATTAATTTACTTAAATCTTCTCTACACTAGATATTCATTCCTAATTAGATTGGCCTTTATTAATTACTTTTTAAATTATTTTGATATCTTTCGCTGGAATTTATTATACAAATAAAAAAAACAATTTTTCTTAATAAGTGCTGCAATTTGTTCCTGTTAATTGTCAACTGCAATTCATTGTTTTTTTATAATTTGTCATTATTTATTGTTACGATTCTTGTTAGTTTGTTAATTACAATTTGTTATTATTTATTAGAATTTTGTTATTTGTTAGTTACAATCATTTACCATTATTATTACAATTCTGTTATTTGTTAATTATAATTTATTATAACAAACTTTTTATTTGCTATTAAGAAATTGTTATTATTTGATGTTACAATTTTGTTATTTGTTAATTAGAATTTGTTATTATTTGTTAATTATAATTTATTATTATTATTTATTATTACAAACTTTTTATTTATTAATTAGAAATTGTTATTATTTGTTAATCATAATTTATTATTATTATTTATTATTACAAACTTTTTAATTATTAATTAGAAACTGTTATTATTTGTTAATTATAATTTATTATTATTTATTATTACAAACTTTTCAGTTGTTAATTAGAAATTGTTATTATTTGTTGTTACAATTTTGTTATTTGTTAATTAGAATTTTTCATTATTTGCTATTACAATTTTGCTATTTGTTAATTGGAATTTGTTATTATTTGTTATTTATTTATTATTATTATTATTTACTATTACAAACTTTTTAACTGTTAATTAAAAATTGTTATTATTTGTTGTTACAATTTTGTTATTTGTTAATTAGAATTTTTCATTATTTGCTATTACAATTTTGCTATTTGTTAATTGGAATTTGTTATTATTTGTTAATTATAATTTATTTTTATTTATTAATACAAACTTGTTGTTTATTAATTAAAATTTGTTATTATTTGTTGTTACAATTTTATTATTTGCTAATTAGAATTTTTCATTATTTGCTATTACAATTTTGCTATTTGTCAATTAGAGTCTTTATTATTTGTTGTTATTTGTCTATTACTATTTGTTGTAATTAATTTTTAAAATTTTATTACTATTTGGTAATTATTGTTTGTTATTTTGTCAACAATATGTTAATAATAACTATTATTTGTTATTATTAATTATATTATTATTGTCACCATTATTATTATTATTATTATTATTATTATTATTATTATTAATATTATTATTACCATTATTTTTATTAATATAATAACAATAATTATTATTATTAATATTAGTTACGGCGACGTGACATAGGGAAAACAAAAACTTTCGAAATGCCACAATTTTTAAAAAATGAAAAAAATGCATTGTCCTTGTGGGTTGAAATTGAAATGTCTACGAACATAAACTATTTAAGATAGTTATCGAAGTTATCAGTTGGTCAATACTCGATAAAAACTAGGTGTAAAATATGAATCGATCCAAGCCATGGCCAATAAAATAATAAAAACAATTTAATGCTTCAACAGCATGGCTGTCTCTCTTTCAGAACTTGAATGTCACGAAAATAAAAATATTTTTAATTTAACAATTTTATTTCCTCCAAGTTAACTTTTAAAACTATTTAAAACTACTTCCTTACAAGTTTTGCACATAACCTACTCAAACTGAAAGTCAGAAACCGATAAACATTTTATAAAAAAACAAAAAAAAAAGTTTCCTAAATTTTGAAAAAAATATCCTCTTGTTTTGATAAAAATTTTCTACTCTCTCTCATACAGAACTTAGTTTATTTTTTCCCCGCTCAAGTACCCCTCTTTTATTTATTTAAAAAAAAAATCTCTTTCACTAAAGAGATTTTCTTTTTTTCTCGCACAAAGGCCTGAGAAAGTTTTTAGGGGAATTTTATCGTTATCGCATGGCAATCACGATACGAGGGAGAATGAAATTTTATATATTTTTTTTTTGGTAGGGAAAAAACAAAAATAATGTACACTTACTTTTTTTTTTTATTTATTTGTAGATTGATGAAAAATTACTAGTCTGATGAATTTTCACACTTGACAATGAGACACTGGGTTTTTATTTAAAAATATATTGCAAATGTTTTCGATGAGCGACAACACGCGACAGTTGATTTGAAGCACCGCGTGAATTGAAAGAGCCGGGAATGGTTTCGAAAAGTTGCGGGGTTGCTGCGGAGAATGATAAGAGAGACACACTGTTTCAAGGGATGCGGGAACGAGCACTGGGCGTCAGTGAGCGTCGGCATCTCGACGGTACGTATCCTTAAAGCAGGGGCGTCGTGACGCATGCGTTTATCCCGGTGTACTGTGTTCACGAAAAATATAAAATTATCCTCAGTGATTATAGTTGCTGACCATATACCTGTATTATGATTAAATTTATTTTTAAAAAAATTTATTATTTTTTAAAATATTCAAAAATGAATTGTCAAAAAATACAAATAAAAGAAACATTAAATCGTTATTATTTAGTTAATTTTCCAGGGAAATAATTCTAAGTAAAGAATAATTAATAAATTGAATGTAGGTGGTCGAAAATGTGACATTCGTCCGTTTACACGTGTTCTTCGATAAGTCTTTTCTGACTTTCGAAACGTAAAATAATAATAAATGAATAATAAAAAAATAAATTTTTATTCCAGTCGAAAAGAACGACCTTCCTGCTTATATCAACAATTATTTAAAAAAAGTAGATATAATAATTATATTCAAAATTAATTACTTAGTTAACTAGCAAATGTAGCGCTCGCTAGCGCGCAGAACGTATTATTTAATTCATTATAATGCAAATTACAAAAATTTTATATTTAAATTTGAATTTTCCGATAAATTCATAATCAAAATTTGAAAAATTCACTTATTAGGTTAATATTTATTTGTTAAAATTAAATTAAATAAAAAAAATTTTTAAATTAAATTAAATTTTCAAAAAAATTTTGAATAACTCTTCGCAAGAATTCAATTATTTACATACATAATAACATTCTTCGGAAGAATTCATCAATTATTTTTTAAATTTTTAAGAAAACTTCTGCAAAATATAACACTATTTTCTTTATTTTTTTATTTTTAATTATTATTATTATTTTTTTTTTTCTTTATTTTTTATTTATTTATTTATTTTATTTTTATTTTTATTTTTTCTTTAATTTTTTCTTTATTTTTTTTTCTTTTTTTTATGTGAATTTTTAAATTGAATTTCATTGAAGAATTTAGTCAAATTTTTTCCTAATTTCCAATAAAATTTTTTTGAAAAAAATTCATTTATTATATCCAAACTTCCAATAAATTCTTGGAAACAATTCAATTATTTATAAAAATAGTAAAATTCTTTGGGAAGAATTCAATTATTTTCAAAAATAGTAAAATTCCTTAGAGAAACTTAAATCCAATACAATTTTAGTAAAATTTCACGAAAAAGTTAAATTATTTTCTAAAATTTGCAAAAATCTATATTGAAACAATTCAATTATTTAGTAAAGTCTTTGCAAACATTCAATTCTTGTAAAACTATTTCTAAAAGTGATTTAATCTCAAAAATTAAATTATTTCTAAGATTGTCTGTGAATTTTATTTTAAAACTACAATTATTTTTTAAATTTTTTAAGAAAATTCCTGCAAAATATTACATTATTTTCTTTAAAACTAAGAAAATGGCACAAATTGTTTATGTGAATTTTTAAATTAAATTTTATTGAAGAATTTAGTCAAATTTTTTTTAATTATAAATAAAATTTTTTGAAAACAATTTATTTATTATCCAAACTTCTAATAAATTCTAAGAAACAATTCAATTATTTTTAAAAGTAGTAAAATTCTTCGGAAGAATTCAATTATTTTCATAAACAGAAAAATTCTTCGCAGAAATTAAATTATTTCGAATAAAATTTTAATAAAATTTCACAAAAAAATTCAATTATATTCTGAAATTTGCAAAAATCTATTGAAACAATTCAATTATTTAGTAAAAGTCTTTGAAAACATTCAATTCTCGTGAAAACTAATTCGAAAAGTGATTTAATCTGAAAAATTCAATTATTTTCCAAAATTTTTATGAAAATTCCTGCAAAATATTAAATTATTTTAATTAAAAATTAAAAAATGCCACAATTTGTTTATAAAAATTATATTATGACAAATTTTTAATTAAATTTCACCAAAGGATTCAGTCAAATTTTTAACAATTTTTAATACAATTTTTCCAAAAAAAGTCATTTATTTTCCAAACTTCTAATAAATTCTTTAAAAAAATTCAATTATTTTAAAAAAATAGGAAAATTGTTTGCAAGAATCAAATTATTTGCTATAAATTATAAAATTTTTCACAGGAATTAAATTATATTGAAAACAATTTTAATAAACTTTAACAAAAAAGTAGTTAATTATAATTTTTAACAGAAGCGAATATTTTGAAAAATTAAAATACATTCTTCATAAAATTCAATTATTTTTAAAATTTCCTATTAAAATTATTAAAAAAATAAATTATTTAAAAAAAAATTCAAAGAAATTCTAAAGAAATTAATAAGAATAATGAAAATTTTCAATAAAATTCTTCGCAAGAATTCACTTTCAATAATAATAAAATTCTTCAAAGAAATGCAATTATTTTTAATTTAATTGTAGTAACATTTTCCGAAAGAATACAATTATTTTAAAAAATGTTAAATAAATTGAATTATTTAAAAAAAATTCTCATAAAATTTTTCGAAAAACTGAATTTTTTTTAAAGAGTAAAATTCATCGAAAAAATTAAATTATTTACATAAAATAGTAAAATTCTTCGATAGAATTGAATTATTTGAATAAATGATAAAATTTTTCACCGCGAAATTTAATTATATTAAAAACAATTTTAATAAATATTTCAACAAAAAAGTATTTAATTATAATTTTTAACAGAAAAAAATAAATTATTGTATTATTATTTTTAAAAATGAATAGAAATTCTTCATAAAATTCAATTACTTTCAAAATTTTCAATTAAAGATATTAAGGAAAATAGATTATTTTAAAAAAATTCAAAGAAATTCTTCAAAAGAATTTAGTCAGGATTTTGAAAATTTTAAAATAAAATTCTTCGCAAGAATTCAATTATTTTCATTAATAATGAAATTCTTCAATGGAATGCAATTATTTTAAGTTTAATTGTAGTAAAATGTGTCGAAAGAATACAATTATTTTTAAAAATGTGAATTTTAATTCAATTATTTTCAAAAAATCTGATAAAATTCTTCGGAAAACTGATTTATTTTTTTAAATACTAAAATTCATCTCAAGAATTTAATTATTTTTAATAGTATTTTAATAAAGCTTCTCAAGAAAATACATTTATTTTTAAAAAGTATTTAATAATAGTTTTCAATTGAATACAATTATTTTGATAATTTTTAAAAAATTATTTCGAAACATTCAATTATTTGTAAAAATTATGTTAACTATGTTATTCTTTAAAACAATTTAATTATTTTTATAAAAAAATATATATATATATATATATATATTACACTGAAAAAAAAAATTTATTTGATTCAAATAACCGATTATTTGTCTATAATCAAATAAATATTTACTTGAATCAAATAAATTTTATTTGATTCAATTAATTAGTATTTGATTCAAATACAATTTATTTGATTCAAATAAAAATTATTTGATTCAAGTAAATATTTATTTGATTATAGACAAATAATCGGTTATTTGAATCAAATAAATTTTAATTTCAGTGTATTTATATTATTGTAATTTAAAAATTTTAAAAAACCTTATGTGAAATTTAGTACTTAAAATTTAAATTTAAAACAATTTTAAATTTAGTAAAGTTATATGAAACTAGAAATGCGAGCGCAACGAGGTCTGTTTTGATTCTAGTGATTAACAATTACTGATTCATATTCATATAAATTAAAAGTGTTGTAATGAACAAAAAACTTATTTTTCATATTTTTAATCTAATACAGATTTAAATATATCATTAATTTGCATTCAGAGTTAATCCTCTTTACTCATCTATCACTTAAAAATTAATTACCATGACCTACAATATTTTGTCGGGTATTAAAATTTCACCATATTCCCAATTAATAATTTAGTCGAATTTTTCAGAGAAATAGCCATAATCTACAATACTTTGGAAAATATTATTAACCTTTTACCATATTCACAATTAATAATTTAGTTAATTTTTCAGAGAAATAATTCCAATAATTCCAATAATATTCAAAATTATAATTATTCACTCAATTTTGCATATTGAGTCTTATTGATATTGAATTTTGAAAACATTTACTATATACCACAAGACTAATTTAACAAAAAAGTAAATTCTCCTCACCCACATCTAATTTTATTTCACATTTAAAATAATAATATTCCAATAATATAAAACTGTCAGGTTTTCAAAAAGAAAATGCGAGTTCAATGATTTTATTTTTTTTTCTACATTTGCGTTTTTGAAAAATAAACTCTATGTAAGATTGTTGTGTTTGTAGTGCGAGAAAAAAATTTCTATAGCTCCTTTATACTTCAATCTACATATGCACATTGGAAAAGCGCCAAAAGTTATAAACCTCCTATGACTGTATATATATATATATACCCTTCTTCATATTCCGTGACTTCTATTACTGATCTATATTTAATTTTGGCATGACAAACTGAGATTACCTCGAGGCTATTGCCTTTATTTAGCTAATTATAATCAATCACATGCGGAAAATATTCTTCATTTGAAAAAAAAAATTAAATCGAAAATTAAAAAAAAAATGTTGCAATTATCTTTATTTGTAGTTATAAAAATGCATCTGGGGAGGAGTAAATTTATAAAAGAAATTTTGGGAGAAAAAAAACAAATAAAAATAATAGACAAAAAAAACTGTATGTCGAATTAACTAAGATTGCTTCCTATATAGTTTAGTCCATAGGCTTAAATTCAGGGGTGAGGGATATGGGGGAATTACTACCCCAGGCATCGCCATTATGTACCACTTTATCAATAAATCTATGTATTAGAAGGAATTTGCATAAACGCACAGTAATATTTCAGATTATTAGAATTACACCTACCCTCTAAATAAGAATTTAATTTCAATGAATTGTATATTATTTAATTTTAATTAAACTAAATTTAACATACTAAATTTTTAACATACATTTAAGTAGGGTAGAAGTACCGTTTGTGGCCACTGTACCGGTTGTGGCCTTTTTTATAAAATTTCCATTTAATTATTTACTATAATTAATATTTCTTATTATAATAATATAGTACTATGAGATTTTAAGTATTTTCTTGAGTAAAATACATAAATAAACTATAATATAAATAATTACAATAATTATTAACTAGTGGCCAAAAGTGGTGTTAAGGTGGCCAAAACTGGTGCTTCTACCCTACATATATTCAATCATAAGTACATAATTCAATCCAATTATTAAATACTGTTTTTTTAAATACAATACTAAAATTAAATTTTTTTTAAAACCTACAACATTTGAACATGAAAGAAATATTCAACATATCAAGTTTATTATAAATGTATTTAAATATTCCTATGTACATATAATTCAGTTTAAGGAAAGAACGATAACCACAAACGTAGGAGGGTTAAATAACCCGACATATGCAAACAAAATAAAACCAATCTTACGATAGGTCAAAATAAAATATAAATTGAAAAACAATATAAATCTCCACCCTATAGATAATAAATGACATTTAAAAATTGTTAAAAATAATTCAGTTCAGAATCAATAGTTGTAGGAGAAACTTTTTTTTTGGAGCATTTTCTATCTGATCATCTTTGATGTTATTAATTTATCATCAAGTATAAATATCGTCGGGTAAAAGTTAGTTTTTTTATTTATTATTTGTTTATTCAGCCTTAGGTTTTACTTAGGCAATCTGGCAATCTGTAAATGTTTGTTTGTATTTGTAAAAAAGTGTCTATGATTTAAACACAATGGATTCTATTGTGTTAGTATAAATTTTTTTCCAAATAGGGTAGAAGCATCGGTTTTGGCTAATAGTTAGTAATTGTTGTAATTATTTATATTATAGTTTTTAGTATTATATAAATAGTATTGCAGTATTTTACTTAATGTCAGACCTATTCCCAAGATAACTAATCCGAAAAAACCGTTCGATCTTAGACCATTAATTTTTTAACTACAATAATCTTCGTAGTATTTCGTTCATTCATTCTGTCCGCAGATTGAAGTTAGTTACAATTATTCTTATGTTTTTCATACGATTTGATAGAAAAAAGAAATATACATATACATTATAATGATCGTAAGTTTTCTTTCCGTTAGCAAATTATCTGTATTCATTTGGTTTTTTTAAATTCATTTTTGTGGGTTATTGTCATTTTTTTAAAGTCAAAAAGAAACAAAAAAACTAGTTTTATTCACTTCACAAAATTGACAAAAATTCCATTCCGTATTTTTTATTTTCCTGACTTTTTCCTAATTTTTTATCAAAAATATAATTACTTTTTTCTTATCCTGCTAATAAATTGAATTTATGCTACGATTTTTATTATTCATGAAACAATTTAAAATAATTTAATTCTTGCGAAGAATTGAAAAAAAAATATTTGAAAATAATTGAATTTTCAATGAAAAATGTTATTATTTATAAAAATAATTGAATTATTCAGAAGAATTTTATTATTTACAAAAATAATTGATTTCTTTAGGCAAATTTTGTTATTAATGAAAATAATTGAGTTTTCTTAAATATTTTATTATTTATTAAAATAATTAAATTCTTGCGAAGAATTTTTTAAAAAATTTTGAAAATAATTGAAATTTTTTGAAGAATTTTATAAATTTTAAGAAAAATTGACTTTTTTGAAGAATTTCATAATTTATGAAAATAGTTAAAATTTTTTGGAATATTTTTCTATTTTTATAAAAATAATTGAATTCTTGCGAAGAATTTTTTTTTAAATTTGAAAAATAATTGAATTTTTGGAAAGAATTTTTAAAACAATTTGGAAAGTCAATTTTAGGAAAAATTGACTTTTTTTTGAAGAATTTCATAGTTTAAGAAAATAGTTGAATTTTTTTGGAATATTTTTCTATTTTTATAAAAATAATTGAATTCTTGCAAAGAATTTTTTTTTAAATTTGGAAAATAATTGAATTCTTGGGAAGAATTTTAAAAAAATTTGTAAAATAATTGAATTTTTCTTAAAAATTTTATAAATTTTGAGAAAAATTGAATTTTTTGAAGCATTACATTTTTTCTAAGGATTTTGTAATTTATGAAAATAATTGAATTCTTTAGAGAAATTTTAATAATAATTGTTGAAAAAATAATTTAATTACTTTCGAAGAATTTTATTATTTATAAAAATAATTTAATTCTTTCAAAGAATTTTATTAATTAGGTGAATGATTAAATTCTTGTGGCGAATTTTATTAAAATTGATGAAAATAATTGAATTTTTTCCTAGAATTGGTTATTTTATAAAAATAGTAGATATTGAAAATCATTGAAATGTGAAAACTTTTTAAAGACAATTAAATTTTACAAAGAATTCTATTTAAAAATTCAATTATTTTCATCAATTTTAATAAAATTCGCCACAAGAATTTAATCATTCACCTAATTAATAAAATTCTTTGAAAGAATTAAATTATTTTTTTAAATAATAAAATTTGGCAATAATTGAATGTCGGTGGGAAATTTTATTAAATTTTTTTGAAAATAATTGGATTTTCCAAAAAAACCTTTTATTATTTATGAAAATAATTGAATTCTGGCAAACGATTTATTAGAATTTTTTAAAATAATGTAATTTCCAAGAAAAAATTTATTACTTTTAATAATAATTAAATTATTGTGATGAATAGTGTTATTTATGAAAATAATTGAATTTTGAAAAGAATTTTATTGAAATACCTCAAAATAATTGAATTTTCAGGAGCAATTTTTTTTATTATTTAAAAACAAATTTTTATTAAAATTATATTAAAACATTAATTTCTTATTTCGAATAATTTTATTAAATTTTTGTAAATCATTCAATTATTGCGGTAAAGTTTATTAAAATGTTTAAAAAGAATTGAATTTCTGTTGAAAATTTTATTACCTTTGAAAGGAATTGAAATCTTCATATGAATTTTATGAACATTGGTTTAAATAATGAATTTTTAAATGTTATGAAAATTTTATTAGTTTAAATAATTTAATTCTTGCCAAAAACTTTATTTGTGAAAGTAACTGAATTTTACGATTATGAAAATAATTAAATTCATGCTTAGAATTTAATCAAAAATTTTTTTGAAAAAATGGAATTTACATGAAAAATTTTATAATTATTAAAAGTAATTGAATTGTTGGGAAAAATAAATTGCATAAAATTTTGTTAAATGAAATTGATTTTTTCAATATTAAACGAATTAAAAGTAGTGGAAATTCTCTAAAAAAATATTGTTTATATTCTTTGTTCGGAAAGTTAAATACCTATATATAGCTAATAATTTTTTTACCTTCTCTATTCTTTAGAATAATTAAAATTTCCTAATGAAGTTTTTTTTTAATTTAGGTATCAGATAACAATTTTTGTGAAATTCAATGTTCCTCGTACAAGAAAGTTTAATTTTTTTGAATTTTGAAAATCTGATGCCAAATTTGAAATTAGTATCGAAATTTGTTAAACTTTTTTTTATATACTTTAAAGTTTAAAAATATAATATATTTTGTAAATTTAATTCTAATTAGTTTTTCAGTTATGTGTCATAGTAAGTATTTCTTTAAAAATTACTTAAATTAAAATGATTTGAAATTGTTTACAATAAACATTGTAGCACAACATTCCCGCGCGCTGGCGCCCGGATAATTTTGCTAGTTTTCAATAATTTGTACCCTGTCTTTGTTAGAACGCCTCATCTTTTGTTTCTGCTATGAACGCATCAACTAATTTTTAATCCAAACAATTATTTTTAATCCAAACAATTATTTAGAATCCAAACAATTATTTAGAATCCAAACAATTATTTAGGATTAATAATTCAATTAACGGAACCAAAATCGTACATTGAGATTTTATAGACAAAATGAAATCGTTTTCTATTCCCGATGATGTTTTGATTAGCTAAGATGTTGTTTTTTTGTTTATGAATGTTGGCTCTGACCATGTTCGTGATTCACTCATCAGACGATGTTCAACTTTATCACAATGTTTAAATATTTCTTTGGATGATCTACTTATGCCTTGACAATTCCTTTTTGACAATATTTAGTTTAAATTTGCTAGCAAATATTACAAACAGAGGTATGGTACCCCTATGGATTCATCTTCCTCTGGTTTATTTTCTGACATAATGGATGACTTAGAAACCTTTTCCAATGATGGACTTTTTTTAAAATCTTTGTTCTACTTTAAATTCATACTTTAAATCTTTGTACATAGATGTTGTCACGTTTGTTCTTCTTTAATTTGTTACATTAAATCTTTGTGCATAAATGTTGTCATCTATGTACAAAGATTTAAAGTAAGAATTTAAAGTAGAACAAAGATTTAAAAGAAAGATAGATGACAACAGCCATGTACAAAGATTTAAAGTAAGAATTTAAAGTAGAACAAAGATTTAAAAGAAAGTCTATCATTGCAAAGGGTTTCTTTAACTTTAAATCTTTGTACTTAGATGTTGTCATCTAAGTACAAAGATTTAAAGTAAGAATTTAAACTAGAACAAAGATTTAAAAGAAAGTCTATCATTGTAATAGGTTTCTAAAAATAGAATTATAAAAATCATCATCGTCATTATAAAATCATGTGCATTCCAAAGAATAAAATCATGTACGGATCCCTACTCACTACAGAATTAAATCTGGACTATGTGCAGACAGGTTTATTCCACTGGAAACTTTATAACATTTTACAACACAAAGCTCCACGTTATCTGTTTGATCTCTTTGAGTTCAAGGTATTTGATGATGTAGTTTTCAATAAACTTCGTAATAGAAGATTTCGTTCTTAAAATACCGTTTCACAGAACTTGTATATAAGATGCAGTAATTCATAGTCAGAGGATCCGGACTGTGCGGAACAAAATATATCGAAGAACCAACAGGGTCCCCATCTCGTTTATAAAATTTCAACCCAAACTAAACGTCCATCGATTATTATACATAATCCGGAGAAAAAAATAAATTTTCCACTAGTTCGACAAGCTCAAGAGTGTCAACCCCTCAGAACCAAAAACTACGGGCTTCTCGCTATCTGCCGAATGATTTACCGCCCATCGTATATAGTTATGGAGCTTTTCGCTAAGACACATTACTATACGAAACTCGTGGTAAGCTCTCAACTGTTCACAGATTGTAGGGACACCCAATTTCTTGCAGTACCACAGATCATCCTAAAAAAAAAAGATTTTCAAAGCACATAGTTTTACTATCGGACATAAAATAAAGAGCGCATATTCAGAGAGGTAAAAAAATCAAATATAACCAAAAAGATCAAATGGTTTTTTGTATTAAAAACAAAATCGAATATCTCCAAAAAGATCAAATGGTTTTTTGTACCAAAAACAAAATCGAATATTTCCAAAAGGATCAAATGGTTTTTTGTACCAAAAACAAAATCAAATATCCCCAAAAAGATCAAATGGTTTTTTTTGTACCAAAAACAATTGTGTCTAGTTTTAGTAACAGTTCATAAAACAGTGATCCAAAAACTTTACACTTATATACGAAATTGAAAACTTGAGTGCTTAAGTACTTGGTTTATAAATTACAGTTGAAGTATAAGTTTCAAAGTAGCCGTAAAATGGTTTACAAAATAGGTCATAAAAATAGTTATAAAAGTTAGTCATTAGAAAAATCGTAAAAGTCGCCTCTTAATCGTAGAATTTTTAAGTATTTTGATTTGAGTTAGTTTTCAAAACTTTTTTACTTTAATGTTTAAAACTGTTGTATAAAACTGATGTATAAAACTGATGTATAAAATTGATGTATAAAATTATTGACAAAAATATTATTTTCCTCTTTTTTTCCCACTATTATTAAAGAAAAACAGCTTCACTCGCTTTTTCAGGTTCAAAATTCTCTCTATATATACTTAATTTTCTCCAAAGCTAACGAAATGATTCTTCCGCTAAAATACGTTTCAATTTAGGGATAAACGTCTGACAGAGAATGTAACTTACTGTAAGTACTACAACTTGGAGAGAAATATTAGCAAGGTATACTTTACTGCAGGGAAGCTATATTAAACTTCTTTTATACATAAAGCGTATTTTTGAAGAAGAAGAATTTTTTTTATGTCTATTTTTTTAATTAAAGATTTTTATGTATCATTTCAATGAAGAATTAATAGTTTTCTTCACAATGGCAAAAATTATTGATTTTAAATTTTATTTAAATTCCTTTTTGTCAAAATTCATGATTATTATTTATTTTTTTTCTTTTAACAGGGTATACACATATTAACAAACAACACAAAGTGAAAGAAAAGAAGTAAAACAATCCACAACGAGATTAAAAGGGTCTAAAGAAAGAAGCATAAAGCTCTTAATAAAATTCCCCAGGGAATGTAAATTAACTTTCTTGCGTCTTGAAAGATTTTCACTAACTATACAGACATGAAAATATGTATTTGACCGACATAACAAGCCAAGAAACATAAATATTTAAATTACAACTTTTTTTCTTATAAAACAGACAATTTAAAAATGATTTATATTTTCTTCTTTAGGAAAAAAAAGAATCCATTTTGCACATAACGAACGTGATATTTTTTTTAATTTTAAACAAAGAAAGTTTGTTGTTCCAGGTTTTTGAAATTACATTTATTATTAATTAGAAACTTATTCGAAAACATGAATAGTTTTTAAATAATAATAATAATAATAATATTCTTCTTTAATAGCATTTTTAAATAAATATTTAATCATTATTATTTTTTCATATAAAAAATTCATAAAAATTAGATTTTTTAAAAATTCAATTCTTCTTTTTAATTTATTCTTTAACGAATTAAAGTATTTTCAAATATTAAAAATTTTTATTAAAAATAATTTTATAAAATTCATCTATTTTCAATTTCTGTTGTTTCAAAATATTTTAACAAAATAATTCAATTATTTAAAATTTTTTTTTAATAAAATTCGTCTCATGAATTCAATTATTTTCAAACGAAATACAATTCTTTGCAAAAATCCAATTATGTTCCAAAAATTCAAAAAATTCTCGTCAGTTTTCAATTACTTTTTGTAAATAATATATTTTTTCTCCGACATTAAAACATTTCTGAAAAATTTTAATAAAATTCTTGTCAGAATTTCAATTATTTTTAATATATGTACAATTTTTATCAAATTTTTCAAAAAATAAAATTATTCGTTAAAAATTAATTAAAATTTGTCAAGAGAATTCAATTATATACAAATTTGTTACTAAAATTCATTATGAAAATTCAATTTTAAAAAACATTCAATTATTTAATAAAATATTTATTTTTATAGTCGGAAAATTCAATTATTGAAGAAAAATGTTTATAATATTCTACACGAACATTCAATTATTTTTCCAAAAAATAATAATTTCAAAAAATCATTGCAAAATTTCCATTATTTTTAATACAATTTTAATCGAATTTCTCAAAAAATATAATTATTCTTTAGAATTTTATTAAAATTCGTCGAAAGAATTCTATTATTAAAAAAATTTGTTGATAAAATTCTTTACCAGAATTAAATTTTAAGAAAAATTGAATTATTCAATAAATTATCTTTGTTTGTATTTAAATAATTGAATTCTCGTAGAATTTCTGATAATAATTGATTTTAAAATTAATTTAAGTTAAAATTTTAGATAAAATTTGAAGTTTTTATTCCCTTACATATATTTAATTAAAGAATTTACGAAGAATTAAAATTTCGTAAAATTGAACATTGTAAACAAATGGATTTGAAAATTGTCAAAGAACTTTTTCGAAAATTATTAAAATTAATTAATTTAAAAAAGAATTTTAGTTAAAAATTTTAAAAATACTAATCGTAATGATGAAAATAATTTTTGACGAAGTTACATTAAAAAAATAGCAAGTAAACTTTTTTAAAAAAATTATTTCTACAAGACTGTTCATTAAAAGTATAAAAAATTCAAATTTCCAAGGATTTTAATTTAAACCTTTCAATAATAAGGATAATTGAAATTTCGACTAACATTTTTGTAAAAAACTTTTAAAAATAATTGAATTCTTGATACTAATTTGGTTAAAACTGTAGATTTTTAAAATTTCTAATCAAATTCATTAAAAACCGAAATTTGACAAAATTTCAAATGAAATTAATTTACAATTGAAATTTTACAAAATTTGAAATGAAATTAATTTAAAATTGAAATTTTACAAAATTTCAAATGAAATTCATTTAAAATTGAAATTTTACGTAATATTAAATGAAATTTATTTAATCATTTGTAAGATAAGATAAGTAAAGATAAGATTTATTTAAAATTGAAATTTTATGAAATTTCAAATGAAATTCAATTAAAATTAAAAATTTTAATTCATTTTAATTAATTCATTCATTCATTCCTTTAAAATTGAAATTTTACAAAATTGAAATGATATTAATTTAAAATTGAAATTTTACAAAATTTGAAATGCAATTCATTTAAAATTGAAATTTTACAAAATTTGAAATAAAATTAATTTAAAATTGAAATTTTACCAAATTTGAAACAAAATTAATTTTAAATTGAAATTTTTCAAAATTTGAAATGATATTAATTTAAAATTGAAATTTTACAAAATTTGAAATGAAATTCATTTAAAATTGAAATTTTACAAAATTTGAAATAAAATTCATTTAAAATTGAAATTTTACCAAATTTGAAACAAAATTAATTTTAAATTGAAATTTTTCAAAATTTGAAATGATATTAATTTAAAATTGAAAGTTTACAAAATTTCAAATGAAATTCATTTAAAATTGAAATTTTACGTAATTTTTAATGAAATTTATTTAATCATTTGTAAGATAAGATAAGTAAAGATAAGATTTATTTAAAATTGAAATTTTATGAAATTTAAAATGAAATTCATTTAAAATTGAAAATTTAAATTAATTTTAATTAATTAATTAATTCATTCATTCATTTAAAATTGAAATTTTACAAAATTGAAATGATATTAATTTAAAATTGAAATTTTACAAAATTTGAAATGAAATTAATTTAAAATTGAAATTTTACAAAATTTCAAATGAAATTCATTTAAAATTGAAATTTTACGTAATATTAAATGAAATTTATTTAATCATTTGTAAGATAAGATAAGTAAAGATAAGATTTATTTAAAATTGAAATTTTATGAAATTTCAAATGAAATTCAATTAAAATTAAACATTTTAATTCATTTTAATTAATTCATTCATTCATTCCTTTAAAATTGAAATTTTACAAAATTGAAATGATATTAATTTAAAATTGAAATTTTACAAAATTTGAAATGCAATTCATTTAAAATTGAAATTTTACAAAATTTGAAATAAAATTAATTTAAAATTGAAATTTTACCAAATTTGAAACAAAATTAATTTTAAATTGAAATTTTTCAAAATTTGAAATGATATTAATTTAAAATTGAAATTTTACAAAATTTGAAATGAAATTCATTTAAAATTGAAATTTTACAAAATTTGAAATAAAATTCATTTAAAATTGAAATTTTACCAAATTTGAAACAAAATTAATTTTAAATTGAAATTTTTCAAAATTTGAAATGATATTAATTTAAAATTGAAAGTTTACAAAATTTCAAATGAAATTCATTTAAAATTGAAATTTTACGTAATTTTAAATGAAATTTATTTAATCATTTGTAAGATAAGATAAGTAAAGATAAGATTTCTTTAAAATTGAAATTTTATGAAATTTCAAATGAAATTCATTTAAAATTGAAAATTTAAATTAATTTTAATTAATTAATTAATTCATTCATTCATTTAAAATTGAAATTTTACAAAATTGAAATGATATTAATTTAAAATTGAAATTTTACAAAATTTGAAATGATATTAATTTAAAATTGAAATTTTACAAAATTTGAAATGAAATTCATTTAAAATTAAAATAAAATTCATTTAAAATTGAAATTTTACCAAATTTGAAACAAAATTAATTTAAAATTGAAATTTTACAAAATTTAAAATGATATTATTTTAAAATTGAAATTTTACAACATTTCAAATGAAATTCATTTAAAATTGAAATTTTACGTAATTTTAAATGAAATTTATTTAATCATTTATAAGATAAGATAAGTAAAGATAAGATTTATTTAAAATTAAAATTTTTAGAAATTTCAAATGAAATTCATTTAAAATTGAAAATTTAAATTAATTTTAATTAATTAATTCATTCATTCATTCATTCATTTAAAATTGAAATTTTACAAAATTTGAAATGATATTAATTTAAAATTGAAATTTTACAAAATTTGAAATGAAATTCATTTAAATTTGAAACAAAATTCATTTAAAATTGAAATTTTACAAAATTTGAAATGATATTAATTTAAAATTGAAATTTTATAAAATTTGAAATGAAATTAATTTAAAATTGAAATTTTACGAAATTGCAAATAAAATTCATTTAAAATTGAAATTTTACAAAATTTTAAATAAAATTTATTTAAAATTGCAAATGAAATTCATTTAAAATTGAAATTTTACAAAATTTCAAATAAAATTTATTCAAAATTGAAATTTTACAAAATTTCTAATGAAATTCTTTGAATTAATTTTGAAATATTTAAGGAAAATCGGATTTCAAGAATAAGTACAAATAGAAAACAACAATTTTCCAGGATTTCAATCAAAATTCCCTGACTTTTCCAGGTTTTTTCATTTTTTATAAAATTCCTTTACATTTCCAGGTTTTCCAGGTTTCCAGGTTGCGTGGCAACTCTAGTTCTGTTTATAAATATAGAAAAAAAGGTTATTTTTATTTTTTCCGAAAATTACTTTCAAAAATATGATGGGAATTCTTATTTTGAATAAGAACAGTGAATCAAACAGAGGTATGTCTTTATTATTTATATATATATATATATATATTGGAATGTATATACATTTTGCGATATATTGAAATTTCTATGCCACAAACGTTTCAATCTATCGGTTAACCAGCAAGCTTCAATATCAGAAAACATTTTGAACACTTTCATAAATTTCAATCCAGTCTGAATGCAGATATCTATTCAAGCATGAGCTACTGTATTACTAACAAATTGCAACTTAAATTTTAATACTAAAATATAATCTGACATCTAATTAAATAAGAATTTTTTGAAACCTACCAGCTAAAATTCAAAAAAAATTTATTCTTCAACAAAAAAATTGCCTAATTGAAATAAAACAATCAATCATTGAGGATTGTTTAGGGCTCAGTCCCTACATTCCCTACTCAGATGATTTGCAGATGAAAGAAATAGTAAAAATTAATTTTCAACGTGTTTATAAAATTTTATTTTTTCCTAAAGTGTCTAGGAACATGAGCCATCATTATTGTCTTTTTCATATATATAGATAGACACTGACCCATATCCAACAATTAAAATAATTTATGGAATTAAAATTTTAACTGCGGTCCATTGCTCACATAAATTACAAAAGATAATATTTTAATCGCATTATTTATTATTTTTTCTGATCTTATTTTTAAATTCAATTTATGCAAAAATGTACCCATAATCTTTAAAATTGATTTTCATTTTAAATTTTTTTTAAAAAAAAGGAAGGAACAATTTATCTAGTTGATTAATTAGCTTGTTGTGTGTAACTTTTAATTAGAGGCTCTATGAGGGAATGCACGTAGAAAATTAATTTATTCTCTTATATTACTTGCTTTTCTCCATTTCATCATCTACATTTCCGAGAATATAAATGCAAAAATAAACATGCAATGCCTATATAATGAAATATAATTCAATTAACTCGAGTTTTTAAAATATAAATTATAAATTAGAGTCTATTATTTTTCACATTAATGCTATTTAGACGTCATTGAGTTTTGAATTTAAAATATTGGAAATTTAATAATACCCTTAATTAGAATTTAAATATTTTATGCATTTTTTGTTGTTGTTGAAAGTTTAAATTCTTTTTTTCATTCGAAGCATAATTTTTCTTCTCTTATATACAATTTTAACTAAATTTTTTTAAAAAATTAATTATTATATTCACGTATTATTATTTTAACATTATTATTAGACGAAATTAATTCTTAATTAAAATGAACAGTTGAAGACAAATTTTCCTCATCGAAAGAAATTTTTATTTTCAATCCTATTTTATTTGTTCAAAATATGGAAAAAACAGACTGAATTAAAATTTATTTTATGGATTTTTACCCATAAACAATTCTTTTTCGAAGAATAATAATTTTTTTCGCAATTTATTCAAAATTGACTAAAATAATTTATTATTATTTATTGTTATTATTTATTATTGTTATTTATTATTATTACTTATTATTGTTATTTATTATTTATTATTTATTATTTATTATTTATTATTTATTATTTATTATTATTATTTATTCAAAATAATTGTTCGGCAAAGAAAAAAAAACAAAGAAGAATTGTTTATCCGTAAAAATCCTAAAATTCCATTTTGATTCACTCGCTCTTTTACTGAGAAATATATTGTCCACATGAAAATGTCTTCCGGGTTCTACTGGGAGGGTAAAGCTGTACTTTGTCAACGTTGATGCTTTTCGAGAATATCACGGACGCCTCTAATAAATAATTCCAAGAAGTACAGACTTAATTAATTTTTCTTTTTTTTAAAAAATACGCTTTAAAAAATACACTTGTAAAAAATACGCTGTAAAAAATACTTTTATAAAATCTTTCTTTTTAAAAAATGCAATAAATTCTTTAAAAATACATTTTTATTAACATAAATATCTTATCTCGCAAAAATTATACTATAACAACCTTATATTTATAAATTTATATAAATAGTAAATTGATTGATGAAAAAATGGTTTATTTAAATAAAAAAAAATCGCTGATTATCGCTTACACTGAAACTTATACTTAAAAGTAATAAATAGCAAAACGTTCCTAGATTAAAGATCTTTTTTTTAAAATAAATTTCCATGATATCGCCTTTTATTGAAATTTTAATTATTCACTAAAAAAACAACGAAATTATTTTAATAATTAACTATTTTGTCATGACTGCAAAGTCGTTGATAGAAAAAAATTTTTTAATTTAAAATTTTTTAATTTTTTCATTTTAAATTTAAAAATAAATTTCCATGATTTCGCCTTTTACTGAAATTTTAATTATTCACTAAAAAAAAAAACAACGAAATTATTTTAATAATTAATTATTTGGTCATGATTGCAAACTCGTTGATAGAAAATAATTTTTAAATTTTATAAAAACTTTGATTAAAAGTGATGCATGAAAATTGTTGTAAAATTTCCTCCAAGGAAAAAGTAGAAGAACTTCAATTTCCCGTAATTTGGATTCAAAAATTTACAAATCAATAAACGAAGAAAAAATATTTTTAAATAAATTGACTTCTCGTGTTTTAAAAAAAAATTGTCTACAATTGCTCTTCATAATTATTAACAGTGGCTAAAAATAATTCCCTCGTGAGATTTGGATAATTTTCCGTGAGATTTCGAAATTCCTGTGTTTGAATTATGTTTGGAATGTCAGACTTTATAAAATTAATCGCGTGTTCTTTTAAATTTTGACATTTTTGCTCCTCGGCCCAAATCAAACGATTCAAGGCGTTTTCAATTTGAATTGAATTCTTTAACGTTGTTTCAATTAAATTTTTCAAATCGTCAATTTTCAATCTCAACGAGCACTCGTAGAGTTCATCGACATATTGCAATAAATTAGGACACTGTCCAGTGTAAATAAATGCAATGAGTTCCTGACCAATCGACAATGGAAGAGGCAATTTCAATTCATTGTCCTTGAGATTCTTAATTTTTTTATATAAAACTTTACTTTTACCAGCAAGTATCACTTTGTGAACTAATAAATTAACGTCACCGAAAACAATTGTCAGATCAGTGAAATCCGCGTTTTGGAACATAACATTTGGATATTCATTTTCAATCGTTTCTAATCGTTCCCTTTCATTCGCCTTCGAATTTCCCCCTTTGATTTCATACTTTATTAGAGTGATTTTTATGAGAAATTCCACAGCATCGTTACGTATAAGTTTATCGTCGGGATTAAATAATTTATCCCACGTTATGAATTTGGTGAAACCGAAAGTTTTTGAATTAATTGGTGAAATATTTTTTAAGGACGTTACATTACATTCCTTGTCATTTTCATTTAATATTGCTAAATCGAAATTTAATTTTAAAAATGATTTAACATTATCGTTGCAATTAATGTGAAAAGAAATATATGCCTCCGTACTTGATGAGAATTGTTCCTCGTCTTCTTCGTTGTGTATTTTTAAAGTTGCAAACCAACCGGAAAATTCATTCTTTTCCGATGATAATTCATTGGATTTTATTTCCAATTTTGTGCCCAGGAGTTCCTTGAAATTGCAAATTGTCCATTTACATTCACAATTCGATGTTACTAGATTCGATTCAATGTGATTGACATCATCGAAGCGACGTTTTCTGCTATTCATTTTTCCTTCGCCTGGAAATTTGTAATTTTAAAAAAATTGATTAATATATAAAAGTCAAAAATTTTCTAATTCATAATTATAAATTTACATTCATGATTATAAATTAATTAAATTATCGGTTTTTTCGTAAAATTTTTTCGCACTATTTTTCTCCTTAAATTTTATGATTGAAAGAAATTAAAGGTAAGTATTGAAAAGAATTGAATTCTCATCTGGAATTTAAACAATATTTTTTGGAGATAATTCAATTCTTTCCAGGTATTCGATTAAAATTTTTTTAAATATTTTAAATCTCTCGCCAAGTTTTATTATACAATAAAAATAATTGAATTCCTGTGAAAAATATCTGAATTCTTGGGAAGAATTTAATTATAAATTGTTTAAATAATTCAATTTTTTCGAGAAATTTACGCAAAAATTAAAATAATTCAATTTCTGCAAAGAATTTTATTATTTATTAAAATAATTCAAAGTTTGTAAAGAAGTTTATTAAAAAAATTTTAAATTATTGAATTCTTTCAAGAACCTTCATTGCAATTAAAATTAAAATAATTGAATTTCTGCAAAGCATTTCAATAAATTTAAAAATTTATTGAAATCTTTCGAGAAATTTTACAAACTTTATAAAATCGTTTGTAAATTAAAATAAAAGTTAAAATAATTGAATTTTTTCGAAAAATTGAATTACAATTAAAATTAAAATCATTTTTTGCTGTAAAGAATTTTATTAAAAATACTTAAAATAATTTAAATTTTTCGAGAAATTTTACGTATTTTATTAAATCGTTTGGAAATTAGAATAAAAGTTAAAATAATTGAATTCTTTTGAGAAATTGAATTGCAATTAAAATTAAAATCATTTTTTGCAGCAAAGAATTTTATTCAATTTATAAAAATAATTGAATTGTTTCGAAAAATTAATCAAAATTTTGAATATTTTCGAAAATAATTGAATTTTCTCGAGAAATTTAATTAAAATTATTCAATTTCTGCAAAGAATTTTATTTTTTATAAAAGTAATTAAATGTTTTCGAAGAATTTTATTTAAAAAAATTAATATAATTGAAATCTATCAAGAAATTTTACGAACTTTATTAAATCGTTTGGAAATTAGAATTAAAGTTACAATAATTGAATTTTTTCGAAAAATTGAATTGCAATTAAAATTAAAATTATTTTTTGCTGCAAAAAATTTTATTTAAAAAAACTTAAAATAATTTAAATTTTTCGAGAAATTTTACGCATTTTATTAAATCGTTTGGAAATTAGAATAAAAGTTAAAATAATTGAATTCTTTCAAGAAATTGAATTGCAATTAAAATTAAAATAATTAAATTATTGCAAAGAATTTTATTAAATTTATAAAAATAATTGAATTCTTGAGAAAAATTGTATTACAAGTTTTGAAAAACTAATTGAATTGTTTTGAAAAATTCATAAAAATTTAATCAAAATTTTGAATATTTTTGAAAATAATTGAATTTTTTCGAGAAATTTAATTAAAATTATTCAATTTCTGCAAAGAATTTTATTTTTTATAAAAGTAATTGAATGTTTGGGAAGAATTTTATTGAAAAATTTTAAAATAATTGAAATCTTTTGGGAAATTTTACGAAATTTATTAAATCGTTTGGAAATTAGAATAAAAGTTAAAATAATTGAATTCTTTCGAGAAATTGAATTGCAATTAAAATTAAAATAATTAAATTCATGAGAAAAATTTTATTCAATTGATAAAAATAATTGAATTGTTTTGAAAAATTAATAAAAATTTAATGGAAATTTTGAATGTTTTTGAAAATAATTGAATTTTTTCGAGAAATTGAATTAAAATTATAATAATTAAATTCTTCCTTCAAATTGTATTAAAATTAAAATAATTCAATTCCTGCGAAATATTTTATTTATAAAAATAATTGAATTATTTCGAGAAATTTAATTATAATAATAATAATTAATATGAAAATAATTAAATTCTTACGAGTAATTTTATTATTTACAAAAATAATTGAATAGAATTCTCAGAATTTTATAACAATTTTTTATATATTGAAAGAAATAATAAATCCTAAAACAATTTTTTATGGAAATAATTGAATTCTTCTCATAATTTTTATTACAATTTTTGAAAATAATTGAATTCTTGGAAATAATTTTAGTAATATTTGCGCAAAAAATTGAATTGATTTGAATAATTTTATTAACATTCAATATTCTTGGAAATAATTTTAGTAATATTTTCGCAAAAAATTGAATTGATTTGAATAATTTTATTAAAATATTTTCCAATTATAAGAAGCTGAGAAATTTCGATTATTATCGATTAGAAAACGAATAATAAAACTAAGAAATATAATTCGTAACTTTTTAACGAAAATTCAAAAGAAAACAAAACTATATTTTGAGGTTAGAAAATGTGACAATATACAAAAAAAATGATAAAAATAGTTTTTTTTATTACCAAAGAGGTTATTATTCTTCGTTCATTTAGTTATAAGACCATTCCAGAATGAAAGCAGATGAAGTCTGTATTATTTTTATTAATAATTTCCGTGTGTTATTGTTGCAACCGTTGCAACTTGTATTGTTGTTGTTGTCCTATCCATAATATTTAATTTTGGTCATTAAATATTTTCTACATATACAGAAAGGTTACACTAAAATTTTGTTTGTCTTTACACTTCAGCGCCACGGACGCAACAATTGCGAACTATTATTATACTTCCCTCGAAGCGTAGGTGTCGATAAGGTCAACAATATCCAGGGGCAAGTGCGGCATGTTTTCACTTTGCAAAAAAAAAGAAACCTAACCTAAAAGAATTCTATTTGACATATTTACGATTGCATCATAGTTCTTTATTTAAATTCGTTTAGATTTTAATCGTATGCAATAAATGAATTGAAAACTAGGGAGAAATTATTTTACAGTTTCTAGTGCTTTCGTAATTATTGTTTCTTCCAAATAAGGTGGTAATTCTCTTCAATTTCTTTAAAATATGGAACAACAAGGTGAGTCGTCTTTTTTCCTCCGTTTGCAGATTATTTTTATTATTTGATGGAAAAAAGTGATAACTAGGTTGAATTTACCGTAGAAATATGCCGATATTTTAATGAAATTATCAGAAATGACAAGGATGTTTCGGCTGGTGTTGCTGCTATTCGAACACTTCTTGAAGTTTTAGAGCACTCGAAATGTGAGTTTTTTTTCTGTTTAGAAAAACGAATGATTTCTATTCTGATTAAATGCGTATGAAAAAAGCATTTTTTTTTGGCGAAAATTTTTTATTTGCTATTCTTCTTTTTCAAGCTGAAACCGTTCAGGAATTGCGATTTTGTTTACAAAATGCAATTGACGCGATGAGATCGACCGATCATCCGGTCACATCAATTGCATCTGGAAGTGAACTTTTTCTTCGATTTATCACTTTAGCAACATTAGACACACCGGTATGTTTACGTAAATGTGTAGGTTTTATTTTTATTTTTTTCTACTTCTTTTTATTTTAAAAAGACATTTTTCCGCTTCATTTTTTTTACCCTTATTATTTAAATTTATTCTTTCTCTGTTCTATTTAATTTTTTCTGATTCTCTTTCTTTTTATTTTGTGAAGAAAAAATAAAAAAGCAAATTAATTTCGAGAATTTTCGATAAATTACAAATTATTTCAAAAATTCGATTATTTTCAAAAGTAATAAAATTCGTCGCAGAAATTCAAATAAGTTTAAAAATTTTTTTGGAAATTTTCCTAACAAAATTTCTATTATTTTTAGAAATAATAAATTTCTTCTCCGAAATTCAATTGTTTTAAACAAACTTTGAATAAAATTCTTGGTAAAATTTGAATTCTTTTCAAAAATTTATCCTTAATTTGATGATTTGCAAAATATTTTAATAAAATTTTATTTTAATACCATTTTTTTAGAAATAATAAATTTCTTCTCCAAAAGTCAATTATTTTACAAACTTTGAATAAAATTCTTTGCAAAATTTGAATTATTTTCAAAAATTTGTCCTCAATTTGATGATTTGCAATATATTTTAATAAATTTAAAAAAAACTTAATTTGAAAAAAAATTGATTTAAAAATGTATTTCAGTTGAAATTTTAGATTATAATTAAACAATAAAATAGCTAAAGTAAAATATATTGAATTTTTAGAAATAAATCAATTTTGAAATTAATTTTCTTTGAAAATGTTTAATTGAATTTTTGAATTATTTATTTACTTTTTTTTTATTTTTTACCTTACTTTATTTCTTGAGTGATTTTTTGAATCTTTTTATTCTTTCAAAATTGTTTACAGTTTAATATTTTATTACAATTAATTATAATTATTTTGATTGTTTTTCTCTCTTTTTTTAACAGTCGTTTGCTGAATGTAAGGACATTATGTTGCATAGAGGAAAAATATTTTACAAAAAACTCGTAGCAGCTCGTGGCAAAGTTGCTAAGCACGCTGTGCGATTTATTTCCGATGGCAGTGTGAGTATTTAGAATTTTTTTGTTTGTAAATTTAATCACAATTTTTCTTTCTCTATATTTCAAAAATCCTTTAATTTACAAGAATTCTAATATTTAATAATAATAATAATAATAATAATAATGTTTCTTTTTTATAAAGAAAATTCTAACTCATTCAAAATCGAGAGTTGTTCTTGAAACAATGAAAGAAGCTGCTCAAAATAGTAAATCTTTTGAAGTTTACGTGACAAATTCAGCGCCTGACAATAGCGGGTAAGTGGAAATTTTTTATTAATAAATTCTTTTCAAATTTATTTTTTAGTTTGTTTTGAAGAACAAATTCTTCGAAATAATTAAATTATTCTTATAAATGTAGTAAAATTTTTTGCAAGAATTCAATTAATTTTATAAATAGTAAAATTCTTTGCAGGAATCCAATTATTTTTAAAACAATTTCAAATTTTTCTCGGATGAATTCAAATAATTTTAAATATTTTCATAAATTTATTTTCTAAAATTTTCAGAAATTCTTCGAAACAATTTAAATATATTTAAAAATACTCAAATTCTTTGAAGGAACTTAATTATTTTAATCCATAAATCAAAATATTTATAAAAAAGAAAAGCAAATTTCATTATTTTCAATTATTTCTATAAAATTCTTCATAACAATTTAATTATTTCTCAAAACTTTAATGAATTCTTCGAAACATTTCAATTATTTTTAAAAATAATAAAATTCTTTGCAGGAATTCAATTATTTTGAAAATAATTTTAAATTAAATTCCTCGGATGAATTCAAATATTTAAAAATATTTTCATAAATTTATTTTCTAAAATTTTAATTAATTTCTTCAAAACAATTAAATTATTTTTATAAATACTACAATTCTTTGAAGGAATTAAATTATTTTTAATCCAATTTAAATAAAATTACACGAAGAATTTAATTATTTTCAAAACAACTTTAATAGACTCGAAAGAATTTAAATCTTCAAATATTAAAATAAAATTCATTTATTTTCTAAAATTTTAGTAAATTCTTCCGGACAATTGAATTATTTTTATAAATAGTGATCAAATTCTTAGCAAGAATTAAATTAATTTTATAAATATAGTAAAATTCTTTGCAGGAATTCAATTATTTTGAAAACAATTTCAAATTAAATTCCTCGGATGAATTCAAATAGTTTTAAATATTTTCATAAATTTTATTTATTTCCTAAAATTTTAATTAATTTCTTCGAAACAATTCAATTTTTTTTTTAATAAATACTACAATTCTTTGAAGGAATTAAATTATTTTTAATCCAATTTAAATAAAATTACACGAAATTTTAATAAATTTTTCGGAACAATTCAATTGTTTTTATAAATAGTAATAAAATTCTTCGCATGAATTCAATTATTTTTAATACAATTTTAATAAAATTCTTCATAAAATCCAATTGCTTCAAAAGTTTTCATTTAAAATTTTGAAAGAAACTCCATTAGTTTAAAAAAAATTCAAAGAAATTCTTCAAAAGAAGTTAATTAGGATTTTTAAAAATTTGAGTAAAATACTTCACGAGACTTTAATAACATTTTTAGAAGGAATTCTATTACTATCAAATTTTTTGATTAAGTTCTTTGCAATAATTCGATGATTTTTAATACATTAATTTTAAAATTGAAAATATTTGAAAAGAAAAATGAAAGTTAAAGGCCTGAATTTTTGTTTATTTTTTTTAAATACTTTTTTAGAGAGGAGATGTGCCAAAATTTACAAAAATTAGGAATTCCCTGTACTGTAATTTTTGACTCGGCAATGGGTCACATAATGGAACGAGTTGACATGGTAATTGTTGGCGCTGAAGGAATCGCTGAAAGTGGAGGAATAATTAATAAAGTAAGTCATAAATTAATAAATAAATAAATAAATTAGTTAATTAATTAATTAATTAATTATAAAATTAATTCTAAAAGTGAAATAAATTAAAAGAGAAAATAAATTTTCCAAACTTTCTGAATATTTTAATGTCTAAATTTTTATTTTCTCTAGATGGGAACTTACACAATGGCACTTTGTGCGAAAGTTGCGAACAAACCGTTTTACGTCTTGACAGAGAGTTTCAAATTCTCAAGAGTTTATCCCTTAAATCAAGCGGATTTACCCGACGAATTTAAGGTATAAAATTTCCTCCATTTCACTAAATACGTTTTTTTAATTTTTAAATAAACAATTTTTCTTTTCAATTTCCAGTATACTGCGAGTACTTTAAAGAAGGACTTAAAGAAAGAACATCCACTTGTCGACTATACTCCGCCACATTACATAAATCTTTTATTCACCGATTTGGGAATTTTAACACCATCGGCCGTTAGCGATGAACTTATAAAACTTTATTTATGAAACAAGTAAATTTTGTACATTTATAAAAAAAAAGAGAAAAAGAACATATTAATTTATCACTTTTCTCTAAATCATTTTACCTCGAATTCTATATTATTTAAAAAAACAAAAACAATCTTAAATAAAACTACAAAAAATTGTTTATTTGCAGTTTTTTATTTTTTTTTGTCGCACATTTTTCATAAAGACAATGATGAGTATTTAAAAAAAATTGCAAAATATTGCACAGTGTATGTTTATTTCAAGTTTCACTTCTAAAGCAGAAATAATAAATTTCATAAATTTAATAAATTTAATCAATTTAATGAATTTAATGAAGTTAATCACACAAAAATGCAGAACAAAATTTCATGACGTAGAAAATAATAGCAAAATGCTAAACAATGGAAAGTAAAAGAAATGACCAAAGGGAAAAGAAATTAATATTTTATCGCCGTGTAAAATGATGAAAATCACAGAATACTTCATTTTTTATATTAAAAAAAAAATTCTAAATATTGTTTCGCTCAACAAACTTAAAATGCTAAATAAATTGCTTTGTAAACTAAAAAATATTTGGACGTAATTTTATGACTTGCGTTGACTTAATTAATTTAAAAATGATGCTCAAGAAAAAAAGAGTAACATATAATATATCTTACTATAAATTGCGCCTACAAAATAAACAGAAAATATAAATTCCTATTTCTTTTTTTAATAATAATACTCTTGAAATAATTTCAAAAAAAAAAAAGATATAAACTCTACGTACACTTTTTTCACAAACATTATATATATATAATATTAAAAAAAACAAAAAATACAATTCTTTATACAAAAAAAAATTTTAACAATGGAAATTTAGATCGCGAATAAAAAAAACATGTAGAGAAATTTTTTTTCTTGTCGAAATTTTGAAACAATTATAAAACAATTTAGATTCGAATTTTCGTTTTTTTTTTATAAAAAAATAATTTGCAAAACATTTTTTTTCTTTTTGGGAGAAAAAGTTTTGTTGTTTTTTTTTTATAAATAAGCTTGTGATAAAGTCTCGACAATTGAATAAATTTGATCGAAATGTGGTCTATTTTCGGGATCGTATTCCCAGCAACGTGACATTAATCGATAAACCTCGTCGGGTGTTCCTTCCGGTGCTGGCATTCGATAACCTTTAATGAGAAAAATGAAAAAAAATTAATATTTGCAATTATTTAGAAACTAGCCAAATTATCTGCGCGCAAGCGCGCGTGTATGTTGTACTACAATGTTTATTGTAAACAATTTCAAGTCATTTTAATTTAAGTAATTTTTAAATAAATACTAATTATGACACATAACTGAAAAACTAATTAGAATTAAATTTTCAAAATATATTACATTTTTAAACTTTAAAGTATATAAAAAAAAACTTTAACAAATTTCGATACTAATTTCAAATTTGGCATCAGATTTTCAAAATTGAAAATAATTAAACTTTCTTGTACGAGGAAAATTGAATTTCACAAAAAATTTTATCTGATACTTAAATTAAAAAAAAATTTCATTACGAAAATTTTAATTATTCTAAAGAATAGAGAAGGTAAAAAAAAATTATTAGTTATATATAGGTATTTAACTTTACGAAAAAGAATATAAACAATATTTTTTTAGAGAATTTCCACTACTTTTAATTCGCTAATATTGAAAAAAAATCAATTTTATTTAACAAAATTTTATGCAATTTATTTTTCCCAATAATTCAATTACTTTTTATAATTATAAAATTTTTCATGTAAATTCCATTTTTTCAAAAAATTTTTTGATTAAATTCTAAGCATGAATTTAATTATTTTCATAATCGTAAAATTCAGTTACTTTCACAAATAAAGTTTTTGACAAGAATTCAATTATTTAAACTAATAAAATTTTCATAACATTTAAAAATTCATTATTTAAAACAATGTTCATAAAATTCTTATGAAGATTTCAATTCCTTTCAAAAGTAATAAAATTTTCAACAGAAATCCAATTCTTTTAAAACATTTTAATAAACTTTTCCGCAATAATTCAATTATTTTCAAAAATTTAATAAAATTATTCGAAAGAAATTAATTGTTTTAAATATAATTTTAATAAAATTTTTTTTTAAATAATAAAAATCTTACTCCCGAAAATTCAAATATTTTGAGGTATTTCAATAAAATTCTTTTCAAAATTCAATTATTTTCATAAATAACAATATTCATCACAATAATTCAATTATTATTAAAAGTAATAAATTTCATGGAAATTGCATTATTTTAAAAAATTCTAATAAATCGTTCGCAAGAATTCAATTATTTTCATAAATAATAAAAGGTTTTTTTGGAAAATCCAATTATTTCCAAAAAAGTTTAATAAAATTTCCCACCGACATTCAATTAGTGCCAAATTTTTTAATAGAATTCTTTGTAAAATTTAATTATCTTTAAAAACTTTTCACATTTCAATTATTTTCAATATCTACTATTTTTATATAAAATAACCAAACAGAATTCAATTATTGAAAAAAATTTATGATAAAATTCTAGGAAAAAATTCAATTATTTTTATCAATTTTAATAAAATTCGCCGCAAGAATGTAATCATTTATCTAATTAATAAAATTCTTTGAAAGAATTAAATTATTTTTATAAATAATAAAATTCTTCGAAAGTAATTAAATTATTTTTTCAACAATTATTTTTTCTCTTCAAAAAATTCAATTTTTCTCAAAATTTATAAAATTTTTCAGAAAAATTCAATTATTTTCTAAATTTTTTTTTAAAATTCTTCCCAAGAATTCAATTATTTTCCAAATTTAAAAAAAATTCTTCACAAGAATTCAATTATTTTTATAAAAATAGAAAAATATTCCAAATAAATTTAACTATTTTCTTAAATTATGAAATTCTTCCAAAAAAGTCAATTTTTACTAAAAAAAAAACTTACAATTATTATAATGTATTTAAAAAATTTTTTTCAGCCACTAAAAGCTACTATTTGGTTTTTTTTAGAATTTCCAGTGCTTTTAATTCGCTAATACTAGAAATAAAAATACTTCTGAAAAATTGCAGTAAAAGAATTTTTAATACAATTTCACAGTCGAGTTTTTCGTGAAAATTAACTAGAAGTGAGGAAAATCAAATATAGAATGGAATTTTTATCAATTTTCTTTTTTAAGTTTAATTTTTTGTAACTACTTTTTTACTATTTTTTACAGTTCGAAAGCTACTTTTTGCTACTCTTTTTAAAATTAATTATCGAGTTTCAAACTCTGATAGTGAGTATTGAATTCTTTTTTTCTGGCAAAATTTAATTGGGAATGATGCAATTTTTTTGAATAGTCCAAAAAAGAAGGGAGGAAATGAGAAAAAATAAATATTTTGAAATTGTTTCCTACCTTTGTCAATTTGTTCACGGGCTTGAGAATTTGACATTCCATGATAAGGACTTCCGCCTTTCGAAAATATCTCCCACATTAAAACACCGTAACTCCAAACATCACAAAGTGAAGTATATTTTCCTGAAAATTCAACATTTTTTTCATTACAAAAAATTCGTTCTTTCAATTGAAATAAAACTTATTTAACATTCAATTTATTTGCATTCTGAATTAAATATGTTATTTAAAAATTAATTATTACGAATTTTTTTATATATATTTCTTAGGGTTTGTAAATTTTGTAAAATTGAAGGGGAAGAATTTCAATTTGAAATTTAATAGTGAAATAATTATTCCGAGGTGGGAGGAAATGAAATTTACCAAAATTAAGAGCCTCTGGCGCTGTCCATTTTATTGGAATTTGTTTCATTCCATCTGAGACAATATATTCTTCTTCTTCCCGAGACATTCCGAAATCGGATATTTTTACAATTGTCTCGTATCCTGGAAAAAAGATTTTTTTTTAAAAACAATTCTTTCTAAGAGATAATAGAATATTTCCGGTAAATCGATGGGATTGTTCGCTTACCAACGAGACAATTTCTTGCAGCCAAGTCCCTGTGTATGCAAGATTTCGATTCTAAATAACGCATTCCCGCTGCTGCGTCCTTACACATTCGAAGCTGCTCTTTCTGAGTGATGGTACTTTTATTATTTTTAAGATATGTCAGAAGAGAGCCGCCTGGAAGATAGATATTCACATTTTGCAATTTATAGAAACTAATTAGGATTACGAAAGAAAAAAATAGTTAATCCTTTTTTTTATTCAATTAAAAAGCAAATATTTCTTCGATCGTAGAATAATTAATAATCTATATTAATAAAGTTCGTGATCCGGTAATTAATTTTCCTTTTCAAATATTTTCAATTTTAAAATTAATGTATTGAAAATCATCGAATTATTGCAAAGAACTTTATCAAAAAATTTGATATTAATAGAATTCGTTCTAAAAATGTTACTAAATTCACGCGAAGAATTTTATTAAAATTTTTAAAAATCCTAATTAAATTCTTTTGAAGAATTTCTTTGAATTCTTTTTAAACAAATGGAGTTTCTTTAAAAATTTTAATCGAACATTTTGAAAGCAATTGAATTTTATGAAGAAAAATTTTATTTAAATCGTATTAAAAATAATTGAATTCTTGCGAAGAATTTTATTACTATTTATAAAAATAATTGAATTGTTCCGAAAAATTTATTAAAATTTCGTGTAATTTTATTTAAATTGGATTAAAAATAATTTAATTCCTTTAAAGAATTGTAGTATTTATAAAAATAATTGAATTATTTCGAAGAAATTAATTTAAATTTTAGGAAATAAATAAAATTTATGAAAATATTTTAAAATATTTGAATTCATCCGAGGAAATTAATTTGAAATTGTTTTCAAAATAATTGAATTCCTGCAAAGAATTTTACTATATTTATAAAATTAATTGATTTCTTGCTAAGAATTTTATCACTATTTATAGAAATAATTAAATTGTCCCGAAGAAATTATTAAAATTTTAGAAAATAATTTTTTTTTCTTTTTTATAAATATTTTGACAATAATTGAATTACTTTTAAAGAATTTAAAATTATTGTTGAAATAGAATTTTATGGCAATGTTTGAAAATAATTAAATTCTTCGTGTAATTTGAATTCAATTGGATTAAAAATAATTATTAATAATTAATAATCAAAGAATTGTAGTATTTATAAAAAGTAATTGAACTATTTCGATAAATTTCTTAAAATTTTAGGAAATAAATAAAATTTATGAAAAGAATTTCTTTGAATTTTTTTTAAACTAATGGAGTTTCTTTAAAAATTTTAATCGAACATTTTGAAAGCAATTGGATTTTATGAAGAAAAATTTTATTTAAATCGTATTAAAAATAATTGAATTCTTGCGAAGAATTTTTATTACTATTTATAAAAATAATTGAATTGTTCCGAAGAATTTATTAAAATTTCATGTAATTTTATTTAAATTGGATTTAAAAATAATTTAATTCCTTTAAAGAATTGTAGTATTTATAAAAATAATTGAATTATTTCGAAGAAATTAATTAAAATTTTAGAAAATAAATTTATGAAAATATTTTAAAATATTTGAATTCATCCGAGGAATTTAATTTGAAATTGTTTTGAAAATAATTGAATTTCTGCAAAGAATTTTACTATTTATAAAATTAATTGAATTCTTGCTAAGAATTTTATTACTATTTATAAAAATAATTAAATTGACCCGAAGAATTTATTAAAATTTTAGAAAATAAATGAATTTTATTTTAATATTTGAAGATTTAAATTCTTTCGAGTCTATTAAATTTGGTTTGAAAATAATTAAATTTTTGCAAAAGGATTTTACTATTTAAAGACATAAATGAATTATTGCAAAGAATTTTACTATTTTTAAAAATAATTGAAATGTTTCGAAGAATTTATTAAAGTTTTGAGGAATAATTAAATTATAACTTAGAATTTTATAGAAATAATTGAAAATAATGAAATTTGGTTTTCTTTTTTATAAGTATTTTGACAATAATTGAATTATTTTTAAAGAATTCTTGTTCAAATAGAATTTTATGGAAATTTTTGAAAATAATTAAATTCTTTCGTCTTATTTTATTTAAATTGCATTAAAAATAATTTAATTCCTTCAAAAAATTTTTGTATTTTAAAAAATAATTGAATTGTTTTGAAGAATTTCTGAAAATATTTGAAAATAAATAAATTTATGAAAATATTTAACAATATTTGAATTCATCGAGAGAATTTAATTAAAATTATTTTGAAAATAATTGAATTCCTAAAAAGAATTTTACTATATTTATAAGAATAATTTATTTTATTTTATTTATAATTCTTTAATTTTTGTCAAACGAAATAATGAGTCTAACTGAATCTTTTGACTAAAATAATTAATAATAATTTATCTATTTCTTTAAAAAAAAAATTTACCTATAATACATACTTCTAAAGAATAAAGTAAAAAAATAAATTTTACCTGGAACTAATTCCATGACAATCATAATGGGCTGCTTTTGTACACAAATTCCAATTAATTTCACAACATTCGGATGATCGTATTGCTTTAAAATTCGGCCCTCCTGTAGAAATTTCTTCTTCTGCTCATCCGGTAATGTTACTTTGCACGTTTTAACAGCTACTTCAGTCTTACACGATTTTAACTGTGCCTTATAAACATCTCCAAAATTACCCTATTCGCAATTAAAACACAATTTTCATTAATTTCACATGAAAATAAAAATATTTTTAATAAACATGTTTTCAAATTATAATTTAAATTAAAATTTTTAATCGTTTTTCTCCCCTTTTTAAAACTCAACACTTGACACTTTTTTTTAACTTTTTTAAAATTAATTAGAGAGATACTTTTCGCTACTTTTTTCTTCAAATTAATTAACGAGTGCGAAATATAAATTAAAAATAATATCGTACAATTTTTAAATATTGAATTTCTAAAAAATCTATTTGAAGATTTCGACTATAGAGAAAGAGAGTGGAGAATAATTATTGAAAAACTTACACGTCCTATTTTCTCTAAAAGAATAACGTCGTCATTGTTCAGTTCCCATCGTTCGCGAAGAATCGGAGTCTTGAGAATTGCTCCCGATCGACTAGTTACTGGCAAACCAGATTTTAACTGATGCAATATCAATTCTTGAATTGAGGGAAACATCGGTCCTTCGAAACGATAATGTCCCTGTTAAAAAGTAACAACAACAAAAAACAATTAGAATGAAACATTTTATTTTCAAAAATACGCCTCCATTTTTGGGTATTTTATTAATTAATTAATTATTATTTACCTCCGGCGTTGTTTGAACGATAAAATGTTTATGTCCATCCCAACAGACGGACAAAGCAATTTGACACTCGTCATTTCTCGTTGTTTCTCTCACTAGAAAATCGCCTTTATTTACCAAAAGTCTCACGACTTCCTCTCTCGGTAGAACGCCGTGAAACCATTCTTCCTCCATTAAACCTGAATTTCCACTTCCTTTTTGATTATTCGCTGAATTCGTAATTCCCCGCAGTGGCACCTGTATTAAAAAATAATAATAATTTAGCAATAATTTAAACTGTATCGTAAAAATTAACAAAAACTCAATTCACAAAAAGTATCCAAAGGCCTAAGTTTCAAATCCTAATGTTTCTTTTCTTTTCCGTAAATAAAAATTCAAGCCGGTGAATAATAATTAAAATATGGATTAATTAATGTCAATCAGAAAAATAAAAACACGACACAAGTTAAATTTTTTAAAATTAGTATCATGCAACAAAATTATTTTGATACAGAAGAAATAAAATGCTTTTCTAAAAGGGAAACGGTAGAAAAAAAGAATTATAAATATTACGTTATGGGAAATTTTATTAATTTGATAAAAACTTTATGAAAATGAATTTTTGTATTAAATTAAAAATTTATGAACTCAAAACTTAAAAACTTTATGAAAATGAATTTTTGTATTAAATTAAAAATCGGAATGTTTCTGATTAAAATTTTTGAAATTAGGGGATTTTTCTCTCGTTTTGTCAGTCGCGAAACAACAACAACAACAGCAACAACAAACAAAGACGTACAACAGGTGGACTGTCCACGTTTTTCGGTGTAGCGCCCTCGCTACCTGCTCTAATCATTCCATTTTGTGTTTCGTGAATCATCGGTAACGATTTAAAGGGAGATTTTATTATTGTCATGAACCGTTGATTTCGTCTAAGCGTGAAAAAACCATTTTCAACGATTCTTTTCTTCTGCAAATGTAATTTATCCGAAAAATTGATATTAACAAAAAGGCAACACTTCATTTTGCAAAAAAAATTCTATTCTAATTAATTTCTTTCTTTCTTCTATTAAATCTTTAAATTCGAAATAAAAATAATTAAATTCTTTTTTAGACTTTTTTAGTTAATAAAAGAAAAGAATTAAGTTCTTTGAAATATTAATTTTTGTAGCAATTTAATAATTACTACCTTGCTTATTGTGGGTGTTTCCGTGAATGATCCCTCGACAGAAAGATCGCAACCTGAAGGTAATTCTTCGCATCCGAGTTCATTTAGCGCACTTCTTATCACTTCGGCCTGTCTCTGTAATTTCTTCTCCTGACAACGAATTTTCAGCTCCTCTCTTTCTTGCGAATAATCAAACAACGGCGTTCTTTAAAAAAAATACAAATACATTGTAAATAATCGATAAGTTCTTTAAAGTTTCTTTAAAATTCTTTATCTTTAATACAAAGATATTGTAAACAATCGATAATTTCAACTCTACTATATTGTAAATAACTTTTCGTTCTATATATTAGAAAATAAATTGAAATAGAAAGAAAATAAAGAGCTTAAAAAAACATTTTGGAAAAATTAATTTCTTTGTTTTCCTACTTTGCATCACAATTGTTATCCAACGATTGTGAAGTCTGTCGACTGTGCTGTGTTGTTTTTAAAGAAACTTCCAATTCTGACAAGCGATTTCGTAACCAGTCTATCGTTAAATTGTCGACAGTCAATTTATTTGGCAATAATTTTCCCGACGTGTCTTCCACGAGATTTTCATCGAATGTAAATCTTATTGGCGACGCTGGCCTCGTTCTGAAAAAGGTAAACAATATTTTTTTCAAAAATAGTTTCATTCTTGGAAATAATGATTTCTACCAAAAATTCGTATGGAAAATGGAGAAACAAAAAAAATAAGTTATTCAATTAGAAAAAAATTCGTAAAAGAAAATACTAGAAAAAAATATAAAATGTAATTAAGTTTATAAAGAAAATCTGTAAAAAAATAATGGAAAAATAAAAATAATAAAAGTAACAAAGTTTTTTAAGAAAATCTGTAAAAAAATAATAGAAAAATAAAAAAAATAAGCTTGAAATAAAAAATAATAAAAGTAACTAATTTTTTAAAAAAAATCTGTAAAAAAAAGTAATAGAAAAAAATAATAAGCTTGAAATTAAAAAGTAATAAAAGTAATTTAGTTTTTAAAGAAAATTCGTGTAAAAATAATAAAGAAAATTAAGTTTATAAAGAAAATCTGTAAAAAAAGAATAGAAAAATAAGCTTGAAATAAAAATGTTATTTAAAAAAATTGTACCTATGTTTTCCCACAAAATCCTTATACTCATCAATTGGTTTTATAGTATCAATTACTTTCCTCATGCGAGTGTGAATCTCTAAAAATTTATCTGTCGTAAAATCTGAATACTTGACCACATCTTGCATAATGACTTTCCTAAAAAAAGAATTACAGAAAACATATAATTATTCTGTTGTCTTTGCAATAAACAATGCTTATTTCCTGCTTGTAATTATTTAATTACCTTTTTTCATTCTTTTTGTTTTCACAAATGTAAAGCGTGTGTGACGAAAAAACAAATTAGAATTAATTTTTTACCTACGGAATATTCCTTTTTTTTTGCTAAAACTAATATTTTTTCCTTTTTTTGTTTTTTTACATTTCCGAAGAATTATAACTTTAAATTTTTCTCTGTTTTTCCACAAAAAAAAATCCACGACTCTCTCATTTTTGACAGAGAAAAATTCCTTCTATTTTTAAAAAATATGAAGAAAATAAAAAAATTTCATAAATTACCAGGCAGAAATAAATTCCTGATGAATTGTCTGTTGCCGATTAAGTAGACTCGGTAGATAGCAAGTTCTTAAATCATTTTCACATTCCGTGACTGCGCCGAGAAGTAAAACGTATTCATTGTGCGTTAGATGCAATTTTCTACAGGCTTTTTGATACTTTTCCCTCACTTCGTCCAATTTTCTTCCTCCCCTTCCAGCTGTGAATTGAACAAAAAAAAAAATTTGCAAAAAGTGATAATTTAGATACTACAATATAAAAAAGTGGAGAAAAAAAGGGAATTGAAAATTTTCTTTCCTGTGATTGAAAAAAAATCGAAAATAAAAGAATATAGAAACTAAAAAGCAAAATTATTTTCACAATTTCGCACAATCGAAAAAGAAAATAAAAATAAAAATAGAGAATTTTTTCCTGTAATAGAACAAAAAAGTCTGAAAATAAAAAAGTATAGAAACTAAAAAGCAAAATCATTTTCACAATTTTACACAATCAAAAAAAAGAAAAAGAAAAATAGACAATTTTTTCCTGTAATTGAAGAAAAAAGGCCGAAAATAAAAAAAATATATGTAGAAACTAAAAAGGAAAATAGAGAATTTTTTCCAATTTTCTTCCTCCTCGTTCAGTTGTGATTGAATAAAAATGCAGCAAATAAAGCGAAAAATACAGGAAATAAAACGAAAATTGCAGAAGATAAAATGTAAATTACAGAAAGCAAAAATACGAAAAACAAAATTTTTTTTCAAGTAAAAAAAATAAATATTTTTCCCTGCAATTGATCAGAAAAGGCCGGAAATAAAAAAATATACAAACTAAAAAGCAAAATACAAAAAAAGAAACAGAATTTAATTGCATTATTTTCTTCCTCCTTGTTCAATTGTGACTGAATAAAAATGCAGAAAATAAAATGAAAATTGCAGAAAATAAAAGGTAAATTATGGAAAATGAAAAGAAAAATACAGAAAATGAAATGTGGAAATTACAGAAAAGAAAAAGAAAAATACGAAAAACAGAAATTTTTTTTCGATGGATAAAAAAAAGAAGTAAAAAAAAATACGTACACTTTACGTAATGCTCTTCGAAACGGGATCTCATTAATTTATACGATTCTAAACTCTTTTGGTAATCCGCCTTTTTTCTAGCCACATCGTCTGTTAACTGAAAGGAATTTTTAAAAAATTAATTATTCTCTAGAAAATATTTCATCTTTTAATTCTATTTTCTTGATAAATTTTGGAAATTTTATAAATACTATAAATTTTATTCTGAATTTAAACTTTATTCTTAATTTAAACTTTTTGAATTTCATTGTAGTGAAATAATTTTTTTTTTTTACTTGTTGAAATTGATTATTTAACCAGGTCTGCTCCTCTTGATACAATTTCCTAGCACGTCTACGCTCCGAATAGAGAAAGCTGATATGTTCAACAACATTGGTTTCCATTGAGTCGGCTTGATGTTTTATGAGTTTTGCCGTCTGATCTATAGAATCCATAATCTCTCGCCAGCCCTGAGAAAAAATTGATACTTAATAATAAAACGAAAAATTAGTTAAATAGTCTTTAACGTCCGAGATCCTTTATAAATTAAGGCAAAAATTAAACGAAAACATTCGTACAATGAATAAAATATTTATACGTTGGTGAAGATTACAACGTTTATAGTCAACGATTTTAGAAGAAAAATATTTTTTTAATCAAATTATTATAAATTTTTGTACGGAAAATAGTAAGTTTAAAATTTTTTGAATAATGGTTTACAATTAAAATATTTGTAAACAAAAATGTTGATTCCTTTGGTAAGAAAATTAGTTTTTTTCTTTCAATTGTTGATCATAAACGTTGCGAACTTCACCGACGTATATTTATTTACTCCAACGTTTCGAAATCTAAATTATTTCCTTTTCAGGGAGTCTGTCCAAAAAAATATACAAAATTAAAATAATAAAATAAAAATTATATACATAATTAAAATAATAAAATAAAAATAATATACATAATTAAAATAATAAAATAAAAATAATATACATAATTAAAATAATAATAATTAGAGGAAAGAGAGAGAAGAGAAAATCATTTAGATTTCGAAACTTTGGAGTAAATAAATATTTTATTCATTGTCCGAATGTTTTCGTTTAATTTGCCTTAATTTATAAAGGAAAAATGAAATTCCAATCAAAGTAATTAGAAAAAAAATCTTCCATAAAATTACATTTATAGTAATTTTTTTCAGAGAGAAAATACCAAATGTCAGAAAATATTTCGAACCCTTTTTGTATTATTTTTATTATTCTTAAAAATTAAAAATTGCTAGATTTTAAAATTTTCTGGAAAATAATTTTTTTTTAGTGTTACGTCACCGTAACCTATTTTAAATAAATAATAATAATAATAATATGTAAAATAATAATTAATAATAGAAATAATATTAATATTAATAAAAATATTAACAATAATATTAAATATAATAAAGTTAATAGCAACATTGTTATTTACATATTATTAATAATTAATAAACAATAATAAATTGTAATTAATAAACAGTAGTAAATATTAACAATAACAAAATTGAAAGAGACAAAAATAACAATAATAAACAATAATAAATTGTAATAAATATTAACAATAACAAAATTGAAATAGACAAAAATAACAATAATAAATAATTATAAATTGTAATAAATATTAACAAGAACAAAATTGGAAGACAAAAATAATAATAAACAATAATAAATTTGTAATAAATATTAACAAGAACAAAATTGGAAGACAAAAATAATAATAAACAATAATAAATTGTAATAAATATTAACAATAACAAAATTGAAACAGACAAAAATAAGAATAATAAACAATAATTAGTTGTAATAATAGCTACGAAAGTAAAAAAATTATTTTCACAATTTTCGAATCTGTATCTCGAAAAACATCTTTTTCGTTTAATTGGAAATTATTTCTTTTTTACTTTATATTTTTATAATAAAAAAATGAAATACCTGAGCAATCATACTTCCAATAAGTTCCTCGGTACGTTCGATTTTTCTCCCCTGAACAGTCAAGGAAGAAATCGTCGAAGCATATTCGCGATCCGATTTAACTTTAGTCGCGAGACACCGGCGCATCGTCTCCAGGAGTTTAATTTCAGCTTCCTGACGTCCCAAAAGTGCCTCATGCGAGGCCTGACCCTGTAAACTCGTGGAAAAACCCATTTTTTTCTCCCCCAAAATAAAAAAAATTTTCACTTTCCTCTTTTGAAAATTAAATCACAACACAAATCTGGATCATTTCTTTTCAACTCCTCTATGTTCTGTATATAACCAAAAAAAAAAAATTCTCCTCAACAATCGGATCCGTTTTTCTTTCTTTTTTTATTTACAACACCACTTTGAATAATAAATTACCGAACACCCAACTCTGGAAAAATTAGGACAAAGATACATAATTTCTGTGCTCACTTTTTTTTTTTTATTTATTCTCTGACACTGGGATTTTTTTTCCTTTTTGAAGTCAAATGTTGTATTTGAAGAAATTTCATCGTCGATATAACGCTGAGATCAACATTATTTTTATATATATATATATAGGTATATATATATAAAATTAAATGAGAGAATCTTTCAATGTTGAATTACACTTTTTTGTGCTCACATATCTTCCGTCTGGGCAAAAATACATACCGCCGTGGATAATGTGAAAATCCCAGACGTCAAGTGTCCAAATATATATCCAAAAATATAATGTGGGACGACAATCAAATGTCTAGTGTATAATAAACAATGAGATAGAAAAGAAGAGGAGTATAGTTTCCTTCTCCTCTAACTTATGTATTTATTTCCTGAAACTATTGTGCTGAGAGCTTTATTCAACATTAGGGTACAGTCACAATGTGAAAAAGTAATTTTTGTTGTTGCCTCTCTATGTTATTTGTTTCATGCCAATTTCGAGATTGTTCGATATATTCGCCTTTCGATCTCGAACTTTACAGTTTCTTTACAGTTCAAAAAATGAAAATGTAAAAAACGGTTTTCTGATTAATTTCGTCTCCTATTAGTGTGATTAGTGAATAAATAAAATGTTATTTGTACTTCATGAAGAATTTGACGATAATGATCTGTTTGATTTCTATGTTCTCTATTATAAATACATTTTGCCATTGAAAAACATGTTAATATTGTTACCGGCGAATTATTCATATTTTCTCATTTTTCTGCTTTTGATTATTATAATTGGTGTGTTTCTCTCCTTTCTCACATTCCTCACAGGTAGGTGATTCATTATTTTTATATTTATAAAGTAAATTTATAAAAAAAGACAAATGTCAAAACAGAAGTAAACATAACCTTTAAATATTCGCATCGGCAAAAAGGGGCAAGAGGTAGGCAACCCGTTATGCATGCGTGTGTTAAAGAAATACGTTAAACAGGAGCTTTTTTTAAATTCCCGCGCTAAAAATTTGTATTAAAAATTTCTCGATTCTATTAAATTTAAATCCTTTCTAGAAACTAAGGACGAGCAAAATATCATTAAAGAAATGAAGTTTGCAAATAATTGGCAATTTATAAGCGATAAATTGACATTTCGCCAGGACGTTGCACTAAGTGAATTGCATAAAGCGAGTGATGTAGGTATTTTTTTTAATAACAAAGTTAAAATTAATTAAATATTAATTAAAATTACATAATTCAATATTAATTAAAATTACATAATTCAATATTAATTAAAATTAAGTAATTAAATATTAATTAAAATAAATAAATTAAAATATTAATTTATATTTGTGTCTAAAAATATTTTTTTTTCTATTTAAAAATATAACTTTTATTTATTCTAATAGTGAAAAATATTAATTTTTCCGAAAAAATAAATAAAAAGATAAATTAAAAAAAATCTTCCTTATAGAAATGTTACGCAAAGAATAATTGCAATAAATGCATTGAATTGGCGACATATTGGCCACATTTGATAAACACGAGTCTTCCGGACTTTGAAGGAATAACACCCTTCCATCGCGTTTGTTACAGAGGAAATTACAGTTTAATTGATTTCATGATTTCAAAAGGTGATGATAAAAAAAATTCAAAAATTTATCGAACAAATAATTACTAAAAATAAATTACATTTTTCTCTCAGGTGCAAACATCTTTCAAGAAACTAATCTCGGAGAAAATGCCTTTCACATGCTATTCGCCTACTATCTTCGAAATCCGGCGCAAAAAAATTTTAAATGCCTCGATCTTCTACTAAAAAATGGTAATTTTTCTTTCTAATTTTTTTTTTCACAATAATATATAATAAGTAAAAAAAATATTTCCATTTTTTTCCAGGATATTCCGTGAGAAACGACAAGTCGTTGAAAAAATTCATTTCAAATGCCAGAGAAACTGAAAACACTGAATTGGAAAAATGGCTATCATCAAATGCAATTTGTATTGATAAGAAACACAAGTGAATTTAAGAGGGAATAAGTTACAAATTTTTTTTTTAAAAAGTATTCCTTTATTTAAATACTTTATAATACAAACTACAAGATTCAGTTTTCTTACTAAATTAAATTGATTAGAATTAAATTTCTAACCTTACGTAAGAAATGTTTATTATTTTTATCAGACCATTTTTATTTTTGTCAAAAAAAAGGTTTTCTGGTGTTTTAAAAACTATATTAATTTAAATACTAAATTTAATAATTATTTAACGTCGTATATTTTGTAAACATAGTAATTCATAGTATGCGCCCTTCTTTTCCAAAAGTTCTTTATGTGTTCCACTTTCGATAATTTGACCTTCATTTATAACACATATCTCGTCGGCATTTTCAACTGTTGAGAGCCTATGTGCTATTAAAATACAAGTTCTTCCTTGCCTGGTTTTATCCAGTGCAGCTTGAACAACCTAAAGAATTTTGGAAATTTGTTTAACTATTTTTTTCGGTAGTTATGAAAGTACTTTGAAAATTTTAATATATTTTAGCCTTAATATTCAGTCTTTTGATTGATTATAAAAAGATGAAATAATACTGTTGAAATCTTAAATAGTTTGTGTAGCAATAAATTACGTTTTAATAAAGTTTAATTAAAAAACAAAAATATTTTGTTAATTCAAATAAGGGAAATTAAAGTTTGACATGCTATGCTGACATATAAGGAAATTATTACTGTGAGCAAAGTTTAATACTATTGTTATTTCTAGTAAGTTCAGAGTTGAGAAAACTAAAGTCTCTATACAAGAGTAGCGAAGAGGGAAGGAAGTACCTTCAAAGATACTGGTGCAGAACACGATGGGAAGGTAAAAATAGTAATATAAAAATTTTTAATAATTAAATCTAATACTCAAGAATATTTAGATCTAAAATTTGATGCTCAATTAAATTCAAATTTCAAACTTGTTAGTGATCTGAAGAATTTAGAAAGAAGATGCGAGACGGGAAAATGAAAATTATTTGTAATTTATACAATCGAATATCATTCAAGAAAGAAGATGCAAGATGATAAGATTAAAAAGTATTTGTAATTTACACAATCGAATATCATTCAAAAAAGAAGGTGCAAGACAGGAAAATAAAAAAGTATTTGTAATTTATACAATCGAATTTAACTCAAGAAAGAAGATGCAAGACGGGAGAATAAAAAGTATTTGTAATTTATACAATCGAATATCATTCAAGAAAGAAGGTGCAGCATGGTAACCCACACAGCACCGAAACTTTCCTAAAAAATTATTAAAGATTTACTCGCAAACTTCGAAGTATTTACTTGCAAAGTCTAGTGGAAATTGTATAAATATTTAAATGTCCCATTTCAAGAAATGTTCATCGTCAAACTTTCCTAAAAATTTATATCAAATTTTCCAGAAAGTTTCACGCTAAATTTTCGCTTATAATAGAGTAGCCGAAAATATAATGTGAATGTTTAGGAAGGTTTTAAGTTAAATTTTCAGGAAAGTTTGACGATAAACATTAAAGTGGGACATTGAAATATTTACTTAATTTTTACTAGACTTCGCAAGTAAATCTTTAATAAACTTTTAGAAATGTCTCGGTGCCATGTGGGAAGATTGAAAATTATTATTATTATTATAAAAAGATGCAAGATGGCAGAATTAAAAAGTATTTGTAATTTACACAATCGAATATTATTCAAGAAAGAAGAAAAGAGTAAATACTCTATTACTGAAGTTACTGATGTATTAATCTCAAAAGATGAAATCTTACCTTTTCACTTTCTGAGTCCAGTGCTGATGTAGCTTCATCCAATAAGAGAATTTTAGGATTTCGTATTAGAACTCTAGCAATGGCGATCCTCTGCTTTTGTCCTCCGGACAGTTGAGTTCCTCTATCTCCAAGTTTTGTTTCATAACCAAGAGGCAAAGTTGTAATGAATTCATGTGCATTTGCTTGTTTTGCTGCCTCTATAATTTCCCACATTGGCGCTTCCCTGGTATTATCGCCGTAGGCAATATTTTCCGCTATTGTTCTTGCAAATAATGTTGGTTCTTGCGACACCAAACCCATCTGCATTCTCAAAGTATTTAACAACAGGGTATCGATGCCATTATTGTCCATTCTCTAGAAATATCGTATTAGTTTTAGAATACTTCTTTTCAAAATTTATATTTATAAAATTTTTTATTAATTTCTTTTGACAAACTAATACTTGCCACTGTTCCTGATAGTGGATCGTAGAATCTTTCCAGTAGTTGTACCATTGTACTTTTTCCACAACCACTAGGACCTATTAAGGCTACTGTTTTTCCAGCTGGAATTGATAAATTTAAACCGTCCAATACTTTGACTTCATTTCTTGATGGGTATTTAAATACTACGTCTTTATAGGCCACTTGACCGTAAAACTTCTGTAAAAAAATGCATATTAGCAATGGGTTCAATTTAATTGATTCTTTTTCTTACCTCTGTTTTCTTAATTTCCAATGGGTTCTGGATTTCTGGAGGTCTTTCTAAAATTGACACGATGTTTGCTGCTGCCTGTAAACCTTTTTGAACGTTTGGAACATATGCAAATGCACAAGCTACCATTACAGTTCCCATTATTAGAGCTTGAGAGATTCTGAAATTTGTTGGTAGGTTTAAAAATTATTGTTAGTGATGATTCTTGAATAGTTTTGCTAATAGATTTGTGTAAAGTTTGTCTTTACCTAAAGACAGTGGAGTATGGTATGCCTTCTTCTTTCATTAAATATCCACCGTAATACATGCAGCAAGCTAAAGCAATGTATGAAATGGATCTAGCCATAGCGAAGATTAACCCACGATAGTGAGTATTTCGTTTCGCAAGAGCAAGTGAAGGTTGCATTGATGCCACATATGAATGATAACAATTATCCTGTATTCCGAGTGCAATTACAGTTCTAATATTACTCACGGCTTCAACTGCTATCTAGAATTTCAGACGAGATATTACTCATCTCTTAAATACACAAAGATCGGGTAAAATTAATTAAATCTATAATACCAACTTTTGTAGACCTTTCCAAATTTTTATGATAACTGCACGTTTCTTCCTTGTACATTAAATTCTGAAGGTTTTTCGTTATTAATATAAGTGGAATGAATAGTGTGCCAAGTAATCCCAGTCTCCATTCATAGTAAATTGACATCGCAATAGAGAGTACGATTGTGCTGTAGGATTGTACAATTATTCCAATTCGTTGACCAGTTGCTCCTTTTACAGCAGCGACTTCTGTTGAAAGTTTAGAACAAAGAGCTCCTGTTCCATTTACCGGTTTATCGAACCAACCAATCTCTTGTTTCAACATTGCTTGAAAAATTAAACCTCGTAGTCTTAGTGTTGTACATTCGCTAGCCAGTCCAAGTAAATAATACTATAATTTCACAAATAATACATTTTCAAAAAAAAAAAATTAAAATCATAAAATATAATAAAATCAAAATTTAACTAACTTGAGCAAAATTTGACAGTCCAATGAAAATACCAGCTAATATAAATCGTACACAATATATTTTCGTACGCTTTCGTATTAAATCTGTATCTGGTCCTGAGAGTTCCTAAAATATAAACAAACTATTAACAAACGATATAATAATATAATAATTTAGAGTAAGAGATTTGTGAAATTAAAATGTACATTAGAAAACTAATTACATCTATGACATCTCCGAAGAATGTGGAAAAAATTGGAGGAGAGAGTCCAACGAAAATAGATGCGAGACATCCAAAAGAAATATAAACCCATTCAGGTTTGCTAAGTTTTAGAATTTTCATTGTTGAAATTTCATTTCGAATCTCTTCAATTGCTGCTTCAAAAGGAATCTGTTTTTAAGGGAAAATTAATTATAATCGAAAATTCGCTAGAACTAAAAAACTGAGGAAAGAATAATAAATACCTTCGATATAGCACATAATTCATCTTCATTTTCATTAGCATTCATTTCTTTTCCGTTTATAAATTTGTTCACCTCCTTTACTTGGATTGAGTCAATACTTGTCGCCTATTTGGAAAATAATTTAAATTTACCATTATGATACTGTTCTGGATAAATGTCTTTAAAAATTGTAAATTAAATTTATTCCCACCTGTGTAGTAACTAGTGAATGATAATGACCTTTCAGTCCCATTAAGTAGTCATGATTTCCCTGTTCAACAACTTCTCCGCTCATAAGTACTATTATCTTGTCAGCTCCTCGTATTGTTGACAAACGATGAGCAACAATAATTGTCGTTCTTCCCTTGTGTACCTATCAATAAAAAACTTCAATTAATTAGAGACATAATTTAGGTGGTTGTAAATCTCTTTTCAGCACTGTGAACTTAATGAACATGATAGATTACTTTATCCAATGCGGCTTGAACTTTCGCCTCCATTTTAGTATCAAGAGCAGAGGTTGCCTCATCCAGAAGTAGAATTTTTGGGTCTCTTACTAAAGCTCTTGCTATAGCAATTCTTTGCTTTTGACCTCCTGATATTTTTGTTCCTCCTTCACCTACAAGTGTGTGATATTGCTAGAAAAAAGTAAATCAAGTTTCATTAAAAAAAACCCCATATCATCTAAAGTTGCAGCAACTTTTCACAGGATTAATTACAAAAACTTACATAAGGTAGATTCATAATGAAATGATGAGCATTTGCTTCCTTAGCTGCCGTAATGATATCCTCCATTGAAGCAGTCATATTGCCATAGCGAATATTTTCAGCTACTGTTGTATCGAAAAGGATTGGCTCTTGACTAACTGTTCCCAATTGATTGCGATACCATTTTACATTGAAATCCCTTATATCGTATCCATCTATTAAGATCTATTATTATATAATTAATTTTCTATTTTTAATGGATGGTAAAATAAAAGTAGATATTAATGAAAATTTTTTTAATGCATCCATTGACACCGCAGGAACAAACCAAATTTAAAAGTTTTTTTGTATTTTATACAATCGAATATTATTCTAGAAGAAAGGTGGTAAGATCCGCTATTCACCACATTGCTAGTAGATAGCCGCCATAATTATTAAACGGAATTAAATAAAAATGTTTCGAAATAATTTTTCTTGAATTGCTAGATTCTATCTAGAAAAAAATGCCATGGGCTCGAATTACCTGTCCTCCACTTATGTCATAAAATCGTTGCAGAAGTTGTATGCATGTAGATTTCCCACATCCAGAACTTCCCACAAGAGCAACAGTCTCGCCTTTTTCTATTGAGAAGTTAATTTTTTTTAAAACCTGAAATTTTTGCAATTTATCATTTTACATTTAATTTGTATTCTGTGTCAGGTAAAAGTTCTTACACTTTAAAAAATAACCTACTTTGACGTTTGGTCTTGACGGATATTCAAAAGATACATTCTGAAATTTTATAAATCCATTAACGTGAGGCAATCTTATGCCACTTGACGATAAATTATTGATACTCGATTTTTGTTCAATGATAGAAAACACTTTGGCTGCTGATGCTTTGCAAAGTCCGTAAGTTTCAATGTAGGCAGCAGCAGACACTAAACTCACAGTCGCCATCATTTCGCTGAAGAAAATCTAAGAAATTTTCATATATAAAAAATTAAATATTCAGCATTGTCTTATTAAGAGGATAAGGTGAATTAAATTGATTGATGACAAAATTTAATTCTCACTATAGCCATGGATTGAGGTGTGAAAGTTTGAGATCCAAACGGTAGAAGTCTTTCTCGTAGAATTAGTTCAACTCCATACCAATAGGCAAATGAGTATGTTGTATAGGTAGAGAACCAAATTAAACCAAATTCTAAAGCCGATAATAGAACAGCTTTTAGATTATTCTTATAGGTGGATAAAAGATTTTTCGTATATCTTTGAAATTCTCGTTTTTGTCCTCCAAATGCAACAACTGTTCTTATTGCAGACAGTGATTCTTCGGCTATAGAACCTGCTTTTGCGTAAACTTCAACTTCCTTTCGAGTCATTTTTGCTGTTGCCTAGAAGCAATTCGATATTTAAGGCTTCATTTGTCTCTTTAAAATTTTCTAAACATTGATTTCTTACCTTTGCAACGCAATAAAGAATTATAACTATTACTATGAATGGTACAATGCAAATACAGGCAAGTTTCCAGTCATTGTAAAATGCAAGGACGGTACATCCAATTACGGCTATAAAGTGGTGTAGGAAAATGATGAATTTTTCCCCGATTCCTTCTTCGACTTTCATGACGTCTCTAAAAGTAGATGCTTTATTATTTTGTTATTAAAAGAAGTTTTGATTTTTTTGGTTACTAGCAAAGCCTGTTATATATTCTATTATTCTTGGGATCAAAGAATAGCTGAGAAGAGAATGATTTTGTAAAACGACAATTATTTTTTTTTTTAATTTGTCAGGAGAGAAGATCGAGGTGAGACAGAATGATCAGCAGCAGTCTATCAAGAGTCTGGTAGAGATCAAAAGGTCTCTCAATGTATGGAAACGATTCGAGGAACACGTGTGTGTCAAAAATTAATCACTTGTGTTAATCAGCCCCAAATAAAAAAAACAAGGTAAGTCCCAATCCCCTTTTTCAGAGAAAAGGTTTTTTTGTAATTTATACAATCGAATATCACTCAAGAAAGAAGAAGAATGATGATAATACAGACGGTAAACAGAACGGAAGCTGCTGAATGGTGAGTTTTAAATTTTTACTACTAGAAACTTAATTTAGAGATAGAATTTTTTTCATCGATTTACGTAATCGAATTCTGTAGCATAGCTGATGCGTAGAATTACCCTGGTATTGTCCCTTAAATTTGTCAAATAAAGAAATGTTTTTAAAACAGTTGAATAAGCAAAATGTAATGATAAAATTATTTTTACTCTGTTAATCTGCTTGCGACGTCACCGCAACTCATGACATCATACCAACTTATGTCTTGATGTAAAATTGATTTTAAATACATGGATCTTATTCGAAGACTTTGCCTTTGTGAAGTGTAATTAAATAAACAAATACTGACGTAGGACAGACTGAATAAAATACAACTGATAATGATTGTGCCCACTGCAAATGTTGTCACAGATTCCATCACATCTGTATGAATATATTCTGATATGTCTATTCCATATTCTGCAAATGTGCTTTTCAATTTAGCGTCAACCATTCCTCCAGCTAATTTGCCGAACATTTGTACATTCCATGGCACAGCTATTCCCGTTGCTACACTGCTGATTATTCCAGCAAGCATTAAAAATGTTTCCCATTTAGTGGCATAACGAAACTGTAAAATATTAGCAAATTAGTAAGTGGAATGATTTTTGTAAATAATAATTAAGTAATTCACCGTAGGTAGTAGAAATTCTTAAAGATCCTATGCTAAGGAAGGTCCACAATAAGATTTAGTGACTAAAATTTTAAACGTTTAAAGACTTACTTACAAAACGAATTTTCCATCGAAAATACGAGCACCATTTATAGTTTAACGTATTTATAAAATTTAGAAACACTTTTTCAAAAAAATTCATTGACAAAAATTTTTTTATACCACATAACAAATTTATATTGAAATTAGAAAATTTTTTATCTCTATGAAACTGATTTTTTCTCTAAAAATTCCTTTATTTACATTTTACTATTTGGATATTTATTTTTTTCAAAATAGAACAACAAATTTAGTGAGAAGTCTATAATTCTATTCACATTCCTCGTATGTTCACTATTTTATGCTATCGTGAACGATAATTTGAATGCCTTTCCAGTAGATAAAATTCGTACCGCTTGTGTATTACGTTCTTGACTTTACTTGAAACCGATTTTCCACCATTACTTAGAAAATTATACAAAATTAGAATAATAAAAAATTGCAACGTTTATCGTCAATTGGAAAAACTTTGCTAAAATCACAATTTCGAAATAGGAGAAAAGAGTAAAATTTTTAGTTGTTAATTTGGAAAAAAAATTTCTAATTTTACTAAACTGATTTAAAATCATCAACAGAAATTTATCTCTAGTTTGTAATTGTCGATACGAATGTTTCTTATAATTAAAATCACAAAATACAATTCTCTGAGGATAGTTAAAAGAATTAATTTTTACTTACAATGTCTCTAATTGGATTTACAGGATGTCCAATCAAATAAATTAGCAAGTATTTAGGAATATAAAGAAACTTCACGATCAGCGATTTTAATCTCATTTTGAACTAAGTTTATATTTTAAAAGTATATAGGGAGAAATGCGACTGATATATATTTCTACATTTGCAAAAATTTGTAATTTATTTTTTCTTTTTTTTTCGTAATTTATATTTATAAACGTATAATTCTGAAATGCCACGATGAATAGAGTGTACTTGTCATTGACGTTTCTGATAAAATTAATGGTTTAACAGTAGATAAAATTTTACCTGTAATATTGTTTGTAATAAACTTGGATTCTATAGTTTCTGCCTTAGATCCTTTTTGCCTTAATATATGCAAAGAATGATAATAGTGATAGTGAAATATTTACGTAATACACAAAATGAATTTATAAAGTTTAATAATATTAAGAATGTTAAGTAGAATAATGAATTGTTTTCGAAAAAATAAAGAGGGGAGAAATAAATCTTGAAAAGTGTGAGTAGAATGTGAAATTTTTAATTATGATTGGACATTAAAATCAAAGTTTATTTGACAAATCAGTATTCTGAAGTAGAATTTTTTTTTATCCTCATTGTGATTGAAAACAATTATTAATTTTCTATGCAATGAAAGTGTAATCTCGGTTAATCGGTTTTCGTGATTTAAATCGTAAATGAATGCTGAAATAAGGGGAAATAGTGAACGGTGTTAGGAATGGATAATTATTTTTTAATTATTTCAATGTTTTTTTTTATTATAAAAAATATCACTTTACATGAATCATATCTTACAATTATTATGATGTAATAGAAAATTTTTTTAAGAATTATTTTTTGTAATTAAGTTTTATTAGAATGTTTCCTTAGAATTCGAATATGTCGAATGTTTTGGAATTAATAAATTATTGACGACCTTTATCAATACATAACAAGTCGTAGTACATGCCCTTTTTGTCTATTAATTCGTCGTGTGTTCCGCACTCGACAACTTGACCGTATTGCATAACACAAATTTTATCAGCCTTCTCCACAGTCGATAGTCTATGAGCAATTAGAATGCAAGTCCTTCCTTCTTTCGTTTTATCTAAAGCAGCCTGTACAATCTAAATAGAAATAAACATTTGTTAAAAATCGTAGGTAATCGATTTATGTTGAAAAAATGAATTTGGAAAGGAATTTTTTTTTGCTGAACAGAAAAATGTGATTTACTTTTTCGCTTTCGGAATCCAGAGCAGATGTCGCTTCGTCTAGGAGCAAAACTTTTGGATCTCTAATAAGTGCCCTGGCTATGGCTATTCTTTGCTTCTGACCGCCTGAAAGTTGAGTACCCCTATCGCCCAATTTGGTCTCATAGCCAAGGGGTAAGGATGTAATGAAGTCGTGAGCATTTGCCTTTTTCGCCGCAGTGATTATCTCCCACATCGATACCTCCCTTGTGTTATCACCGTAGGCAATGTTTTCGGCAATTGATCTTGCAAATAGTGTTGGTTCCTGAGAAACTAGGCCTAAATTCATTCTCAATGATGATTGGGGCATAAAGTCGATGCTTGTCTTGTCCAGTTCCTTAAAGTTTGCAAAAAAAAGTAAATCATTAACTAGAGTATTATAAATAATACAATCATTACCTAATTGAAAATTAAATTTTCCTCATTGGAATTCGAACTAGTTGCTACTGTATATACTTCAATTAACGGATTTGTATAATACTTGCCACAGATCCTAAAATAGGATCGTAGAATCTTTCCAATAATTGTACAATTGTGCTCTTCCCGCAACCACTGCCACCGATAATTGCTACTGTTTTTCCGGATGGCACCTCTAGATCTAGGTCATCGAGAATACGTATACCTGGTCTGGTAGGATATTCAAATAGCACTTTTTTGTATTTTACCGAATCGTTAGGAGTCTGGAATCAATTAACAATTTGTTGATTTTTCACTTGTTCTAATGTTTTTTATTTTTATTTTATCGATCTTGGTGTTGGTATTGGACCAAAAGGCGATTGTTAAAGCAAAAAGGATTGTGGTTTTTAATTTAAATTCATTACTTTAGGAAAGAAAAAATACCTCTTCAGTTTTTGAGATGTACATTGGGTCTTGAATTTTGGGCACACGCTCTAGGAGAGCAATGATGTTGGCCGCAGCTTGGAGTCCTCTTTGGACGTTTGGAGCAAATGCTGAAGCATTCGCTACCATGACGGTTCCAATTATGAGTGCTTGGGATACTCTGCAAAGTTAACATTGAAATTGGTTTTTGAAAAAAATTGTTTTCATTTTTAGAAGCATTCGTATTGAATATATAGGTAAGATTAAACTCACTCACTTGAACACACTTGAGTAGTACAAGTGCTCCTCATTTATTAAAATACCCCCATAGTACATGCAGGCAGCGTAAGCAAAATAAACAATTGATCGAGCCATAGCAAAAATAAGACCCTTATATTTACTATTACTTTTAGCAATTTCTAAAGAAGGTTTCAGTGCTTTTATGTAATAAGTGTGACAAGTTTCTTCTAACCCAAGACCAACGACAGTTCGAAAATTACTCACTGCTTCGACTGCCATCTGAAAGAGTCAAAATTAGAATCACTGATTTTTAATTAAAAATATTTTCTGTAGTATTATTAATATTTTGGATTCTATTTTGGGTTCTATTTTGGGTTCTACTTAGTAGCCTACACTATCTACTATTTAGTGTGATTTTCACCTTCGTTGATGCTTCCAAATCCTCATGATGATTGCATGATTCTTTTCTGTACATTAAATTCTGTAGATAGGTGGTGACCAGGATTATGGGGACAAAGAGGGTACCAAGTAATCCCAATCTCCATTCATAGTAAATGGAGAGAGCCACTGACAGTATAATGGTGCTACTGGATTGTATAATGGTTCCAATTCTCTGGCCTGTTGCTCCTTGAACAGCTGCTGCATCTGCAGACAATTTTGAGCAGAGTGCTCCTGTGCCATTTGATGGATTATCAAACCATCCAATCTCCTGGCGAAGCATGGTCTTGAATATCAAACCACGTAATCTCACTGTTAAGCACTCGGCAGCAATTCCAAAGCAATAAATCTGAAATATTTGCAATAATTGGAGAAATTTTTTATTATTATTATTGTATTACACAGAAAGAATGGTGAACCATCTTTCCTATGGTTGTAGCCACCATGAATATGGTGAATACTGTCCTTGATCAGAAACTTATTATTTGCATCAACTTTTAATTATCGAGTTGACTAAATATGAAATCCTGGTTACAATCAGCCAGGAGAACTCTTATTTGAAATAATTTAAACTTCTTAACTGACAGATGAAAACACAAAATGTGCCCAAAATAACAAAAAATAAAAGTTATTCAAATTGTCTAAAATTTGCTACTCTGGGGTTTCCGGGGTTGCTGACAACGAATCTGATAACGGTTTTTTCAAATTCAAAATGGCGGATCCAACATGGCAGAAGAATTCTTAAAAATTGATCTAATTCACTTGAAACTTGTTACACGGGGGTTTTCGGAGTTGCTGATTACGAATCTGATGTCGGTTTTTCAAAATTAAAAATGGCGGATCCAACATGGCAGACGAATTTTTAAAAATTGATCCAATTCACCTGAAATTTTTTACTCGGGGGTTTTTGGGGTCGCTGAATGCGAATCTGATGTCAGTTTTTAAAAATCCAAAATGGCGGATCGAACATGGCGGACGAATTTCTAAAAATTGATGCAATTCACCTGAAATTTGTTACTTGGGGGTTTTTGGGGTCGCTGAATGCGAATCTGATGTCAGTTTTTAAAAATCCAAAATGGCGGATCCAACATGGCAGACGAATTTTTAAAAATTGATCCAATTCACCTGAAATTTGTTACTTGGGGGTTTTTGGGGTCGCTGAATGCGAATCTGATGTCAGTTTTTAAAAATCCAAAATGGCGGATCGAACATGGCGGACGAATTTCTAAAAATTGATGCAATTCACCTGAAATTTGTTACTTGGGGGTTTTCGGGGTTGCTGATTACGAATCTGATGTCGGTTTTTCAAAATTCAAAATTGAATCAAATTTTAGGAATTCATCCAAATTCCTAAAATTTGATTCAATTCACCTGAAATTTGTTACTCGGGGGTTTTCAAGGTTGCTGATTACGAATCTGATGTCGGTTTTTCAAAATTCAAAGTGGCAGATCCAACATGGCGGACGATTTTTTAAGATAGCAAAGATTTTGGTTTTCCGGCAGTCAGGGCAAAGTCCGAAATGGCAAAGATTATTACCATCGGCAGTCAAGGGATTTAAAGATTAAAGTTAAGATTAAAGATTAAGTTAATTAAAGTTCCCTATAGTTACTTTATTAATTACTTAATATTTAATTATAGAAAATTTGTAAATATTTCTACCTGAAGGAAATTGGAAATTGCAATTACAGTCCCAGCTATTAAAAAATATTTGCAGTAAACACTTGTACGTTTCAGAATTTCCTTGGTGTCCGGAATAGAAAGTTCCTGAAATAATAAATTTAAAAATAAATTTAGAAACAAATTTATGAATTAATTTGGGAATAAATTTATAAATTAATTTGGGAATAAATTTATAAATTAATTTGGGAATAAATTTATGAATTAATTTAGAAATCAAGTTATGAATTAATTTAAGAATAAATTTATGTATTAATTTAGAAATAAGTTTTTGAATTAATTTAGGAATAAGTTTAAGAATAAATTTTAGAATAAAATTAAACACTTAAATGGGTGGACGAAAAATATAAGATTACGAATCAAAATACTTACCCCAATGACATCTCCAAATAGAACAGAAAATATTGGAGGTGAACAGCCAACGACAATTGTAGCGATACAAGCAGCCATCAGGTAGGGCCATTCTTGTTTGCTGAGTTTTAAAATTTTAAACGTGGAAATTTCCTTCGCTGGCAGTGCATCCAGATCCTCGTAGGCAATCTATAATTTCGTGCTTTTGTGCAAAATTCATGCACATATCGTAAGTTCGGAAAAGTTAAACGTTGCCAGATTCAATTTACTGTTTTTTTAAAATCAAATCTACTGTGCAGAGTTTAAATATGTATGTCAAAAAAAATTTCATATAATAGAAATATTATAGTAACAGAAACAGAAAATTTTTTATTAAATTTACATCTCCTATTTTTAAAAGGGCTCATATATCATTTAAAAACAATATATGTGTCCTTTTAAGATCCGGAGCATCATCTATATGATTTTTTTTAAAAAAGGAAAAATAGGAATAATTGGAAATAACTCAGAAATGTATTATTACCCTGAAGATATCAATTCTTTTCTATACAACAAAATACATCTTCTGTAAAATTATTTGGCGAACTAATAATTATTTTTTTAATAATTATATTTAATAAATTAGTAAAATGAGACTCAATTTAGTGAAATTATTTTGATCGTACCCTTATAGAAATTGGATGTTATGTTCGGGGCAGAACGTTTTGGTTCATTTTCCAAAATTTTTATCTTACTTATTTTTATTTTTTTGGAACATCTTTCAATTTTTGTCAATTTAGATACCTTTCGGCTGTCTGTGAAATATTTAAAAAAAATCCAGAAACTATAAGGGTAGCAACTTTTCTCTTTTCTTGAATCAAAGATTCTGGCTACGCTTTTTGTTGTCGTTAACTTATTTTTTAATTTAAATTAAATATCGATACATCTTGATTTTGTCATGAAAAGTAAATCTACGGGAAAAAATTGCATCTTGACGAAAATAATTAATTATTACTATACATAAATAATTTTATTCTTTATTTGAATTATATCACGGTAAATCGTTAGGTATTAAAATAACACCAAAATGGATTAAAATAACACTAAATTGGATTATTTTAATCCTTTTTGGTGTTATTTTAATATCTAACGATTTACCGTGATTTTAAAAAAAACAAAAATCAGAAAATAATTAATTATGATTTTTTTTTCATCATAGATTTTATTTCAGAATGTGTGTTTATAAAAATATATCGATATTTTTGAAACTTGTTATCATGAATAAATTACACATATATATAGAGAACTTGGTATTGGTAAAAATAAATAATTCCCGGTTGAATCTCAATTTTCAGACAAAAAGCAAATTATTGCAAGCCGACTATAAATGACTCTGTTTAATTTTACCAATATCAATTTAACTATAGAAGATTTTAACTCTATGGATTTACTTAATAAAATATGAAAATAGAATACATTACATACCTCAGAACTGGAACTCGATTCATCATCGTTTCGTTCGTATTCGTGACGTGTACCGTAATTATTTTTCGATTCCCCCCTACTCGATTCGTTAACTCCTGATCCCTGTTTCGTTTAAAAAATTGTATATTAAATAATTTTCTTTTTAGACACTTTTTTAGATATTGATTTCTTTTTTTGCATCTACCTGAGCTGTGACGAGAGAGTAGTAGTGTCCTTTTAGACTCATTAGACTATTGTGATCCCCCTCTTCCACAACTTGTCCTTTCGATAGGAGAATTATTTTGTCTGCATTTCGTATTGTTGATAGTCTGTGTGCAACAATTATTGTTGTTCTGCCTTTCTTTACCTAAAATAAATAAACGATTTTAATAATTAACTTTAACAATAATAATAATCTTTGTATTTCATTCATTCTTTCATTTCTTTCACTTTAAAATTAGTTTTTGTGTGTGCTTTTATTTATTTTTTTTCTTTAGAAAAAATATTGCTTGACAAATAGAAAATATACTCGTATTTTTCATGATTCATAATAAAATAATATTCGTAACTTGAAAATTTAAAAAAATTGTGATTCACAAACGAACTTTTGATTTTTGTTTTTATAGAAAATTTCATTTGACTGATATAAAGTATGCAAAATTTTTTCCTTTTTATTTATAAAAAAAAATGGAAAATTGTTCATTGTTAAAAATTTAGATTTAAAAGTACGTAATGTATCCTTTCTATGCATAATTTTTTTTCTCAAAATCCACATTGTTTACAAGCTCATTTTTTTCTTTTAAAAAGACAAATATTAGATTCTTCAGTTTCTTAATATTTTTGTAGAAAATTATCATAACGGAATAATTTGCATTAATTCTATTTCTTATTTTACATTGTTTTAATAAAATTCAAAGTTTTTTTTAAATAAAGAAAAAAATGTTTATAAATTATATTTGTCAGTTTGAAAATTTAATTGAAAATGTAAATGAAAATTAAATTGAAAATTTAAAAACTTTTTAGAAAATAAAGAAAAACATTTTATTGAAAAAATTGTTCTGTTAAATTTATTTACGAATTTCATTAATTGTGAAATTATTCGAAAACACTAATTTCTATTTTTAATATTTAAAATATTGAATTATTATTTTTTCATTGGAATTAAGATTTTCAAAAATTTCAAAGTCAAATTTTTTTTGAAATTAATTAACTTTACAAAAATATTTTTGTAAAACATAAAGATAACGATTAATTAACAGTCGATTTCTTCATGTTTTATAACATAATTAAATGCAGATCGAGTATTAAAATCATTTTATATTTTAAAAATATTGTTACTATGTAACTTCTTAAAAATTATTTTCATATTCTAATATTATCTAAAATTTACACTAAAATTCATTTTCAAATACATTTTTACTAGAAAATTCTACGAGAATTCAATTATTTAAATACAAAGGTGAATTATTTATTAAATAATTTAATGTTTCTTAAAATTTAATTCTTATGAAGAATTTTATAAACAATTTTTGTAAATAATTAAATTTTTTTGACAAAATTTAGTAGAAATTACAAAAATAATTACAATTTTTAATAAGGAATTAGATAAAAAAAATTTTCAAAACATAAATTATTTTATGGCTTTAGTTTTTGAAAAAATTCTCTTAAACTTTGAGAAAAATCAAATTTTTGAATATTTTAATTTGAAACCTATTCAAAATAAATTTTTCTATTATTTCAATACAACAGTAAATAATTTACTGAAGAATTCAATGTTTCTTAAAATTGAATTCTTATAAGGAATTTTGAAAATAAAATTTTTATTCAATTATTGCATTCTTTTTGATGAATTTTAATGAAATTTTTAAGAATCATTACATTTTTCGTGGAATTTGCGTAAAATTGTATTTTTTAAATACGAAAGTTAATAATTTATTAAATTTTACTCAAAAACAAAATAATTAAATGATTCTTAAGTTTTAATTCTTCTTATGAAATTTATAAACAAATTTTTAAATAATTAAATTCTTTCGACGAATTTTTATTAAAATTTTAAGAATAATATAAATTTTTCAAGAATTCCATTAAAATTGGACTGAAAATAATTAAAATTCTGCGATTAGTTTTATAATTTATGAAAATAATTGAAGTTCTTAAATAAATTTATTATTTACAAACATTATTGAAGTTCTGAAATAAATTTATTATTTACAAAAATAATTGAATTTCTAAAATAAATTTATCATTTATAAAAATAATAGAAATCATTTTAAAAAATGCATTATTTACTAAATTAATTCAATTTTTGCAATGAAATTTCTAAAAAAAATGTTTATTAATAAAATTCTTTTGCAATTTTTACTTTGTTTATGAAAACAATTAAATGTTTGAGTTGAATTTTATTTTTTTTTTTTAATAATTGAATTTCTTTGGGAGTTTTATTAAAATAGTAGATATGGAAAACGAAATAATATTAAATTTTTTTGTTGAATTAATTAATTTTTGGACAAGATATTTGTTATTTATAAAAATAGTTTTGATTTGGACGGAATTCTTCTTTAAATTTCGAACAGAATTGAACTTTTGTAAAAAGAATTTTATTTCGTTTGAAAATAACTGAATTTCTGCAATCACTTGTAACTTCTCGAAAATTCAATTGTAAAAAATGTTTTCAATTGAAAATTTGTCCATAAAGTCATTATTTCTAATAATTAACTGAATACAATTTATTATATTGATAAATTTAACAAATTTTTATGAAGAACTTGAATTATTTAACATTTTGTAATAATCTTTAAAAATTAAATTTTTTTTACATTTCTAATAAAATTCATTAGTAATTGAAATTTTATACAATTTCAAATGAAAACTTTTGAAGTTGATTTATTTACGAAAATTATAATCGCAACTCTTTTAAAATTGAATTAATTTTGAAATTTTTAAATAATTCATTAAATAATTTCTAAGTAATAATTTTATGATTATTGTTCAAGAATTAGTTATTATTATAATTAATAATTAATTAATATAATTAATATTATAATTATTATAATAATTATTATAATTATAATTGTTATTGTTAATTGTATAATTGTTATAATTATTATTAATTAATTATTATTATTCATTATATTAATTAGTTATTAGAATGAAAGTTTTTTAAATTAAAGTTATTTAAAATTAAATTATTGTTCGAAATAGAAAAAATTGATGGTTTTGTTGTAAACGGAGTCAGGCTTTTTTTCTGTGTTTATTTAAAAAAAAAGTATGTAAGAAATTAGTTAACTAAAAATTGTTGTTAGATAATAATAGCTGTAAGTTATTTTTTAATTATTGATTTCACTATGACATTTAACTTATTAATTATTGTGATTCTATATATTTAAATTAAAACGTGGAAAATAAGAAAATTTAAGAAATTATTTTATTTCTCGACCCCAAAAGTGAATGAAAAATTCTACCAATCACCTTATTTAATGCGTCTTGAACTTTGAATTCACTTCGATTGTCAAGCGCGGAAGTTGCTTCGTCAAGTAGTAAAATCTTCGGATCTCGAATTAATGCTCTTGCTATTGCGATCCTTTGCTTTTGTCCTCCGGAAATTTTCGCCCCCTTTTCACCTACGAGTGTGTCGTATTGCTTTAAAAGTGATAGAAATTTCTCACATTATTATAATAAATTACATGAGCAATTAGAGCAAACTATCGAAAGTAATTATTCAAATTTATCATTAATATTAAAAATAAATTAAATTTTTTTCAATCCAAAATAAATTGAAAATTTTTTTTTAATGTAAAACAAATTAATATTTTTTTAAATTATAAATAAATTAAATTTTTTTTAATTAAAAATAAATTAACATTTTTTTTAAGGGCATTTGAACCACTATGACGTCACAATGTGTGAAAAGGATGAGTTTTAAAATTGTGACGTCATAATGGTTCAAATGCCCTTAATTATAAATAAATTAAATTTTTTTAATTAAAAATAAATTAACATTTTTTTAATTATAAATAAATTAACATTTTTTTTAATTATAAATAAATTAACATTTTTTTTAATTAAAAATAAATAAAAAATTTTTTTTTAATTGAAATTAAGTAACAATTTTTTTTTAAATTGAAAATAAACAGTTTTGTACTTAAAGGTTTTAGAAAATTAATTACTCTGCAAGGAGGTATCAGTTTAGAACTAATTCTCATAGCATGGGGATGTTTAGGATACCCGGATGCTGTTAGGAAAGTATTTGGACTAATGGTTTCATTTTCAGCAGGTGGAATCTAATTTTACTTTTTTTTTAACAGTTGGAGGCATAATTACGTTTGGTAATTTCATAATGAAATCGTGAGCGTTTGCTGCCTTAGCTGCAGATACAATTTGCTCCATAGTTGCCTCCATTAAACCGTATCGAATATTTTCTGCAATTGTAGTGTCGAACAGTGTTGGTTCTTGTCCGACGATTCCAAGTTGACTCCTCAGCCACTTGATGTTTAATTTTTGAATATCGGTCCCGTCTATTAAAATCTGAGATTCTTTCATTATATTAACAATCTCTTCAACTATCAGACATTACGAAAAATATCAAAATGCAATTTTTGAATTATTTTTTTTGAAATTTTATTTCCATACCTTTCCTTCCTTTACATCGTAGAACCTTTGGATCAGTTGAACACATGTTGACTTTCCACAACCGGAATTCCCAACTATCGCCACTGTTTCACCTTTATTAACGGTAAAATTCAAGTCCTGCAGTACCTGCAATCGAGAATTTTTTTTTTTTGTATCAAATTTGCATTTACTGTTTAGTTTATCAAACGTGTATCAGATTTTAAAAATAATTAGTACAATTTTGACCTAAAATGTGTCACCTGAACTAATGGTCTCGAAGGATATTTGAAAGCGACATTTTTGAATTGAATCTTTCCCTGAAGATCCGGCAATTGTAAACCATCTCTAGATGAACTGTCAATGGATGATTTTTGTTTGATGACAGAGAGAATTTTCGAAGCAGCAGCTCTGGATATGGCGAATGCGTCGATAAAATTGGCAGCAATGTGCATGTTAACGGTTGCCATCATTATACTAAAAAAAATCTGAAAAAGATTCATTACATTTCTAACTAGATCCACAACAACTAATTCCATAGTTCTGATAAGTTAACTCTAGGGTAGAAGCACCAATTTTGGCAACTAGTTAATAATTATTGTAATCATTAAGTGTCACGCTCCGAAGAAAGGTAAAAAATTTGAGGTTATGTTTTTAATTTTTCAAGTGAAAGTACGTAAAGAAAATCAATTATTAATTAAAAATTCATTCATTCACATATAATTCAATAATTATATTCAAAATATTCAATAAAAATTGGTTTCAAATTCAAATAGATAAAAATAAACATTTAATCAAGAGAAGTATAACACGACCCTAACCTAAAATTTGTTTGCTTCTTAGGTACCTTTCTTCGGAGCGCGTCACGTTTATAGTTTATTTATGTATTTTACTTAAGAAAATACTTAAAAACCTATAATACTATATTATTCTATTAAGAAATATTAATTACAGTAAATAATTAAATGGAAATTTTATAAAAATCGCCATAACTGGCACAGTGGCCACAAACGGTACCTCTACCCTGTGACAAACTTATTGTCATCAAAATCTTTTTTTTTAATAATTTCTAATTACCGTTGCCATTGATTTTGGTGTATAAGTTTGTTCCTCCTCGGAGAGGAATCTTTCGTCGAGAATGAAATTCACACCATTCCAAAATGAGACGGAATATGTGGCGTAAATGAAAAACCAAAATACACTCGTACCAATGGCAATGAAAATGACCCTTTTAGTATTGTGCTTATAGATTTGGGATAAATTTTTTGTGTACATGTTGAATTCACTTTTTTCCCCTCCAAAAGCATAAACAGTACGAATTGCACTTAATGCCTCTTCTGCTATTGATCCAGCAGCTCCATAAACTTCCATTTCCTCTTTCGCTGAATTAGACGCTGTCTGCGTAAATACAATGTTTTATTCGTTTTTTAAAAAGAAATGTGATAGTTAGAAATATTTATTAAAAAAGTAAGAAAAAAATAGTCTAAAAACAAATAAAAATAGAAAATGGTTGGCATAGTCTACTTCGATTGAAATGGTTACCAACTAGTACATTACTTTATGAAATACTTAATGTCTTAGAAGAAAATTAATTTAATGAAAGTTTTCTATTTTGTCGAATTTAATTGTGATTAATTCTGAATCTTATATTTGATCTAATTGTGATTAATTCTGAATAAATTTAGTTTAATTGTGAACTAACAGTAATTAGCTAGCGGTTCATTTTTCACTAATTTTTTTTAAAAGAATTGAAATTTTAAATTAGAATTTCAAAAATAATTGAATGACAAAATTTTAAAAACAAATTTCTTTTTATAAAAATAAAATATGAATTGCAAAATATACCTATAGTATTACCATAATTATAATAGTAATATTCTAAAATATAGGGAATTTAGGGAAAAATCAAGAATTTTTATTAAAAGTACATAAAAAAATTAAATTTTTAGTATTTATAGTAATAAAATTCTAAATTTTTGTGACATTCCCGTTTGACTCGTAAACTATAAAATTACCGCGAATTCTAATACAAAACTATCAATTTCTTCTATTTCGAACAATAATTTAATTTTAAATAACTCTAATTTTAAAAAATTTCATTCTAAATTATTAATTCTTGATCAACAATCATAAAATTATTACTTAGAAATTATTTAATGAATTACTTAATTATTTCAAAATTAATTCAATTTTAAAAGAGTTCGGATTTTTGTCAATTTTTTTGTCAATTTTCGTAAATAAATCAAAAGGTTTTCAAAAGGTTTTCATTTGAATTTTTATAAAATATTTCAAGTTTCAATGAATTGAATTAGAAATGTATGAAAAAAAATTAATTTTTAATGATTATTACAAAATGTTAAATAATTCAAGTTCTTCATAAAAATTTGTTAAAATTATCAATATAATAAATTGTATTTAGTTAATTATTAAAAATAATAATTTTATGGACAAAATCTCAATTGAAAACATTTTTTACAATTGAATTTTCGAGAAGTTACAAGTGATTGCAGAAAATCAGTTATTTTCAATCGTAATAAAATTCTTCTTACAAAAGTTCAATTCTGTTCGAAATTTGAAGAAAAATTCCTGTCAAAATCATAACTATCCTTAAAAGTAACAAATATCTTCTCCAAAATTCACAAAAAAAAAAATGTCCTTATTTCGTTTTCAATATCTTTTATTTTAATAAATTTTGCAAAAGAATTCAATTATTAAAAAAATAAGTAAAATTGAACTTAAATATTTAATTAATTTCATAAACAAAATAAAAATTGCAAAGAAATTTAATTAATAAACATCTTTTTTAAAATTTCATCGCAAAAATTGAATTAATTTAATAAATAATGCATTTTTTAAAATGATGTCTATTATTTTTATAAATAATAAATTTATTTTAGAATTTCTATTATTTTTGTAAATAATAAATTTATTTCAGAAATTCAATTATTTTCATAAATTATAAAACTAATCGCAGAATTTTAATTATTTTTAGTCCAATTTTAATAGAATTCTTGAAAAAATTTATATTATTCTTAAAATTTTATTAAAATTCGTCGAAAGAATTCAATTATTTAGAAATTTGTTGATAAAATTCATAAGTAGAATTAAATCTTGAAAATAATTCAATTATTTTGTTTTTGAGTAAAATGTAATAAATTATTAACTTTAGTATTTAAAAAATACAATTTTACCCAAATTCCTAAGAAAAAGTAATGATTCTTAAAAATTTCATTAAAATTGATCAAAAAGAATGCAATAATTAAATAAAAATTTTATTTGCAAAATTCTTTATAAAAATTCAATTCTAAGAAACATTCAATTCTTTAGTAAATTATTTACTGTTGTATTGAAATAACAGAAAAATTTATTTTGAAAAGGTTTAAAATTAAAATATTGAAAAATTTGATTTTTTTCAAAGTTTAAGAGAATTTTTCAAAAAACTAAAGCTATAAAATAGTTTATGTTTTGAAAATTTTTTTTATTTAATTCCTTATGAAAAATTGTAATTATTTTTGAAATTTCTATTAAATTTTGTCAAAAAAATTAAATTATTCACAAAAATTGATTATAAAATTCTTCATAAGAATTAAATTTTAAGAAACATTAAATTATTTAATAAATAATTCACCTTTGTATTTAAATAATTGAATTAATTAATTGAATAATTATTTTAGAATAATTTTCTAGTAAAAATGTATTTGAAAATGAATTTTAGTGTAAATTTTAGATAATATTAAAATATGAAAATAATTTCTAAGAAGTTACGCAGTAACATAATATTTTAAAAGTTTAAAATAGTGATTTTAACACTCGATCCACTGTTAATTATATTATAAAACATGAAGAAATCGATTGTTAACTAATCGTTAGCTTTATGTTTTATTACAACATTTTTAAAGTTGGTGAATTTAAAAAGAAATTTGACTTTGAAATTTTTGAAAATCTTTATTTAATTGAAAAAATAATAATTCAATATTTTAAATATTTAAAAAAGAAATGATTGTTTTCGTATTATTTTAAAATTAATGAAATTCGTCAATAAATTGAACAGAACGATTTTTTTCTATAAAATGTTTTTCTTTATTTTCGAAAAATTTTTTAAATTTTCAATTTAATTTTCATTTAAATTTTCATTTAAATTTTCATTTAAATTTTTATTTAAATTTTTATTTAAATTTTCATTTCAATTTTCAATTAAATTTTCTAATTAAGAAATATAATTTATAAACATTTTTTTCTTTTATTTTTAAAAAACTTTGAATTTTATTGAAATAATGGAAATTAAGAAATAGAATTAATGCAAATTATTTCTTTATGAAAATGTTCTACAAAAATATTATGAAACGGTAATATCTACTATTTGTCTTTTCAAAAGAAAAAATGAGTTTGTAAACAATTTGTTTTTGAGAAACAAGAATTGAAATGGTATATTATGTACTTTTAAATATAAATTTTGAAAAATAACCAATTTTCTAATATTTATAAATAAAATAAAAATAAAAAGGAGAATAATTTGCATAAGCCCTTCAATTTAAAATTTATTTGTTCCTTAGATGGATGTGGTGCTCAATAAAAATTAAGATCACAAATCAAAATCGATTTCAAAATGAAGTAAACCGTTAAAAAAATTCCATATATTGCTTTTCTTTAAAGAACTTTAAATATTTAGTTCTAAAAATTGAAATTTTAATTAGAATTCTAATTTAGAATTATTTCAGCAGAAATTCACATTATTTTGTTATTTACCTTTGCTGTTTTGAACATGATTAAAATCATAACAGGAAATGGACTAATACAAATGAGTGCAAGTTTCCATCCGGAATGAAAAGCGACTGCCAAACAACCAAGAACTGCGAATGAATTGTGTATAAACATCACCCATTTCTCTCCAATTCCATCTTCGAATTTCATTATGTCCCTGTTTTTTGTCAAAACAGACGATATTGAAATTAATTGTTAAACACTAATTATTTAAAAATAAAAAAAATTTTTTAAAAATTGTTTCCTAGATGACAAACTATACGATTTTTAATTCAAGGTATATTTTCATAAAAGATTCTTTAAATGAGATTTTAAATGAGATAAGTTTAGAAAAGCCTTGACAAAGAGTATAATTTAGTAGCGTACGTAGTGCAGGCTGATGTTTTTAATTTTAAATTACTTCTCACTGGTCAATTAGAATTAAAATAAAAAATTCCAACAGTGATTAATTATTAATAAAAATATTATTAACTTACTCAGTGAGTCGGGACGATAGTTCACCGCTGTTAATCACATCGTACCAACTGATATCTTGATGTAAGATACTTTTAAAAAATTTTTTTCTAACTCGAAAAATTTGATTTTGCGCTGTATAATTAAATAAACAGATATTCGTGAATGACAAAACAAACATAAGACATCCAATAATTGATGTTCCATAGGCATAAGTAGTAACACTGTCCATAATGTCTGAGTCATTTTCCACTGACATATCGAAAGCTTTCATCATTTCTGCTTTTACCATTGAACCCACTAATTCTCCAAACATCAGAACATTCCAGGACACTAATAATCCAGTTATAGTGGCGCATAATGTTGACGCAAACATTAAAAATATTTCCCACTTTGTTGCAAAGTATAACTGAAAATTTAGTTTTCTAACATCATTTTTTGATTGCATTTAATAATTCATCATTAATTTAAATATTTTTTGAAAATATTTTTTAAAATTTTATTATTTTTTAAATTATTGAACACAAAGAAGTGTTTGAATTAATTTTGTTTGTTAAAATAGTTACAAGGGAAACGGATAATCATCCTTAAGTTAATTAGTCCAATTATTTAGAAATATTAACAAGATTTTAATTCTTTAAATAGTAAAATTTTTTAAATACTACAATGTCTACAGTAATTTAAATTTCGTTTACCGTAAAATAAATATAGTTAAAAAAAATTACAATATCTTTTAATACCTACTGCATACAATTAAAATGTTTGTGTCAGTAATATTTTACTTGTAATAGTTTTTGTAGCGTAAAATTGTCAGGAAGTTTGTATTTTTTCTAGTTAAGTTAAAAAATTTTAACTTTTAAATTTTAACTTAAATTATTAAAAAAAAAAAAAATAAATAAATAAACAAAATTTCTTATAATCAGTTTTTCTTCTATAACAAATTCAAAGTTAATATGCCTAAGAACATTTAAAAATAAACGCAGTGCTATAAAATGTGTGACAGCTAAATAAAAGATTATCTTTCTTTTAATACCTCACTTGCTTTGCTTTTTTAAAATATTGAAAAAATGTTTTTTTCAATTTCAACAAAATTGGTATCTAAAAAAATTTTTTCTCTTCCACACACTCTATTGATATTTTATATTCAAACTAATCTCTAAAGTAATAAAATGGAAAAAACTATTCACTAAGCACAAAATAGTTCCACAGCAGAAGATATTTTTCTAACACTTACAAATTGTTTACTAATTTAATTTTTAATTAATCGTCTTTAATTTTGAAAAATTCCATAAAAATTCAATATCAACAAATATTTATTAGTTTTATTTGATTAGTTATTAGTACTTTATTAGTTAGGTTAAATTTTTAACACTAAATAATTTTACGAATTCGAAAAGATCGAAAATATATTTAAAAAAAAATTTATCAGTTTCGTGAAAGAATTATTCAGAAAAAGTCACTCACTAAATTTTTAACAGGACTCAAAATTGCACGAATTTTTTCATTAACAACACATTTCTTGTCGCGAATAAACATTTTAATTAAGGACATATCAATTTTGAGAAAGAAATATGAGAAGATTTTCAGTTAAGCAAATATATGTAGACTAATATAATAGACGAAAAGGATATCCTGCGCGCGAATGTCTGACTACAGTCCAGTTGCTGATTGTTGTTTATATAACTCGTCAGAATTACGCTTTGAAGTGTTCGAACATAAGTACGTGAATAATCACTCTTTTTCTTTTAAACTATCGTTTTGTTAAAAAACATAAAAATTCATCTATGTGCACGTTTTTTTTTTAAAGTGATGCAAGTTTTTGTAATATCCATAGATAAAATCCGTATTTCCAATATACATGTATATATGGCATTCAATGTATTCAACAATAAATCCTATAATACACTAATGCTTTGTAAAAACTGTGATAAATAATAAAGACAATTGATAAACAAAGCGTATATATTTTTTAAAAGACAAATTGTTAAAGAAAAAATTTTGAATACGTAAATTTCTGGAAAATTTTATTTATATAAATGTTTAAAAATTTCGATTGTGTAAATTACAAATACTTTTTTGAATAAGCATATTAAGAAACAGGACTTACCACCTTGTTTCTATCTTTAGAAATAGAATTCGATTGTGCAAATTACAAATAATTTTCATTTCTATAAAAATTAAGAAGCAGGACTTACTACCTTGATTCTTTAAGAATTCTTTAAGAATAGAATTCGATTGTGTTAATTACAAATAATTTTTTTCTAAATTAAGAATCAAGACTTATCATATTGATTGCTTCTTTAAACATAAAATTCGATTGTGTAAATTACAAATACTTTTTTCTAAATAAAATAAAAAAATAAGACTTACCAGCTTGATTTCTTCTTTAAACATAAAATTCGATTGTGTAAATTACAAATACCTTTTTTCTAAATAATATAAAAAAATAAGACTTACCACCTTGATTTCTTCTGAAGAATAAAATTCGATTGTGTAAATTACAAATATTTTTTAAATCCTAAAACGAGACTAACTCACCCATTTTGATTCTTTCCTATGAATAAAATTCGATTGTGTAAATTACAAATACTTTTTTCTAAATAAAATAAAAAAATAAGACTTACCACCTTGATTTCTCCGGAAGAATAAAATTCGATTGTGTAAATTACAAATATTTTTTAAATCCTAAAACGAGACTAACTTACCCATTTTGATTCTTGCCTATGAATAAAATTCGATTGTGTAAATTACAAATACTTTTTTTCTAAATAAATTAACAATTAAGACTTACCACATTGATTCCTTCTTTAAGTATAAAATTCGATTGTATAAATTACAAATTATTTTTACTTCTAAATAAAATAAAAAATCAAGACTTACCACATTGATTCCTTTGATTTATTCTCCCTCCTGAAGAATAAAATTCAATTGTGTAAATTACAAATATTTTTTAAATCTTAATATAAGAATAACTTACCCACTTTGATTCTTTCCTATGAATGAAATTCGATTGTATAAATTACAAATACTTTTTTTCTAAATAAATTAACAGTTAGGACTTACCACTTTAATTCTAACCTCAAAAAGACAAATCGATTATGAATGTTACAAATATTATAAAAACAATTGATAAATCAGAATTTCTAATACTTTAATTCGTCAAAATTAAAAATGTCATCAAAACGAAACAAAATTATTTTTGAGATAAAACCAAAATTTTACGAGAAAAAAAAATGTTGATAGACGGTACAAAAATGTCAACCGTCGATAGAAAGATTTGAAGTAAAAAAAAGTATGTAAATGTATAAGAAATCAAAGTATTGAATGTATCAGAGTCAACGAACTGAAAATCACAATAAGACATACGACACGTGAGGGAAAACGAAGTCAAGAGCGTAAAGGTTAGAATACTATGACAATTGTTCTCAAAATCTAAAAATATGACAAATTTTGAATTTATACGACATCAAAGGCGTTTTTCTTTGAGTCGTCTTTGTTTCACCATAAAGTGGATTATTAATATTTTATTGAAGAAGAAAACAATTTTCGCGTTTCAAACCTCTGAGACCGATGCATTAAGAACTGTAATGCGTCATTAATTAAGATACGCGACTTTCCTTGAGTCATTACCTCTAACTGTCTTGAAGTGAGTAAGATGCTATCGTCAACAGAATCGATCATAATCACTATCGATTTATCGAAGTCTCTTCTTGTTTTGACAATTATCCGCTTTGCATCTGTTAATAATATCATTATAGCAATTACGTCGAATTTTAAACATATATAAGAAAAAAATAGGAATTTAAGTAGGAAAATAAATTCATTTTAATCGATAAAAAGTTTTGTTTGTGCTAAAACAGAAGCAGAATTACTAACCTCAAAAGAGCGTTAATATTTGAAAGTTTGAAAGTGAATTATTGACCCGATATTTAAGGTTATGTTGACTGGAAAAATGACAATTTTTCACCGCAAACGTTTTAAAAACAAAAAAGGTCCGAAATTCTTGTTTTAGAATTCAATTTCGTTTACGTTTTGTATACAACATTTGTGACTGGATAATATTAAATTTTATTTACGTAGTGATTTTCGAGTTGTCAGTATTTCCAGCAAACATTGAAATAGCAAAGTAAGCCACTGAGTTCTCCACCTAGATCCCACTAATAGTGGAAGTCTCGTCGTGACTAACCGCAGTTTAGAAACAAACTTTTCCCCTGGCTATTACAATTAAATTGTGATTTTAGATACTAAGTTGAATAATACAGAATTACCAGAAATAACAAAACGAATTTAATTAAGAAAATGTTTGCTTCTGCTACTCTAGTTTTAAAACTAATTTGCAATCTACACAATCGATTCTTGATTAAAATGTTGACATTTCTCTGGACCTTTGACGATTTTATTATGTCCTTAATTTTTTAGTTTTAATTTACGTTAAAAGTAGTTTGCAATTTACACAATCGATTCTTGATTAAATATAAAATGTTGACATTCCCCTGGACCTTTGACGATTTTATTATGTCCTTAATTTTTTAGTTTTAATTTACGTTAAAAAGAAATTTGTAATTTACACAATCGAATCTAATATACAAAGAAGAAGTTTAATGGAAAAAGTTATAAAGACTCGAGTAAAGACAGGACATTTTAATTTCATTTCTATGTTTAATTTACTTTACCATCGAAGTGATAGCGAAAATCCGTAATCTTTACTCAAGCCCTTATAGTAGACGAAGTTTAAAGCCAGGCGATAGTTATGTAGGATAAAGAATGTTCTGGCGAACGTTTCTAGTTTAAATGGGTCGACCTAGAAAAAAGCAATCATCCCCCACATAATCTTCGACTACAATCTGTCTTGGTGTATCTACTGACAAATCTTCCTTTCGTGAAATAATAAAAAATAGGGTTTTATTTCTTTCACGAATGATTATAATGTGGTATCTTGAAAACTTCAATCGAGATCCTGTGCTAAATAGTGCCATACGTGGTCACCTTTGTATTATGTTATTTGTTAATTATTTATAGTTATTAGAATTTGTTAATTATTTGTAGTTATTACAATTTGTTAATTATTTGTAGTTATTACAATTTGTTATTAACTTGTTATTACAGTTTGTTATTGGTTATTGAAAATACGTTACGATGGTGTAAAAATTACAAGAAGATGGTTGTGGATTAAAATCGATATTAATTCCCATTTCCCTTCATCAATTTTATTTCACCTAATATCACAATTATTATTTACAGTTGAATATAAATTATTATTCATGTTAAAGTCGAAATAAAGTATTATAAAAATATACTAAATAATATTATCTTCTTTTATTTTGTAGACACAGAAGATCGTAATAAAAACCCTTCTTTGCAATGAGCTCTTTATGAGTACCACATTCAGCAACTATTCCACTATTAATAACGCATATTTTGTCAGCGTTTTCAACCGTCGAGAGTCTATGAGCAATTAGTATACACGTCCTGCCTTCTTTTGCTTCATCCAATGCTGCTTGCACAATCTGAAATAAACAAAAATTTAAAAAAAATTAACTTATGGATAAACTTATGTCAACTTATAATTAAAATTAATTCCGAAAAAAATTTTCAAAGTGCAAGGTGTTACCTTTTCACTTTCAGTATCCAAAGCAGATGTTGCTTCGTCCAGGAGCAAAACTTTTGGATTTCTAATAAGTGCTCTGGCAATTGCAATCCTTTGCTTTTGACCCCCTGAAAGTTGTGTTCCTCTGTCTCCTAATTTCGTTTCGTATCCCAGAGGTAAGGATGATACAAAATTGTGAATGTTCGCCTTCTTGGCTGCTTCTATAATTTCTGCCAAGGGCACTTGTCGTGTATTATCTCCATAGGCAATGTTTTCTGCAATTGTTCTTGCAAAAAGAACCGGTTCTTGAGAAACCAAACCCATTTGCATTCTCAGGGATGATTGTTTTAAAAAAGAAATATCTCTCCCATCGTATGCCTGTTAGTTTTCGAAATATATTCAAATAAAAATTAACCGTCGAATGAAAATAGATTTCAATAGTTTACGTTTTTAAATCTACGTAAATGATAGTTGACGTCATTCTAAGTGCGAAGTACAATTTTTAAATAAAGTTTTTTTTTTGTAAAAGAATAAAGAGTGTGTGACATAAAACAACTTATTTATCTTCCTACGAAATTCGGAAGCACACATTGTTCTACGTCTTTCTATTATTTCCTTACAAAAAAGTTTTGAAAGAAAATGAATTAATTACCATTAAAAAAGATACTGTTAATAAATTCATTTGATCATCAATGCATTCAACACTGTTCTGTACAAAAATTTTCCTTTTTAATATTTATCTAAAATAATATTTACCACAACTCCTGAAAAAGGATCGTAAAATCTTTCGAGTAATTGAATAAGAGTACTTTTTCCACAACCACTACTGCCAATCAATGCAAGCGTCTTTCCTGAAGATACCAATAAATTCAAACTATTTAAAACTCTAGTACCTGGCCTCGTTGGATACTCAAATACAACGTCTTCATATTGAACAATTCCTTCTGAATTCTAAAAAGAAAGTTATAAACGAAAAATTAAATTCAGCCGAACAGAATAATTTTCCACTTTTCAATTAAAAAGTTTGCTTACTCTTAGATAAACTATTCTGATGTTTTGAAAACATTAACTGGACGTAAAAAGTTATAAAATACAGGAAAATATTTTAGTTAATATACCTCTGGAATTTCTTCAGCATTTTGCGAATCCCGAACTTTTGGCACTCGTTCTAATAGGGAAATTATATTTGCAGCAGCGAGTAATCCTTTCTGAACATTTGGAGCAAAGGCAGAGGCATTTGCGACCATTACAGTTCCCATTATGAGAGCCTGAGATACCCTGGGAATTTAAATTTTTGAAGAAAATTATTCTTTTCATTCAGAAGAATGCCTATGTGACAATCAATGATTGGGTAGAAAAGACTATTAATTTTTGAAAACAATTAAACTAGAGACATGCTGATGTCTCGTGAGGTCAACATAGAGAATCGATTGTGTAAATTACAAACTACTTTTTAATCTAAATTATACAACTCACTTGAAGACATTTGCATAGTAGAGATCACTATGCTTTATCAAATATCCCCCATAGTACATGCAGGTAGCGTAAGCAAAGTATATAATGGAACGTGCCAATCCAAAAACTAAACCCCTATAATGAGTATTTCTTTTAGCCACATCAAGTGATGGCTCCATGGCATGGAGGTATGCCTTATACATATTGTCCTCTATCCCCAATCCTACAACTGTTCGTATATTACTAACAGCATCAACTGCAATCTACAACAAAAAAAAATTACCAAATATCCACACTGGAACACTTGAAAATATGACCAAACTCGACTTGAAAGTTAAATCCCACCTTTGTTGACGTTTGTAAACTCTGATGATAATTGAACGTTTCATTTGCATAGAGCTTCCCCTGCAGATAAGTAACGACCAGAATAAATGGAATGAATGACATTCCTACTAATCCCAGTCTCCATTCGTAATAAACAGAGAGGATAATGGAGAGAACGATGGTGCTAATTGATTGAAAAGTTAATCCGATTCTTTGTCCAGACGCTCCCTGAACAGAAGCTGCTTCCGTTGAAAGTTTAGAGCACAAAGCTCCCGTTCCATTCGCTGCTTGATCGAACCATCCGACTTCTTGCTTTAATATGGCTTCAAATGTTAAACCCCTTAACCTCATTGTCAAACATTCACTTGATATGCTGAACAAAAAAATCTACCATGCATTTTAATTAAACAATTCGATCATTAATTTATGTTCATTACAATGTTTTTTGAATAAAAAATTTTAATTCCAATGTAATTTAATTTTATACCTTTGAATAGTATTACCTGAGCGAAATTTGATAAACCGATCACTACTCCAGCTAATACAAATAATGCGCAATAGATGTTTGTCTTTCTTCGAACTTCATCAGCATCTGGACCTGAAAGAACCTAAAAATACTTATGTATTTTTAATTATTTAGATGTCGTTTAATCGTAGCTACGATTTTTACTTACCCCAATAACATCTCCGAATAGGATGGAAAACAATGGCATTGAGCATCCAACAATTATCGAAGTTAGACAAGCTGGGAGAATGTAGGGCCACTCTTGTTTGTTCAACTCCAGAATCTTCATAATCGAAATCTTTCTAGCTGAATCAGTTGAATCTTGTTTCAATTTCTACAGAAAGAATCTTTCATGTCATGTCATTCAATATTGTGACAGGAAATTATTTTGGTCCGAATGTTACAAAATTTATCCTTGTCGTCTATTAATTGGAAGATCAGGGTAAATTTTGTATCGATAATGTCCTGAGTATTGTCATGGGATTTGGCGCGTGCGTTAAAGGAATACCATGCTCGAGTTAACGATTGACGATATTCCTGGATCGACCGTCGTCTTGATCACATTGATTTATAAAATTATATTGACGACTTATTGTAATGTAAAGTGTGTGTGAAGGTACCTATCAGCGAAGGAGAGTTTGGGCGTCATCTGTATTGTAAGTCTGTCCAATTATTAAATCTCCTTAGTCGACAAACGCTTGATTTTATTGGCTTCACCCATTTTACCCCCCTTGAGATTCTCATTATTTAAAGTTAATTTAATTGTTTATTTTATTTACTGTCGACTGGCGCCCGCGGTTTTATATATTTTGTTAATTATAAATTCTATTTTGAACCCTCACGGCAATTGAACCCGGCTGCGTGAGGTGAAGAATCTTAGTTGAACATTTTAATAAATTTGATTTTTGATAACAAAAGATTCTGTTTCAATAGCATTTTTAGTTTTAAGATTGAATACTACCTTAGAGTTCACATCAAGTGGATCATCATCTTCGTCAATATCATCATTATAATTGATTTTGTTCACGTCACCATTGCTTGACTCGGAAAAATCGGACACCTAAATTCAAAAGAGAAAATATTGTTCAATCAAGAATTGAGGCTTAAAATTTTGTGTTCGTACCTGAGCTGTGACTAGGGAATAATAATGACTCTGTAAAGACATTAGGTAATCGTGGGTCCCTTCCTCGACAGCTTTACCATCGGAGAGGACAATAATCTTATCTGCTCCTCGTATGGTAGTTAGTCTGTGAGCTACTATGATTGTAGTTCTTCCTCGATTAGCCTATGATTTTTTAAATCATCTCTTTAACTCATTGTTTAAAAATTCATTTAATTTCATTCATTAATTCATTTTATTTCATTCATTATTTCATTTTGTATTCCTAATGAAGATTTGTGTAGTAACTAATATCGTAAAGTGTTTACCCTGTCTAAAGCTGCTTGTACTTTTGCTTCACTTCGGGTATCTAAAGCTGAAGTAGCCTCGTCCAGTAGTAGAATACTTGGATCACGTACTATTGCTCTGGCGATGGCAATTCTCTGTTTCTGCCCACCGGAAATTTGGGCCCCTCTCTCACCCACAAGGGTATCATATTTCTGAAAGAAAAAAATGGAAATGAAATAAAAAATCTATTAAGGATCATGTTGGGTAGAACAAAAGAGATTGGAGCTACGGTTAAGGTGCAGTTGGAGGATCGAAATGTGACATTTGGGAATTTGTTGCTTTAGTGATTTATGTATTTTAATAATGGTTTCAATATGCCTCCAGGAGTCCACGTTTTGAACCATGGTAGACACCATGTTATCGACGTTGATTTCAAAGCCAACTGCCGCAAACATAGCCATTCTATCATGCTCTAAGAATCCTCTACAATTGGAATCAGAGTGAAAGAGTAGATCCAGATGTCTTCAGGGGTATTGATACAAAATTAGAACTATGTAGAATCAATTGAGGATTTAAATGAGGACCGAATTTGAAACTGTTATTTATGTTTCAAAATTATTCATAGAGTCGTAGAACCAAGAAGTGATACCCCCTTCAGTGGGAGGTCGAGGTAATTACTTTGTCTAGCAAAAACAGAGAATGCAGTCTAGATTTCCTTCAAATTGTTCCCGGACCAGCCAAACAGAAAGGTTTGGAGTCTAGGCCTCGATGTAAATTAGCTAAAATACTCTTCAGCCTAGAAGGGATCAAATTATTGATTTGACGTTGATGTCGAAGTAATGCAGTTTTTGAAAAAATAGAAATATTCCTTGTGGTAGAAATAATCTTCTTGAATGAATTTGACTAGGACGAGACTCGAAGAACAAACTTGGTACTTGAGCAGACCTTTTGGACTGGAGTCGATAAACTGAATGACAGTACACAACTGGTTGACTTGATTGCTAATGCTGGAATCTCGTATGTCTCCTAAATGTACGAAGGCATGCTTCTCTCTGATGAGAATTTTTGCGTAATCGTCATCGTAACCATGAGACCATTCGTCTTTGGTCCAATGACACACGAATTTATAATTCTTTTAACGACCGATGGTCACTGCAGCAATTAGGCCACGTCTAGCGTGGAAAATCGTGAATTAGGAAAAGAATCGGAATCGGCATATTTAACGAAAAGTAAGAAAACGATTTGGATCGTTACTATCCATTAGGAAACGGATTCGGGATTTGGGAATCATCCTGAAATTCAAGAGATGATAGAAATACGATAAGTGACAAGATAAGAGAAGAGAATAGGTGTTTTAATAAAACTGGGACTCAAATGTTTCTTTATGTTCGTCATCGATTTGTACTCACGTTCGGTAATCTCATTATGAAGTCATGAGCATTCGCCTCCTTTGCCGCGGCGACGATTTGCTCCGTAGTTGCATCAACATTTCCGTATCGAATATTTTCCGCCACCGTTGTATCGAAAAGAACCGGTTCCTGACCCACAATTCCCAAGTGGCTTCGAAACCACTTAGGATTTAGGTCCTTTAAATCGTACCCTCCAATTCGAATCTGTCGAAACATGGATTTTTAGTTAGCTTTACTTTTCGACTAAAATCTAAATTATGATCGTAACCACCTTTCCTTCAGATGGATCGTAAAACCGTTGAATAAGTTGGATACAAGTAGATTTCCCACACCCGGAACTTCCGACTAATGCCACCGTTTGTCCCTTATTCACCGTAAAACTCAAGTTCTTAAGGACCTTAAAATCGAAAAGAGGTATTTTTATTTATCCTACCATCAAAATGAGAATTGTTTGACTCTTACCTTTACTTCCTTTCTTGAAGGGTACTCGAAGGAAACGTTTTTAAATTCAATAACACCTTGGATATCGGTTGGCTTCAAGCCTTCAGACGACATGGAATCAATTAATGGCTTTCGTTCGATGATGGAGAAAACATTAGCAGCCGCAGCTTTGGAGATACCGAAAGCCTCCATAAAGGGCGAGGAAGCTCCCATGTTAATACTGCCCATCATGACGCTGAAGAATACCTTTATTTAGAAGTTGATGATTTGAAAACATCGCAGTTGTACTATTCAGCTGGGGAATGGGAATTTTTAGGTTACTCACTATCACCATAGTTGATGCCGTGTAGGTTTGTTCGTGTAGGGGCAGATTTCTGTACTTAAGAATCAAGGTGACGCCGTACCAGAAAGAAAGGGCGTAACTGGCATAAATAAATAGCCAAACTAATCCAAAACCAACACCAGCTAAAAATCCCTTCTTTATGTTGGTTTTGTACGTCTTCTGCAGGTTTGATTTGTACCTCTCGAGTTCTGTTTTCTGCCCACCGAAGGCAATGACAGTGCGAAAGGAAGCTATCACTTCCTCTGCTATCCCACCTGCTATGGCGTATATTTCCACTTCCTTTCTTGTCATTCTGGCAGTTGCCTAAAAAGAAAAAGTAGAGCGAAAAAAAATTTGAATTACCAGTTAGGCCAAGCAATTAAAAGATACTACCTTTGCTATACTGACGAGGATAATGACCATTATCGGAAATGCTACAACACAAACAAGAGTCAGCTCCCATCCGTTATAAAATGCAAGTCCAACGCATCCTAAAAATGCAAACATATTGTGTAGAAACATTACCACTTTCTCTCCGATTCCGTCTTCGAACTTAATCACGTCTCTGAAAAAACATTTATGATTGTTGATTATCTTTTCAGCTAATTTAGATTTTTAATTTTTGAATGGTTTACTAACTCGGTTAATCTACTGGATACGTCGCCACTTTTCACCACATCATACCAACTGATATCTTGATGTAAAATTGATTTCAAATACGTTGTCCTCACGCGAAATGTTTGCTTCTGCGAGGTATAGTTGAAGAGCATGACACTGACGTACGTGAACAATAGCATCATTACGCCAATTATGGAATTTCCGATTGCAAATTTTGTCACTGTATCCATAATAGCGTCCAACATGTCTTCTTCTGAATCACTTAGTGTGAATTCCAAAGTTGTGTTCATCATTTCTGCCTTCACCATCGATCCCACCAGATCTCCGAAAATGAAGATATTCGATGGTACACACAGTCCGGAACCAATGCTGCACAACATTCCCACTGTCATGAGAAACGTTTCCCATTTTGTTGCATATCGAAACTAAAAATACACTTAGTTGAATCATCAGCATTCACTTATTTTTTGAATGTTGAAACATTTAAAGGATTAATACCGAAACATACACACCAATTTAAAAAGTGACACTGGCTGCAACTTTTCCTTTTCTTCAGCTACTTTAGGATCCCTAAAGGGGTATTGATTGTTATATTGTTATGTTGTTATATTGTTATATTGTTATATTGTTATATTGTTAAATTGTTATATTGTTATATTGTTATAGATTGTTGCTTTCTGTCTAAAATACAATTCAGAATATTTTTTGTCACACTTACTCATTTTTTGCGGCTTCTTCCTCTTTGAACTGGGGTAATTTTTTAGCGGCCTCCACCTGTTCCCTCTGTTGTGTCTGAATGTCTCCAATACGTGACGTTACATTAATTCGCAAATTTTTCGGATTGCGCATTTTCTAATTTTCTTCGTTCTCTTGATGACAGTGTGAATCTTTTGACAGACAGAAATGTTTTAATATTAATATAAAATTATTGCAATCACATTGATTCTTCAGAGTTATCTTATCTTAACTATGATTAAATCTACGAACGATTTGAAGCATACATAAATATATACATGTCTGTTATTGACCGTATAAAAAGTGATTTCTTATTGATAAAATACCTATTGTTTGTATAATCATTCATGAGAGAGGTGAAGGTCTTCTTTTTTGACGTAAAATTTCACTGCTTACGAAAAATTGATTTTTGGTCCAATTAAACTTCGCGGACATTTTGGAAGCTTCTTAGAATTTTTTTAATTTTTCATTAAGACATCTCAGTGATCACTTGGGCTGTTTCTTTAAACATTGAGCATTTTTTTTCAGATTTGTTTTTAAATTTTATAGAAAGGCTAAAAAAAAAGGTTAGGTTTGGTTTTTTAAAGAAACATTTATTTCTGACTAAATATAGCAAATTAGATAGTTACGTTGGCGGTTAATGTTGCCTACAAAATCAGTTTTCAATTTTCATTAATGCAAAATTCAAGGTCAAATAAAAAAAAATAAAAAAACATTTTCGTAAGAAGGAGAAGACAAATTTAAATGATTCTGAAAAAGAATTCTGAAGAATTTAAACCAAAGTGATAAAAAAGCGTTGAAAGTAGTGTAAAAAAAGTAAAAATTAAAATTACATACGTGAATACTTGGCTGCATATACAAAAGGAGCTGTGGCACTAAACACATGACTTCTTTTGAACACGTTTACACGCATTATTTTCAAATATCGATTTTCATAAACTAAACTTTTAAATTCACGAATGTTTACAAATATTTACAAATATTTACAAATATTTACAAATATTTACAAATATTTACAAATATGAAAATGAACCCTCATAATATCGGGGTTTTTAGAAAATTCAATGGACATCCCAGAGACATCCTCAAAATCCATTAATTCCGAAAATATGTTTTCGGAAAATAATTATTTTAAGAATTATTAAAATTGTAATTTTGAAAAAAAATTCTAGTTCAAATATTAAATACACTTTTTACCATCACCATAACTACTTTCATTTTCAATAAATTATTTTCCCGGCACGAAAATTCGAACCTAATCAAATACTTATTTACAAGAAAGGAATTTATCATTCCACCTTTCGAGAATATTTATTTTGTTAAGATTAAACATTTAACCTTATAGGTAGACTCTTTTCTGCAACACCATGAAGAATGGTAAGTATGCAGCAAGTACTTAAAGCAAAGACCTGTGCTTGAACAAATATTGATTGTTTATTATACAAACGCAACAGGGTTTTTTTTAAGTTTTTCCTCATTCGGTGTGTCTTACTTTGATTATTTTGAAAAAAGTAGTTCTGAATTAATGTATAATGATAATAATAAAAAGAATAAAATGTATGAGAAAGAATTCTTTCATTTTGTATAGTGAAAAATGTTAAATCAAAATTAAAATTTTGTTTCTAAATAATAAGCAATGATAATTATAAAATATATCATAATAAGAATTCATTCAGTTTGTACAGTGAAAAATGCTAATGATTCAAAATTAGAATTTTGTTTCTAAATATTTTTACTTTTTTGTAATTATAAAATACCTTTGAACTTTTTTATAGGTATGTGAAGAAATGTCGAAATTCTGTCTTTAAATGGGGGGAAACGAAATTGAATTTTTTTCGTGTCTCTGAAATTAATTGTTTTTAGTATTTAATTTAAATTTCTCTTAATTTGTGAAAATTCATATAATTCTTAAAATAATTGAAATTTAAACATAATTTTCTTTCTAAGTTTGGCTTTTTAAGGCTTTTATTCAAAAATTATAAATACTTTGACAATCGACTCGAAAAAATTGCTAAAAATTTTTTTAAATCAGCAGCGTTTTTCAAGATTTAATTTTTTTCTAAAACTAGAAATAAATTCTACAAGAAAATTCAAAGTACTTCAGTGTTTTGAAAAAACCTCCTCTAAAATAAAAATAAAGAAAATTTTAAAGAAAAAAGGCAAAATTTAATTGATCGTCACGAAAAATTGTTCTGAACAACGTCAAATATTTTTCAAGACATGCAATTTGAATCGGAAAAAATTAAAAGTAGAGGAATAGTCTCCAATGAAGAGTAATATTCTTAATTTAAGAATACAATGTAAGATGATTTTAGAAGAGGAATTGTCCTCTCAAAACAAGAATATTTTTTTTTCGGTGTATTAAAAAAAACATGAATTCGCGATTCGCTATTTCGCCACAACAAAAAAATTTTTTTTTAAGGCCTGCGTAGTATCTCAATATTCCAACTTTTTCTGAATCGAATGTAAATTTTAAAAAAGCTCTAAATTTCTCGATAATTCCACAAAGCTTCTCTTTCATTAAAAAAAGCTTTAAATTGGTAAAAAAAGTTAGAATTCGATAATGAAAAAAAAATTTGTTTAAAAATCAGTAAGGCCAGCAACGTTTCGAAAAAACTATTTTTTAAATAAATAACTTGAAATTTAATTAAAAAAGCCCAAATAAGACAGTTTTAAAAAATAGAACATTTCATTTTATTTTTTTAAATTTTATGACAATATGGGCCAAACAGCAGACATTTAAAAAAAATTTTAAAAATTTGTTTCTTCCAATTTTGAGTATTTTTATTATCGAAAAATCATCTGACTTTTAGCAGGGACTAAGTCTTATACATTTTTAAAGAAAAAAACTTTTTATTTCATTTTTTAAAATTTTTTGACACTATCATTCACTCAGCTGCCATTTGAAAAAGTTTGTTTCATCTAATTTTTGAAATTTTTTCATCGAAAAGACATCTGACTTTTAGTGGGGACTGAGTTTTAGACAGTGTTCAAGAATAGAACATTGAATATAAATTTTAAAATTTTTTTGACTCTATCAGCCACTCAGCTGCCATTCAAAAAAAATTTTAAAAGTTTGTTTCTTCTAATTTTTCATATTTTTTCATCGAAAAGACGTCTGACTTTTAGTGGGGACAGAGATTTAGACAGTCTAAAAGAATAGTGCACAAAATATAATTTTCAAAATTTTTTTGACACTATCAGCCACTCAGCTGCCATTTGAAAAAATTTTAAAAGTTTTTTTCTTCTAATTTTTGATCTTTTTTTCATTGGAAAGACATCTGACTTTTAGTGGGGACTGAGATTTAGACATTCTTAAACAATAGAACATAAAATAAAATTTAAAAAATTTTTTTGACTCTATCAATTACTCAGCTGCCATTTGGAAAAATTTTAAAAGTTTTTTTCTTCTAATTTTTAATCTTTTTTCCATCGAAAAGACATCTGACTTTTAGTGGGGACTAAATTTTAGACAGTGTTAAAGAATAGAACATTAAATATAATTTTAAAAATTTTTTGACTTCATCAACCACTCAGCTGTCATTTGAAAAAATTTTAAAAGTTTGTTTCTTCTTATTTTTGACATTTTTTTTATCGAAAAGACTTCTGATTTTTAGTGGGGACTAAGTTTTAGACAGTGTTAAAGAATAGAACATTAAATATAATTTTGTAAATTTTTTTGACACTATCAGCCACTCAGCTGCCATTCAAAAAAAGTTTAAAAGTTTGTTTATTCTAATTTTTGATATTTATTTCATCGGAAAGACATCTGTCTTTTAGTGGGGACTGAGTTTTTGACAGTCTTAAAGAATAGAACATTAAATATAATTTTTTAAATTTTTTTGACACTATCAGCCACTCAGCTGCCATTCAAAAAAATTTAAAAAGTTTGTTTCTTCTAATTTGTGATATTTATTTCATCGGAAAGACATCTGTCTTTTAGTGGGGACTGAGTTTTTGACAGTCTTAAAGAATAGAACATTAAATATAATTTTTAAAATTTTTTAGACACTATCAGCCACTCAGCTGCCATTTGAAAAAATTTTAAAAATTTGTTTCTTCTAATTTTTGATGTTTTTTTAATCGGAAAGACATCTGACTTTTAGTGGGGACTGAGTTTTTGACAGTCTTAAAGAATAGAGCAATAAATATAATTTTTTAAATTTTTTTGACACTATCAGCCACTCAGCTGCTATTTGAAAAAATTTTAAAATTTTGTTTCTTCTAATTTTTGATATTTATTTCATCGGAAAGACATCTGTCTTTTAGTGGGGACTGAGTTTTTGACAGTCTTAAAGAATAGAACATTAAATATAATTTTTTAAATTTTTTTGACACTATCAGCCACTCAGCTGCCATTTGAAAAAATTTTAAAAATTTGTTTCTTCTAATTTTTGATGTTTTTTTAATCGGAAAGACATCTGACTTTTAGTGGGGACTGAGATTTAGACAGTCTAAAAGAATAGAGTATAAAATATAATTTTTTAAATTTTTTTGACACTATCAGCCACTCAGCTGCCATTCAAAAAAATTTAAGAAGTTTGTTTCTTCTAATTTGTGATATTTATTTCATCGGAAAGACATCTGTCTTTTAGTGAGGACTGAGTTTTTGACAGTCTTAAAGAATAGAACATTAAATATAATTTTTAAAATTTTTTTGACACTATCAGCCACTCAGCTGCCATTTGAAAAAATTTTAAAAGTTTGTTTCTTCTATTTTTTGATATTTATTTCTTCGAAAAGACATCTGACTTTTAGTGAGGACAGAGGTTTAGACAGTGTTCAAGAATAGAACATTAAATATAATTTTTAAAATTTTTTTGACACTATCAGCCACTCAGCTGCCATTTGAAAAAATTTTAAAAATTTGTTTCTTCTAATTTTTGATGTTTTTTTAATCGGAAAGACATCTGACTTTTAGTGAAGACTGAGTTTTTGACAGTCTTAAAGAATAGAGCAATAAATATAATTTTTTAAATTTTTTTGACACTATCAGCCACTCAGCTGCTATTTGAAAAAATTTTAAAAGTTTGTTTCTTCCAATTTTTGATATTTATTTCATCGGAAAGACATCTGACTTTTAGTGAGAACTGTGTTTTTGACAGTCTTAAAGAATAGAACATTAAATATAATTTTTAAAATTTTTTTGACACTATCAGCCACTCAGCTGCCATTTGAAAAAATTTTAAAAATTTGTTTCTTCTAATTTTTGATGTTTTTTTAATCGGAAAGACATCTGACTTTTAGTGGGGACTGAGTTTTTGACAGTCTTAAAGAATAGAGCAATAAATATAATTTTTTAAATTTTTTTGACACTATCAGCCACTCAGCTGAAATTCAAAAAAATTTTAAAAGTTTGTTTCTTCTAATTTGTGATATTTATTTCTTCGAAAAGACATCTGACTTTTAGTGAGGACAGAGGTTTAGACAGTGTTCAAGAATAGAACATTAAATATAATTTTTAAAATTTTTTTGACACTATCAGCCACTCAGCTGCCATTTGAAAAAATTTTAAAAATTTGTTTCTTCTAATTTTTGATGTTTTTTTAATCGGAAAGACATCTGACTTTTAGTGAAGACTGAGTTTTTGACAGTCTTAAAGAATAGAGCAATAAATATAATTTTTTAAATTTTTTTGACACTATCAGCCACTCAGCTGCTATTTGAAAAAATTTTAAAAGTTTGTTTCTTCCAATTTTTGATATTTATTTCATCAGAAAGACATCTGACTTTTAGTGGGGACTGAGTTTTCGACAGTCTTAAAGAATAGAACATTAAATGTAATTTTAAAAATTTTTTTGACACTATCAGCCACTCAGCTGCCATTCAAAAAAATTTAAAAAGTTTGTTTCTTCTAATTTTTGATATTTATTTCATCAGAAAGACATCTGACTTTTAGTGAGGACAGAGGTTTAGACAGTGTTCAAGAATAGAACATTAAATATAATTTTTAAAATTTTTTTGACACTATCAGCCACTCAGCTGCCATTTGAAAAAATTTTAAAAATTTGTTTCTTCTAATTTTTGATGTTTATTTCATCGGAAAGACATCTGTCTTTTAGTGGGGACTGAGTTTTTGACAGTCTTAAAGAATAGAACATTAAATATAATTTTTTAAATTTTTTTGACACTATCAGCCACTCAGCTGCCATTTGAAAAAATTTAAAAAGTTTGTTTCTTCTTATTTGTGATATTTATTTCATCGGAAAGACATCTGTCTTTTAGTGGGGACTGAGTTTTTGACAGTCTTAAAGAATAGAACATTAAATATAATTTTTTAAATTTTTTTGACACTATCAGCCACTCAGCTGCCATTTGAAAAAATTTTAAAAGTTTGTTTCTTCCAATTTTTGATATTTATTTCATCGGAAAGACATCTGACTTTTAGTGAGAACTGTGTTTTTGACAGTCTTAAAGAATAGAACATTAAATATAATTTTTAAAATTTTTTTGACACTATCAGCCACTCAGCTGCCATTTGAAAAAATTTTAAAAGTTTGTTTCTTCTAATTTTTGATGTTTTTTTAATCGGAAAGACATCTGACTTTTAGTGGGGACTGAGTTTTTGACAGTCTTAAAGAATAGAGCAATAAATATAATTTTTTAAATTTTTTTGACACTATCAGCCACTCAGCTGAAATTCAAAAAAATTTTAAAAGTTTGTTTCTTCTAATTTGTGATATTTATTTCTTCGAAAAGACATCTGACTTTTAGTGAGGACAGAGGTTTAGACAGTGTTCAAGAATAGAACATTAAATATAATTTTTAAAATTTTTTTGACACTATCAGCCACTCAGCTGCCATTTGAAAAAATTTTAAAAATTTGTTTCTTCTAATTTTTGATGTTTTTTTAATCGGAAAGACATCTGACTTTTAGTGGGGACTGAGTTTTTGACAGTCTTAAAGAATAGAGCAATAAATATAATTTTTTTAATTTTTTTGACACTATCAGCCACTCAGCTGCTATTTGAAAAAATTTTTAAATTTTGTTTCTTCTAATTTTTGATATTTATTTCATCGGAAAGACATCTGTCTTTTAGTGGGGACTAAGTTTTTGACAGTCTTAAAGAATAGACCAATAAATATAATTTTTAAAATTTTTTTGACACTATCAGCCACTCAGCTGCCATTCAAAAAAATTTAAAAAGTTTGTTTCTTCTAATTTTTGATATTTATTTCATCAGAAAGACATCTGACTTTTAGTGAGGACAGAGGTTTAGACAGTGTTCAAGAATAGAACATTAAATATAATTTTTAAAATTTTTTTGACACTATCAGCCACTCAGCTGCCATTTGAAAAAATTTTAAAAATTTGTTTCTTCTAATTTTTGATGTTTTTTTAATCGGAAAGACATCTGACTTTTAGTGAGGACAGAGGTTTAGACAGTGTTCAAGAATAGAACATTAAATATAATTTTGTAAATTTTTTTGACACTATCAGCCACTCAGCTGCCATTCAAAAAAAGTTTAAAAGTTTGTTTATTCTAATTTTTGATATTTATTTCATCAGAAAGACATCTGACTTTTAGTGGGGACTGAGTTTTTGACAGTCTTAAAGAATAGAACATTAAATATAATTTTTTAAATTTTTTTGACACTATCAGCCACTCAGCTGCCATTCAAAAAAATTTAAAAAGTTTGTTTCTTCTAATTTGTGATATTTATTTCATCGGAAAGACATCTGTCTTTTAGTGGGGACTGAGTTTTTGACAGTCTTAAAGAATAGAACATTAAATATAATTTTTTAAATTTTTTTGACACTATCAGCCACTCAGCTGCTATTTGAAAAAAATTTTAAATTTTGTTTCTTCTAATTTTTGATATTTATTTCATCGGAAAGACATCTGTCTTTTAGTGGGGACTGAGTTTTTGACAGTCTTAAAGAATAGAACATTAAATATAATTTTTAAAATTTTTTTGACACTATCAGATACTCAGCTGCCATTTGAAAAAATTTTAAAAGTTTGTTTCTTCTATTTTTTGATATTTATTTCTTCGAAAAGACATCTGACTTTTAGTGAGGACAGAGGTTTAGACAGTGTTCAAGAATAGAACATTAAATATAATTTTTAAAATTTTTTAGACACTATCAGCCACTCAGCTGCCATTTGAAAAAATTTTAAAAATTTGTTTCTTCTAATTTTTGATGTTTTTTTAATCGGAAAGACATCTGACTTTTAGTGGGGACTGAGTTTTTGACAGTCTTAAAGAATAGAGCAATAAATATAATTTTTTAAATTTTTTTGACACCATCAGCCACTCAGCTGTTATTTGAAAAAATTTTAAAATTTTGTTTCTTCTAATTTTTGATATTTATTTCATCGGAAAGACATCTGACTTTTAGTGGGGACTGAGATTTAGACAGTCTAAAAGAATAGAGCATAAAATATAATTTAAAAAATTTTTTTGACACTATCAGCCACTCAGCTGCGGTTTGAAAAAATTTAAAAAGTTTGTTTCTTCTAATTTTTGATATTTATTTCATCAGAAAGACATCTGACTTTTAGTGGGGACAGAGATTTAGACAGTCTAAAAGAATAGTGCACAAAATATAATGTTCAAAATTTTTTTGACACTATCAGCCACTCAGCTGCCATTTGAAAAAATTTTAAAAATTTGTTTCTTTTAATTTTTGATATTTATTTTATTGGAAAGACATCTGACTTTTAGTGAGGACAGAGGTTTAGACAGTGTTCAAGAATAGAACATTAAATATAATTTTTTTGACACTATCAGCCACTCAGCTGCCATTTGAAAAAATTTTAAAAGTTTGTTTCTTCTAATTTTTGAAATTTTTTTTATCAAAAAGACGTTTGACTTTTAGTGGGGACTGAGTTTTAGACAGTGTTAAAGAATAGAGCATTAAATATAATTTTTAAAATTTTTTTGACACTATCAGCCACTCAGCTGCCATTTGAAAAAATTTTAAAAGTTTGTTTCTTCCAATTTTTGATATTTATTTCATCGGAAAGACATCTGACTTTTAGTGAGAACTGTGTTTTTGACAGTCTTAAAGAATAGAACATTAAATATAATTTTAAAAATTTTTTTGACACTATCAGCCACTCAGCTGCCATTTGAAAAAATTTTAAAAATTTGTTTCTTTTAATTTTTGATATTTATTTTATCGGAAAGACATCTGACTTTTAGTGAGGACAGAGGTTTAGACAGTGTTCAAGAATAGAACATTAAATATAATTTTGTAAATTTTTTTGACACTATCAGCCACTCAGCTGCCATTCAAAAAAAGTTTAAAAGTTTGTTTATTCTAATTTTTGATATTTATTTCATCAGAAAGACATCTGACTTTTAGTGGGGACTGAGTTTTTGACAGTCTTAAAGAATAGAACATTAAATATAATTTTTTAAATTTTTTTGACACTATCAGCCACTCAGCTGCCATTCAAAAAAATTTAAAAAGTTTGTTTCTTCTAATTTGTGATATTTATTTCATCGGAAAGACATCTGTCTTTTAGTGGGGACTGAGTTTTTGACAGTCTTAAAGAATAGAACATTAAATATAATTTTTTAAATTTTTTTGACACTATCAGCCACTCAGCTGCCATTCAAAAAAATTTTAAAAGTTTCTTTCTTCTAATTTGTGATATTTATTTCATCGAAAAGACATCTGTCTTTTAGTGGGGACTGAGTTTTTGACAGTCTTAAAGAATAGAACATTAAATATAATTTTTTAAATTTTTTTGACACTATCAGCCACTCAGCTGCTATTTGAAAAAAATTTTAAATTTTGTTTCTTCTAATTTTTGATATTTATTTCATCGGAAAGACATCTGTCTTTTAGTGGGGACTGAGTTTTTGACAGTCTTAAAGAATAGAACATTAAATATAATTTTAAAAATTTTTTTGACACTATCAGCCACTCAGCTGCCATTTGAAAAAATTTTAAAAGTTTGTTTCTTCTATTTTTTGATATTTATTTCTTCGAAAAGACATCTGACTTTTAGTGAGGACAGAGGTTTAGACAGTGTTCAAGAATAGAACATTAAATATAATTTTTAAAATTTTTTAAACACTATCAGCCACTCAGCTGCCATTTGAAAAAATTTTAAAAATTTGTTTCTTCTAATTTTTGATGTTTTTTTAATCGGAAAGACATCTGACTTTTAGTGGGGACTGAGTTTTTGACAGTCTTAAAGAATAGAGCAATAAATATAATTTTTTAAATTTTTTTGACACTATCAGCCACTCAGCTGCTATTTGAAAAAATTTTAAAATTTTGTTTCTTCTAATTTTTGATATTTATTTCATCGGAAAGACATTTTTTTTTTAGTGGGGACTGAGTTTTTGGCAGTGTTTAAGAATAGAACATTAAATATAATTTTTAAAATTTTTTTGACACTATCAGCCACTCAGCTGCGGTTTGAAAAAATTTAAAAAGTTTGTTTCTTCTAATTTTTGATATTTATTTCATCAGAAAGACATCTGACTTTTAGTGGGGACAGAGATTTAGACAGTCTAAAAGAATAGTGCACAAAAAATAATTTTTAAAATTTTTTTGACACTATCAGCCACTCAGCTGCTATTTGAAAAAATTTAAAAAGTTTGTTTCTTCTAATTTTTGATATTTATTTCATTGAAAAGACGTCTGACTTTTAGTGGTGACTGAGTTTTTGACAATGTTAAAGAATAGAACATTAAATATAATTTTTTAAATTTTTTTGACACTATCAGCCACTCAGCTGCCATTCAAAAAAATTTAAAAAGATTGTTTCTTCTAATTTGTGATATTTATTTCTTCGAAAAGACATCTGACTTTTAGTGAGGACAGAGGTTTAGACAGTGTTCAAGAATAGAACATTAAATATAATTTTTAAAATTTTTTTGACACTATCAGCCACTCAGCTGCCATTTGAAAAAATTTTAAAAATTTGTTTCTTCTAATTTTTGATGTTTTTTTAATCGGAAAGACATCTGACTTTTAGTGGGGACTGAGTTTTTGACAGTCTTAAAGAATAGAGCAATAAATATAATTTTTTAAATTTTTTTGACACTATCAGCCACTCAGCTGCTATTTGAAAAAATTTTTAAATTTTGTTTCTTCTAATTTTTGATATTTATTTCATCGGAAAGACATCTGTCTTTTAGTGGGGACTGAGTTTTTGACAGTCTTAAAGAATAGAGCAATAAATATAATTTTTAAAATTTTTTTGACACTATCAGCCACTCAGCTGCTATTTGAAAAAATTTAAAAAGTTTGTTTCTTCTAATTTTTGATATTTATTTCATTGAAAAGACGTCTGACTTTTAGTGGTGATTGAGTTTTTGACAATGTTAAAGAATAGAACATTAAATATAATTTTTTAAATTTTTTTGACACTATCAGCCACTCAGCTGCTATTTGAAAAAAATTTTAAATTTTGTTTCTTCTAATTTTTGATATTTATTTTATCGAAAAGACATCTGACTTTTAGTGAGGACAGAGGTTTAGACAGTGTTCAAGAATAGAACATTAAATATAATTTTTAAAATTTTTTAGACACTATCAGCCACTTAGCTGCCATTTGAAAAAATTTAAAAAATTTGTTTCTTCTAATTTTTGATGTTTTTTTAATCGGAAAGACATCTGACTTTTAGTGGGGACTGAGTTTTTGACAGTCTTAAAGAATAGAGCAATAAATATAATTTTTTAAATTTTTTTGACACTATCAGCCACTCAGCTGCTATTTGAAAAAATTTTAAAATTTTGTTTCTTCTAATTTTTGATATTTATTTCATCGGAAAGACATCTGTCTTTTAGTGGGGACTGAGTTTTTGACAGTCTTAAAGAATAGTACATTAAATATAATTTTTTAAATTTTTTTGACACTATCAGCCACTCAGCTGCCATTCAAAAAAATTTAAAAAGTTTGTTTCTTCTAATTTGTGATATTTATTTCATCGGAAAGACATCTGTCTTTTAGTGGGGACTGAGTTTTTGACAGTCTTAAAGAATAGAGCAATAAATATAATTTTTAAAATTTTTTTGACACTATCAGCCACTCAGCTGCTATTTGAAAAAATTTTAAAATTTTGTTTCTTCTAATTTTTGATATTTATTCCATCGGAAAGACATCTGTCTTTTAGTGGGGACTGAGTTTTTGACAGTCTTAAAGAATAGAACATTAAATATAATTTTTAAAATTTTTTTGACACTATCAGCCACTAAGCTGCCATTTGAAAAAATTTTAAAAGTTTGTTTCTTCTATTTTTTGATATTTATTTCTTCGAAAAGACATCTGACTTTTAGTGAGGACAGAGGTTTAGACAGTGTTCAAGAATAGAACATTAAATATAATTTTTAAAATTTTTTTGACACTATCAGCCACTCAGCTGCCATTTGAAAAAATTTTAAAAATTTGTTTCTTCTAATTTTTTATGTTTTTTTAATCGGAAAGACATCTGACTTTTAGTGGGGACTGAGTTTTTGACAGTCTTAAAGAATAGAGCAATAAATATAATTTTTTAAATTTTTTTGACACTATCAGCCACTCAGCTGCTATTTGAAAAAATTTTAAAATTTTGTTTCTTCTAATTTTTGATATTTATTTCATCGGAAAGACATTTTTTTTTTTAGTGGGGACTGAGTTTTTGACAGTGTTCAAGAATAGAACATTAAATATAATTTTTAAAATTTTTTTGACACTATCAGCCACTCAGCTGCCATTCCAAAAAAATTTAAAAAGTTTGTTTCTTCTAATTTTTGATATTTATTTCATCAGAAAGACATCTGACTTTTAGTGGGGACAGTGATTTAGACAGTCTAAAAGAATAGTGCACAAAAAATAATTTTTAAAATTTTTTTGACACTATCAGCCACTCAGCTGCTATTTGAAAAAATTTAAAAAGTTTGTTTCTTCTAATTTTTGATATTTATTTCATCGAAAAGACGTCTGACTTTTAGTGGTGACTGAGTTTTTGACAATGTTAAAGAATAGAACATTAAATATAATTTTTTAAATTTTTTTGACACTATCAGCCACTCAGCTGCCATTCAAAAAAATTTAAAAAGTTTGTTTCTTCTAATTTGTGATATTTATTTCTTCGAAAAGACATCTGACTTTTAGTGAGGACAGAGGTTTAGACAGTGTTCAAGAATAGAACATTAAATATAATTTTTAAAATTTTTTTGACACTATCAGCCACTCAGCTGCCATTTGAAAAAATTTTAAAAGTTTGTTTCTTCTAATTTTTGACATTTTTTTCATCGAAAAGACATCTGACTTTTAGTGGGGACTGAAATTTAGACATTCCTAAAGAATAGAGCATTAAATATAATTTAAAAATTTTTTTTGACACTATCAGCCACTCAGCTGCCATTCAAAAAAATTTTAAAAGTTTTTTTCTTCTAATTTGTGATATTTATTTCATCGAAAAGACATCTGTCTTTTAGTGGGGACTGAGTTTTTGACAGTCTTAAAGAATAGAACATTAAATATAATTTTTTAAATTTTTTTGACACTATCAGCCACTCAGCTGCCATTCAAAAAAATTTAAAAAGTTTGTTTCTTCTAATTTGTGATATTTATTTCATCGGAAAGACATCTGTCTTTTAGTGGGGACTGAGTTTTTGACAGTCTTAAAGAATAGAACATTAAATATAATTTTTAAAATTTTTTTGACACTATCAGCCACTCAGCTGCCTTTTGAAAAAATTTTAAAAGTTTGTTTCTTCTAATTTTTGATATTTTTATCATCGAAAAGACATCTAACTTTTAGTGGGGACTGAGATTTAGACAGTCTTAAAGAATAGAGCATTAAATATAATTTTAAAAATTTTTTTGACACTATCAGCCACTCAGCTGCCATTTGAAAAAATTTTAAAAGTTTGTTTCTTCTAATTTTTGATATTTTTATCATCGGAAAAACATCTGACTTTTAGTGGGGACTAAGTTTTAGACATTCTTAATGAATAGAACATAAAACATAATTTAAAAAATTTTTTTGACTCTATCAGCCACTCAGCTGCCATTCAAAAAAATTTTAAAAGTTTTTTTCTTCTATTTTTAAAAATTTTTTTCATCGGAAAGACATCTGAATTTTAGTGGGGACTGAGATTTAAACACTCTTAAAGAAAAAAACATAAAATATAATTTTAAAAATTTTTTTGACACTATCAGCCACTCAGCTGCCATTTAAAAAAATTTTAAAAGTTTGTTTCTTCTAATTTTTGACATTTTTTTATCGAAAAGACTTCTGACTTTTAGTGGGGACTGAGATTTAGACAGTCTAAAAGAATAGTGCACAAAAAATAATTTTTAAAATTTTTTTGACACTATCAGCCACTCAGCTGCCATTTAAAAAAATTTTAAAAGTTTGTTTCTTCTAATTTTTGACATTTTTTTATCGAAAAGACTTCTGACTTTTAGTGGGGACTGAGTTTTAGACAGTGTTAAAGAATAGAACATTAAATATAATTTTTAAAATTTTTTTGACTCTATCAGCCACTCAGCTGCCATTCATAAAAATTTTAAAAGTTTTTTTCTTCTAATTTTTGATCTTTTTTTCATTGGAAAGACATCTGACTTTTAGTGGGGACTGAGATTTAGACATTCTTAAAGAATAGAACATTAAATAAAATTTTAAAAATTTTTTGGCTTTATCAGCCACTCAGCTGTCATTTGAAAAAATTTTAAAAGTTTGTTTCTTCTAATTTTTGACATTTTTTTATCAAAAAGACATCTGACTTTTAGTGGGGACTGAGATTTAAACACTCTTAAAGAAAAAAACATAAAATATAATTTTTCAAATTTTTTTGACTATCAGCCATTCAGCTGCCATTTGAAAAAAATTTAAAAGTTTGTTTCTTCTAATTTTTGACATTTTTTTTATCGAAAAGACTTCTGACTTTTAGTGGGGACTGAGTTTTAGACAGTGTTAAAGAATAGAACATTAAATATAATTTTAAAAATTTTTTTGACACTATCAGCCACTCAGCTGCCATTTGAAAAAATTTTAAAAGTTTGTTTCTTCTAATTTTTAATCTTTTTTCCATCGAAAAGACATCTGACTTTTAGTGGGGACTAAATTTTAGACAGTGTTAAAGAATAGAACATTAAATATAATTTTAAAAATTTTTTGACTTTATCAGCCACTCAGCTGCCATTCAAAAAAATTTTAAAAGTTTGTTTCTTCTAATTTTTGATCTTTTTTTCATCGGAAAGACATCTGACTTTTAGTGGGGACAGAGATTTAGACAGTCTAAAAGAATAGTGCACAAAAAATAATTTTCAAAATTTTTTTGACACTATCAGCCACTCAGCTGCCATTTGAAAAAATTTTAAAAATTTGTTTCTTTTAATTTTTGATATTTATTTTATCGGAAAGACATCTGACTTTTAGTGGGGACTGAGATTTAGACAGTCTAAAAGAATAGAGCATAAAATATAATTTAAAAAATTTTTTTGACACTATCAGCCACTCAGCTGCGGTTTGAAAAAATTTTAAAAGTTTGTTTCTTCTAATTTTTGATATTTATTTCATCAAAAAAACGTCTGACTTTTAGTGGAAACTGAGTTTTTGACAGTCTTAAAGAATAGAACATTAAATATAATTTTTTAAATTTTTTTGACACTATCAGCCACTCAGCTGCCATTTGAAAAAATTTTATAAGTTTGTTTCTTCTAATTTTTGATATTTATTTCATCGGAAAGACATCTAACTTTTAGTGGGGACTGAGATTTAGACAGTCTTAAGGAATAGGACATAAAATATAGTTTTAAAAATTTTTTTGACACTATCAGCCACTCAGCTGCCATTCAAAAAAATTTAAAAAGTTCGTTTCTTCTAATTTTTGATATTTATTTCATCGAAAAGACATCTGACTTTTAGTAGGGACTGAGTTTTTGACAGTCTTAAAGAATAGAGCATTAAATATAATTTTTAAAATTTTTTTGACACTATCATCCACTCAGCTGCCATTTGAAAAAATTTTAAAAATTTGTTTCTTTTAATTTTTGATATTTATTTTATCGGAAAGACATCTGACTTTTAGTGAGGACAGAGGTTTAGACAGTGTTCAAGAATAGAACATTAAATATAATTTTGTAAATTTTTTTGACACTATCAGCCACTCAGCTGCCATTCAAAAAAATTTAAAAAGTTTGTTTCTTCTAATTTGTGATATTTATTTCATCGGAAAGACATCTGACTTTTAGTAGGGACTGAGTTTTTGACAGTCTTAAAGAATAGAGCATTAAATATAATTTTTAAAATTTTTTTGACACTATCATCCACTCAGCTGTCTTTTGAAAAAATTAAAAAAAATTTTTTTTTTAAATTTTTAATATTTTTTTATTGAAAAATCATCTGACTTTTAGCTGGGACGGGGTGGCCACCCAACAGGGTGATCCGGGAAATAGCCGGGACATAATTTTTATTCGGGAAAAAACTTTGACTTAAATTTTACTTTTAAAGATTTTTTGATATTCGCGCCTCCATTGATCGCAATAATAATTTGCCCAATTTTAAATTTTTTCATGTTTGTACATTTTGTTTATTTTCCCGTGAACAACTTGAAATATATTAATTTTTTTTTAAATTTGTAAATTATTATAATTATTTAAATTAAAATTAAATTATAATTAAAACCGGGAGAAATAGCTCATTTTCACCGGGAGGAAACCGGGTGACGAAAAATTTAAAAATAGCGACCACCCTGGGTGTATAAAAAATATATTAATTAAAAAAATATACTTTAAGATGGAAATATAGAAATTTTCTAATTCCTTGTTATTTAAAAGTTAAAACAAAAAGACTGTTACATTACGCATGCTTCGCTTTTTTGACCATATGTAGTTAATTACAATATTTTTCTAAATTTAAATTAAAAATTTTTTTAAAGATCAAATTTTTTTTACAGGTAAAGGAAACATGTTTTATAATTTTTTACTAACTCGCATTGCGTGAGCCTAAATCGAAAGATAAACTTTCCAAAAATAATCTCTTGTAATAGTGAAAAATATTCTTTTTTCTTACAAAATTCTTTTTTCCATTTTAAAATCTAATCTTTCTCTGCTAAGAACCATAAAATTTCTACAATATCTTTGCGTCTGATAAATTTTGAACCGAAATAAAATTTTATGAATCAATGATATTTTTTATTGTAATCTTTGAAATTACTGTTTCCCTGAAGTAAACATAGTTCAAATACACGTGTTCTTCTCTCTATGTATGTATATATATATATATATCATCGTATATACAGTCATATCAGTTTATATATTCGTTAAATAATGTATCATCACTTTTTCAAATGCATTTCATAAATCGCTTGTGTGTGTGTGTCTGTACAGTCTATACATATTCTTTAAAAAATTTACATATATTTAATTTTCTATATCAACATTAGATATAGTGGCAGGTATTTTCTCTCTCTATATATATTATTTGAGTCCTTGCAGTAAATTGTCTAGTCGATCAGCAATATCGCGAGCGGTACATACACAGAGACGAAAAATTAAAGCGCAGACGCGACCTTTATGGATTTTCCCCTGGATTGCAACTCTAAGAGGAGGGGTTCTGATATGAACTGCTCTGAGGAAGAATCATTTGGATAAGGTGTATCACAGGGGAAACCGAATCGGCGAGTGAAAAAGAAAAATTATTTTTCCTCTTGTTCGGCAGGAAAAGATATTTTCTTCAAATTATTTCAACAAAAAAAAAGTGGAAACTTTGGAACGAAAATTTACAAAGAGAAAGAAATAAATTTTTTTTTGCTTTTAAAACAACTTCTTTAATGTCCTGGAGACCAAAATAGGGACAATAAACATGAGTCCTTATAGTGTATGTAATCGGATTTTGTCGCGTGACTTGGTGCGTGTGGTGTGAAAACGTGCGGCAGTCATTGGGCGTTGGGCCATCGATAGTCTGCTTAATACATGGCGCTACTACTACATCTGTCAATTTAAAAGTCTCGCGGCAATATTGCACATAGTAAGTCAAGACTGTTGTTTACCTCCCAACCCAAGGGAATTTAATAATTTTTTTCCACTTTCAGTTAAAATTGAAAAAAGAAAATTTTTTTGATCCAAAAAAAGTAAATACTGATCAGAGTTAAATAATTATTAAAAAGAATTTATTTTAAATTGTTTATTTATTCATTTCAATCATAGTTCTTAATCATAAGGACTATTAATGGTCGATGGGGTCAATACAATTTTTTATTGCAAAAGAATATTCTACAGTATAAAACCATTAGAGGGCACTACATAATAATGCAAATATTGGTATTGAAATACAGCGTAGACAGTAAAGGCCAAAAAAATATTATATTATTAAAAAAAATTTTCAAATACTTATTTAAAAATAACTTTAAAATAGTTATTTACAAATAATTTTAAAATAAATAAAAAATAATGTTAAAATGATTAATAATAATTTTAAAATAATTTATAATAATTTTAAAATAATTTATAATAATTTATAATAATTTTAAAATAATTTATAATAATTTTTAAACAACTTTAAAATAATTTTGAAATAATTTTTAACAATACGTTTTAAAATAGTAACAAAAAACTAATTTCAAAATGGTTTATTATAAAACTAAGTTTGAAATACTTACGAAAAACTAATTCTAAAATAGTTTTTTAAAAATAAATGTAAAATAGTTAGGAAACAATGATTTTAAAATAATTAAGAAAAAATATATTTAAAATAATAACGAAAAACTAATTCTAAAATAGTTTATTATAAACAAATGTATAATAGTTACGAAACAATAATTTAAAAATAATTTAGAAAAAATATATTTAAAATAAAAACCAAAAACTAATTTTAAAATAGTTTGTGAAAAATAAGACTAAAATAGTTACGAAACAATATATTTAATATAATTTATTGAAAATATGTTAAAAATAGTATCAAAAAACTAATTCCAAAATGATTTATAGAAAATATGTTTAAAATAGTAACGAAAAACTAAATTTAAAACAGTTTATAAAAAAAAATTAAAATTGTTACGAAACAATAATTTGAAAATAATTTCTAATAATTTTCAAATAGTTTAAAAGTAATTTTAAAATAATTTATAATAACTTTAAAATCGTTTGAAAATAATTTTAAAATAATTTATTAAAAACATGTTTAAAAATAGTAACGAATAAATAATTTCAAATTGACTTTTTAAAAATAAGTTTGAAATACTAACGAAAAACTAATTTTAAAATAGTTTATTAAAAATAAGTGTAAAATAGTTACAAAACGATAACTTTTTAAATAATTTCTAAAAAATATGTAATAATTGTAACGAAAATTAATTTCTAAATATTTTATTAAAAATAAGTTTGAACTAACGAAAAACTAATTTTAAAATAGTTTATGAAAAATAAGTTTAAAATGGTTACGAAACAATAATTTTAAAATAATTTTTTAAAAATATGTTTAAAATAGTAACGAAAAACTAATCTCGAAATGGTTTATTATAAAAATAAGTTTAATATGCTTACGAAAAACTAATTTTAAAATAATTTATTAAAAATAAATGTTAAATAGTTACGAAACAATAATTTTAAAATAATTTACAAAAAATATATTTAAAATAGTAACGAAAACTTAATTTCAAAATGGTTTATTGAAAATAGGTTTGAAATACTAACGAAAAACTAATTTTAAAATAGTTTATGAAAAATAAGTTTAAAATGGTTACGAAATAATAATTTTAAAATAATTTATAATAATTATAAAAGAATTTTAAAATAATTTATAATAATTATAAAAGAATTTTAAAATAATTTATAATAATTTTGAAATAAGTTTAAAATAAATTATAATAATTTTGAAATAATTTTAAAATAAATTATAATAATTTTGAAATAATTTTAAAATAATTTTAAAATAATTTATTAAAAACATGTTGAAAAATAGTAACGAAAATGTAATTTCAAATCGGCTTTTTAAAAATAAGTTTGAAATACTAACGAAAAACTAATTTTAAAATAGTTTAGGAAAACTAATTTGTAAACAATTTATAAAAAATAAGTTGAAAATGGTTACGAAGCAATGATTTAAAAAAAATATGTAATAATAGTAACGAAAAACTTATTTCGAAAATGTTTTATTAAAAATAACTTTGAAATACTAACGAAAAACTAATTTTAAAATACTTTATAAAAAAAGTTTAAAATAGCAACGAAAGAATAATTTTAATATAATTTCTAAAAAATGTGTTTAAAAATTGTAACGAAAAACTAATTTCAAAATGGTTTATTAAATAACAAGTTCAAAAAATTGGAATAAAATAAAAAATCATTCTTTTTACGTAAGGAAATAAAAACGACTGTTTAAGGAAATAATGCTGAAAAGTGTGTTTAATAAAAGAATGATAATATTTTGGAAAAGTTTTTTTTCACAGTGACTTTAAGTAAAAATAAGGCGAACTGCAAAAAAAAATTATTATTGCAACTGAATGTTTTCAAGTTATCTGTTAACTGTATAATTCTTTACTTGAAAAAATATTTCGTTTAAACGAGCATTAAAAAATATTTTCAGACCAGTCCATTAAATATATCAGTTTCGTTGAGGCGCAATTTCAAAACGGCGCGTGAGGTAGAGCAAAAGAAAATATTTGAAATATTTATAAATTATCGTTACTAATTATATCGAACATTAAATATAATTCTGTCTCTCAGTTACAAAGGAATTTTTTTTTTGTCGAAAGTTTTGGAAGCGTTCACTCGTGTAAGTACTTGAAAATATGAATATTTAAAATTAATAAATAAAGTAAAAGAATTTTTAAATTAATTAGTTATTTTTAATAAATGTGTCTATATCGTAGGAACAATTTTTTTGTAAATTAAAATATTTTAAATTTTATATTTCATTTTTAATATTTGTTATTTTATTTTTTAATATTTAATATTTGTTATTTTTTTTTAATATTTAATATTTAATTTTTTATTTTTAATATTTAATATTTAATTTTTAATTTTTAATATTTGATATTTAATTTTTAATTTTTAATTTTTAATTCTTAATTTTTAATTTTTAATATTTAATATTTAATATTTTAGTTTCAATATTTACTATTTAATATTTGAAATAAAATATAATTTCCTATCTCGAAATGTGAACTTAAGAGGAGAAAATTTTGTTTTCAGTTTTTTATTGTTAAGGAGAAATAAAAGTGAAAATCGATTTTTTTATCCATTTGGCAATTTGCCTAATGCAGTTCACTCATTAAGGTTAGAGACATATCACGCGAGAAAATGCTGTTTCATTTATAATTGAAATCTGTAAATCAAAGAGCTAGGATTTAAAGGATTCCTTAGAGAGTAGGTATGAAAATTTTCAAATGCGAAGATTTCGAATAAAAGATACAGAAAAAATTTTTATCTAAATTAATAAATTAAAATCAGTTCAAAAACAAGTGTTAATATTAAAAACAATTAATTATTTTTATTATTATTCGCATTATTGATAATAGAATAACATTTCTATAATATATTATATGTTACTATTGTATATTACACTATCGATAATAATAATAATAATAATAATAATAATAAAAATAATAAAATAATTTTTAAAAAAATTATATAAAATAATATTATAATATTTTATAAATTATATATTATACTAATAATAGTGTTTATGATAATAATAGTAATAATAGTCATAATAATAATAATAATAATAATAATAATAATAATAATAATAATAATAATAATAATAATAATAATATTAATAATACTAATAATAATATTAATAATACTAATAATAATATATTTTTATTATATAATTTACAAAAATATGAAAAATTAAAAAAGAAAATTGTACGTTTCCGTTATTTTCTGAAAATAGGAAACAATTTTCTCCATATAAAAAAAGCATAATTCTTTTATTTACGAATCGCATTAAAAATTAAATTTGTCACTTGATATCTTCTACATTATGTATACGGTTTTGAATGACTGAAAAGAAGGTTTTAAAACTCTTCACATTAACCTGTTTAAATTCAGTTATATATATATATTTATTTGCGTAACACTTATGAACGAAAATTTTGACATATTCATTTAGATTATGACGATAAAAAGATAACCAAAGTTGAAACTAGATTTTTTTTCAATTAAATACCAAGTGTTAAAAAATAGTTGTCTACGTAGATGTCACTAAACGACGTTATGTTTTTAATGTATATCAAAACAAATATTTGACAAAGAATAGGTAAATGTTTTAAAATCTAAAGGAAATTTTTCAGAAATTATTTTCAAACGCACTTTAACATTAATTTTTCTCTTATTCAAGCTCCTTTATTGTTATTTACTTTTTCAATTTAATAAATTATTTTTCCTAAAATTACTTAAAAATAAAAAAATAAAAATAAAAAATATAGTAATAAAAATATATTTAATATATAATAATAATAATAATAATAATAATAATAATAATATATATTTAATATATTTTTTTGATTTATAAAAATATTTATTTGTTATATTATTTTTATTACTACCTGTTGTTGTTAATATTATTATTATTATTTTTATTTTTATTAGTATTTTTTATTATTATTTGTATTTTTATTACTTTTATTATAATTATTATAATTGTTTTTTATTACTATTATTATAATTATTATAATTGTTTTTTATTACTATTTCTATAATTATAATTTTGTTTATTAATTATTATTATTTGGTAATATAAAAATATATATATATATATATATATATATAAATTTTTTTTATTTATATTTTTATTATTTGTTATGTAAGTATGTTTTTTAAAAAGTATAATCATATTTAACTTTTGTTAAGAACACTTTAAAATTTTTTATAAAGTATCTGTCAAATATAATATTTGATGTAATAATTGATAAAACATAATTTGTAATTTATGAATCTACATAGCCATAATAGTGAATGTTGAATCATTAAAATTTTGCTCTGAAGGAAAATTAATTAAAAATTACAATTTTAGAATGTTAACTTAACTTCCGGTATTTAATCTTGATCGAGGCTTTCACCTACACCTGTAGATGCTTATCAGTCTGCCACTCTCAGAATTGGAATAATCAACTTTTGTGAAAAATTATATTTTAATTTCGATTTTTCGTATTTAAAAAGTTTTTCGCGATATGTAAAAAATTATTGACAACTACATAAACTATGTGATTTTAATTTTATTTTTTTGTTACTTTTCATTGAATTCATTAAAATTTTCATCGATGATTTTTTAACAACGGTGAATTTCAAAAAGAAATTTTGTAATAAATTTTACTTGAGAAAATTTTAAATCATACAATTAGTATAATAACGATAATAATAATAGTAATTTTAGTGTTCGATTGTGTAAATTACAAATACTTTTTTAAATAAATTAATAAATTAGAAAATAATAAACAATTAGTATAATAACAATAATAATAGTAATAAGTTTTAGAATTCGATTGTGTAAATTACAAATACTTTTTTAAATAAATTAATAAATTAGAAAATAATAATAAACAATTAGTATAATAACAATAATAATAATAATAAGTTTTAGAATTCGATTGTGTAAATTTCAAATACTTTTTTAAATAAATTAATAAATTAGAAAATAATAATAAACAATTAGTATAATAACAATAATAATAATAATAAGTTTTAGAATTCGATTGTGTAAATTACAAATACTTTTTAAAATAAATTAATAAATTAGAAAATAATAATAAATAAATAATAATTAAGAAATTTTTAAAATACATTTTTTTCTTATTAAATAATATTTTTTCCATCGGGAAAAAAATTCGATTGTCTAAATTACAAGTTTTTTTTTTAAATAAATAACTAACAAATTATTAAATAATAATAATTAATATTTTTTTTCACACTTTTTAAATCTATATGAAGAATTTTAGAATATGTAACTTGGAGAATAAAATATTCCACTTTGAACAGTTGATGAAAAAAAATTTCGATTGCATAAATTACAAATTCCTTTTCGAATCGAAATAAAGAATATCAGAATATTTAACTTGAATAATAAAAAATTCCATTTGCCTATTTCACGAGAAAAAAATTTCGATTGTATAATTTAAAAATTATTTTTTAAATCTATAAGCAAAGAATATTCGAACATACAACCTTGAATATTCCATTAGAAGTAAAATTTCATTATCATTTTAACAACCGTATTTTAAGAGCCAAAAAATATAATCTTAACTAAAGGAAGGTTAGCAATAAATTTTCACAATAAAGTATTTAGTGAAACAGAAAGAAAAAAAAAACTCTGCAACAAGTAAGAAATCAAGGATTGCTGAATTTTTCATAAGCACCTTTAGTTATGTGCCACCTATAGGTGAAATATGTAAGAATTTTTTCTTTTCATAAATAATAAAATGTTTCTTTAAAAATTGCAGATAAATCGAATGTAGCGAAGGATGATAGTAACACAAGGCTAAAAAAAGCTTTGCCAAGTTGCAAGGCGGTATGGGTCTGCCACGATTCTCATTAAAAAGATGTTTTCTATACGTTTTTTGCTTGACGGGAATGTTCGTAGTGATTATGAATGTGCGACAAAAGGAAATATGGCACAGTACACGTGCAGACGCAGGACAACTGCAGGCGTTGCGAGTAGTCGATGGTCCTCAAGTGAGAGCTTTTAATTTTATTATTCCAATCATTTCTAGTTTTATGCAATTTAATTTAATTTTTGTTTGTTAATTTTTTTCTTCCCTGAAGTGTCGTTTCAATTTTTTTAATTTAAGAAAACAAGTAGAAGGAGCTGAAAATGGCGCTTAATTTTAGAAACTATTTTAATTTTAATATCACCGTTAAATTTTAGAAAACTTTCAACTTATAACCGAATGTTATTAACAGCTTCTTAAAAAAAAACTTGTAAATTTAATTTTAAAAATATTCAACTTGTAACTTTATTTTAAAAAATATTTAACTTGTAACTTTAATTTAAAAAATATTTAACTTGTAACTTTAATTTAAAAAATATTTAACTTGTAACTTTAATTTAAAAAATATTTAACTTGTAACTTTAATTTAAAAAATATTTAACTCGTAAATGGAATTTAAAAAATATTTATCTTCTAAATTTAATTACAAATAATTAGGTACAGTACCGTCCGAAGTTGTCAGTCCACCCATTTTTAAAGGAAAGAAAGAAAAATAATTTTTAACACAAAATTCATAAAAACTAAAAATTTTTTTGCTTTATATTTTGAAAGAAGATAAATAGTTGAAAAGAACAAGATCTTATAGAAGTCATTTGGCCAAAATTTCTAGAAGATATTCTTAAAAATCGTAATTTTTAATATTTTACAAAAAATTAGGAATAACTTCTAAAATAATGAACGCATTTTTAAAATCTGAGGCTTATTTTAAACCTCATTTTCTACAGAATAAGAATTACTTATAGGCATTAACCTGTAATTTTTTTCTTTGAATAAGCATGACGTCAAAGTTGGACAAAAAATTCAAAAAATTTGAAATAATATTCATATATTCATAAATATTATATTTATTAAAAGAAAAATAATATTTTTTGAAATTCAAACATATTTTTTTAATTTTCTTGAAAAATCTATACCGTATCATGTTTTATATACGTTCTCAAATATTTTGTAGTACAAAACATGTATTTCAAGTATTCACAATTTTTTTGACCAACTTTGACGTCATGCTTGTTTCAAGAAAAAAATTACAGGTTAATGACTGTAAGTAATTCTTATTGCGTAGAAAATGACTTTTAAAATAAGCCTAAGATTATTAAAAAGCGTTTATTATTTTAGAAGTTATACCAATTTTTCTAAAACATTGAAAATGACGGTTTTTTAAGAATATCTTGAAAAAATGTTTGCCAAATGACTTCTGTGAGGTCTTATTCTTTTCAAAAATTTTATCGTCTTTAAAATATAAATCAAAAGAAAATTTAGGTTTTCATAAATTTTATGTTAAAAAATTTTTTTCATTCCTTCAAAAATGGGTGGAATGACAATTTTAGCCGGTACTGTAGGTGTTGATAAATTCCTGATTCCGCTTCTTTTTCTATTATTAATTTTTGATTAATTTTTAAGGTAACGAATACAACGGTTGTGCAGAATGCAGTAGAGGCTATTGTAGATATTACAGACCCTTCCAACAGACCCTGGTATATGAAAGGTGGAAAAAGAAGACCGCAGCCTGCTTTAAAAAATCGACAAACTGGAAGAAGATTAGCACGTCTTTGGCCCGATGAAGATGCCAAAGATGACAGAATAACGAATCAGGTAAAAATGAAAAATTGCTCTTCATTTTTAAACATGAGAATTACACCATTCTATCTCAGACGTTAATTTTGAAATAAAATTCAATTGTGTAAGTTACAAATTATTTTTAAATCTTTAAAAAAATAACCAACCATATAGCATCTTGGATGGTACCCTTAGAATAAAATTCGATTGTGTAAATTAAAAATGACTTTTTTTCTAAAACAAGAATCAAGACTTACTACATTGATTCCTTCTTAAGGAATAAAATTCGATTGTGTAAATTACATAGAATTTTTGTTTCTAAATAAATTGAGAATCAGGACTTAAGGCCATGATTCCTTCTAAGAATGAAATTCGATTGCGTAAATTACAAATACTTTTTAAATCTTAATATGGGAATAACTTACCCACTTTGATTCTTTCTTATGAATAAAATTCGATTGTGTAAATTACAAATAATTTTTTTTCTAATTAAAATACAAAAATTAAGACTTACCACATTGATTCCTTCTTTAAGAATAAAATTCGATTGTATAAATTACAAATACTTTTTTAATCTGTATAAACTAGGATACTAGAACTTACCATACTGCATCTTAAATGATAATCTAGGAACAAAATTCGATTGTGTAAATTACAAATAATTTTTTTTCTAATTAAAATAAAAGAATCAAGACTTACCACTTTGATTCCTTCTTTAAGAATAAAATTCGATTGTATAAATTACAAATACTTTTTTAATCTGTATAAACTAGGATACTAGAACTTACCATACTGCATCTTAAATGATAATCTAGGAACAAAATTCGATTGTGTAAATTACAAATTATTTTTAAGACTGTAGAAACTTAACTTACCTTACAGCATCTAGAATGGTAATCTTAGAATAAAATTCGATTGTTTCAATTACAAATTATTTTTAAATCTGTTCAAACTTGAATCCTAGAACTTACCATACTGCTTCTTGGATGATGATCCTGAATCAAAATTCGATTTTGAAAATTACAAATATTTTTCTTATCCGTATTAACTAAAGTGCTATAACTTACCACATTGCATCTTGAATGATAATCTTGAAACAGAATTCGATTGTAAAAATTACAAATATTTTTCTAATCCGTACAAACTTGAATCCTAGAACTTATCACACTGCTTCTTGGATGATGATCCTGAATCAAAATTCGATTGTGTAAATTACAAACTATTTTTCAATCTGTATAAACTGGAGTACCAGAACTTACCATACTGCATCTTCCACCAACAGAATTAATTTCCCTTCTGAAAATTAATACATTTCTTTTCAATTCACATCTTCAAGATTCTTAAAACTTTACCTTGAAATAAGCCTTGAAAAGAACAACAATAAGCCAGGCAAATAATTTTTACCTAAAGTTTTTTCTTCTAAGGGGCAAAACTAATTGGGGCAAATTGTAAAGTGAGCAAGATCCGAGAAATTAATTAAAAACCCTCTGGATCAAACTTGCTATCTCTTCTGCCATCTTTCAACAATGCTCCTCGTTTCTTTGTTCCCACAAGATGTCTCGATCTCTGCTTAGCATAAACATTTCCAGCATTCTTAAATTATTTAACAATGTTTTGGATTGTTTGGCATAAACATTTCCAGCATTATTAAATTATTTAACAATGTTTTGGATTGTTTGGCATAAACATTTCCAGCATTTTTAAATTATTTAACAATGTTTTGGATTGTTTGGCATAAACATTTCCAGCATTCCTAAATTATTCAACAATGTTTTGGATTGTTCAGCATAAACATTTCCAGCATTATTAAATCATTTAACAATGTTTTGGTGTAGTAAAGGCGAAAATAGTTTAGAATAATATTTTTTTTTCTGTGACTTTTGATATACACTTTTCCTTACTGATATTCTTGAACTTCTTTCAGCTAATGTTTGTACCTCCGGATTACAATAGAACCTCTGATCTACCGTACAAAAAGATATTGATTCCTCATGGTATGAGTGACGCAAAAGTGGGGCATGATATTTTTATACAACACGGTTGCCCTGTTAATACATGTACAATAATTCGTGATAATCATGCTGATGCTGATTTGATTTTATTTAAGGACTATGTTACCCACGTGGGTCGAAGACGTCTTCATCAGGTATGATAAACCTTTCGAAAAAAATATTTTACAACTAACGACAGCATAGAAAGATTAATTATTACAATACAAACTTTACTACGGAGTTAAAAAGATTTAAAATAATGGAGGATTAACAAAAATCTTTTTTCAAACTGAACGAAAGTAAAAAGTCCTTTTTTAAAAAGCTGACTACGAACAGATTCTTTTAATGTTTCATTAAAACATAGATAATATAAATATGCAAAAAAAATTTTTTCAAAATACTTTTGCCACTTTCACGAATAGTATGGAATCACTTGATAAAGTTTACCGAATGCAAATGAGAATGATAATTCATGTCTTATCATAAAAATTCAATGTCTTTTATGCAAAAAAAGTTTTGATGCCTTCAACCCGCATACTCTTGATCTACTTCCAATGTACATTCAAGTTTAAGTAGACAATTTTGATTAGAAAAAATAATTCTAACATATTCTATGGTGGGTTAAGGTTAGTTATTGATTAAAATAACTGACCTCGTGATATTGAAACGCGAGCTTTTTTGCTCGCGAGAAAAACAGTAAAAAAATGTATTGAGAAAAAAGTTGAAAAATACAAATGAGAGGGAAGAAAGAATTTGATGAAATTTAACAATAACGGTGAAGCTAAATACGTGTTTTGATTTTCAGGTATGGTTGTTGTACTTTTTGGAATGTCCGTATCATACACAAACTATTAAGAGTGTTCAAGTGAATTGGACTGCAACTTATCGCCGAGACAGTGACATTGTTGCACCATATGAAAGGTGGCAGTACTTCGATTCCAGTGTCACCCAAATTGATCAGAACTTCAATTATGCGGAGAATAAGACGAAAAAGGTGAGCTTTGGCTACAAATAGCCATAGAACATACAGAATATTAATTAACTAGTAATAATTAATTAATGACTAGGATTATGATCACTTAGAATACTTTTTTCGTAGATATTCAAACCAGTTTAATCGGTTTTTGTTTTTTCGATCTTATCTCAAAGTATAAGGGTTCAGCTACTAGTTGAATCATAAAACAGAAGCAGAATCTAGAATTAAAAATATAATTCTATTAAAATTCGAACCTAACTGAATTTGGATATGTCCACTTACCACTATGAATCTTGAATCAAAAACAAAATTCGATTGTATAGATTACAAATTCTTTTATGTCCCTTTACAATGGAATTGTAATGATTTTAATGGAACATTCCATTTAGGATCTTGAATTATAAATTAAATTCGATTGTATAGATTACAAATTCTTTTATGTCCCTTTACCTATGATTTTAATGGAACATTCCGTTTAGGATCTTGAATTATAAATTAAATTCGATTGTAAAAACCACAAGTATAATTTATTTTGCCCTTTTACTTGATTTTGAGCCTTGTAGAACGTTCCTGCCATCAAAGATTTTTGAATTTTGAAGAAGAGTTGTTAGGGGTCCTCACCAAACACAAGTGCGAATATCTCGCTAAAATTTTGGAATGTTTTGGTTTATAAGGCATTTTAAATAAGAGTGGCAAATGTCCAACAATTAAAATAGAAGCGCGAGGCATGCGCACTTGCATTTGATGAGGATCCCTGGAAATTCTGTTCACAAAATTCGCTCTGCACAAAATTCGATTTTGTAAAGTACTGACAAATTTTTAAATCCAAACAAATCGGTAGGTGCATTAGAACATACCAACATGCTTCTCCTATTCTGACTAAAATTCGATTGTGTAAATTACAAATACTTTTTCCAATTAAAATTAACTTTAGAATTAGATCATATCTTGTTTCTCCTAACTAAAATAATATAAGACAATAATATAAGAATATTTAACTAACAAAATTTTAAATATGAAGCCACTTATGGACCTAAACTCTTACCATCCTGTAATTTTCTTGATGAAAAGTTCGATTACGTAGGTTACTAATAAAAACACAAATCTTAGTAGAGTTACTATTACCATCCAGCAACTTTTTCATGAAACAATAATCGATTTTGAAAATGTAAACCATTTTTAAATGAAACACAAGTATTAAAAATGTGATCATCCTGTAATCAAATTAATTTTTTCTGGATTATTTTTTTATAGATTAGAAACAAATTTAAAATTACCATTCTAAGCAAAACTTGACTATTGGAATAGCATCTTCTAACTGGAATTGATTCGATTGTTAATTACAAATAGTTTTCAAAACCTAATGAACCTTCAGTAATTGAACGTTCCATGATACTTAGGCAGTGGATTTTCATCTTCCAACTGGAATAAATTCGATTGTGTAAATTACAAATACTTTTTCGAATTTTAGGAATCGTGACTAATTGAACATTCACTGTAGGGTCGTTTATGCTAAAGAAACTCGATTGTAAATTACAAATTACTTTTTAAATCTCACGAATCACTAATTGAACGTTCCAATGTTCGATCTTCTATACCGAAAAATTCGATTGGGTAAATTACATAAATTTTTTAAAAAATAAATTAAGAATTAAGACTTGCCACATTGATTCCTTCATTAAGAATAAAATTCGATTGTTTAAATTACAAATTATTTTTTTATTTATATAAACTTGGATGCTAGAACTTACCATACTGCTTCTTGGATGATAATCTTGGAATAAAATTCGATTGTGTAAATTACAAATACTTTTTTAATCCGTAAAAACTAGAGTACTATAACTTAACTTAGTATACTGCATTTTAGAAGATGATCTTGAAGTAGAATTCGATTGTGTAAATTACAAATTATTTTTAAGACTGTAGAAACTTAACTTACCTTACAGCATCTAGAATGGTAATCTTAGAATAAAATTCGATTGTTTAAATTACAAATTATTTTTAAATTTGTTTAAACTTGAATCCTAGAACTTACCATACTGCTTCTTGGATAATGATCCTGAATCAAAATTCGATTTTGTAAATTACAAATATTTTTCTTATCCGTATTGTATTAACTAAAGTACTAAAACTTACCATACAGCATCTTGAATGGTAATCAAGGAACAAAATTCGATTGTGTAAATTACAAATACTTTTTTAATCTGTATAAACATAACTTACCGTCATACAACATTTTGGATAGTAATCTTGGAATAAAATTCGATTGTTTAAATTACAAATTATTTTTTTATTTATATAAACTTAAATGCTAGAACTTACCATACTGCTTCTTGGATGATAACCTTAAAATAGAATTCGATTGTTTAATTACAAATACTTTTTTAATCTGCATATACTAAGCTTCCAGAACTTACCATACTGCTTCTTGGATGATAATCTTAAAATAGAATTCGATTGTTTAATTACAAATACTTTTTTAATCTGCATAAACTAAGGTTCCAGAACTTACCATACTGCTTCTTGGATGATAATCTTAAAATAGAATTCGATTGTTTAATTACAAATACTTTTTTAATCTGTACAAACTGGAGTACTTCATCTTGTATGATAACTCAGGAATAATTAAAAAAGATCAATCATTTGAAATCTGTCATTGATGATAATTTTTCTAACACTTCTCAGTTTATCTACAATACACACAATTTACAACATGCTTCTTTTACGAGTAATTGTAGAAACCGATCAGACAAAAAATTTGATAAACAACCGTAACCCCAACATAAATATAAATAATCCTTTCAACACACAACCAAATTGGTTTATGAATCTCTCTAATTTTGAAATTCCTGAAAATGTCTCAAACCTCATTTCCTTGGGTAATGATTCTAAGTATGTTATTAACTCAAACAATAACAATCTGAACACAAAAATTGACCACATTAAATCAATAGAAAATTTTATTAGTTGTTATACTTTAAATGATGACATTTTGAATGACATAAAAAACAAACTAATTATTAATTTTCGAAACTATGATTGTAATCTTAAAAAATCACGTCACATTAATGTCAATGATAGAATTTTTGCTGAAATGCTAAATGACACAAAGTTATTTGTTAAAGAACACAAAAATATTATTTTTACTACTGCAAAAAAAAAACACCTGACCCGGAATTATCGTTAAATTCAATGTTTAATATTTAAAACAACCGGGTGATAATATCATATAGTAATTTTAATAATTGTGTAAATTACAAAAACTTTTTCTAATTTGGAATCAAACTGTTTTGTTAATATTTATTGAAAATTGTCGATACACCGAAAATACTCAATAACATCAAAGTTTATTCTTTCATGTAAATAGATACGTGTTCTCTATTCAGAATTTAGGTCAATGAATGTGGGCCATCCTCTTTGAAAGTCAATACTGCAAAAGTCACTTGATTTGAAATTATGTCACCCGCTCGATTCCTGAAATAAGATTTTTGATCTAATGCATATAGAAGGATTTTTATTTCACTCAAACAGTTAAATTAAAAACAATTACCGTTATTACTTACCGATTCTTTGAAGTTTGAAATGTATTTTTATACCTTGTGTCACTGTTTAGGAATCTATTTACTAATACGATTAACTGTTTATTTTAAAAACTGTTTTTAACACTTCTTTTTGGTTTTAACAATTGGTATTTATTTCCTTCCAGGTTGCCTGGTTTGTGTCGAACTGTCATCCACGCAATCAAAGAATGAATTATGCCAAAGAATTGTCCAAACACATTCAAGTCGATATTTACGGTGCTTGTGGTAACCTGCGTTGTCCACGTTCACAATCTCAAGCTTGCTTCGACATGCTGGATGCCGATTACAAATTCTACCTCGCATTTGAAAACTCCAATTGCCGAGATTACATTACGGAGAAGTTTTTCGTTAATGGACTTGGGTAAGGGAATCAAAAAATATACGAAAAATACACTTGCAGACCAAGAAAAGAAATGATTAACATTTTGGCTCCTCATGATGATGGATTAGAATTTACTCTTGAAGCATAGAAAAAAAAATTGATCCTTTTTAACCTGGATTAACAAAAAATTACTTTTTCAGACACAACGTTCTTCCAATAGTGATGGGAGCACATCCAAGGGACTATGCTAAAAGCGCACCTTATCGATCCTACATTCATGTGGATGAATTCAAGTCACCTAAAGAGCTTGCTGAGTACCTCCATCGACTGGACAATGACGACGAGCTCTACAACTCGTACTTCAAGTGGAAAGGCACTGGAGAATTTATAAATACCTACTTTTGGTGTCGAGTGTGCGCCATGTTGCACGACACTCGTCCACCGAAATATTACAAAGATTTAAATGAATGGTGGCGCGGTGATAATGTATGTGTGGTGAATTCTTGGCGGGAGAACGACACATCGGAAAATGATCTCAAACATGGTTGAAAAAAAAGAAGAGGAAACTAAAAGTAATCAGTCAATCGTATTAACAATTCAATTACTATTTCTGAAAACAAGAAAATTTTGCAAAGTTCATTAATTAAATTTCTATTCGTTACCTTCTTCTTTATCACCTAAGAAGAACTACATAGTTAACTAACAGTTCTATGATAATAGTCTAGAAAAGGTATTAAATTATTTTGAAAAGTTTATTAAATCCTTGCTTTTAGATTCTTCTGAAGTCAATTTTGTAAAAAATAGCCGTATACTCTCAGGGACAAGCATTTTTTCATACGATGAAAAGAATTTTTTTTTGCAACTATAAAGATACAGTTGAATTAAAATTAGTCATAGTTCACACAGAACATACGAATATTTTAGAGATCTGAAATACTAGAATGCTGCAGTCTAAAATGTTGTAGTGCAAGTAAAATATCCGCTTGTGAGAAAATATTCCAGTTGTTTTTGGTAATAGGAAAAAATAAAAAGTTTTGGTAATAGAATTCCTGAAGTATTCTAGACTTGTGTAGAAAAAAAATTACAGAAGTATCGTAATTGAAAAAAATTGTAATTACTCTGTTTGAGAGTAAGTGAGCGTAGTTTTATTCATTTATCGCTTTCGTTTCGTTTCGAAACTTGAATTTTTGGAAAAAAGACTATTTGGTTTAAAATACGTGACGCTCCTCGAAAATAAGTCCCTTTGTTCGTGGAGCATCACATATCGACTATTTTTATTGATTATAAATTTTGTGAGTAATATTAAGGAATTAAATAACAGTTTAGAAAGAAAACGTTAATTTTAAGACGCTCTGGAGGAAGGTATAAAAAATTTCAGACTGTTTTTAATTTTAAGAAAAATGGGATCAACTTTTCGTAAGCCACTGATCTTAGAACATCTGAAATAATTAAAAATTCTGAATTTAGTTTTATGTAATCAAAAAATGTTATGTTAAACGTAAGAAACTTAAGATAATTTTTGGGTACCTTTCATTGGAGGGTCTTAGGTACAATACACTATAAATTTATAAAATTTTAAAAGTCTGGGAGTCGATTGTGTAATTTCACTTCACTTCTACTCTACTTTTACGATATTTTCACTCTACTTTCACTTCAATTTCACTCTACTTTCACTTCATTTTCATTCTACTTTCACTTCAATTAACTTTTCCTTTACTTTAACTTCAGTTTTACTTCACTTTCACTCTACTTTCACTTCACTTCACTTTCCCTTTACTTTCACTCTACTTTCACTTCACTTCACTTTCCTTTTACTTTCACTCTACTTTCACTTCACTTCACTTTCTTTTTACTTTCACTCTACTTTCTTTTCATTTTCACCCTTCTTTCATTTCACTTAACTTTTCCTTTACTTTCCCTCCAGTTTTACTTCACTTTCACTTCATCTTTACTCTACTTTCACTTCACTTCACTTTCACTACAGCTTCACTTCACTTTCACTCTACTTTCATTTCACTTTACTCTACTTTCACATTAGTTTCACTTCACTTCACTTTCACTTAGCTTTCACTAGACTTTTACTTAACTTTCACTCAAAATTTATTTTCTTTCATAAGTCTGGGGGTCGATTATGTAATTTCACTTCACTTTAACTCTACTTTCACTTCACACTCATTAAAAAATTATTTTTACTCTACATCCACTTCACTTTCAGGCTACTTTCACCCCGATACAAATTTTATTTCGTTATTCATTCTCTCCAATACGAAAACAAAATTTATGTAGAGGTGAAAGTAGTCTGCAAGTAATGTAAATGTGAAGTGAAAATTTTTTTTAGTTAAAGTGAAGTGAAATTGTAGTTAGTATAAATTTTGACTGAAAATGAATTAAAAATGAAGTGAAAACAAATTTTGCTTCAAAGTGAAAGTCGAATAAAATAATTTTTGAGTAAAAGTAAAGTAAAAGTAGAATGAAAATAAATTTTGAGTGAAATTAACAATGGAGTGAAAATAATTTTGAACGAAAGTGAAGTGAAAAAAATTCGGAGTCAAGGTGAAAGTGATGTAGAAATAAATTTTGAGTGAAAGTGGAGTAAGAGTGAAGTGAAAATGAAGTGAAAAAAAATTTTTTGAGTGAAAGAGGAGTGCAAAAAGAGTAAAAAAAAATTTTGAGTGAAAGTGTAGCGAAATTGGAGTGAAAATGAAGTGAAATTACATAATCGACCCTTTGTACGCTTATCGCTTCGAAAATTTTATATTTTTCAAAAAATCATTCTCAATTCTTGTATAAATATGAACTTTGCAAAAATTTTACCCACAATTATTTGAACCTGAATGAAAAATCATTTATAATAAAAATCCTTGCGAACATACTGTTAACTAGTTTGTATAATTGTAAGCACACGTAAACAAAAAAAAAACTTCCAACAAATTAAGAAAAAAAACTATAAAAAAAAGTTTTTTGGAAGTCACTTGTGCACAAGTGAATAAAAACTGAAATTGAAAGCTCTCATTTTTAGAAGGTAGTTCAATTTGCACAAGAGGTCTCTCACGAATCTGCCAGTTTTTTACGTACTGATTAAAGAAAAAAAAACATTGTGCTAATAAGTAGTTTAATGCTTATATATGACGTTTACAGGTGTATTTTACTGAATTTATATAGTAAAATAAGTAAATGTCGAAAAACAGAGTTATTTGTATAAATGATGAAGAAAAAGAAAATGAATAACACAAAAAGAGTACAATTTTATGTTACGTACTGATAAAAAAATTTTTTCAAGATATTTCTCTTTACAAACAAACAAAAAAAATGAATAAAATAGGATATAGGGTTCGATTTATTTACCTCATATCTTTACAAGATTTTTGTAAAAAAAAGCCATCCTTTTTATCTAGAAATTAATAATAATATGCTCTGTGAATCTGAATTTAGTGAAAAGCAAACGATTGTTAGACACGACTGACAGTCGTAACGAAATGTGTGCGACTAGGATATTAATAATTTTTAATTACATCACATTTTGTAATTGAATTGTTATAGGAGTTAAAATATTTATTTTTTAATTTATTTCAATTAATCTATTCCTATTATTTGATTCCCCTTATAGAAATATTTTTACCCGTTACTAAAGAATGAACATTTTTATTTTAATTTCTACTAATAATTTATAATTTTTATTTTGTAAATTATTTCAATTTAGATAAAAATAAATCAGTGACTGACTTTATCATTAATTAATCTATTTCGATTAATTGATAAATTTAGGGAGTATTAAATTAGTGTGCAATGTTGAATATTTCGAGAGTAGCAGGGAATCATTTTTTTTGTAATTTTTCTTCTGCTCTATTAATATTTAACTATAGGAGAGGATGATTTAGGGCAAAATTGACTCGATTTGTAAATTGTTGATTTTTCAAACCGTAAAACACGCTCAATTTTTTATAATTTAAATCTAGAGAAATGATTCGAGTGTTTTGGGAAAATATTATTTAATTCTGTCAATGTACATAAAATATAGTTTAGCTTCGTCTTGTGATATTGATTGCGTGATAATTTGCATTAAAAAAGTATCTTTTGTTTAATGTAAAAGTCAACGAAAAGTAATTTTTTTTAGTTAAAATCAATGACAGTATCGCTTTTATAATTAATGTTATGTAATATATTTTAATGTTGCGATAGAATGGAAATAATGTACGATAGAGAAGACTGTGAAATAATTTTTTAGCTACGTATTGTAAACTAATTCTGACATAAAACAATTGACAATTTCGAGTTATAAAAAAAATCAGTATTTTTAATTTATTCGGTAGCAGTATTTGATCGTTTTTCAAAAATGTTTGTATTGTAACTACAATATAGAATTTAAATAGTTTCATAGATTTTTCTTTAAGTAATTTTTTTTTACTTTTCCCAGATATAGTGTTGAATAATGTAATAAATTTTTTTAAACAATTATTCGCATATTGTAAGAAGCTGAGATGTACAATTTTTAAGTTCACTGGAGACGTGCCAATGGATTAATGATAAGTTTAGCTTTGTATTGGTTTATTGTTTCGAAAAGCTAATCTGAATCATAAATCCAAAACGGTTCTCTGTGCATTAATGAATATAGGCTAATTTTTGAAAATCGACTGAGAAAAAACGGTTAATTTAGAGTCCGCAACATGATTGCTGTGCACATGACAGTTTGATAAATTAGGTTCCGTAACTAGGGGTGCGAGTTTAAATAGTTATATTTTGTTAGGGTTTAATTTTGATTTTTAAATATTAGTAAAATTTACATATTGTTTGCTTTGCAAGTACGCAATTTACATTTGTTACCTTCATTACTTCTGGTAAATTATTTAATTTTCTGTAGTTATTTTCTTTTAATGAATGAAAATTTCTAACTCATGTGAAATTTGTTGAATTTATTGTATGGAAGAAATAAAGGTTACTTGATTATAAAATTTTGATTTGAAAATTTAATTGTCTTACCTTTCCCTTCCTCGAACGGTTGTATACTTCAGTTTGAGAAGTTTCTGTTTTGTTTCTTCCAGGAGAAAAAATTTCGATTGTGAAATTACAAAATAACTTTTTAAAAAAAAAATGTAAACGTTACATCTTGCTTTCATGATGGGTAGGAACCAACTGAGGTCGTTCCTCAGTATGAGAAGTTTCTATTTTGCTTCTTCCAGGATAAAAAATTTCGATTGTGAAATTACAAAATAACTTTTTTTTAAATATGAGCGTTCTATTTTGCTTCTTCGAGAACAATTCGATTGTTCCAGAAAAATGTCGTTTGTTAAATAACAAAATTCTTTTTTTTCTAAAAAAAAGTGTGAGCATCCTGCTTTCATGATGGTTAGGAACCAACTGTTGTGAGCCTTTCGTCACGTTCTCTTAACTTGTGGTCGTCAACTCTGCATTTCGAAGGATTAGCTACCTGAGACAAAGATTTCCAGCAAAGTCAAAAGAGAAATTCAAATCGTAATTGTTGAATCTTTTGGCATTCTATTGTTACGTAGAATAATAGACGTGGAATAATTTTAGTACCTGCTTTATATTTCTAAAGTATTTTCCCTTCTTTAATTTAAGTTTCATCTCGAATGCTAAACCTCCTTCTTCTGGATTTCTTAATCTCAGATTAATTTTCTCATCTGATCGCCTTGGTTTTCATTTAGAAATAGATCCTTACGACCTAGAAAAATGAACCATTAATTGCAATAGATTTCCAATTTTGCACTACCACCCTTTTTAAAATAAGAAGTCCTTGGCAATTTTGTTTTATTCAGAAATTTAAATTCTGATGACAAAAAAATTCGTAGCAGTTTTTTTTTGTTCTTTTTGCGTCGTAGCAAGCAAGAAAGTATAAGAAATATTTTATCCCTCCGAGCATGTAAATGTCACTGGTTTATTAGATGATGTTATTCAGTGAAAAAGCTTTTCCCTGCTAACCTGTGGAAGATACTAAAAACACCATGAAAGTATTCTTTCATCTTTGTGGAGTAAAATCAGCGAACCTTTCCTTCTTTTTTTTTCTCGTTGAAGAAAAAGGTTTATCCCTTTGTTCGGTTTACAACACGCATCAAAATCACCTCCACCTCTTCTTCTCTTTTTTCTTTTGACTTACCCTTTTTTTCACATAAATTAGCATTTTCATTGCGGTTTTACGCTCAGCTTAGTAAATTATCAAACGAATTACTTACGGTTCTGATGAAAGTGTTTCTTGCGTGTATGACGCTTAGTCGACCCTAACGATCTTAATAATCGCCTATCGCGGATGAAGTGTCTTCGCCTTACGCTCTACTTCTCAATAACATACCCTTGCTTACTTCACAATATAACGAGTACTGATTTTTAAAAATAAATTCCAGAGAAAGTTTAAAGGAAGTTTATTTAAAGAATATCATAATTTATGCAACTTTTATTTATGCAATATTTATTTAAGTTATTTAAAATCGTCCTTTCATTCAATACACTTAATTTTTGGAATCAGCTTTTTTTTTAAATGAACGTTTGAAATAAAAGTCCGAAAAATAAAGAAGCCTTTTCTCTAACTGAAATTCGATTGTGTAATTACAAAACCCCTTTTTTGATCTAAAAATTATTTACAGTTGCAAAAACCCAAGCGTCGTGTGCGTTGTGGAAATAACAATAACCTTCGGCGATTATTTTGTGTTCGATAAGTAAACAACAACAATGTTAATAATTATAGAGTATTGAGTTTCCATCATTAATAAATAAATTCTAGTATAATAATAATTTTACACTCGATGTAGTGATTAAGGTAACATTGATTTGTTTATCGATGATAAAAATAATAAATGCAAAATAAATATTTTGTAGTATGATGATAGTGATTACAAATGAAGCTTGAAAGTGACTAACACATACGTTACTTTCAAACGGTAAATCTTTAATTATTTATCGGAGCATGGAAGGTGTTTTCAGCTCACTGATCACCGAGGGTAATCATCTATAAGTAGAATACTACAACGATGGTTTACACTGTGAAATACCATGTAGTTTTCTGCTTAAGCTTTTGCAAAAGGTGTAAAGCCTTTTTGCAAGGCACTGAACCATGCGCCAACTTTCAGTGTGTTCGACCGTATACATGTGTGTGCCGAGGTTCATCATATTTCTGGAGTGAGTGAGACATAATGCACGGCTGAGATCTTCTGACCACGAGACTCAAAGGCCTGTTAACAATCTTTCACAGGAGTGGATCCTTTTATTTTTAAAATCCCTGATTTACCCTCAGAGGATCCTTACAGTATGACTAAATGCACCTAATTTGTTGCTTCCTTCTATTAAAAATTTTTTATAAAAAGAAGACTATTCATAAAGATCAGAATTTTTAGTTGTTTGTAAAGGATTCTCCATTCTGAAATATAAAGTTCGATTGTGTAAATTACAAAACAACTTTTTTTAATCTAAATATAAAGATGTCACCAGTAAGGCTTTAGGCTAATTGTCATTTTTCTAGATAGTCCTCAAAGGATCCCTAAAAATACAGATGGAAATAAGTTTCCCATCTGAAGAAAATCGATACTTTTTAAATTTAAGGGTAGGTGAGAGACCATTATGAAAATTATATTTGCTCCAAGTGCATGAATAGCCAGTGAAAATTTATAAATAGATGAAAGTCTTTTTCCGATAATCTAGGATCACCTGATATCTGAGCCTAGGATTTTTGGCACTGTTCCAGATAGTGGACAGAGATGATGCAGGGGATATGTATGGTAGACCACGTCTTTCAGTTGATACCTCATCCCTAAGGAGTTGCTCGTGAAAGTATCAGGGAGAAATTGGAAAAACTAGTTCTCGAAGAAGCGGGTCTTTCTGTCGCTCAACAGGCAACATTTCGTCACTTTTGAAACATTCTACAGAAGTGACAATCAGTCTACTATTCGAAGTCCTGTTTTCCAGTGGTAAATCCAATAGCAAACAGATGACATCATTCCTGACAAATCTTTTTTAAAAAATTACAAAATAGCTACGAATATTTTACACCAATTTAAATTTATAATAACGTTTAGAAATATTTCCCTAACGTCAAACTTTGAAATTAATATTCGTTATTACTTTTTGATGATAAATTTTTACTTCCGAATTAAAGATTACTTGAATATAATTTTTTATTAAAAGTTTGATTGTGTTACCTTTCTCTTCCTCGAATGGTTGTACTGCAGTATGAGAAGCTTCTATTTTGCTTCTTCTAGGATAAAAAATTTCGATTGTGAAATTACAAAATAACTTTTTTTTTTAAAAATGTGAACGTTACATCTTGCTTTCCTGATGGGTAGGAACCAACTGAGGTTGTTCCTCAGTATGACAAGTTTCTATTTTGCTTCTTCCAGGATAAAAAATTTCGATTGTGAAATTACAAAATACCTTTTTTTAAATAAATTGTGTCTTGCCTTCATGATGGGTAGGAACCAATTGCGCCTTTTGCTACGTTCCCTAAACTTATGGTCCTCAACTCTGCACTTTGAAGGATGACCTGAGACAAGGATTTTCAGAAAATTGGAAATAATAAACTGTTTCTCACTGTGGCGATATGCTTGCAAAATAATAATTTTAATACTTTTTGTTTCGTACAACATAATTGAGACATGTTTCCACCTTTGAATTTCAAGTAAAAATAAATATTTAAATGATTTTCAAAGAGGTGACATAAAATATGTTTAAGAACGCAAATAAATTAAGGGGATCATATTCTTTGCTGTGCAATTTTTCATTGTATAAAATAAATAGCGTGAGATATAAATTCACCTTATCTCTTTGTTGGTCTGATATGCTGTTTTGTATCTGTCCTAGAAGATTCACGATGTCAAGCAAAATGCATGGAAATAAACGGATAGAGTACAAAGAAACCATTTCAACAAACATTTGCACACTTTAGCACCTATTAAAAAGAAATAACCATTCAATCCTTATATTTCCGTAGGGGTTGTACTAGTTTCTCTGACATTTTACTAGCTTGCTTGTTTTTTTTTACTTAGAAATATAAAACAAAGCAGATTTTCTAAAATTAAAATTATATCCTGGACTTTATTTATATGTCCGGCAATAAATTTCCTCACAATAACATAAAAAAAGGTGACAAAAACTTTGTAGAATTGTGTTGAAGAAATGTTATCTTTGCTTTCTTTTATTTTACGGTTTCTCTCGATATTGTGTGTGCTTCTGATTCAGGTCAACAGTCGATTTACGTATGCAGATTCAACATTGCAAATTCTCTGATCCTACAATTACCTGTGATGGGCTACTGTTTTTACCATTGTTTTATGTTCTTGGCGGTAACCCAATAAACGAATAGATGAAATCCCGAATCACTTCTACAAACCCCTCTTTCGAATCGAATTACTTCTCTTTTTCCCCAAGTTCTTTTCTGATAAAGCGTTTTTCTCCAAACATCACGAATAGAGGTATCTCTAGTTCGCTCTCTGTCGTTTAATTGTGATTGATTTCCGGAAAATTTTTGCTTGCTTCTTTTCTGATTTCTTGAAATATCCTCTTTGGTTCAGGGAAACCTTTTGTTTCTTTTATCATGAGTTATTTAATTGTAGATTTAAAGATTAGAATATGCATCTATCGGGATAGATAAAATTCGATTGTATAAATTACAAAACAACTTTTTTGAAAATAAAGTGTGAGCCGTACATCTTGCATCCATGATGGTTAGCAACTAACTGAGTCTTTTTTTATGTTCTTCCAGTATTTATACTTTACTGTCTGCCTATTCAGAAAGAGTGTAATGATGACTAGATATCTGAATGCCTAAATTAATACCTCATAAAAAATCAGCTGTGTGCTTCAGGTACTGTTCAGCCTATCTTAACTTCACAGCCAAAACTACTTCTTCTATGATGACAAGGTGAATATAACTTACGTCGCCAGCAAAGTTGGATACCGAGATTTCAGGACAACCTTTGCGGAAGCCAAGAAGACTCCAGCATGGAGCATGAACATATAGGTCAAGAAAGATTGGCAATGGCATGGGTCGCCTAGTTCCAAGGATTTATTTCCTACAAAAGTGTAAATTCTAACAATAGTTCCTAAAGAAGAAAAAAGTCCCTCCGTAGACAAAAAGGATTTTTCCAAAATTTACCAGATCATGAGCGATTATCCCTGTATAATGAAAGATTAATGGACCATTTAATGCATTAAATATTTTACACTTCGGAATAAAAAAAATTTATATATTTTAGCTTAAGAGATACGCATCAGAGAATAAATAGTTCACATACCCATGTGGGAAATAGCATTTTTGATAGCTTTTGTGAGAAATTGATTTCATAACGTCATTCACTTGATGTATGCCCTTCAGGGAGTTGGGTACTCCACAGCGTCACACCTCCTGCATTTTGAGCACATTTAACAAATTCGAAACATATTGATCAAATGGAGCAAACATAGGTGTTATTTTTGCACTTATGATACCCGATTGAAGAGGAAGGTTCAAGTGTTTTAATAATTATCAAGATGTTAGGAAATAAAAACTGATACTTTATTAATAAAATATGCAAAAGTAGTGGTAGATAACAGTTAACTAATTTTTATAGTAATATAACTGGGAGTTCTTTTTGTTAAGGACACATTTTGAGTTTCATTCCACTATTTATTTTCCGTATTGCAATTAGCAGATTGTAAGATTAGAGAGGATTCAGAATAGATTTTTCCGATTTGCAGCTAGACAGTTTTGATCTTATGAGTTTTAAGTCATGACTACAGTGAATTGTCTTCTGTACTGAACATATAGCATTTATAGTAAACTCAACAAAATTATTCGTAAATTTGACTACATTTTAACTACTCTCCTTAGTTAAATAAGTCCAAAAATAAATAAATAAATAAAAATAAATAAATAAGTTAAATAAGTTCAAAGATATTAAAAAACATGTTAACCATCAAAAAGTAGTTAAAATAATTAGGAATGTTGTTGGTGCAACAAGATTTTCTAGTTATTTTTAAAATTTAACTACTTTTCTTAGTTTCTTCAATTCTAAATTTTTAACTACATAAGAAGTAGTAAAATTTGCTATACAAACAGTATTAGATTAAATGAAAAAGTAATTAATTTAAGTACTTGTTACTCTACTACTCAATAGTAGTTGAATTTCTCCAAAAAAATTTTTTTAGTGTAGTGTTTTAAAACTGTATTTGCAATTTTTCGACAATATTCTCGAGGGTTTTATTGATTGTCCGGAATTTCTGTCCGGTAGTTTACTGACAGTTCCACACAATCCGCTGAGAAGTACATGTACGTTTAGAGTGCCTTTTTGTAGAACAAATTTTGGGTGGTAAACTCACCTCCATTGCGTTTTTGTCGTGAAGCAAATCGTGTAAATAATATTGATTTCCTTGAGTCCTTAAGGATACCAAAATAGAAAGACACGATAGTTGATTGTAATTTTTTTCTAGAAGGTTTAATTATTATCATGCCTTTTGTCAGTAGTTCTTTTGTATGTGAAGATTCCATTTAGCATCTTTTGGGCTAAGTGAAATTAGATTGTATAAATTACAAACACTTTTTTAATCTGTTCAAACATAGAGTATTATAACTTATCATACTGAATCTTGGATGATAATTTTGAAATAGAATTCGATTGTGTAAGTTACAAATACTTTTTTGATCTGTATAAAGAAACTAGGGTTCTATAACTTCCCATACTGGATCCAGAATGATGATCTTGAAATAGAATACGATTGTGTGAATTAAAAATACTTTTTAAATCTGTATAAACTAGGGTACTAGAACGTACCATCCTACATCTTGGATGATGATCTAGAAATGCAACTCGATTGTACGGATTACAAATATTTTTCTAATCCGTATAAACTAGGGTACTTTAAATTACCATACTGCATCTTGGATGATAACCTTAAAATAGAATTCGATTGTGTAAATTACAAAAATACTTTTGATCTGTATAAACCAGCGTATTAAACTTACGATACTGCATCTTGAATGATGATCTAGAAGTAAAACTCGATTTTGTAAATTACAAAAACTTTTATAATCTGTATAAATTTAGGTTCCAAAACTTACCACTCTGTATTTTGTATGATAATCTTGAAATAGGATTCGATTGTGTAAAATACAAATACTTTTTGAAACCAGTTTAAACTGGAGAAGTAGAACTTATCATACTGCATCTTGGATGATGATCTTAAAATAGAATTCGATTGTGTAAATTACAAAATACTTTTTGTTTGTAAAAACTAGGGTATTTTAACTTACCATACTGCATTTTGGATGATGATCTTAAAATAGAATTCGATTGTGCAAATTACAAAATACTTTTTAAACCTGTATAAACTAGGGTACTTCAACTTACACTACTTTATTTTAGATGATTATCTTGAAATAGAATTCGATTGTGTAAATTACAAATACTTTTTGAAACCAGTTTAAACTGGAGAAGTAGAACATATTATATTGCATCTTGGATGATGAGCTTAAAATAGAATTCGATTGTGTAAATTGCAAAATACTTTTTGTTTGTAAAAACTAGGGTATTTTAACTTACCATACTGCATCTTGGATGATGATCTTAAAATAGAATTCGATTGTGCAAATTACAAAATACTTTTTGTTTGTAAAAACTAGGGTACTTCAACTTACACTACTTTATTTTAGATGATTATCTTGAAATAGAATTCGATTGTGTAAATTACAAATACTTTTTGAAACCAGTTTAAACTGGAGAAGTAGAACATATTATATTGCATCTTGGATGATGAGCTTAAAATAGAATTCGATTGTGTAAATTACAAAAAAACTTTTTGTTTTTACAAACTAGGGTATTTTAACTTACCATACTGCATCTTGGATGATGATCTTAAAACAGAATTCGATTGTGTAAATTACAAAATACTTTTTAAACCTGCATAAACTAGGGTACTTTAACTTACCCTACTGTATTTTAGATGATTATCTTGAAATAGAATTCGATTGTGTAAATTACAAATACTTTTTGAAACCAATTTAAACTGGAGAAGTAGAACATATCATACTTCATCTTGGATGATGAGCTTAAAATAGAATTCGATTGTGTAAATTACAAAAAAAACTTTTTGTTATTACAAACTAGGGTATTTTAACTTACCATACTGCATCTTGGATGATGATCTAGGAATAAAATTCGTTAGCATTCCCGAAAGGAACACTACGCTTGCTGCTCGTAGTTTGACTGAAGTCTGCTCGTTATCTATATTATTTCATAGGCAATTCCCCTTTATCTCGTGCTCCTTGTTCGGGATCGGCTTTAGTAAGTCACTGCTAATGTTTTTGGTCCTCTACTGATTGAATCCACTTTGACACTGTAGCAAAATTATAATTAGGAAAAATTAAGTGTTTCCAATTGGTTAAAGCCTATTACTCTTGGTTTAGAACTAAAAGAGTAGAATTTACAAAATTTTTCGCTCTGCCCATAAACAATTCAAATCCGATTAGAACCAGAAGGATGCCATTAAGTTCTTTGGGAATTATTCGTCAATTGTACTTGTCAATGTTTAAATATCCTGACAGAAGGTATTTTACAGAGTTTTTGTTATAAAATGGTGACAATTCAAAAAAGAAAAGAAGCAATTGTTTCTGGGTTTACTCAAGCGATGAAACAACTCGAGAGTCTCTCTTAACACAAGGGATGATTCTCAACAAGCCGACACTCCCCCGTCTCACTCTCTCTTGCTCCTTTAAAAAAAAGGGGTCGTGTGGTGCTCGCATTAACACCCCCTTGAGCATGCGGATGCGTGCCTATTACACGCTTGACGAAGCGGTGACGCGCCTCCAAGAACTAATGAAGACAGCGCTAGTAAAAGCGCGCAATCGGAAGTACAAAGCGGCATCCCATCAGTTCCGATTCCTTTGGACAATAGCGTAAGGGTTAATGCTTGTTGGTAGAGTGAGTGAGAGATAGATAGAGAGAAAGGGGGTTGGACGGGGGGGTCACTTGTGGCCGGCAAAAGGGGTGGCAAAAGGCGCTGCCAGCGGCGACGTCGGCCACCCGTGGGTTTCGTTGCGGCTTCGGTGTGAGGGGGCGTAAGGGGAGTTCTGGTATATTTGCGCAGGGCCATCCAATAGGGCGCAGTATCGTCGCGACGCCCGTCGCGATCATACGTCGGCTTTTGCATCCCCCGCGTTTCTCTCATTCGTTCTCTCGTCGTCGTCGTTGTTGTAGTCGTCGATGCCGTTATCGTCGTTTACTCTCATCGCGAGTGTGTGCTTTTCTTAGAGTGCTTCGAATATACATATACATATAGCATTTCAATTTCAAATGCTACTGAATTGAATGGAGACATTCGTTTCCTTTCCACGGAAAAGCATCAATCACTTCCGCTAATCCATTCTGAATTTTGTCGTATTCATCATCTTCTTCTTCTTAAACGAAAATTCTCTTGTGATTCGGCCAAAAAGTGAGTAATATCAGAGAGTCAAACTCTTCATATACATATCATATAGTCTCCCACACCTTTTTAACGCTTGTCAGATCATCAGATTCTGGCAGATGTTCCCGCTCACGCTTCGAATAATTTTTTCCCCCCCTTTTGAAGTTTCACTAATTTTTTCCTAGACGAAACAAAATTACCCCTTTATTGACGTGAAAAAGAATTATTGATTATTTCTTTCCTATATCAATGTAAAAGCAGGGAGAAAAGTACTTTGCAATCTATAATCACAAGATGATTATATTTTGGAAATGTTCCCACCTCTTTGCAAACCATTGATTGTGATCGTTTCATTTAATCATCATTCCAAGATAACATTAACGATATCTGTTACATATCTGCTAGAGTTGAAAAAAAATAATAAAAAGATGAAATTTTTACAAAGTGTGTTAGGTGAGAAAGTATATATAGAGAGAAAGAGGGGCGCAAAAACTCAGGGAAAAAAAGAGGGTCACAAAAGCGAAGGAAACTTTTAACCGAAAAGAGGAAAGAAAGTTTTTACAGAACAGAACTTGAGAAATAACATTAGGGGCAATTGTGTGTGTATGTGGAGGAAGGGAGAGGGGGTATAATTTCAGATATTGATGAGATGAAGAATTCAATTATGAATTTTCATTTAAGAAAATTATTTTTCAAAATGAAATTTGGAAATTACAATTTGGAAAATAATTTTTTTAGTTTGTTTTAGTTGATTTTATTTTTTATTTTCAATTATAAATTTTCATTCACTGAAAATGTTTTTTTCAAAATGAAATTTAAAAATTCTATTTAAAAATTCTATTTAAAAAAATGGGTTATCCAGAAAAATTTCGTTAACAATGCAAAATTGGAACAAAACTTAAGGAATTTACACTATTTTCAAATATTTACAAACGTATAAACATTTTAGGGAGAAATTTGCTGTTTTTTCAGTAGAAAATTCAAAATTTCCACTTCTCTGAATTTATTTACTTCTCTAAATTCAAAAAGCGTCGAATATCATTAGTTTTCATAGAAAAAAATTCTTTTCGAAATTTTACCGTTATTCATGATTTTTATTAGATAGAAATAAAAATTCTGAGAAAGCAACTGTGGAACTTTTTATGTTTAAAAAAAACAAGGTGTTATATGTTCAAAAATTAAGTGTAAAAGAACTTCAAAATTTAAAAAAAATGACAGCATTTATCGATGGATTTTATTAATTTACTTTTGAGATTCGATCAGTATAAATTCTAGCACTATACAGCGTATGATGATAAATCTGATATGATTTTGTATTTTTAATTAAACCTTTTTAATTGGAAGGTAAAATTGAAAGTCTAACATTTTTATTCAATAATTATTTTTTAAAAAGGATTCACCGTTTTGTTATTAATATTCATCTCTCAATGAAGTTTTTCTTCTCGTTTGTATATTTTTCACTACATTTTGAAATAAGTATAGAAAATAAAAATATGCGTGTCAGCATTATGAAAAATGATTAATTTATTTGTTATTTTATTATCATTTCAAATTTACGTAATCATTAGTTGAATATGTTATATGTTATAATATGTTAAAATATGTTAAAATATGTTATAATATGTTACAGGTAAAATTACAGAAATAAAATTATATAATCTTTCATTTTCTTTCAATTTTCTTTATTTTCCTCAATACTTAACCCCATATTTCAAAATGATAATAAATTTAGATTATTAGGAAAAAAAAATTTCTAGTAAACTTTCATGAAAAGAATCTGACCTAATATTTGATTTCACGTATAGAGCACAAATTCCACTTAAATGAAATACCAGGTTAAACGAAATTTGCACTAATAATGGATTAACTTCATTAACAGAATTATCATTCTTGATAAATGCATATGAAAGAAGTTGCAGTAGAAAGGTATTAAAATGCAATTTGCCAAATGATGCTATATTAGAATACTTATAATTTCCATTATCTTAAATTGAACATTTCATATTTCATTATTTTAAGATTCAGAATTTGTGAAAGTGATGATTTTTTTTAAAATTATGAAAATACTTTTTTCAAATTATAAAAATACTTTTGTCAATTTATAAAAATCTTTTTTCAATTTATAAAAAAATTTTTTTTGGAATTTTATTATTTTCTGTATAAGTAGGTAGTGGAAAAAAATACTTTCTAATGGTGTTTTTCTGTTGATATAATTTTTAAGGATATTGAAGTATTTCTGTTTCATTATAGAATTATGGACAATATTATGGCCAGGCAAATCAATATTTACTTTATCTCTATCACAATATTAACTTCAGTATTGTCTTGCTATTCTTTCTAAGGTAAATTTTATGCTTGATTAAATAAATTATATTAATTTTATTTTCTTTCGGCTCCTAATAACATTGGGGGAGAAAAAGTTTTTCTAAATAAATATAATTTGAAAGTAAATAATGATTTAAAATTCGTAATTCATTTGGGATGATATTCGATTGTGTAAATTACAGATTAGGTTTTTATAAATTATGTTAATAAATATATCAATATAAATAAATCAAAAAATTACATTCGATTGGGTGAATTACAAAAATTTTTAAGCTATAATAAATTAATATTACAATTACAAATAACTTTTATAATTTAATAAAATTTACATTCTTACCCTTAATTAAACTTCTTAGCGTCTTCTCTCTTGAATAATATTCGATTGTGTAAATTACAAATTCTTTTTATGCTTTAATAAAATATAAATACTTACCATTAATTAAACTTCTTAGCGTCTTCTTTCTTGAATAATATTCGATTGTGTAAATTACAAATTCTTTTTATGCTCCAATAAAATATAAATTCTAACCATTAATTAAACTTCTTGAACTCTTCTCTCTTCAACAATATTCGATTGTGAAAATTACAAATTATTTTTGTTTTCATAAAGTTTAAATCCTCACCTTGTGTCGTTAAAACTTAGATAATCTAAAAATCTACAAAGTTTTAATAAAATTAAAAATCCACAATCCTGAAAAAATTGAATTTTACTAAAAAAATTAATAAAAATTAATTTTCTAATTTCCTTTGTAAATTATGAAAAACTGTTTGATAATTTAAGCATGATGAGGGTAAAGAATGTAGTGTAAATATGTCAAAGGTATAAAAAAGAAAAGACAAAAAATTAATATCAATTTTCCCATTAATCAGGTATGTTAAATTATTCACAAGGAGTAAAAATTCAAAAACTTTCAAAATCAGTTTAATTTGGTAAAAAAAAAATTAATAAATTCGCATAATGATGTTAATTATACATTTCAAAAGTACAGAAATGTTAGAGTGACGTTTGCAACAACATGGATGGATTTTAAAATTTTAACATGTCATTGTCGCAATTCTACTTGGTTTTTAAAAAAGTAAAATCCACATTTTACGTGCTCGCGGCTATGTAAAAAAGTTTCATTTCAAATCTGTTATGTGCTTTTATATGTATATATATAAAAAGTTTAGTGCCGCTCGGAACGCTTCTACTTATAATTAAACCCTCTCGATTTGCAACTCTGAATTGTTCACCAAAAAACGTTTGTAGCTTCTTTTCAGACTGTTTTTAATTTTCCTTCACTGGAGATTCATCTCGAATGTGTATTATAAAAGCGCGAAAAGCTCTCGAGCAATTCAACTATTGAATTTAAGGTACAATTTCAAAAAAAGGTAACATTTTTTTTTGGAAAATTAAAGTGACAACTACATGAGAATTTAGAATAAAATTTTTGCACACTGAAATACGTTTCTGGGAAATAAATTTATGATTGAAATATCTTTACTGTGCGGTGTGAAACAACTCTCCGACTTTATTAAAACCTCATTCAAAACTGTGTCTCCTAATTTCGTCTTTAGAGGAAGTTTCATAATCGAAAGTTTTCCACTTGATCTTTGTCTTGACGTAGACAAATAAGAATTTTCACTACTGTCAAGTTTGGAAATAAATTTATATCTTTATTAAGAAGTTGCTAATTAGTGTTAGAATAAATAAATGTTTTGTAATTAATGTCTCGGGGAATAGTAATTTTGAAGTAGACTACTTTTTTAAAACTGATAACTTGATAGTTATTAAAAATTGAGACCTAAAGTATTGATCTGTTTTATGATCTGGTTGCGATAAATGTTTGTACGCAAGTATTCGGATGGTAGGGAGTTTGAATTTTTTTTGGGTCTTTATTGTTAGTCTGTAGTTTGGGGGGAACTTTGGACTGAATCTGATCTCCATTATTTCTTATCTCGCGATATTCTCGAGCAGCGTCTTTAGCACATTGAAGTCGTTTGTCTCAGTTATCAGTTTCCTGGTGCTGCTCCTATGCCTTGGGAGGATCTTTAAAACGTCTTTTATCGTTTGGTGAACTTTTTATTTGAACGTTGCAGTACCTCAGGTTGGCACTATTTTTTGTTTGTGCTTCTTATGTATTTTTGGAAAAGGAAAATAATGAAACCGTTTTACACAGTAATGTTGGTGATGAATCTTCAACTGGTATACCTTAGGTATACTTTTAGGAACCCTTAGGTATACCCAACATTATTAAGATTTTGAATTAGGAACCTGGTACAATTTATAACCGGTTGTATTATTAAGATTTCGAATTAAGGACATGGTAGAACTTTTGGGTGAGGAAAAATTAATATTCTTAGTTATTTGCCATAACTAGGTGTGGTCCAGACATGTACTTCCAATTTGAATGTTTCTGTAGAACACGATACTCTTCTAGGAAAATGCTTCCGAACACGATAGGCAGTATGACAAGTGTAAACAGTGTTGATCAGAGTCGACGAAGGAAAGTCGTATGCTGACGTGCTGAGCAAACAATTCAAGAAAGTTAATCCAGACGTCAGTCACACGAGAGCTTGAAGAGCAAAGGCTACTTACTACAGCAGGAAAGTAGACCTCCTGATTAAAATCGTAGGTGACTCTATCAAGATGGCTTTTACTGCCTAGGTCACGAAAGCTCGAAGTATGGATTGCCTTTTGCAAATATGCAAAATTTCAATTTTTCCTAATTGGAAAAGTTAATTATTTTTCACCATACAACAACAGTCACTAGGTGTCATCCTTCACTATGATGATCACAACTCTCCAGTTTGCAAAGAAATTTAAATATTTTTCATTCATACCATCGAATTCGGAATGGAACACCCAAGATGGTGTAGGGATCTGAACTTTATCAAAATATAAAAGTATTTTGTAATTTACCCAATTTTGTAATTTACCATTTAATTTATCAGAAACATCTGTTTTAACAAAAAGAATTCATTCCCCAAGAATTTTAAACCCAAAAGAGTCCAGGATCATGTTGTATCATCTTCTATCACACGTTTACCTCAGGGACTTAAAAAAATAATTACAAAAACTAACAAAGTTATAGCAAATGTCGAATTCGTGGAGAAAGAGAATTCTAAATAAAAGTCAGCATATAGGGTACACTTTTCAGTTACATATATAAACTTGATATTGTCCCTGTTTAATATTTACATAGGCTTTGAAACTACAAGCCTTTTGTCACAGTCCGACAACCATTACTCGGTCCTGACACGTTCTTCATCCCCTTGATTTCCTGAAAATATAATAAGCCATTAATGCACCTCGAACATGCAATCGTATCATTGTTACTTATACTCTTCGCATATCCATCCAACTTTCTTGATAAAGTAACTTTTAACGTAATTCTATGGAGAATTTTCAGCTTGTCATTTTTTGTCTATTGCATTAAAATATTACGTAAAAACTATTATATTAATATATTAAACTATTATATTATTATATTAAACTATTATATTAATATATTAAACTATTATATTAATATATTAAACTATTATATTAATATATTAAACTATTATATTATTATATTAAACTATTATATTATTATATTAAACTATTATATTATTATATTAAACTATTATATTAAAAAAAACTAAAACTATTCTATTTATGAAATTGAAATAATTTACAAAAAAAAAAAAAAATAAAACATTTGGAATAAAAAATCCATGAGGGAAAGATATGCAATATTTCCGGACTGCATTTCGAAAAAAAGTGAAACAAAAACTACTTGTGGAAGATCAATATATGCAAATTTGAGTCCATCAATTATTTACAGCAGTCATTAGGTTATTAAGTTATAAAGTATACACATGAAAAATTTTCAAGTTAAAATTCCTGAAAGTAAAGTTTTCAGAACATAGTGTCAGAAGTTAAGAACTATTTCTCAACATCAGCTATAAATTATTGTGGAGAAAAAAATTGCGAATTTTCTCATTTATAGCTTTTGAACAACTTTTACAGTTATACGTTTTATAGATTAAATTCTAATGTGGATTTGAATAAATTAAATAAAATTAAATTAAAGTAATAAATTAAATTAAAGTAATAAATTAAATTAAATAAAATTAATAAATTAAATTAAATAAAATTAATAAATTAAATTAAATTAAATTAATAAATTAAATAAAATAAAATTAATAAATTAAATTAAATAAAATTAATAAATTAAATTAAATTAAATTAATAATTTAATAATTTAATTAAATTAAAATTTAGAGGATGCAAAAAGATGTTTATTAGGGAATGGAAATAAAATGTATGTCCTTTAATGTTCGCCGATTAGTAACCATATAGGGAAAAGAGTTAAGCATTTTAAAACATTAATAAATTTCTCCGAAGGTAAATGGTTCATTGTGAACTTTTAATAAATGGTATGTATCATTGTCGTCCAAAATTCTCTCTTTGTGAGAGAGAGAGCAGCCTAGTCTTTTTTGTTGAAAATTAATGTATCGCAGCATATGTACATAGCCGTCAGGACGCAGTGAATAATTTCGGTCGTTTTAACAACACTTTGCGGCTTGTTAAAAAGTTCACGTTTGCAATTATAATATGAATAACATTTCATAATGTAAAATTTAATCTGAAGAGTGTAGTTTTACATATATATATATATATATATATATATATATATATATATATATATATATATATATATATATGTGGTATCTAATGTATTTTTGTAAAACAAATTTAACTAAAGTTTAGAAACGTGCCGGTGGGTGCACAGTTGCGCAGGTTGTGGTGCGAAAGAGATGAGTGTCTTTTTTTACAGAAAAAGATTGTTCAGAAGGGTAAAATTGTATAGAAATAAATTAGCATTAATTAAAATTCTTTAATGTCTTCTTCCTTGTAGACTATTCGATTGTGGAAATTACAAAATACTTTTTTGTTTTAAGGTCATGTTATTCAGTGTAAAGTTTTTCCATAGAAAAGTATATAGGGCACGTGACCACTGAATAACATAACCTTAATAAAATTTAAAATTTTATCATTCTCACCATTAATTAGACTTCTTGACGTCTTCTGCCTTAAATAATATTCGATTGTGTTAATTACAAACCTTTTTTTCTTTAAATTGAAACTCGAGTATATGATGCTACCATCACAAATGTTCCACCTTGAATAACATTCAAAAAAAAAAATTTTTTAATTTCAAAAAAAAAAAATATTTAAAATTTCAATAAAAATTTGTTCATCCTACTAACATGTATGCTTCACATTGAATACTAACCCATTTTTTAAAATACTTTTTAATTTTTAAATTTAATAAATTTACCATCTAAAATTTTGCTTCTTAAATGTTGCACCTTGCATCTTCAATCCACAATTAAATTCGATTGGGTAAATTACATAAACACTTTAAAAATTCCGATATCGAACATCTGAAAGAAAACAAAATGGAACATATTATTCAGATAAGAAAGTAAGAAACTAATGAAAAGAAAGATTAAATTTTACAATTATTCCGGACTTATACTTGCCATGGAGATGCCTCACTTACTGAATACGAATGTGAATGCTTGTTCAACTGACTTGCACTTAGTACCAAGCTGCTTACAATTAGTGCGGTATTACGATTGGATCTGAATTAATACAAGTGTTTGCTGTTTAATTATTATTGTTGTCATTAACCATACAAACACCAATTTTCTTCCTTAAACGTTAATTAACCACTGCGTGAATATTTTAATCCTTAATACAGGGCTCGGATTGTGCGACTTTTTCGACTTTTTTCCACTTTTCTAAGGAAATGTGACTTTTTTGTGAAAAAATGCGACTAATCGACTTTTTCGAGATTTTTTTTTACTAAAATACGAATGAAATTTTAAAAAAATTTTAAATTAAAAGAAAAAATTTAAGTAAAAAAAATGTTGTGTTACATTTATTTACAAATTTTTCGAAAACATCAATAACTTCTTTTATAAATAAATAATTAATTATTATTTGTCCATAGAAATTAAAATTCTTCAAAAGATTCAAATTCAAACATTTTTGAAATGAAACAACTTATAAAAAATTGTTATAAAACATGAATACATTGATCACTCCGAGTCTTCGACTCGGAGCAATCGACTTCTTTGTGTTTTATAATAATTAAAGATGACCGAGTGATAAAATCATTATTTAACATTATAAGACATTATAAAAAAAATTTCATCATTTTTTGTGAAAATAATTGAATTATTGGAAAAAAATTTAAAAAACTTTAGTAATTAATTGAATTTTGCAGAAAAATATTGATATTTACAAAAATAATTGAAATTTTGAAGAGAATTAAAAAAAAAATTTTGAAAATAATTAAATTGCTGTGATGAATTTTTATACTTTTCAATATAATTAAATTTTGCAAAAAATTGTATCATAACTTTTGAAAATAATTAAATTTCCACGATGACTTTTATTCTTTATGAAGATATTACAAATTTTAAGGAGAAATTAAAAAAAAATTTGCTCATAATTGAATTTCTGGGAAGAATTTTATTACTTTTCGAAATAATTGAATTTCAGAGAAGAATTTTATTAAAATTCTTTGCAAATAATTGAATTTCAGAGCAGAATTTTATTATTCACAAAGATAATTGAAATTTAGAACAGATTTCTTCTAGAAATATTAAAAAATAATTGAATTTTGATGTTTATAAATATAATTAAATTTTGAGAATTGAAAAAAAATTTTGAAAATAATTGAATTGCTGTGATGAATTTTCTTACTTTTCAACATAATTGAATTTTGCAAAAAATTTTATCAGAATTTTTGAAAATAATTAAATTTTTATGATGAATTTTATTATTTATAAAATTTTGACGAAAAATTAAAAAAAATTTGCTCATAATTGAATTTCTGGGAAGAATTTTATTACTTTTCGAAATAATTGAATTTCAGAGAAGAATTTTATTAAAATTCTTTGCAAATAATTGAATTTCAGAGCAGAATTTTATTATTATTCCCAAAGATAATTGAAATTTAGAACAGATTTCTTCTAGAAATATTTAAAAGTAATGGAATTTTGCAGAATAATTTTAGTATTTATAAACATAATTTAAATTTTAAGAATTTGTAAAAAATTTTTGAATATAATTGAATTTTTGTAAAAAAATTTCTTACTTTCGAAGATTTTTGCAAAAAATTTTATCAGAACTTTTAAAAATAATTAAATTTTTATGATGAATTGTATTATTTATAAAATATTGACGAAAATTTAAAAAAAATTTGATCATAATTGAATTTCTTCGAAGAATTTTATTACCTTTGAAAATAATTGAATTTCAGAGAAGAATTTTATTAAAATTCTTTGCAAACAATTGAATTTCAGGGAAGAATTTTATTATTCACAAAGATAATTGAAATTTTGAACAGATTTTTTCTAGAAATATTTAAAAGTAATTGAATTTTGCAGAAAAATATTGATATTTATAAATATAATTAAAATTTTAAGAATTAGTAAAAAAATTTTGATTATAATTGAATTTTTATAGAGAATTTTCTTACTTTCGAAGATAATTAAATTTCGCAAAAAATTTTATCAAAACTTTTGAAAATAATTAAATTTCCAGGATGAATTTTATTATTTATAAAATTTTGACGAAAAATTAAAAAAAATTGTTTATCATAATTGAATTTCTGCGAAGAGTTTTATTACTTTTGAAAATAATTGAATTTCTAGGATGAATTTTATAATTTATAAAGATAATTGAAATTTTCGACAAGAATTTTATTAAAATTTTTGTTAAACAATTGAATTTAGATGAAGAATTTTATTATTTATAAAAATAATTGACATTTTAAGGAGAATTTAAAAAATAATTTTTTTCTCTATTAAAACCAGTAAAGTGTATTTTGTAATTTGAAAATTTTTTTGCGATAAAAATTCAAGCTATAAATTAAATGAAGAGACGCGATAAATTGAAAAAAAGTAACCGTAAAATTATGTTTGTAAATTAGATATATATCTCTAAAAAGCGATGAAAGTGGAAGATGAATGGATCTTCTGAATCAGATGCTTTTTAAAGAGGGAGAGAGAGTAAATGATGATGATGATGGAGAATATTTAAGGGAGACTCTGTCTACTTTCGCTTCTGAATAATCGATTAATTTTTATATTTTACTACCCTATATAATCAATTATTCAATTTTACATGTCAATATAGATATATACAACATAATTTTTATCTTTTTTTTCCTTTCTACCCTGCTATAGGGTCGAAGCAAGAGAATCAGTTTCGATTGTATAAATTACAAAGAATTTTTATGAGAAGAGAAAAATTTTTCAAGTAGGCTGGAAGATTTTTTTCTACAACTAAAGTAATAACTACGAAAACTTAATGTATAATTTCTTGACTATAGTTGAACTTGTTTAGAAACAAGTAAGTCATTAAAGTGATCAAATTAAACTAATTGCACTTGACGATCACTAGGAGAAGCGAGAGAAAAGCCGTCCAATAATTGAATTTAAAGTTTTATTTGATTCCACAAGTTTCTATATACTTACAAATCAATTACTATTGGGGAAAAAAAAAATGTTCTCCACTTTTCTATATATTCGCATTCTCGAATTTCAAATTAACTGTACAATAAAAACTTCGAATTACAAAATGAAAATGATAGAAGTAAATTTGTCAAATGTTTCAATGTATACTGCAGAAACAACTATTTGATTATATGAATAATTAGCAATTTGTTCAATAAATATTTGTCGCTCTCATAAAAAAGGGAAAATTTAATTCATTGTCAATTTCGCATGAACGAATAATTATTATATATACAACTATTGTTCGGCATTCATTTTCAGTTGCCATTGATTTAGTTAAATGCTAATTTTTAATGAGATGCACATTTTAATTTGACTGATGAGTAATTTAGTTTAATGGATTTCTTTTTCTAAATTTACCCTTTATGTGTTAATTTTTTACATTCTCATTTTTATTGTAATTAATTTAACTATTCACGTACAATTGGAATGTAATTAGTGCTACACGTGAAGTATGTTTGAAAAAAAAAAAAAATTTTTACTGAGTACTGCCCTAATTTCATTGTTATTTCCATAAAAGTTATTATATACTCTCGTTCCCATTATTTTCGGTATATAAAAGCAATTTTCGTGTGTTCCTCTGTTTTTCATTTTATTCATTTTATTCATTTTAAAAAAATTTATAATTTGCTTAAAGGGGTAAAAGGAAAAATAATGAACCCCTGTGGAATTAAAGGAGGGAAATTCTATTTTCTTTTCGAAAATAGAAATCAGAAGAGGGAGAAAGTAAGTCAATTTTCTGGTATTGATATAACGAATTGTAAATTTTAGACGACTTGGAGATTTCAGTTGAAACTAGTTTCGTGTTTCGTTTAGAATGGGTTGAGACTGACAAATGCGAATGAAGCATTTATATAGATATAGTGCCAACTTTGTATATTTTATTTACGCAAGAAGTAACTCTTTCACATATACATGGATAAAAATTGAAAGCATGACACGAAACCCAGCTTCGGAGTTACTTAAATTCCAGTTTGAAATATATTGGGTCTGTATACGTTTCTACATATACTGCAGGATTGAAATTTTTCAAATTAAATATTTCATTTCTAAGCTAAAGAAAAAAATTCCCTCCATATTGAAAATATATATACTAAAAGAATGCAAATCCTCATCTCAAAAAAAAAAAAAAAATAAATAAAAAAACAGAACCTTGGGTTTGACATCGATTTTCCTTTGCCCTATACTTTGGACATTGGCTATATCATGCGCATGACTTCCGCTTTCAACTACAAAAATTGTGTTTTTCACAATTCAGTTTTCAACACTCGACTGTATTTTTTTTTCTCTCTCTCTCTCTAAAAAAAAGAAAGCTTATACTTTTCACCCTGTGTACTTGCAAAGATGTTTTGTTCTCGAGTTCTTTTCAACGATTTCAATGTAACTGCTTCTGGCATTTGCGCCCCGAATCAAATGCAAAAGACATGAAGAAACTCGCAGACGAGTTCTAATTATTAAAAATTTTAACATGAAAGGTTAGCCTAAAATGTTTCCAAATTTCTTCTCGAGGGAGGGCGAAATCAATCTATAATCCAAAATCTTAGTGTTCTGAAAAATTCAATTACTTTTAATGACTCAAAGCTTAAAAATCTAACGAAACTTAAGTATTTAGGAGTTAACGAAGTATTACATAAATTTTAAATCCTTAACTTGAATATAACTTCTTACCGTCTCTAACATCTTCTTTCATGAATAAGATTCGATTGTATAAATATTTTTTCTGTATATGTGAATGCATTTTCTGTACATGTGAAAGTATTTTCTGTACATGTGACAGTATTTTCTGTACATGTGACAGTATTTTCTGTACATGTGAAAGTATTTTCTGTACAAGTGAAAGTATCTTCTGTACATGTGAAACGAAAAAAAATATAAAATAAAATAATAATAATAGTAATAATAATAGTTACATTGATACATGTGAAAGTATTTTCTGTACATGTGACAGTATTTTCTGTACATGTGAAAGTATTTTCTGTACATGTGACAGTATTTTCTATACATGTGAAAGTATCTTCTGTACATGTGAAACGAAAAAAAATATAAAATAAAATAATAATAATACTAATAATAATAGTTACATTGATACATGTGAAAGTATTTTCTGTACATGTGAAACAAAAAAAATATAAAATAAAAGTAAATAATAATAATAGTTATATCTAATAATAATAAATTTTTTTTAAAAATTATCTAAATAAATCTTGTTGCCAAACTTGAAGAATTTACATTTGCAACAAAACTCTAGCAAATTGTCGCAGTAAATTTTTTTCCAACTCTGAATATTCCTGGCTAACTCTAAACAAAATATGTATGTTTAGGGACAACATTTAACCTCCTTGTTTGGCACAACTGGCGCTTGCAATTAAGGCAGCGTTCGCCTATAACTGCAACAACCTCTGTGCCCTAAGTTGCCACCTAAATATTACAAGTGTCGATTCTGGAACTTCTGACCCATTTTCCGAAAGAGAAAACATTTTCCCCCAAAATGACAAATAGAAAAAGTTGAAAAGCTTTCCTAATTTTTCAATAACGACAAATTTTATCTAAAATTAAATTTTTTTTTGCCTATCAAATTGTTTCGAACTTCACTTTATGAAAATTTTTGTTATGACAATAAACACTTAGAATAACATTTATTTATCTATTTATAATTGAAAACTCAGAGCAAAATGAACAGAAATGGCTCCAATGCTGACAGTTTCTGTTTTTAGAATCGTCTGAAAATAAACCTGAATGTATGCAATCGATTTTATCACTATACGATTTTAAACTGTTAAAAATAATGTTTCTGCATATTGTATGGTCAATTTGAAAATATATGTGAAGGAAATGGAGAGAAATCGGCTTACTGAAGTGCAAGTAACAGAAAAAAGTTGTTTTTTTTTAAATGAAAATTAATCATATGTCCTTTATTGACAAAAAAAAGAAAATGACCCATTAAACATATAACTCTTGATATTTATTTATATTTATTTATTTATAAAAGAGTGAAAACTAAATCTTCTCAAGTATCACGTCTTAACAGTAATTCTATTTACATTATTGTCAGCATTACAAGCTTTATTTAGAATGAAAGTCGATAAAGCTTCTTTAAATACTCTCTCTCTCTCTCTCTCTCTCTCTCTCTCTCTCTCTCTCTCTCTCTCTCTCTCTCTCTCTCTCTCTCTCTCTCTCTCTCTCTCTCTCTTCTTACTTTCTTCTTTTAAACAACTACCGTGAAAAAAATGCATTTTCTCCTGTAATTGAATATTCTCCATTCCGACGCTTTAAAAGTTTAAATGTTAAATACTTGCATTCCATAAAAGGCAAATGATCTTATTAAATTTATCTGGAAACGCAAATTCAATAGTTAGGGTTGGATAACTGTGACCATTTTTTCTATGAGTGGTATTTTTGCGTATATGTGAATGCGTTTTATGCACATGTGAACACGTTTTGTGTAAATGTGAAAGTTTTTCGTGTAAATGTGAAAATTTTTTGTGTAAATGTGAAAGTTTTTTGTGTATATGTGAATGCGTACTATGTATATGTGAAAGTATAACTATAAGTTTGGTACGTATTCACATATACAGAAAATACTTTCACATTTACACAAAAAATTTTCACATTTACAGGAAAAACTTTCACATTTACACAAAACGTGTTCACATGTGCATAAAACGCATTCACATGTACGGAAAATACTTTCACATGTACAGAAAATACTTTTACATATACAAAAAATATTCACATATACAAAAAATATTCACATATACATAACGTGCATTCACATATACAGAAAACACTTTCACATATGCATAAAACATATTCACTTGTACATGAAACACATTCACTTATACACAAAATGCATTCACATGTACAGAAAACACTTGCACATGTGCAAAAAACATAGGAATTGACATTCCTGATTAATTTTCGATTGTATAAATTACAAATTACTTTTAATTAGAAAAAAAACACTTGAGTATAAGATCCTACTCTCATGGATGCTCCATCATGAATAAAATTCAATTGTAAAAATTACAAATACACTATGAAATTGAAAAAAAATAAACAAAAGGATCATAAATCTCTCACTGCGAAACTGATGCTAAGCATAAAAAATTTGCACCACCTGTAGAATAATAATATATGCAAATATTATAGTTCAATGAATTGAATATCTATTTGATAAAAAGTAGTCTCATAAATTTTTCACATAAAAGTTAAAAAGTTATGAAACAACTTTTACTTTCTCTGTGGCTTAAAGTAAAGTTGTTTATGTTGCATTTTATGACTCTTTCTCGACGAATACATATATACATATATATACAAAAAAAGACCTGAGAATAAACTTTTTCATAAGGGTAAACTTCGGTTATGTTATTAAATTTTCTAAAGCGAAATACCTTGAAGTTATTTTACTTTTTTTCATTCTAAAGAAGAATAAAGTACATTAATTAAATTAAAAGAAAACGAAAAAAAGGAAGATTATAAAATACAGCAGGTTACATTGAAAATGAAAAAAAATAATTTTTTTTTTACCTTTCATCTTGAAAAGTTTGAAGTCACTGAACGAATTTAAAACAGGGATGAAATGAAACAGATTTAATTGGAAGAACTTGAAGACCCCTTGGTAATGAAAATGCAATAGTAAATTTCACTTGCAAACTTGGACAAACAACTTCTTCCATTTAATTAATGAAAAACTTGGTGTACATAGTTATTTGTATGCGGATAGTGTAATTTTAAAATTATCAAGATTGCCATGTATTTCAGATAATACTTGTCAATTTGTAAACTGACTCGTTAAATTTAATACGAATTTGCATTCATTTTATTGTGAATTATCAGCGCAGGGAATAAATATACAAAGGAAACATGTTCAGTGAAATGAAAATTTGCAATTTCACTTGTTTGAATAAAAGCAGAAACATCAAAAAAAAAAAAATGTGAGATTAAATCGTCAAAAATTTGCTCCTGGCAAAATTCACTTGAATCTGACTTTTCATTGTTTATATGTATAGCTAATTCTGGCAGTGTAGCATTTGCGTGTCAGGCTACCTAGCTATCGTGAATATGAATCTCTAGGGTGGAAGAAAATCGCTTTTTAAAAATGTATAATATAAAAAAACATTATTTGATTAAAATTCATTATCAATTTTAATTATTAAAAAGAGTTTAAAAAATTACAAAATTACCTTTTTCAAGCAAACATGAATTTAAAAACTTCTCTTTGAAGTTATCTGCCTTCTGCAAGATTAAAAATTATAAATAATTTTTTACTTTCTTCCTTTGGGATCATTTGGAAATTTTTAAATTCGATTCTATATGTTACAAATTATTTAATGATTTGAAAAGAAATATTTCAAAATGTATGTTTTAAAATGTATATTTTTAAAAGTATTTTAAAAGTACATTTTTAAAAGTACATTTTTAAAAGTATTTTAAAAGTACATTCTTAAAAGTATTTTAAAAGTACATTTTTAAAAGTATTTTAAAATGTACATTTTTAAAATAATGATTTAACTTTTATGTAAATTTGGCAAAGTGTTTTAATTATGAATATTTAATTTATTTAAATAAGAATTAAGCGATGTTTAGTGAGGGGGAGCAAAATATTTTCAATTAAAATTTATTTATTGTTGAACACTTTGTCATAGGCTTTTATCAATTTTCATGCATCGTATTATAACAATATTCGATCCCAGTATGTATAGAAACTATTAATTATAAATTTTATTTTCAACGCTTCAATGGATTTTGATCGAATGTTATAGATATATTTTAGGTATAAATTTCAATGCACTTTTGTTGCCACAAGCTGAGGTAGAAATTTAATAATCAATTATTGTTGAATTTTACTTTTCGAAAATAATACAACAGTGTCTTTATTAATTAACACATCTCTCTCTAGTTTGGAAATTAATAACAATATTAAAACAGCAGTATATTATATAATTTATAATTTATAATGTCATCAACATATAATATCGAATGGAAAACATATGAAATATTTAATTATAGTAATAAAATTATACAAGTAATTAATAAACAAAGAGAAAATAATTTATTTTGCCAGAAATGCAATTTGGAGTAGTTTAGAGACAGTGGAATTTTCGAGAAGCAATAAGTTCATATTCTCTAATCGATTGGAAAGCTCAATTAGAAGATGTGTACTTTCTCTTAAGTTGTGGAAAATCTAACTTAAGCGGTTTAGGTTTGTTACGATGTTCTAGACAAAGTAGAAATTCTCCTAATAGCTGTAATAGAATGGATTCTATATCAATAAGTGTCTTTAATGATTGTTTTCACTTTGGGAATTTTGTTTGTTAACAAAATGTTTAATTTATGAACTTCTAATTATATATTATAAGTTAGTGTGTTCTAATTATGAAAGTTTTAATTATGTCAATATTTTGCTTGTTTTAGTTTAATTGTTTTAATTCTGAATTGATGCAATTAAAGATTGACAATGTGCTGTCAAGGTGGAATTTTCTACAGGTGTTTGGACCAATTTGCATTGCTCCCTAGGGGTATTCCTGTTGCATAGTTTCGTTGCTTTAACTTTTGGTGCTCTCGCAAAGCTTTCAACTTTCCACACTGCCAACGTTAATCAGAAATGAAAATACGATTCTTTAAATTACAAATAGTATGATCCATTTAGAATAGTTATCATCTTGGATGTTTCACACTAAATAACATTTGACAGTGCAAATTACTAACAATCTTTAAATCTAAATGAAAATTAGTGTTAGGTTTTATCATCCTACTTCTTCATTCATGATTAGTATTAGATTGCATAAATTACAAAACAACTTTTTATTTTAAAAATTAAATTTTGGTTCATGATGTTACCATCTTGGACGTTCCATACTGAATAACATTCAACAGTGCAAATTACTAACAAACTTTAAATCTAAATAAAAATTAGTGTTAGGTCCTACCATCCTGCTTCTTCATTCATGATTAATATTCGATTGCATAAATTACAAAACAACTTTTTATTTAAAAAATTAAACTTTGGTTTATGATGTTACCATCTTGGACGTTCCATACTAAATAACATTTAACAGTGCAAATTACTAACAAACTTTAAATCTAAATAAAAATTAGTGTTAGGTCTTACCATTTTGCTTCTTCATTCATGATTAATATTCGATTGCATAAATTACAAAACAACTTTTTATTTTAAAAATTAAACTTTGGTTTATGATGTTACCATCTTGGACGTTCCATCCTAAATAACATTTGACAGTGCAAATTGCTAACAAACATTAAATCTAAATAAAAATTAGTGAACTATTGATAAAAAAAGAAACAAATTTCAATTGATAAATGGGTTAAGGCTAATTGCAAACATCTGTTGAACTCCAAAATTGATAGATTATATTTGGGAATTTCGTGACCCCTATCTTTCGGAAGATGTGTCGACTGTGACCTTCTTGCATAATTGATGACTATTGTATCAACGGATTTGTTTTGAAGAAGTGAGTAAAGTTCAAATTTAAAATATTTCTCCAACTACCTTCGAATTGCACTTTTCTAAAATAATCTCCACTTTAAGAAAACTAACATTTATCATAAATTTTCAATTAAAAAACTTAACTTACGATTTATTTATTTATTGAAATAAACTTCACAATTTCATTTGTTATTCTACCCTTAATATTTATTTTTGCAAAAAAAGGAGAAATAAAATTGATTTTTAGAACGATTTTTAGAACATAACTAACACCCCCGGAAAGAGAATAATTAAAACAATTATTAATTTTTAAATTAATATTTTCCTAGACCAATTAAATACAATATTAGATTCTTTAAAGCTAAGAAATTTCAGCTTAAAACATTTAGAATTGAGTTATGTTTAAAGTACCATTGAATCGTCGAAAATCGATATATTACCCAGTATTAGATAGAGACCAGCGTATTCGAAATTCCAACTTTGCTGAACTAATTTTAAAGTCAACGAGGAACGCTTTTGAATATCCAATTCGCTTCCTAACGCCATATGATAAAACTTATAATAGCCTGTTACGAAAATTTATTTTTTTGTTCATAACCTCCCAATCTCTAACTATCAGATTAAACAAAAATAATTTTTACTCTTTACAATAAAGATACTGTTTTAATTTCCTCCACAATATCAATTTTAAAAAATTTAAATTGATATGAAAAAACCTTTTCAACGTGTTATTCTTCTGAGGATTTGAATAATTTGATAAAATCTGATTGATTTTACAGTAAAGAAGGAATTTACTCCTATAATCGATTCCGTTTCAGAGATTAAGGAAATTTAGTTTAGTTCAGAAGAGACTTTGAAAAAGAGTTACTTTAGTTTAAGATGAAAATTGCATTTTTCTGAATCTCCCTTTAAGCGTATCTGGAATATTGATGTTAAAAGTGTGACAAAAAAGAAATTTGTTTTCTTTAATCACGTTTTTTTCTATTGCAAGCTGTATTAATTTATTTTTAATTTTTAACTAAGGCAATTTAATTTTTACTGAATAAATGGAAAAAAATTGAAAACGATAACAAGATGTAAAGTGGTAAATTAATTGGGTCAAGTCAATATTACATAAAGTAATAATATATTACTACGCGAAATGAATAATTGAAATAAACTTCACAATTTCATTCGTTATTCTACCCTTAATATTTATTTTTGCAAAAAAAAGGAGAAATAAAATTGATACGCTTTAACATGTCCAATTTAACATCATAGCGTGAAAAATTCAATCACGCATCGATCCCAAACCATGATACGTGCTTACTCAAGCTTCTTATGTCAGAAAAGTGTTTGGCCTCATCTCCGGTCAAGAGAGTATTTTTACTCGATATCGGAAAACGAGTGATTCCCATTAACGAATCGTTCTCATTTTTAAATTCAATATTAAATTAAATAAAAGAAGTTTAATTGAAATTGAGAGACATTAGAGTTTTTCCTTCTTTTTTTAATTTTAAGAAAACAAAATTAAAGTGAGGGGGACTTTTTATAAATATGAATGCTCCTCGAATTAATTAGAAATATTTTAGGAGAATTTTGTATTTATATTAAAGAACAATTTCTTTTTTTATACTGTAACTTTAGTGTTATCAGTTTCCACTTTCCATCCAGATTATTTTTCGATTGTGTAAATTACAAATTACCTTTTTCTTTTTGGAGTTTTAGAACTTATTGGATCCTAATGTCCGCCCTCATTATATTCGATTGTATAAATTACAAAAAAACTTTTTAAAATAAATAAAATTTTTGTTAGAACTTACCACGTTGAAATGTCCATCTTGTAATGTTTACCCCAAAGAAATTCGATTGTATAAATTACAAATAATTTTTAAATATAAATATAATTACTTTAAAAACTTACCAAGGTAGAATATCCATCCGGAGTTAATTCGATTGTATAAATTACAAAAAAACTTTTCAAATATAAATAAAATTTTTATTAGAACTTACCATGTTGAAATGGGTACCTCAAATAATTTCGATTTTATAAATTACAAATAATTTCAAATATAAATAAAATTACTTTTAAAACTTACCAAGGTAGAATATCCATCCGGATTTAATTCGATTGTATAAATTACAAATAATTTTTAAATATAAATATAATTAGATTTAAAACTTACCAAGGTAGAATATCCATCCGGAGTTAATTCGATTGTATAAATTACAAAAACTTTTTAAATTTTAAATACAATTTTTGTTAGAACTTACCATGTTGAAATGGGTACCTCAAATAATTTCGATTTTATAAATTACAAATAATTTTAAATATAAATAAAATTACTTTTAAAACTTTCCAAGGTAGAATATCCATCCGGAGTTAATTCGATTGTATAAATTACAAAAAAACTTTTTATAATAAAGATGCTACTCGGTAAGACACATCCGCCGGCTGCAATGTTCACTCGCCTACTGCTACTGTCACTTTGAGACGAAGTGTGTGGTCACTTAGAATATTTCTGTCTCTTTACCCCCACTACTAAATCCTTTTCCACAAAATAAATATTTTCAGTAATTGTTTACCGGCATAAAAGCAAAAAAATTTTTAATTAATAAATTAACCATCCTCTACCTTCTTACTTTTCCTCCTTCTATTATTTCTATTTACTGCAATATAATTTTAATCTAATAAATTTTTTTCATTACCCATTTCTTTACAAATTTTCTTCTTGCGAGCAATGAAACTTTAGTACAGAACTTCACATTCATACGAAATTAAAAAAAAAGAAACGCAGACTAATCAATACACGTGTCGTTAACGAGCTCAATTCAAGAAATAGTTTTGTAGACATAAAATCACATTTTTTCATATTATGAATGTTTTATTTTTCTTTAGATTTCATTCCACGTGTTTTCAGAAGTTTTCATAATAATTTGAAGCTCATGGGAATTTTGTATGTATAAATTCAAATAATATACATTAACTTTCAATATACGAATTTTCCCAGCAACAATATGCTCTGTTTTTGAATGCTTAATGAACAATAACACACGTGAAATAATTATATTATTTTCGAAAATTATACAATAATATCATAGGGAGAATTTGTTATTCAATTTGTTTTCCTTTATAGACTATTTGATGGAAAAAAATGCTTTTATTCAAAATTATATCTTGATTTTAAAATGGCGTGATCAACATTGGATGGAATTTCTTTTTCTTTTGTAAGATTTAAATAGAGAGCAATTTATACTTTTTTCACAGAAGATAAAGAGAGAAAAATGGTAAATTAACAAAAAAAAGTGTTGTGATATTAAGCGGGAGTATGAATATAATTTTTTTTTCTTTTTTTTTTGGTACGAAAGTTGAAAAAGCGTTCAGTTCTTTATTAAATATCAATTTATTATACATGCAGCTTTTATGTATTGAAAATTGTGTCAGATATTGGAATCCTGTCAATTTGATCTGATGCTGTTACTGATAGAGTTTGCAGATTTTAAACAAGTGACTTTGTGCTCGTAAATTGTTTGTGCCAGTATCGAATTTGCCCCGTCGTTAAACAATAGTTAGCGACCACGTTAAGGCACTAGGAAAATGGCCAGTTTAAATAGTCAGGTATATTGAGTTTTCATCGCAATTAAACACTAAAGGAAAATGACGTTTATTTCTTAACTGAATTCAATTTTCTAAACGATGCTTTTTCCCCTCGATGCTCGAAAATTATATTTCACGGAGAATTAGATTAAACCGAATGGTATTAGCTAAAAACCACAAATTCCTAATAGTTTAGAATAACCTCGAAACTTAATTGTAAAAAGAATTTGCGAAATGTAATTTTCTGATATTTTCATCTTCTATTTGAGTCAAAAAGACTGAGATTTAAAAAGAAAAAAAGGTTGAAAAATAAATTAGACACTATTCGATAACAAAATGTAAATATTTACCCAACTAAAAATGATTAGAAAAAATTTTTAACAAATTTTTTTTTTCGATATGTCGCTTTAAATAAATAACAAATGATAAAAATATAAACATATCTTGACATCGATTGCGATAGAAGTAAAAACTAAAACACATGCATATATATATACACACATATATCCTGAGGGGAATCACGCATATCGATTGCTGGTCTCTATCTATACAAAAAGTGAATTTATAGCCACTCTAGTTGTACTAGATGAATTGTAAATATTGTACAATTCATGGGATATTACTTTGGAGAGCAATTCCTAAAATAGGATCGATATACTCGATTCAAATGTGTGGCCTTTTTTTCTCTGATAAAAGAAAGTTTATTTCTTTTAAACTCAACTGGGTATAACTGTTTAAAAACAACTTCGATGCAGAAAAAAGAAAAAGGCCTGAAAAAATAGAATGATTCTATTTCGTTTCAATTTTAAATTCAAAAATAAATCGTAAGACGGAGAAGAAAGGAATTCTCTGTTTCTTGATTTTTCCAAACATTCCGCATTTGCTTTCAAAAAAAAAATTGCGCTGCAAATGGCTCAAATAAGTTTTTTTGGATGAAATATAAGTAATTTTCAAAGTTAATTGTAAATAAATGTTAAACTATGATGTAAATATGCGTGTCGTTGTTTCACATGTGTACAAAGCAGTTTCACATGTACACTTAGTGCATGCACATGTACACTTAGTGCATGCACATGTACACTTAGTGCATGCACATGTACACTTAGTGCATGCACATGTACTCAAAAAACTTTTGAATTGACACCAAATTCATATAGATTCTCATACACGCAAAGTGCATTCACATGTACGCAAAAACACTTTCACATATACATGAAACACTTTCAGATGTAGTTAAAACACTTTGTTAAAACATAACGTTGCTTTTAAATTCGTAATTTTTATACAATCCTATTTACACAACTTTTTATAATTTTCTGTAGTCTTGATAATCTGTGTTCACCGTGAAAATGCATTCGATGAAATAAAGAAATAAGTACTGAATATTTAACAACTTCTTTAAATCTTTGGACCCAAAGCAACAATATAAACAAATTTATTTGATAAAAATTAGGGTCCTAAAAACATAAGATAAAACACTTTCACACAAACGACAAACGTAATGTTCATTCACATATGCGCAAAATGCATTCACATATACTTAAAACTCTTTCACATGTACTTAAAACACTTTCACATGTACTTAAAACACTTTCACATATACACAAAACGCGTTCACATATAAGGAAAAAAACGTTCACATATAAACAAAACACATTCATATATAAATAAAAAACACACGGTTCGGATCGTCTTTAAAACTAAAAAATTGTAAAAAAATCACATTTCTCGACAACAAATACATTAATATCAAACAATCCGAAAAAAATTTTTTTTTGATTTAATAAAATTCGTAGCAAAAATTTAATTTGGTATTTTTAACATTTTTTTAAAATTCTCTTTAAAATCTAAATTATTTTTATAAATAATAAAATTCTCCTTCTAAATTCAGTTATTTAAGAAAAATTTTAATAAAATTCTTGTCATTTCAATTATTTTTATAAATAATAAAATTCATACTAGAAATTCAATTATTTTCAAAAGTAATAAAACTCTTAGCAGAAATTCAATTATGATCAAAATTGTTTTTCAATTTTTCGTCAAAATTTTATAAGGAATAAAATTCATCCTGGAAATTTAATTATTTTCAAAAATTCTGATAAAATTTTTTCGAAATTCAATTATCTCCGAAAGTAAGAAAATTCTTTACAAAAATTCAATTATTTTCAAAATTTTTTTTAAATTCTCAAAATTTCAATTATGTTTAAAATTATCAAAATTCTTCTGCAAAATTCAATTACTTTTAAATATTTCTAGAAAAAATCTGTTCAAAATTTCAATTATCTTTGTGAATAATAAAATTCTTCCCTGAAATTCAATTATTTGCAAAGAATTTTAATAAAATTCATACTAGAAATTCAATTGTTTTCAAAAGTAATAAAATTCTTCGCAGAAATTCAATTATAATGAAATTTTTTTTAATTTTTCGTCAAAATTTTATAAATAATAAAATTCATTATAAAAATTTAATTATTTTCAACAGTTCTGATAAAATTTTTGGCAAAATTCAATTATCTTCGAAAGTAAGAAAATTCTTTACAAAAATCCAATTTTTTCAAATATTTTTTTTAAATTCTTAAAATTTCAATTATGTTTATAAAATAAAATTTTTAAAAATTCTTCTGCAAAATCCAATTACTTTAAAATATTTCTAGAAAAAATCTGTTGAAAATTTCCATTATCTTTGTGAATAATAAAATTCTTCCCTGAAATTCAATTATTTGCAATGAATTTTAATAAAATTTTTCTCTAAAATTCAATTCTTTTCCAAATTTTTTTTAAATTTTCAAAATTTTAATTATGTTTATACTTATCAAAATTCTTCTGCAAAATTCAATTACTTTTAAATATTTCTAGAAAAAAATCTGTTCAAAATTTCAATTATCTTTGTGAATCAAAAAATTCTTCCCTGAAATTCAATTATTTGCAAAGAATTTTAATAAAATTCTTGTGAAAATTTCAATTATCTTTATAAATAATAAAATTCTTTCTAGAAATTCTTCCTGGAAATTAGATTATTTTTTAAAGTTCTGATACAATTTTTTGCAAAATTCAATTATCTTGAAAAGTAAGAAAATTCATCACAGCAATTCAATTATTTTCAAAATTTTTTTTTTAAATTTCTCCTTAAAATTTGTAATATCTTCATAAAGAATAAAATTAATCCTGGAAATTTTATTATTTTTAAAAAGTTCTGATACAATTTTCTGCAAAATTCAATTATCTTGAAAAGTAAGAAAATTTATTACTGCAATTCAATTATTTTCAAAAAATTCATGATTTATACCATTTTTTTATAAGTTGTTTAAGTTCAAAAAGGTTTAAATTTGAATCTTTTGAAGAATTTTAATTTCTATGGAAAAACAATAATTAAATATTTATTTATAAAAGAAGTTATTGATGTTTTCGAAAAATTTCTAAAGAAATGTAACAGAACATTTTTTTGTCTCAAACTTTTTCCTTTCAATTTAAAAATTTTTGTTAATTTTATTCGTTTTTTATTAAAAAAAAATCTCGTAAAAGTCGATTAGTCGCATTTTTTTACAAAAAAGTCACATTTCCTTAGAAACGTCGAAAAAAGTCGAAAAAGTCGCACAATCCGAGCCCTGAAAACATTCACATGTACATAAAATGCATTCACATGTACAGAAAACGCAAACCTTTCCGAAAGTAAAGAATGTGGACTCTTCGGGTCATCTCTCAAGTAAGATAAGAAGCCCTGATTAATATTCGATTGTATAAATTACAAATTATTTTTAATTTTAAAAGAAACTTGACTAGAAGATGCTATACTCTAGTGAATGTTCCATCGTGAATAGCATTCGATTGTGCAAAATGCTAATCTAAATTAAGTTCAGTATACTATATCTCACCATCAGCCATCTGCTTTCAGAAATAATATTCGATTACAAATATTTTTTTAAAAATTAGTATAAAATTTTCCAATGCACCTCCCATCCTAATTATTCGTTTTTCCTTAATTACTAACAGAATTGAAATCTAAATAATATCGAAAAAGACTATTTTATAATTTTCAACCGCAGAATTGATATATTTTTTCGCTGATTTGCATCTGAGTCAATATATTTTTTTCCCCTAGAAAAAAAGTTATTCTGAGGAGACTTTTTCTTTTATTTCCACTGTCACCAATTTCATATATGCATATTAGATAATAAATTCCGATATAAATGGAGATGAAATGAAAGAGAGATAATAAAGAAAAATTGTAGAACTAGTTTTCAAGAGTATTGTAAAAAATACGCGGTATATTCTGGTTATCGTGAAACAAAATATGTTATATATATATATATAGGTTCGAGAAGTGAAATGCATTGGCGAAATCTATTGATGATAAGAGGTGTGTTCCGAAATTTACGATCGGGTTTGTTTTTTTTTTTAACTTTAGTGGGTGAAAACGACTCAATATAAATCAAATTCATCGAACAAGGGTTAAAAGGCTACTGGATTCATCGTACCACTCTCTCTCTCTCTGTCTTTTTCTATGTCTCTCTTTCTCTCGCAATGAAATTGTGGTAACTGGATGAAAACGACGACTGCAGGGTTCTCTCACAACTAGGCAATAAGGTCATTCCGCTTCGATTCCTTTCAATTGTTCTTCCATTTTCACTTCTGATATTAACTACCAAACTCATTTCTATTTCTCACCCTTTAGAAACGGAGCTTTTCATTCCCTCATGTCGTTCATTGAAATTTTGTCTTTCATTATTGTTAATTTTCAATGAGTCTCTCTCTCTCTCGTGAACAACGTTCTAGGTGTTTTGAATCAAAAAAACGATTACTATCACTTTCCACAGGGACAAAGGTGGTGTCAAAAATTCTTCAGCTTCTCAGAAGCGGGTGAAATTGATAATTTTTTAAATGAAGGTTTTTTTTGTAAAACCTACTTTTTTTGAATTTTTAATTTCATCTTCTATATGGGTGAATTTTCTGAAACTGACACTTTTAAATTTCAGTTTTTCAATTAATTTTTTTCTTCAATTATATGGTTTTTTTCTATTAAAACTACTTAATTTCATACTCAAGAGTAAGATTTTTAGGTTGCGCAAAATTAATTCTTAAAAATATTAAAGTTTTTTTCATTTCGAAAATATTATTGTTGCTCCATTAAATTAATTTTATTTAATTGGCGAGCTTTTCTATTAAAAATTCACGCTAATATCGCGTTCACGAAATCGAAAATAAAATTACACTGCTTAAAAATTAATAATTTGTATATTTTAATACCAAATATATTCAATTGGATGAAAATATAAATGTATTTAAAGTATTTGATTTAATGGTAATTTGGGTTAATTTTTTCAAAGCAATGCAGGTAAATACTGAAAACAAAAGAAAAACTAGCATATTTCAAGGAAAAGGCTTCGGAGATGAAAAGCTTCGGAGATGAAAAATAAATTTTCTTTCATATTTGTATACACTAGGGTGCAATTAAAATATGTTTTTTAGTAAAACACAAATCTCACTCCCTCATTTTATACCACCATCGAAATATTCCGTTAAATTTACTTCTACATTCAGTTATTTATCAAAAAGGAAGGCTTCGGAGATGAAATTAATTTTTACTCGGAGAAAAATGTCAATTTCGATTATTTATAACAGCACTAATTTTTTTCTTTTTTGTAGATAAAATATAGAAAAATTTAAAGTCAGATTCTCAGCTTTATTTTAATGTGCATGAAAATTTTGTTTAAGATATTTTTAAAGTATAAAATGTCAGTAATCATTGTAAAGTAATTTTAACCAAAAACTGAAGACAAAGTTTAAACATTTTTATCAAAAATAAAAGTGAGGTCTACATATTTTTAAAATGCACATAATGATAGAAAAAACATTGTACTTTCTGACAATATTTTAAAAAAATTTCTGAGAATTTGAAAAAAACCATGAAAATTTAATTTTATTGTAGAAATCCTATTGGAGACATGTTGAAAATGCTTCGGAGATGAAAGTAATTTAGTCATCACGTAAATTAAGTTAAATAAAATTATTTACTTTTCTTTTAAAAATGATAAATAAGTGCTAAATTTTCACTATGGAAATTGATAATAATTATTAAAGAGTAGATTTTGTAAAATTAATCGAGACATAAAAAATGGCACTTTCAGAAAATTCACCCATATATTCGATTGTGGAAATTACAATCAAACTTTTTTCTTAATAATAAAGTTGTGTCGATTCATACGGTTATTTTCTTTTCTTTGTTCTGGTTATTTTCTTTCCCGACCACCTTTCGCCACATTAATTCAGTCAACACTGTTTTTATCCAAACATTGCTCTCTTGCATGTTTACATTTTACCAATTATTATCATTGTCATCTGTCACGAAGTGGAATTAATAATACCGCAAAAAATTAATTCTATTCGCAATTATAAAATATGTTGTCTTCCCTTTTTAGAAATTCATAGACAATTTTTTATTTGCTCGAAAGAGTATAAAACACTCTCTATAAATAGGAAAGAGTTTTTTTTTCAGTATAATGTATCTTTTAAACCCCCCCAAAAAAATATATATTCTCAGGTCGTTGATCTGGTATCGAATAAGAATTATACTTATAAAAATGATAAAAAAATGAGACATTTTCGTGACAAAAAGGAAAACTTTTATATAAAAGAATAAAGTGTGTAATCTGAAAATAAAAGTTACATTCATTCGACAGGATATATTTCAAATTATAAGACCGCAATTAGGAAAAGGTTTCGCCAGAAGTTCCTGGTTTTCTGAGAATTACCGTGAAATGTGATGAGGGGCGGAAAATCGATGGTCGAATTGGTGCAAAACGCCCCTTACAGAAAAGAAAAAGGGATGAAATGTCTGCTGGGATGGCAAAAAAAAAAAAATAAGTTGGCCATGTTAGTTTTCCTTTTTTGTTTGTTCGGCATTTTTTTTTTACCAGCTTGTAGCAAAAAAATTTTTTGTCCCATTGTTCTTGTAACAAATTTCAATTACAGAATGTTCAATAATTTTATTTATTTCTTCTATTTACATTTTTTTTCTTCTTCTTCTTCTTCTTTATTTAGATGACAAAAGAAAGAGAAAATTTTTTAAATGTCAATAAAAGAAAAAAAAATATTCCAACTAAAATTGTTGTTATAGACGGGAAAAAGCTCTTTTTTTCACTGAAGTGGAATGAAAAATAAAATAAAGGGCTTTTCATGTACATTTGAAAATATGAGAATTTGCTTGTATTTTTCGCGATATAGCATTGAATAAAGTAGTTGACGTGAAAACTCGTTGAGATCCGATTTCAAAAGTTGACGTCTCATCTTTCCCAAGAAAACTATACTGGCATTATTGCTGGTTGGAAGGTCAACACCATGGGTATGACAATAATAGTAATCTCTCGTGACAGGGAGGGGGGGGTGGGGGTAATGTCACTACAAAAGATATTTTTCATAAACTCTCTTTAAAGAAACAAGAAAAAAATAAATTTAAAAGGAATAGAAATTGTTATCACTGTCTATAAAATCTTATTCTCGCATTTACACTTTCCTTTCATGCTTTTGAATAGCATTATTTTCTTTTATTACTAATGAAATTTTTTAAAAAGCAGACGGAACTATAGGGATTTTTTTTTTATTGTAAGAAGTGAAACAAGGCACAACTACTTTGAAAAAGTGAAACAAGATTTGTGAAATTTAAAAAAAGGGAAATAAGATTCATAACTTGTTTAAAAACTTTTCCTAGAGCGAAATCACTTTTTAATATTGAGGTTACAAGTTTTTTGAATCGCACCACGAGGCTAGTTTCGAAGTGATTTTCTTCCGAAAGGGATGAAATTAAATTACGTTGTTCTGGGTTGTTACACATTTTTGTTTATGAATACACGGCAAATCGTTAGGTATTAAAATAACACCAAAAAGGATTAAAATAATCCAATTTAGTGTTATTTTAATCCATTTTGGTGTTATTTTAATACCTAACGATTTAACGTGTAGTATTCGATTGTATAAATTACAAAAAGTTTTTTTTTTAAACAAAAGCATGTAGACTCGCCTTAAGTTTAGGACGCCGATGTTTCCCGCCAATTCGAGAAGTGGCGCAAGCGCAAGATTGACGTTCGGCAGAAGTTTGCAATATTATAGAACTTACCATGTTGTAATGTGCACCCTAATTGAATTCGATTGTATAAATTACAAATACTTTTTAAAAATAAGTAATATTTTTGTTTTTAAAAGCAAATGAATTTTGCAAAAGAATTTTGATATTTATAAACATAATTGAAATTTTGCGAATTTAAAAAAAAATGAGACAAAAAATGTTCTGTTACATTTATTTACAAATTTTTCGAAAACATCAATAACTTCTTTAATAAATAAATATTTAATTATTGTTTTTTCATAGAAACTAAAATTCTTCAAACAATTCAAATTCAAACCTTTTTGAAATTAAACAATTTATAAAAAATTGTTATAAAACATGAATTTTTTGAAATTAATTGAATTGCTGTGATGAATTTTCTTAATTTTCAAGATAATTGAATTTTACAAAAAATTGTATCAAAACTTTTGAAAATAATCTAATTTCCAGGAAGAATTTCTAGGAAGAATTTTATTATTTATAAAGATAATTGAAATTTTCACAAGAATGTTATTAAAATTCTTTGCAAATAATTGAATTTCAGGGAAGAATTTTTTGATTCACAAATGTAATTGAAATTTTGAACAGATTTTTTTCTAGAAATATTTAAAAGTAATTGAATTTTGCAGAAGAATTTTAATATTTATAAACATAATTGAAATTTTGAGAATTTAAAAAAAAATTTTTGATAATAATTGAATTTTTGTAAAGAATTTTCTTACTTTCGAAGATAATTGATTTTTGCAAAAAATTTTATCAGAATTTTTGAAAATAATTAAATTTTTATGATGAATTTTATTATCTATAAAATTTTGTCGAAAAATTGAAAAAAATTTGATTATAATTGAATTTCTGCGAAGAATTTTATTACTTTTGAAAAGAATTGAATTTCTAGGATGAATTTTATTAAAATTCTTTGCAAATAATTGAATTTTAGGGAAGAATTTTATTATTCACAAAGATAATTTAAAGTTTAAACAGATTTTTTCAAGAAATATTTAAAAGTAATTGAATTTTGCAGACGAATTTTGATATTTATAAACATAATTGAAATTTTGAAAATTTAAAAAAAAATTTGAAAATATTTGAATTTTGCAGAAGAATTTTTATATTTATAAACATAATTGAAATTTGAAAAATTTAAAAAAAAATTTGAAAATATTTGAATTTTTGTAAAGAATTTTCTTACTTTCGAAGGTAATTAAATTTTGCAAAAAATTTTATCACAACTTTTGAAAATAATTAAATTTCTATGATGAATTTTATTATCTATAAAATTTTGACGAAAAATTGAAAAACAATTTTTATCTTAATTGTATTTCTGTGAAGAGTTTTATTACTGTCGAAAATAATCGAAATTTTGACAAGAATTTTATTAAAATTTTTGTTAAATAATTGAATTTAGAAGAAGAATTTTATTATTTATAAAAATAATTGACATTTTAAAGAGAATTTAAAAAAAATGTTAAAAATACCTAATTAAATATTTGCTATGAATTTTATTAAATTTTTAAAAATTTTATTTCGAATTGTTTCATATTAATGTATCTGTTGTCGAGAAATGTGATTTTTTTACAATTTTGCCAATTTCGTGTTTCCTGTTTGTCGTTTTTTTCTAAAATTTTATGCGACTTTTCGTGACTTTTGTTGTAAATTTATGCGACTAAAGAGAAGATTTTTTAGTTTTAAAGACGATTCCGAGCCCTGAATTACACATACTTTTTAAATTAAAAAAAATTTTTTATTAAAACTTACCATGACGTAATGTGCTCCCTAATTGAATTCGATTGTATAAATTACAAATACTTTTTAAATATCAATATAATTATTTTTGAAACTTACCAAGTTAAAATATACATCCGGAATAAATTCGATTGTATAAATTACAAAAAAACTTTTTTTAAATAAATAATGTAGACTCACCTTAAGTTTAGGACGCCGTTGTTTCCCGCCAATTCGAGAACTCGCGCAAGCGCAACATTGACGTTGGGCAAAAGTATGCAATATTATCAAAATTTTTTAATTCGAATAAGAAAAAAAATTCTTTTTCCTAGACGCAAACGAGAGAGTAAAAAATAGCACGAATGTATTTATAAAATTACTGGCAGAAAAAAAAATTTACAACCATATCAGATGACTTTTATTGGCATTGAAATGTAATACCTGAGTCACTGAATACAAAAGGGGAATTGAGAATATAAAGGTTCGTCATTTCTTTTCACAGCAAAATAGCCCATCGACAATTTTCAAAGTACGGATTATAGGCTCTCAGGTGCTTTTTCCACACTCTACTCTCTCATCCCACCCTCCTTCTCACTCTCTCTCTCTTTTCACTTTTTTCATATTCTTTTCTTCATCACCCTTCAAAGTGTTTTAAGCTAATAAAAATTCCATTCGCGGCTTTAGGCGTGGTATGTAGTTTCCTCGAGGGTACTGTAATTTAACCAACAGTGACACGCGATGCACGATGATTTATACACGTACGTGAAGAAATTGCTAGTCCCATCCTTCGACCTAGTAAGAACCTAATCAGATCTTTCGCGTCGCGGTTCTAGAATAAAAAAAAAGAGAAGAAGAAGAAGAAATTGGAACGTTGATTTTCATATTTATAACCAGCTACTAGATCGAATATTGACTGGGAATCGTGAGACACGAAACCGGAAGTTATGCATTTCACCTGTAGATAGCAGCTCGTTTAAAAATGATTTATATGAACTTGAAACTCTAACTCTATCACGATGCTTATAAGTGAGCAATTTAGATTTTATTTCTCCTAAAATAATAATTGTTGCATAGAAAAAAAGAAAAATGTTTGAAGATAATTATTGAAGTAGATAATTATTTAAATTGTCATATTTGTATTCATAATTGTATTCGAAATTCGATTCAATTCGAAATGAATATTAAAAAAATGTTATCCATTCAAGATTAACAGAGGGGAAAATTGTTTTTCTTACTCCCTTGGATTTTTCACCCACACACAACTAGCTGTAGGAAAAAAAGTATATTAACACATTTGAAACGTAACCATTTCGTATTCATTTTTCTCACTTTTCCTTATACCCCATTGCTGTTTGATAGTCGGGAAAATAACTTTCAACCACCTTTCGTTTAAAGTAAGCATTATCCAGAGAGAAAAAAAAAGGAACACGGGGAAAAAAATGTGAAAATGCGCAAACTTTAAATTATAGAGGAAGAAAAAGTGGAGAATTTAAATTAGCCATGTTTTTTTTATTTTGATCACAAATTTACATACATAAGTTAGTTCGGCTAATGTACATTCTTTTTTTCCTTCCGCTGGATTGTAATTAAAAAGAGAAATACAAATTTGCGTGCAAATTAAATTATTTCTATGCGTTAAAAATTAATTTCCCGACTATTTATTCTTGTTTGTTTTGGAAAATAATTTTTTAAATCCGAAACAAAAATTCGATTGGGTAAATTACAAAACTCTTCGTTTGAATAAGATTCGATCACTTTTCTTTAAGATTCCTTTAAGATTCCTTTAAGATTACAATTTTGAATGCAAAAGAATTCAGAGGACATTTTATGAAAATGTCACAAACATGAATCAAAATTGAAAATCCTTTTTCAAAAAAACACACAGTCGGGGAATATTGTCAAAGAGGAAAATCACTTTTTGTTTTCTTATCAAATTTTCGAAATATACATTCGTATGTAAATTGCAAGTAGAAAATAAACGTTTCTTGAAGTGATGGAAAAATTGTTTACAGTTTAATATTAAAGTGATCGTAGATCGGGGAGAAATTTGAAAAATTCCAAGCTTCTTTGTATTTTTATTCCTCGCAAGTTTTTATTTGATAAGAATCTACAAGTAATAAATCAGCTCTGACATTTATTCGCTAAGTCCAACAGGAGCGTTAACTCGAAAAGTTTAGCTAATCCAACTTGGGTTTAATGCCATATAAACTTTCGATTTCATTTAAAAGGATACAATAACCTAATTTCGTCTCATACACCCCATACTCGAGACTTGCTTTATCTCGAGAATTTAAAGACTTCTCCATGCGACCTCCATACATATAGATATACATTCCCCCCAGTAACTAGAAAATGAAAATTTCAAGACACCTTCCGGAACGTGCATGCTCATAACGCGTATGAAAAATAAGTGCTTCACTCTCCTTATATATTTTTAGCAACTTATTAAGTTTTCCACTCCCTGAGGAAGGAAAAATACGTTACCAAATTCAGACACTTAATTTAAAGCAACAAAATTTATTTCTCCTCATCACCACTATTGTATTTTTTTCCACAATTTTTTTCCCCAAACCTTTAACACTAATTAAAAATTTATCCGTTTCGATAATTTCAGAAGGCGGAAATTGTTTCTACCTTTTTTTCATTACACACTCTCATGAAGAGAATGAATTTTCAATTTGTTTGAAAATTGATATTAGAGCAAGTGATTTATCAGAATAATAAATTTTCTGCATGATATCATATTTCCTGTGTGAAAGGAAGAGAGAAAGATATTTCAATAGAGAAAATTTCTCAGGGTCTAAGGTGGTTTCAGTGCTAATTTAAAATCTGCTGAGTCTACAAGTCGGAAAGCCTTGAAGCAGTTGAAAATCAACCAATGACTCTTGACACAAAGCGAAATGCAAATTTTCATTCCATTCAGATGTGGATTCTCATTGGGACGACGATAACTTCAATCACATTAAATTCAAATTATTTGAGAACCTCGGGGGTATTTTGCCAATCACAATTCAAGAACCTGTGTTGTTAAATACTCGAGTGACTTTAATCATATTGACAATGGAATTCAAAACCAATGTTTGAATACGATACTATTAGAGAGTGAATCTTATTATAATTCCAAATCTGTGGAATAACGTATAATTAATACTGTTATGTTGTAGATTTTGAATTTTAAATTCGTACCATCGATAGTACTAGATGTAAAAATTCCACTTTGTAAAACTTTTCTGTTCCACTTTGTAAAATAAACACTAAATTACAATTATTAAAAAAATTTTCTTTATGTAAATTAATGTCTAGGGTAATTCGAGAAATTTAAAATTTACTCGTGAAGATACGTACAACAACTTGGCAAACATTTCTAGGCTGCATCTTTCATCCTGACATAAATTCGATTGTGCAAATTACTAATATTATTCTAAATCAAAATAAATTGGAGTATATCAGAACTGACCAACGCGTATTTCCCATCTGGAATAATATTCGATTTTGCAAATTACTAACAGACTGTAAATCTAGAGAAAATTGTCTACTAGGTCTTATTATCTTGCTTCTACTATCATGATTAATATTCGACTGTGTAAATTGGAAATAAATTTTAATTTGCAGCTTTTTAATTTAAATTGGTAACATTTTTATAACTAGCATAGTAGGTCTTCCTATTTTCGATCTTCTTTATTCAATAATATTCGATTGTGTAAATTACAAACCCTTTTTTACTGTAAAATGCAATTTGAGTTTATGATGTTACCACCTTGGATGTTCCGTACCAAATAACATTAGACAGTGCAAAATACTAACAAACTTTAAATGTAAATAATGATGTGTATTAGGTCTTATCATGTTGGATCTTCTTCAATAAATAATATTCGATTGTATAAATTACAAAAACCCTTTTTATTTTAAAAAAGAAACTTTAGTTTATGATGCTAGGATCTTGGACGTTCCATACTAAATAACATTTGAGAGTGAAAAGTACTAGCAAACTTTAAATCTAAATAAAAATTAGTGTTAGATCTTACCATTCTGCTTCTTCATTCATGATTAATATTCGATTGCATAAATTACAAAACAACTTTTTATTTTAAAAATTAAACTTTGGTTTATGATGGTAGCATCTTGGACGTTCCGTACTGAATAACATTTAACGGTAGAAATCGTTAACAAACTTTAAATGTAAATAATGATGTGTATTAGGTCTTATCATGTTGGATCTTCTTCCATTAATAAAAATTCGACTGTATAAATTACAAAACCCTTTTTATTTTAAAAATACAACTTTAGTTTATGATGTTACCATCTTGGACGTTCCATACTAAAAAACATTTAATAGTGCAAATTACTTGCAAACTTTAAGTCTAAATAAAAATTAGTGTTAGGTCTTACCATCCTGCATCTTCATTCATGATTAATATTCGATTGCATAAATTACAAAACAACTTTTTATTTTAAAAAATAGACTTTATTTTATGATGCTACCATGTTGGACCTTCGATACTAAAAAACATTTGAGAGTGCAAATTACTAGCAAACTTTAAATCTAAATAAAAATTAGTGTTGTTAGGTCTTATCATCCTGCTTCTTTAATCATAATTAATATTCGATTGTAAAAATAACAAAAACTTTTTAGTCTGCAACTCTTTAATTTAATATTTAATTTTTGTAACTTGTGTGTATAATGTCACTATTTCCTATGCCCCTTCACCAATATCATTCAATTGTGTAAATTACAAATTATTTTCTATTTGAAGTTAAACTTGAGTACATGATGCTACCATCTTGGATGTTTCATCAGGAATAAGATTCGATTGAGGAAATTTCTAATCTTTTTTATTTTAAAATGAAACTAGAGTATATGATGTTACCATCTAGGATGTTTCATACTAAATAACATTCGACAATTAAAATTACGAACAAATTTTAAATGTTAATAATAAAGAGTACTAGGTCTTATCATTTTGGATCTTCTTCCATAAATAATAAATGGATTACAAAATAAATGAGTTTTGTTAATTACAAAACCATTATTATTTTAAAAATGAAACTTGAGTATATGATGAATCATCTTAAACGTTCCACACTGAATAATAATTAACAATGAAAATCACTAACAAACATTAAATCTAAACAAAAATTAGTGTTGGATCCTATTATTATACTTCTTCATTCACGATTAATATTTGATTGTATTAAATACAAATCCCTTTTTATTTTAAAAAGGAAACTTTAGTTTACGATGGTACCATTTTGGATGTTTCCTACTAAATAACATTCGACAGTGCAAACAACAAACTTTAATTCAAAATAAAAATTAGTGTTAGGTTTTACCATCCTGCTTCTTCAATCATGATTAATATTCGATTGCATAAATTACAAAAAAACTTTTTATTTTAAAATGAAACGAGTTTATGATGATTTGAATCATCAACATCATACATCTCGGACATTCCATACTTGATAAAATTTAAAAGTAGAAATCACTAACAACTATTAAATCTAAATAAATGTTAGTATTAGGTCCTACCATTCTGCTTCCTCTTTCATGAATAATATTCGATTGTGAAAATTGCAAAAAGAATCTAATCTAACTTTTTAATTCATTCTTTTCGCTTGGAATGTATCATGTTAGTAACTCGAACGTTCTATCATGAATGTCATTCGATTGTATAAGTTACAAATTCTTTTAATTTTAAAATGAAACTTGAGTATATGATGTTACGACCCAAAACGTTTCATTATAAGTAGCGTTCGATTGTGGAAAGTACAAATTATTTTAAATTTGAAATGAAACTTGAGTATATGCTGCTACAAAACTTAAGAGTGCTTCTTTTTTATGAAAAGAATTCGATTGTGTTAATTACAAATAATTTTTAATTTTAAATGAAACTTGAGTACAAGTTGTTTCTACCTTGAATATTCCATCACGAAAATCATTAAATTGAATAAAATTTATAATAAACTAGAAATCAAAATGCACTGGAGCAACAACATGCTTCTACCATCCTCATTAATATTCGACTGTGTTAATTACAAATATTTTTTAATTTGTTACTTTTTAATTTAATTTGTAACTCATTTTTAGTTCGACTACATGATGCTGCTATCATAGATGTTCCTTCATAAATAATATTTAAGTTTGCAACTTACAAACAAAGTTTATGTCTAAATAAATTTGATTACTAGATCTTACCATGCTGCATCCTTATTTTAATGATATTCGATTGTGTTAATTACAAAAACTTTTTTATTTTGAAAATGAAACTTTAGTTTATGATGTTACCGTCTTGAACGTTAGATACAAAATAACATTTGATAGTTCAAGTTACTAACACACTTTCAATCTTAATACAAATTGGTGTTAAGCCTTACCATCCTACTTCTTCATTCAAGATTAATATTCGATTGTGTAAATTACAAATACTTTTTAATCTGTATCTTTTTAATCTGTATCTTTTTAATCTAGTATTTAATTTTTTAACTTGTGTGTATGATGTTACTATTTCGGATGCTCCATCACCAATATCATTCGATTGTGTAAATTACAAGCTATTTTCTTTTTAAAGTTAAACTTGATGACATGATGATGGTAGCATCTTGGACGTTTCATCATCAATAGGGTTCGATTGTATAAATTACAAACCTTTTTAAAGTTTATTAAACTTGATTATTCGATCCTAAATCAAATTCGGTTGTGCACTACTAAATCCTTATGGAGATTTATAAGTAAATCAATTTTTCATCCACTAGAAAATGATTCGTATTCGTTTTCAAAAGACTGTAGATTGCAATATTTCTGTTGATATATTTCACAGAAATCGTAAAGTTCGGTCTCCTAATTAGAGAAGTGTCACACAGTCGGGAATGCTTTTTAGATAATACGCTTAATTAGAATGAAAAAGCTAATGTTTGTAGGTTCAAAGTCATATCTAGAAATTAATTACGTAAACATATATAATTGAAAATGCAGGTCAAATTTATGTAAACCAACGTGAACTTTGCACATAGACTTGAGAAGTGTTGTTGAAAACAATTGTAAACATCATTAAGAGAAATTAAAGAATTCTTCTAGTTGGAAAAATTTATGTATATATATATATATATATATATATATATATATATATATATATATATATATAATTTATGAAAGAAATATGTAAAGACTCGAGAACTTTGTTTTACATTCACAATTTTTTTTTCTAAATTATTTCAAAGCCTTATGAAAAGGTCACCACTGTATAAAAGCGACGGTAACATTGTGTCTGAATCTTCTTTTGCCTTTGGGCTTCTCATAATGATTTCTTCTTTTCTCTCCATTTAGAAAATTATCTCTTGTGTCATGCACAACAATGAAAATACAATTTTTAATTTTTCAAAGAAAGCAGGATGATCTACATATTCGAAAAAATTGAAAATCCAATCATTCAGTTCGTTACAGATATAATTTTTCACCCTTTTTTTCACTAATAGTGCGACGTCTCATGGACAATTAGACTTAAATTACGTTTGAAACCAAGTTTATAACGGAAACTGAGCAAGCAGTCACGAAAGTTTTGAAACCAAAACGACGTAATTTGTTGAAAATTTAAGTTGAGAAACTTGTGAATTTTCAAACTGTAAGTTAAATATTTCTATTCGAAGAAACTTTACTTTAATTAAAAAAAAATTTTTTTATTTAAAATTTTATTCCAAGAAACTTAATTTTCCGGAAGAATGAATTTTATAAAGTTTCCAATGAAATTTATCTGCATAATCAATGAGAGAGAAGGAAAAGTTTCGAGGAATTAAATTTAAAGAAATGACAATTAACATTTGAAATAGAAAAGTAGAAAAAGAAAAAAAAAGAAATAATAGTTTCTTTTAAATAATAGTTTTTTGTCAAAACTTTTTTTTTATTTCTGATTGACATTCTAAAAGGAGTCTTAACGCCAATATCCAAACTTTTTCCAATTTTCTCGCCGTTAGAAAAATTGTAACACGTAGTGGGTCACTATTTACATTTAAGAGAGGAGATCCGAGACTATTTCTCGTCGTCGTCGTTTCGAACTGTAAACATTTATTCACTAAATCGAATAGAGAAAAGAAGAAGAAGAAGAAGAAGAAGTAGTAGCGAATGGCAGAATGAAAATAAAGGTTTATTTTTCAAGATGCAAGAGTTCAAAAATTTTTCGATACAAAAACAAATAAACGTCTGAAATACGGTATCAACCGTTTTTATTTTCATGGTATCCGAAATTTTTTTCAATACTTTTCATATTCAAGTTAATGATGAACGAATATCTTTTTTTCATAAAGAATGTAATTTAACTGAACAAAAGTAATATTACGTTAACTTTGAGCTATTAAAAAAATTGTATTCCAATTTTTATTCCCTCTATTTTCATTCTCTCGTTGCAACCTTTCTGCATCACAAATATGCACAGAGCGATATGCATCACTATACAAACACATTTATTGGAAAATTTAAAAGTTAAGGTCAAAAGAAATGCGATCGGTGAACTCTTTTTAACAGAAAAGAGTGTGAATGGATAAAATAGGGAGAGAAAAAAAATGATATTGGAGATTTTCGACTTGTTTTGTGCCATTTTCCTTGAGCTTCCCTTTTTCTATTACGAATGTGTTGAAGATAATCGATATTGTATAGAGTTGGTGAAAAAAAAGGAGCACTCACTCAGTTCAGTTTGAAAAAGGGAGTTGATTGAAATATTGGCCTTCTGACGTGGTCCGCGTACATGTTACCTCTTTTACTGGATATATAGTATATATATGGATGTATATTCTATATACATGTGTATGCATGCGAGAGGACCAATTGGCTGTAGTTTGACATGCGAGTAGTGGTAATATGTGGGGCGGTCGATAAGATAGTGACTGGAGAACATAGACACTTTCGTATATGCTATGCTTCCTAGTCTCGACAACGACCTCAGGCTCATGAGTAGTTGAGTATGCTAACGTGTACCGTTCTAGCGTGCAGTTTCCATGAACGAACCCTGTCAATGTTATTACTCACCCCCATCAACGGCAAAGTTCCATTAACTCATTCATCGTTCACCATGTGCTTGCGCATTAGTTATATTCTAATTAAGGGTCATCATGTGTCCTTTGCATTCACTCAAAAATGTCTTTAATCTAGAGCTTTTTGAAGAAAAACAGGTGTAGCAGAAAAAAAGGTATAGCAGAAAAAAAAGTATAACAGAAAAAATATTACCTGTTCTGGGCTTAGAAAAATTATTTAGAAACATAACAGGGCAGCAGGAGAAAATTTTTGCTTCATATACTTCTTAATCTTGCATCATCTCTCACGAATGATATTCGATTCAAGTTGTTAGTTCCATTAAAAAATTACATTCAGGAAAATATCTTAATAACAAAACCTTGTATTATTATTTTCTATTGTGTTATTATAAAAATAAAACTTGAGTATATGATGAATCATCTTAAACGTTTCATACTAAATAACATTTGACAGTGCAAATTAGTAACAAACTTTAAATCTAAATAAAAATTAGTGTTAGGTCTTACCATCCTGCTTCTTCATTCATGATTAATATTCGATTGCATAAATTACAAAACAACTTTTTATTTTAAAAATTAAACTTTGGTTTATGATGTTACCATCTTGGACGTTCCATACTAAATAATATTCAACAGTCCAAATTGCTAACAAACTTTAAATCTAAATAAAAATTATTGTTAGGTCTTACCATCCTGCTTCTTTATTCATGATTAATATTCGATTGTATAAATTACAAAGTACCTTTTGTTTTCAAAATTTAACATTAGTTTACGATGCTACCATCATGGACGTTCCATAGTAAATAACATTTGACAGTGCAAATTGCTAACAAACTTTAAATGTAAATAAAGATGTGCATTAGGTCTTATCATGTTGGATCTTCTTCTATTAATAAAAATTCGTTTGTATAAATTACAAAACCCTTTTTATTTTAAAAATACAACTTTAGTTTATGATGTTACCATCTTGGACGTTCCAAACTAAATAACATTTGACAGTGCAAATTAGTAACAAACTTTAAATCTAAATGAAAATTAGTGTTAGGTTTTACCATCCTACTTCTTCATTCATGATTAGTATTCGATTGCATAAATTACAAAACAACTTTTTTATTCTAAAAATTAAACTTTGGTTTATGATGTTACCATCTTGGACGTTCCATACTGAATAACATTCAACAGTGCAAATTACTAACAAACTTTAAATCTAAATAAAAATTAGTGTTAGGTCTTCTTCATTAATGATTAATATTCGATTGCATAAATTACAAAACAACTTTTTATTTTAAAAATGAAACTTTGGTTTGTGATATTACCATCTTGGACGTTCCATACTAAATAACATTTGAGAGTGCAAATTACTAGCAAATTTTAAATCTAAATAAATTTGAGTACTAGGTCTTACCATCCAACATCCTCTTTTATGAATAGAATTCGATTGTGTTTGTTATAAATTATTTTTTATTTAAAATGAAACATGAGTACATGATGAACCATCTTGAACGTTTAACAAAAAACAACATTTGATAGTTCAAATTACTAACAAACTTTTAATTTAAATAAAGATCTTAATCGTAATCCATTCAGTTAATTACTACTAATATACATACTTCTAAGTGGGTATGGTTTTTTAGGCATAGTATAGATTTTTTATTCAGGAAAATATCTGAATCTTAATCCATTCAGTTAATTACTAATAATACTTACTTCCAAATCAATTTGGGTGTTAGAGTGCGAGTGGGTCAACTTGGTTCTACTATACTGATTATTATTCGATTGGGTAAATTACAAACTTCTTTTTTATTTAAAAAGAAGCTTCAATATAAGATCTTACCAACTTGGACGTTTCATCTTGAACAATATTCCAGTTTGTTAATTAGTAAGAAAAGAAAAATAAATTTTTGTACTGCTGCTGACTATCTTGCATCTCCTAAGTAACATTTGTTGGAATATTCAAATTGTAAATTAAATATTATTAAACATTAAATCTAAATAAAGTTGAGTACTATAGGTGTTACCATCTAGCATCTTCTTTCATGAATAATACCCAATTATGTCTACTAAAAATATTCAAATCAAAACAAACTTAGTTTCAGTTGGGATCATTTTGCTTCCTACCATCCTGATTAATATTCGATTCCGTAAGTTAAAAATACCTTTTAAATCATTACTGTTTGATTAAATTGTAACATTTTTTTAACTTACAAAACCTTTTTTATTTTAAAAATGAAACTTTAGTTTATGATGTCACCACTTTGGACGTTACATACTAAATAACATTCGACAGTGCAAATTACTAACAAACTTTAAATCTAAATAAAAATTAGTGTTAGGTCTTACCATCCTGCTTCTTCTTTAATGATTAAAATTCCGTTGTAAAAATTACGAATACTTTTTAATCTTTAACCCATTTACTAACAAACATTAAATCTTAAAAATGAGTACTACATCTTACCATGTTGCATTCTTTTTTTAAATAATATTCGATTGTGTTAATTGCAAATTATTTTCTTTTTAAAGTTATACTTAAGAATATGTTGAGACATCTTAAACGTTCTGCTTCTTCTTTCATGAATAATATTCAATTGCAAAAATTACAAATACTTTTTAATCTTTAACCTGTTTACTAACAAAAATTAAATTTAAATAAAATTTAGTAGTAGATCATATCATTCTACACCTTCTTTTATGAATAATATTCGATTGTGTAAATTACAAAGTATTTTTATTTTTAAGTGAACCTTTAGTATATAATGTTATCTTCTGAAACGTTCCATTATGAATAACTTTAAATTGTGTTAATTTCTAGTAAAATACAAATTAAAAATTTTAAATTCACTGGAGGAATATCTTGCTTCTGCCATCCTGTTTGATATTTGATTTTGTTAACTACAAATAGTTTTTAATTTCGAACTTTTTAATTTAATTTGTAATTTATTTTTAATTTTAGTTTATGATGATACAATCTTAGTTGTTCCTTCATGAATAATATTCATGTGTGTAATCTACTAACAAACGTTAAATCTAAATGAGTTTTAGTACTAGATCTTACCATCCTAGATCCCCTTTTATGAATAATATTCGATTGTGTTAATTACAAATTCTTTATAATTTAAAATGAAACTTGAGTATATGATGAACCATCTTGAGCGTTCTATAATAAACATTTGATAGTTCGAATTACTAACAAACTTTAAATTTAAATAAAGATAAGTACCATATCTTACCATCTAGGATCTTCTTTAGGAAGATGAATTAAAATATTCTATCAGGTTAGTTACTGATATTTAATTGAAATAAGTAAACATAGAGATAATCATACTGATTCTACCATCCTAATTAATATTCGATAGGGTAATTTACAAATTATTTTTATTTTGAAGTGATACTTGAGTACATGTTGGTACCATCATGGATGCTCCATCACCAATATCATTCGATTGTATAAATTACAAAACCCTTTTTTATTTTAAAAAGAAAACTTTAGTTTATGATGGTACCGTTTTGGATGTTTCCTACTAAATAACATTCGACAGTTCAAACAACTAACAAACTTTAAATCAAAATAAAAATTAGTGTTAGGTCTTACCATCCTGCTTCTTCAATCATGATTATTATTCGATTGTAAAAATTACAAAAACTTTTTAGTCTGTATCTTTTTAATATGGTATTTAATTTTTAAACTTTTGTCTGTGATGTTACTATTTCGAATGCTCCATCACCAATATCATTCGATTGTGTAAATTACAAGCTATTTTCTTTTTAAAGTTAAACTTGAGAACATGATGCTACCATCCTGGACGTTTCATCATCAATAGGATTCGATTGTGTAAATTACAAATTATTTTTTAGTCTGCAACTTTTTAATGTGGTATATAATATTTTCCTTTCAGTTTCAATAAAAAAGTATTCTAATATCTTTAAAGTCTGCTACACTTAATCAGAATCTTTCCGCAATTTGAACCAAATATCGATGGCATGAATCTGTTAATCAGTCTTTCTGAATTAATTCAGGTCTCATCTGCAGCACCAGTATAATCGATGATTGAAGTTGAAAGCCTCGAAATGAAGAATTAATTGAAAGCGCTTTAAGATTCTCAAAGCCGTTCCCACCTCACTACGACACGTTTTTTAAACCCCGGATATTTTTATCTAAAACAATTATAAATCTGTCTGTTCGAAGTATACTCGTTTGACAACCTTACGTTGAGATAAAATTTTTTACATAATTATCAATCTTCAAAAAGGAATTAAATTCACTAAATCTTTTAATAAAACTTACAAGAACATGCTGTACCACTGATTTAAAAATTTTTTTTTACCATTAGGTTTTTTTCCATTAAAGACTCAATTGGATTTAACTTGTTTCATTTGACAAGTTGAACTGACATTTTTAACGTATAGCGTATTTGCATAATTTTAGCAGAAATGCTCAAAGATACATAAATAAAGCTGGCTAATAATTTTCAATATCAACTTTCATAAGAATTTTGATGCATCTTCATAAGCTATTCGAAAAGAAAAATGATTCTTCCTAGAAAAAATATGAAATATGACTTTCACCCCATGTCTTTACCCTCGATAGAAGATCAAAAGAAAAATGCAAGTTAAATACAATTTCACTTTAGGTTATAGACATTTCATTAAAAATATTTCTTGTCGAAAAAAAATTCCGTCGGCGAAAACGTAATCGAAGTATAAATAATAATTAAAGAACATAATTACATGAGTAGAAACATGAATGAGTAAAATTTTTTATTTCGTGTTTAAAAAAAATGTTTTAGAAAAATGTTAAAAGCTAAATGTTAAATGTTTTAATATAAGTTTAGAAAAATATTTAATTTCCTATTAAACTTAATACATATTTTCCTAACTTAATACATTTTTTCCTAACTTAAAGATTTTTTTCCCAATTTGAAAGCATAGAAAATTTCACTTTTTGACCCCATTACATTATTTTGTTTTATGCAATTATTTTATAACGAATGATAACTCTCACAATTTTCTGTCACCTTTGGCGGTTTTATGTATAAAACAGGAAACATTTTAAATGGACAACGTTAAAATACAAGTGCTTTCAATTTATCGGATTTCGACCACAAATGCTACTCCTCTAATGGCTTGTAACAAACTTTCAATTGTTTTTAATTCACATCCTTCGGATTTTACATCCTTCACATTTAAATTCTCCCGTAAAAGTTTCGAAAAAGAATAAAAATTCCAATTTGTAATAGTAGTGGAAAAAATTAATTGTTCTCCTTGAATTGAATATGTTATAAATTTGAAACTATCGAATGTTTCAAAGGTAACAGTATTATATTTAATTACAATTCGTGTAGAGAAATAATAATATTAACATATAATATACAATTTCATTAAAAGGAATTCAATTTTTCCTGAAGAAGGCATTTTTAATTGTTATTTTAATTATTATTTTCTCTTACAGTCATTTTTTTATTTTACCCGATAATTAAAGAGAATAAATGTCACATTGTAGTATTTCACGAGTCCGTTTATTTAATCCTGTTTAATTCTATTGTAAATAATTTCTAGGGCAGGAAAACAGTAAGCTTCCATGTAATATATGAAATTACGTACGATGATAAGAATTTTTCATCTACCATTTATTTTACAAAAAGTATATAATATTTCAATGTATATATGGAATTATTTTTTGACATGTGTATTATTGTTTGTCACGATCAAATTCATGTTTTATGAGGTCTTCTAATTATGATATGAAAATTGACGTTAATGGAGGAATGTGAACTAAATTATCGATCTTTCTTTATTGAAAAAAACTACCCAAAATGTCAAGAGGTTATTGACCCAGAATAATAATTGATTGAAATAGAAAAATGTTTACTGTATAATGGAAAATATAATCGTGATGATAATTTTTTTCTATCACTGCGGTCTTTAGTGTTTAATGTTGACATTCCCTGGGACATTTTTTTTCTATATTTAAATAAGGGATCATTTTTCGTTTCTAACTTTCTTCTACTGATCTTTAATATTATTTAAAAAAAAATTTCTCTCATTTAACTAACATTAAACTTTGTGGGAAAAATTAAACATTGTGTGATAAATGTAAATTTGAAAGTTTATCCCACAAGTGAAACTTTGAGCATTATGTCTGTTCATGCAGATGGAATATAGTTATCTCCTCCTTTATACAAAGTAATTGACTTTATATACTGTAAACAAGTATTTGTCAATTTCACTATTGTCTGCCTCTTAAGGGATTAATATGTTCCTTTCGCAACTTCAATTATTACTTTACAGATGAAATTAATTTTGCGGCGAATTATTTTGCAAGGTCGAATAGTAGGTGACAGTCATTACTTGATTAAGTTTAACGACAAAAAATTTTTTTTTCTTTTACACAATTTTTATTCCCTTGGGAGAATAAGAAAAATGTAATATAACTCATAACTCGTTTCATTACTATATTCATTACTATTGAGGGGAAATTTAATGAAGGAGCACAACACAGTATATACATTTCATAGAAATTGAAATGAAAAGCGGAGTTATTAAATTGGTATTCTCATTCATTAGAAACGATTAGAATTGTTTACATATGATATGCGAGTGTTGCATTTCATATCATTATATGAGAATCATGTATTTGTTGTTAGTTAGATTGTCTATATGTAGGTTTTCGACAAAGATAAATGGCTTCAAAATGGGAATATATATTCTCTTCCCCCAAGCGGCATGATTCTCTTTAACAATGTGATTCGCATTTTGATTCTGTTATAGTTCAATGCACGGATTCAATGTAAAAAGGGGGATAATTATCCACAGAGAGAAAGAGAGAGAGAGAGAGAGTGCGAGGTTTGAATTTATTCAGTGTTCCGAAACCCATTCGGCACGCCGCTACTCTATTTCTGTCTACTTTATTAGAGTTAAAGGCGACATATGACCTTATTTCACCGTTCACTCGAAATTTTTCAAGTTTACCAAACTTCAATAATTTTGGAGAATTTGATTCTGCTTTTTGCATTTAATTAAGATGGTGTAACAAATTAATGTTTAATACTAAATAAAATGGAATATTTAAAGATGGCTTCTTGCTTCTACCATTCTGATTGATATTCGATTCTGTTCATTACAAATAATTTTTAATTTCTAACCTTATGGTTAAAAATCCAATTCTTCTTTAAATGGATGTGTTTTCTTCAATAAGATGTCTACTATCTTGGACGAACATCTAAGATACTAAAAATTTACCAACAAGCATCAAATCTGAATAAAGTTTAGAATTTATATTCTAAATAAAATTTAGAATAAAGTCATATTCTAAATCCTCTTTTCTGACTAATATTCCATTGTATAAATTACAAAACCTTTTTTTTAAAATGTAACTTAAATATACGATCTTACCAACCAAACCGTTCCATTATGAATAGGATGATACCATCATAAATAATATTCGATTGCATAAATTACAAAACAACTTTTGATTTTAAAAATTAATCTTTGGTTTATGATGATACCATCTTGGACGTTCCATACTAAATAACATTCGCCAGTGAAAATTACTAACAAACTTTAAATCTAAATAAAAATTAGTGTTAGGCCCTACCATCTTGGATCTTCTTCCATGAATAATATTCGATTGCATAAATTACAAAACAACTTTTTATTTCAAAAATGAAACTTTGGTTTATGATGATTTGAATCATCATCATCATACATCTCGGACAATCCATACTTGAAAAGATTTAAAAGTAGAAATCACTAATAACCATTGAATCTAAATAAATGTTAGTATTAGGTCCTACCATTCTGCTTCCTCTTTTATAAATAATATCCGATTCTAAAAATTGCAAAAAACAATCTAATCTGTAACTTTTTAATTCATTCTGTTCGCTTGGAATGTATCATGTTAGTAGCTCGAACGTTCTATCATGAATATCATTTGATTGTATAAGTTACAAATTCTTTTAATTCTAAAATGAAACTTGAGTATATGATGTTACGACCCAAAAACGTTTTATTATAAATAGCGTTCGATTGTGTTTGTTACAAATTATTTTTAATTTAATATGAAACATGAGTATATGCTGCTACAAAACCTAAAAGTGCTTCTTTTCTATGAAAAGAATTCGATTGTGTTAATAACAAATAATTTTCAATTTTAAATAAAACTTGAGTACAAGTTGTTTCTACCTTGAATATTCCATCACGAAAATCATTAAATTGAATAAAATTTATAATAAAATAGAAATCAAAATGCACTGGAGCAACATCATGCTTCTACCATCCTCATTAATATTCGACTGTGTTAATTACAAATATTTTTTAATTTGTTACTTTTTAATTTAATTTGTAACTCATTTTAAGTTCGACTACATGATGCTGCTATCATAGATGTTCCTTCATAAATAATATTTAAGTTTGCAACCTACGAAGAAAGTTTATGTCTAAATAAATTTGATTACTAGATCTTACCATGCTGCATCCTTTTTTTAACGATATTCGATTGTGTTAATTACAAAAACTTTTTTATTTTGAAAAAGAAACTTTAGTTTATGATGTTACCGTCTTGGACGTTCCATACAAAATAATATTTGATAGTTCAAGTTACTAACAAACTTTAAATCTCTATAAAGATGAATACTATGTCTTACCATCTAGGATCTTCTTTAGGAAGATGAATTAATAAAATTCAATTAGGTTAATTACTAATATTTAAATGTAAAATTAAATAAATTGGTAACAATTTTTAACTAGCATGCTAGGTCTTCCTATTTTTGATCTTCTTTATTGAATAATATTCGATTGTGTAAATTACAAACCCTTTTTATTGTAAAATGCAACTTGAGTTTATGATGCTACCATCTGGACGTTTCATACTAAATGACATTTAACAGTTGAAATCACTAACAAATATTTTAATATTTTTTTTTTAATATTTTTTTTTATCTAACTAAATGTTAGTATTAGGTCTTATCATCTTTGATCTTCTTCCATGAATAATATTCGATTGTGTTAATTACAAAACCATTTTTATTTTAAAAATGAAACTATAGTTTATGATGGTACCATTTTGGATGTTTCGTACTAAATAACATTCGACAGTGCAAACAACTAACAAACTTTAAATAAAAATAAAAATTAGTCTTAGGTATGCTGCTTCTTCATTCATGATTAATATTCGATTGTGAAAATTACAAATACTTTTTAGTCTGTATCTTCTTAATTTAGTATTTAATTTTTTGACTTTGTGTGCATGATGTTATTATTTCGGTTGCTCCATCATCAACACCATTCGATTGTGTAAATTACAAATTATTTTGTTTTTAAAGTTAAACGTGAGTATATGATTGTACCATCTTGGACATTCAATATACTAAATACACTGAGAGAGAATATATATTAAATTTTGTAAAAAAAACTTTCAAATTCGGGAAAAAGTGCAACAAAGCGAAACTTTGATATTGAAAATTTTAAACTTTAAAAATAGTTTTGTAAAATTTATTAAAGTTATATTAGAATTTAATTAATATTCTTGATATTTGATATAATTATACTAAATTTTACAAAACTATTTTTAAAGTTTAGTATTTTTTATATCAAAATTTCGCTTTGTCGCACTTTTTCCCCAATTTGAAAATATTTTTACAAAATTTAATATATATTCTCTCTCCGTGTAACATTTAACAGTGGAAATCACTAACAAACATTAAATTTAAATAAAAATCAGTATCAGGTCTTACCATCTTCCTTCTTTCACAATTAATATTCGACTGTGTAAATTACAAATTATTTTTGAATTTAAAATGTAATTTGAGTGTAAAATGTTCCTATTTTGGATGTTTTATCAAAAATTACATTCGATTGTAAAATGATAAGATAATTAAATGTCATTACTTACCAGTTTGATGTTGAGCATTGACAATTTCAACTAGGACAGTTTATAATCCACTTCAGAAAAGGGAGTGGACACGTGACGAAGTATAGAAGCGTTTACGACTCTTGCTCAGTAGATGGCGCTGTGAATCCAAAATACAACATTACTTATTTATAATGTATCAATTTTTTAAATAACAAACTTTTCGTAATTTTTTTTTCACGTCTATTGTCATTAACCCTTTAACTGCCGTGGCAAAGATTTGACGGACAAAATCTTTGCCATCGGTGGTTAAGGGGTTCAATATATTTTCATTTTTAAACTTTACTTATTTTTTTACTTTACTTATTTATTTACATATTTAATAAAAAAAAATTTTTTAAATTGTAAATTTTGAAGAAAAATTCGTTTTCATGACGAAATGTTGAATGGATTCAGAAACATCGTACCGAAAATTAAAGCACACGATAGAAAAGAATAGAAATACATTTCCGTTCCTCTGCTTTGAATTCGAAAATCTAATCTGCGTTGGCGTTAAAGCAAATTAAAAAAAAAATTTTTCTTTCTTTCTCTATTGTTCAAATGGCAATAGCGAATATAATAGATTCGGAAATATTGTTCTCGAAAATGAAAAGCTAGAAATGAGGGGAAAAAATCTCTCTCATGAATCTTTAGTTTTAAAGGTTATGTCACGCCAACGCAAATTGTAAATGTTACGCACATTAAATGTTTTTTTGAATTTCTTTTTAAATTGAATTTTTTTTTGAAAATAATTTTTAAAGGAAGAAAATACAAAAAGGAAGTAAGCGAAAGAATTTACAAAACATTGTTAATTTACTCGTTTACCTACTTTTTAGGAAAATTTTTAATAGCCGAATTTCTGGTGGGGAGTTTTTTCAAAGTGGCCGATAATTTTTAAGTATAGTTAGCATTTTTTTTTGAAACATTCAGATTTAGAAAATATACACTGTGTGGTTTATTAAAAGGAGTTAAATTAGTTTAAAAAATGATATTTTATTAAATTTTCAATATTTGTTAATTTAGATACTAAATTAAAAACGTGATAATAACAAAAATAATAATATAATAATAATAATAATAATATAATCTCTTTTATTATTTAACTTTATTTTTTCATTTCGTGAACAAATCAATAATTTTTTTTTATTATTTAACTTTATTTTTTCATTTCGTGAACAAGTCAATAATTTTTTTTTATTATTTAACTTTATTTCTTCATTTCGTGAACAAATCAATAAATTTTTTTTATTATTTAACTTTATTTCTTCATTTCGTGAACAAATCATGAATTTTTTTTTATTATTTAACATTATTTTTTCATTTCATGAACAAATCTCGTTGAAATTTATTATATAAGTCAGTCTATAGAGACGTTATATTTATAAAATTATTATATAGCAATTGTTTCCTGTTTTTGACGGTTTATTGATATTTTCCAATCGATACAATTTTTCGAGGGGGAAAATTATTTATAAAATAATTCAAAAGGCATAAATGTCCTCTATTTTTGTATCACTAATAAAATGGCTGTATTATAAATTATTTTTATCGGGTAAAAAATAATCTTGATTCACCATTAGGTTCTCTCTCTCTTTCTCTCTTTCTTTCTCTCTGTCTTTTTCTCTCTCTCTCCTTCTCTCTTTTTATTTTGGTTATGAATAAATTGAAACGAGAAAGTTTGATCTTAAACATAAGAAGAGAAAAGCTTTCTCTTCTCCTTCTTCTTATTTTTTTTTCTCCTTAAAGGAAAATAAAAGTTTGATGTCTGCTTTTCAGCCCCATCTTCATTCGTTGGTTATTACAGAGAGGAAAGAGGAGAGAATGCCTTGTCTAACGATTTGGACAGATTCGTTGGAAAAGTCATAAATCACTCTCTGAGTTAATAATAAAACGAGACCTTTATTTTCATCTTCTTCTAACATTTTTTTTCTTTTTTTTTTGCTTTCAGAGCGCGGCATCGATGCGTACGAACGTTAAACAGAGAAAGAAGTATGGATAAAGGGAAGACGGCAGACGATTGGATTTATCGATGCAGTCGACTTGATGTAGGCTGGAAAAGTGCGAAGAGACGTTTTCTCCTTCAGCTGTTCGATTATTGAATGTGTACATGCTTTGCTGCCGAGAATACAAGCAAGCTTGCCACCCGCATTCTGCGTGATTGCGTCTTATTTTTATATCAACACGATATTCAGCCACTTCCGCATCCTCCACACCCACGTGGCCGCATCATTACCTGATAAGGTACGCTTTTCTTTATATATATATTATTTCAAAAGTAATGAGCCTCATTTTATAAAAAAAATACATTCTTTTTCTCTTATTCTTTTTTTTTTGCCCTCCATTTTCTGCTTGAAAAGGAAAAAATAAATAATAGTCGTAACTTTACGCTACAGTGGGTCATTAAAATTTTAAAAGCCCTTTTTTGTTGTCGTTCACCTATTATGCTGACTTTTATGAGTCACTATGAGAAGGGGATGTGTAAGAAACAGTGACTTTTGATACAAAACGTGACTTTTTTCGAAACATTCCCTTTCTTTTTATTTATTAATCGTTAATTTAATAACAAAAAATTCTTTCTCCTGTCAATATTTTTTTTATTTTTTTAAATTTTCAAAATTTTCTTACATTCTATTTTTATGTTAATTGTTAACATGTTGTTAACTTAATTGTTAACACAATTGTCAACTCAATTGTTAACACAATTGTCAACTCAATTGTTAAAATAGTTGTTAACTCAATTGTTAAAATAATTGTTAACATAATTGCTAACTTACTTGTTAAAATAATTGTCAACTTAATTGTTAACATAATTGTTAACATAATTGTTAACACAATTGTTAACTTAATTGTTAACTTAATTATTAACATAATTGTTTACATAATTGTTAACTCGATTGTTAACTTGATTGTTAAAATAATTGTTAACTCGATTGTTAACTTGATTGTTAAAATATTTGTCAACTTAATTATTTACATAATTGTTAACTCAATTGTTAACTCGATTGTTAACTCGATTGTTAAAATAATTGTTAAAATAATTGTTAACTTAATTGTTAAAATAATTGTCAACTTAATTGTTTACATAATTGTTAACTCAATTGTTAACTCGATTGTTAACTCGATTGTTAACTTAATTGTTAACTTAATTGTTAAAATAATTGTCAACTTAATTGTTTACATAATTGTTAACTCAATTGTTAACTCGATTATTAACTCGATTGTTAAAATAATTGTTAACTTAATTGTTAACTTAATTGTTAACATAATTGTTTACATAATTGTTTACATAATTGTTTACATAATTGTTAACTTAATTGTTAAAATAATTGTCAACTTAATTGTTAACATAATTGTTAACATAATTGTTAACATAATTGTTAACATAATTGCTAACATAATTGTTAACTTAATTGTTAAAATAATTGTCAACTTAATTGTTTACATAATTGTTAACTCAATTGTTAACTCGATTATTAACTCGATTGTTAAAATAATTGTTAACTTAATTGTTAACTTAATTGTTAACATAATTGTTTACATAATTGTTTACATAATTGTTTACATAATTGTTAACTTAATTGTTAAAATAATTGTCAACTTAATTGTTAACATAATTGTTAACTCAAATTTCAACATAATTGTTAACTTAATTGTTAACATAACTGTTACTTATGTTAATAAGTTATTCATTTGTTTATTTTTACATTTTAATTCTTTTAAATATTTTATTTCTCTCCCCCAATAGTCAAACTAAATTATAATTTTTCAACAACCTTGCAAAAAATTTAGCAAAATACAACAAAAAAAAAGCGAAGGAAAAAAACATATACAAAATTCCCCTTGATTCCAAAAAGACTTCTATGTTGTGTGATATTAGAAAGTTCACTTAAAGTAGAACACAAAAACACACACAAGACAGATTTTGATGAAACAGAAGTATCTATTTTTAAAACCATCGTCAACCTACTACATGGTTTTCTTTTAATATACATCATCAGATGAAAAGTAGATTAAAAAAAAGAAATTTACCATCTAACTGAAATCATATAAACTTTTCTGTATAAGAAATAGATTTTCGAAAAGCACAAAAAAAAAAAAAAAAAAATAATTTATTTACTTATTTAAATATATATATATATATATATAGTGAAGAAATTAATACAAGTTTGTTAAAGTTGCCTTGTCTACTTAACCTGTTGACAACGGAGTTAATGAGATAATTAGTCCTGGCGCGTAAGATAAGTTAAACAAGAAAATGTATCATGCGAATCCTCTCTGGTATATATGAGAAGCAAATAAACATAATAAGCTCAGGGACATGTTGAATAAACTGTTTTTTATTTAAAAAATGCAAAATTAATTTTCGGAACCCAGGAATTTTTATGATTTTGATAATTTTCTATATGGGTTCCTATTAGTTTATTCATATGGTACTATGTTGTGTTGAAAAATATGGGAACCCAGATGGAACCCAAACAATTTTTATCGATTTTTTAATTATGTAAATATGGGTTCTTATATTAGTTTATTATATTTTTAAATAAGAACCTATGAATTAGGTAAGTTTAAAATTTTTTTACCCTATTGAATCTTATAAAGAAATCAGCCATTGTGGTAAAAAAGTAACAACTGGATTTATAAGGAAATTGATAAAAGAAATAACCTGTTTCTTTCTTTTAAATTTTCCAATTGTTTATAACAATAATTTAACAATTGTTTACAACAATAATAATTCAACAATTGGTAGAAACAATAATTTAACAATTGTTTACAACAATAATTTAACAATTGTTTACAACAATAATTTAACAATTGTTTACAACAATAATTTAACATTTGTTTATAACAATTGCTTATAACCATTATTTAACAATTATTGTATAGATCATATTTTTTGAAGTCGTTCTTTGTTTATAAAATTGTTATAGAACAATTCTTTAACGAATATTTGCAACAATTAGCTTACAGTTATTTACAACAATAATTTAACAATTGTTTATAGCAATTATTTAACAATTGTTTACAACAATAATTTAACAATTGTTTACAACAATAATTTAACATTTGTTTATAACAATTGCTTATAACCATTATTTAATAATTATTTATAACCATTATTTAACGATTTTTTATAACAATTGTTTAGAACAATTCTTTAACGAATATTTGCAACAATTAGTTTACAGTTATTTACAACAATAATTTAACAATTGTTTATAGCAATTATTTAACAATTGTTCATAACAATTATTTAACAATTATCTATAGCAATTATTTAACAATTGTTTATAACAACAATAATTTAGCAATTGTTTATAGCAATTATTTAACAATTGTTCATAACAATTATCTATAGCAATTATTTAACAATTTTTTATAACAACAATAATTTAACAATTATCTATAGCAATTATTTAACAATTGTTTATAACAACAATAATTTAACAATTGTTTATAGCAATTATTTAACAATTGTTTATAACAATTATTTAACAATTATCTATAGCAATTATTTAACAATTATCGATAGCAATTATTTAACAATTGTTTATAACAATTGTTTAAACAAAATATTAATAAAAATTTAATAATATTTTGTATTTTGTATGTATGAAAATTATAAACAGAAAATAAGTGCTTGTTTTTTCAATTTTTCTATGAATCCAATTATTAATTTTTTTAAAAATTCATTTGTTTAAGCTTAGGATGAAATGCAATTTATTCTACATTATTTGTTTATAACAATTTTATAAACAAAATAAGACTTAAAGAGATATTTATTTATATATGACATGCATACAAAGCTAACTTAATTTTTTACATTGAATTGATTAACGTTAAGTTTTCAAATTATTCAAATTTTTATCAATTTATTTAAACAATTATTGTTAAACAATTGAGAATGAAAATCCAAAAAAGCAGGTATATTTATTTTTTGCAATTTGACTACGAATACAATTGGTATTTTTTAAATACAATGGCTTTATGGGATTAAATGGATTAATAGACACCCATAAAAGAACCTATAAGTAAATAAACTTGTATTTGTTTTTTATTTCAAGTGTATAATTTAAATGGGAACCCACATAGATTTTCATGTAGGATTATTGTATTTGCAAAAGGTAACCCATATAAATTTCCATATTATTTGAAATTTTCTAACTGGAAAAACATGGGAACCCATATTAGATCCTAAATTGCTTTTAAAATTCAAGTGTATATAAAATTATATTATGTAGTTTTAGAGAGAATAATTTAAATAGGAACCCATATTGACTACATGTTTAGTGTATTCTTAAATGGGAACTCATATAGATTCCCATTTGGTTTATTACATTCGAAAATAGGAATTCATATAGGAACCTACGTTGGTCTTGAAATTTCAAATGAATATAAAATTACATTGTATAGTTGAAGGGGGAATAATTTTAATTGGAACCCATATAGATTCCCATTTGGTTTATTAAATTTGAAATTGGAGCCATGTAGAAACATAGGTTCCATATAGGAACCTACGTTGGTTTTGAAATTTCAAATGAATATAAAATTATGTTTTTTACTTGAAGGGAGAATAATTTAAATTGGAACTCATATTGATTCCTATGTGGTTTATTATCTTTTTAACTGGGAACCTATGCGTATCTCCATATTAATTTTAATTTTTTTTAACAGAAACATGGAAACCTTAATATGATCCTAAATTCGTTTTTAAATTTCAAGTGTATATAAAATTATATTTTATAGTTCAAGAGGAAATAATTTTTATAGTAACCCATATAGATTCCCATGTGATTTATTATATTTGCAAGTGGAAACATTTATATTTTATATTTCAAGTTTACGTAAAATTATATTTTTTAGTTCAAGGGGGAGTAATTTAATAGGGAACCCATTTTAACTATATGTTTCGTATTTTTCTAAATGGGAACCCATATAGATTCCCATGTGATTTATTATATTTGCAAGTGGAAACATTTATATTTTATATTTCAAGTTTACGTAAAATTATATTTTTTAGTTCAAGGAGGAGTAATTTAATAGGGAACCCATTTTAACTATGTTTCGTATTTTTCTAAATTGGAACCCATATAGATTCCCATGTGATTTATTATATTTGCAAGTGAAAACATTTATATTTTATATTGCAAGTTTACGTAAAATTATATTTTTTAGTTCAAGGTGGAGTAATTTTATAGGGAACCCATTTTAACTATATGTTTCGTATTTTTCTAAATTGGAACCCATATAGATTCCCATGTGATTTATTATATTTGCAAGTGGAAACATTTATATTTTATATTTCAAGTTTACGTAAAATTATATTTTTTAGTTCAAGGAGGAGTAATTTAATAGGGAACCCATTTTAACTATATGTTTCGTATTTTTCTAAATGGAAACCCATATAGATTCTCATGTGATTTATTATATTTGCAAGTGGAAACATTTATATTTTATATTTCAAGTTTACGTAAAATTATATTTTTGAGTTCAAGGTGGAGTAATTTAATAGAGAACCCATTTTAACTATATGTTTCGTATTTTTCTAAATGGGAACCCATATAGATTCCCATGTGATTTACTATATTTGCAAACGAGAACCCATAAAGGGACCTACATTGATTCTTATATTTAAAGTATTGAACATAAAATTCTATTTTATAGTTCAAGTGGAAACTCATATAGTTTTCAATAAAGTTTATTATATTTTTGAATATGAACATTCCATCATGAATAATAATATTCGATTGTGTAAATTACAAACACCTTCAGATCTAAATAAACAGGATTATCAGATTTACCAACTCGCATCTCCCATCCTGATAACTAATATTCGATTGTGCAAATTCAACTAACAAAATTTTGATTCAAAGCTTCGGTATTGAAATGTCATATTATAAATCTTGTACTTTTCTTACATTTCTTACATTGAAATTTTATAGAATTTTTTGTCACTTATTTTTTTTTAATTCCTAATTGTGAAGATAAAATGTTTGCATAATTATTTCAACGGTATATATTGAATATTATGTCTCTCGCTGGTAAATAGTGATTTAAATTAGGAAGCCAATGTATTAATTTATTATTTTCGAAAGTGTTCAGAATGTATCCTCAAGGCTTGTCGAGATTCCTATTAAAGTTTCACGAACATTATAATATTGTTAATGTATATGTTAACTATATGAATGGATTTTCTTCTATAGCGAAATTGCATACTAAATTTTCTGATTACTAATTACTAATTACGATTGTCAGTTATCCAATAACTGTCAGTTTGTCATTTTTCAAAACTTGAAATGAATTCAGATTATTCCAGAAATTTATAAATTTGTAATCACATTTGTAATGAAAATTAATAAATTATACCCATTTTTCATATGATTGATCAAATGATCAAATGAAATAATTAATAAATGAAAAATATGCTAAAATATTTAGTTTATATTTTATCATATACAGAAGATGGAATACAATATAAAGTTCTACTTTTTTTTCGTTTGAATTATTAGTTTTTTAAATTACAACACAATTTAAAATATTTGAAAGTTTTGTATTCGCTTCAACGACTCATATATAGTTTATTATTGAATTTCAATTTTTTCCTGTTCGCGTTGTTGGCGTTTTTTTTTGTAGTGATGGGTTTTTAAGAATTTATAGGAAACACTTGGACACAATGGTATGTGGGATCGATGTTTCCCTTGTTATTTAAATTCAAACTCGGAACTCCCTTGCGCTCTCTCTCTCTCTCTCTCTCTCTCTCTCTCTCTCTCTCTGTCCCTCAGGGAAAGAAAACTATACAAAAGCTTTAACCAGTATCCGCGCACAGCATACCCTATTAATTTTCGCTTCAACTGTTTCATCCGTTCAAGTAAACTTGAAACGACGATCGGATCAAACCTGAAGAGAAGTATTTAACCTTCCTACGATCTGGGAACATTTATTCTTTTTTTTTCACGATTTCGCATTCGTCCTCTAATCTCCTTTTAGATTCATTTCCAAGTCTCGATTTCGATAAAGAAAAAAAAATAAAGAAAAGAGAAGAGAAGGTAAAAAGGGGAAAGAATATTCAGATCAAAAGAAGAAGAGTAAGCTTCAAGCATTTATATCAGTATAATTCAGATTTCTAAGGAATATGATAAGTTCGTTTTATGGGATTCATAATTCGAATTTGAAATTTGTTATTTTAATCTCTTGCTGGAATGAATTCGCAAGGGACTGACAATATTTTCGGTAAATAATGGTATTTTTTATTAAACTTAGTCGAAGGGATATTTTGAGGCTGATTACAAATCAGAGGACAGATTTTTAAAATTCAAAATGGCGGATCCAATATGGCGGATTAATAAAAAATCAGAAAATTTAACTCAAACTTAATCGACTTGGAGTCGATTAACTAATTTCACTTCACTTCCACTCCACTTTCACTAACAATTTATTTTCACTTCATTATCACTTTTCTTTTAATTCACTTTCACTTTCACTTCAACTAAAAATCTATTTTCACTCCAGTTTCACTTCACTTTTACTTAAAATTTATTTTCACTCCCTTTTCACTTCACTTTCACTCAAAATTTTTTAAACTCTATTTACTCTTCACTTTCACTCTACTTTCTCTTTAACTCAGAAATATTTATCACTCCAATTTCAATCTACTTTCACTTTGACTAGAAATTCATTTTCACTTCAATTTCATTTCACTTTTACTTTCACTCAAAATTTATCTGCACTTTACTCTCACTCAAAAATTTGTTTATCTCACTTTTATTTCACTTTCACATTGATAAAACATTTATTTTTACTCCAATTTCACTTTACTTTCACTCAAAATTTATTTTCATTACACTTTCACTTTACTATCTCTCAAAAAATAATTTTTAATTCAACTTACATTTTACTTTCACTTCGACAAAAAATTTATTTTTACTCCAATTTCACTTCACTTTAACTCAAAATTAGTTTTCATTACACTTTCACTTTACTTTCATTCAAAAAATTTTTAATTCAACTTTCACTTTACTTTCACTTTGACAAAAAATTTATTTTTACTCCAATTTCACTTCACTTTCACTCAAAATTTATTTTCATTCTACTTTCACTTTATTTTCACTCCAAAAATTTTTAATTTAACTTTCACTTTACTTTCACTTTGACAAAAAATTTATTTTTACTCCAATTTCACTTCACTTTCACTCAAAATTTATTTTCATTCTACTTTCACTTTACTTTCACTCAAAAAATTTTTAATTCAACTTTCACTTTACTTTCACTTTGACAAAAAATTTATTTTTACTCCAATTTCACTTCACTTTCACTCAAAATTTATTTTCATTCTACTTTTACTTTACTTTCACCCCAAAAAATTTTTTTGTTCAACTTACACTTAACTTTTACATACACTCAAAACTATTAAAAACCTACTTACACTTCACTTTCACCTACACTCAAAACTTTTTTAATTCTAGTTACACTTCACTTTCACTTTTATTCACAATTTATTTTCACATCAATATTATTCTATTTTTACTTTCACTGAAATGAAAATAAATTCTAAAGAAAAGTGATGTGAAAATAGATTTTAAGTAAAAATGATGTAAAATAGAGTGATAAATTATTTTGATTAAAAGTAAGTGTAGTAAAAATTTTTTAAAGTGAAAGTAAAATAAAAATGAAGTGAAAATAGATTGAAAAAAATTTTTAAGTAAAAGTCAAGTGAAAAATGAGTGAATGTAAAAATAAAATGACAGTGAAGTGAAAATGGAGTGAAAATAAATTATGAATGAAAGTGGAGTGAAAGTGAAGTGAAATAGGAGTAAAAATAGATTTTAACTAAAAGTGAAGTGAAATAGAATGATAAAATATTTTGAGTTTAAGGAAAAGTATAGTCAAAATTTTTTATGAGTGAAAGTGGAGTGAAAATGAATTGAAAATAGATTAAAACGATTTTATGTGAAAGTGAAGTGAAAGTTGAGCCAAAATAAATGTTGAGTGAATGTAAAAATAGAGTGAAAGTGGAGGGAAAATTGAGTGAAAATAAATTTTCTTTGAATGTGGAGTGAAACTGAAGTGAAAATGGAGTAAAAATAATTTTTGAGTAAATGTGAAGTAAAAATAGAGTAAAAATAGATTTTTAGTAAAAGTGAAGTGAAATAGAATGATAAAATATTTTAAGTAAATGTACAAGTGTAGCAAAAATTTTTTTTGAGTGAAAGTGGAGTGAAAATGAATTGAAAATAGATTAAAACGATTTTATGTGAAAGTGAAGTGAAAGTTGAGCCAAAATAAATGTTGAGTGAATGTAAAAATAGAGTAAAAGTGGAGGGAAAGTGAAGTGAAAATGTAGTGTCAAAAAATTTTTAGTGAAAGTGAAGTGAAAATGAAGTGCATATAGAGTGAAAATGAAGTGCATATAGAGTGAAAATAAATTTTGAGTGAAAGTGAAGTGAAATGATATTGGAGGGAAAATAAAGTTTAACTAAAATTCGAATTAATTAAAAATACAATTACTGTGAATTTTCAAATGTAACTTCAACTCATAGGTTATTAATTCAGAAAGTTAAAATCATATTTCAAAATATACACCTTTCCTCAAACTTCTTAAAAAAATATATAAAACTCCACTATTAACTTGTAAATATCAATTAAATGTTCCTAAAAGTTTATGAGAAAACTTGATAATTAATGTACGTTTAACTTATGTAATAACGACAGTAATATAATGCCAGTAATTGTAATATAAAGCTACCTAGTACTATAAACTACATACATACAAAATATAATAGCTTTAGTTCAAAATAATTACAACTTTTGCTATGCTAAAAATTTTTTTAAATACTTCTAATGAATTATATGTCTGTGATTACAAAGAAACACTTCTCTTCTTTCCTTTCTATACTTTTAATTAAAATTTCTTCTTGTTTTATAATATTTTTTTGTTTTATAATATTTTTTACACACATAACATGCTTTACATATGTTTCAAAGTTTTACATTAATATTTCATTTCTAACCCTTTACTCTTTTAATTAACACAAAATATTAAAAGTCTTTTTGTATATACATATATTTATGAAGGATTTCTCATGTGAGCAAAACTGTGTCAAATTTTGAAATATGTGAGATAAAATGAAAAAAATTGTACAATTTATCTTCAAGTATTAAAAATCGATTTTTTGACTGATAGCACACGTCAGCGGGAACATTAGGAACATATTTTACATGTTCTCCACAGAGAATAAAACGGTTGCCAGTAATACATTATGTGAGGAAAAAAAATTCTTTGAGGAAAAAAAGATTTTAATAATTTTTTAAAATAATCCGTTATCAGCTTGAGAGAAAATTAAATTTTGATTCTTCGAATGTAGGTCTGTTTCATGAAATACAATTTAGTGGGGTAATGTAAAAGAAGGGAAGTTAGGATATATCAATTAATTCGATTAGCAATGAAAGTTAGTCTAAATTCCATTTTTTAATGGAGTTATTTTTTTGGAATTGACATCAGGCTCTATAATACCTGTCACTGAGGCACTTGTATCAATCGACTTTACTGCTGACACGGTATGACTGGAAAAATTATGAAAATAGTAGATCACAAGTGAAATTCAATAGATGCATGAGTGGGTACTAAAAGGAATTGGATGATAGACGAGAGTGGGCGTTTATATAGAGTCACTGGGGAAAAAAATCCAGCAAAACGTCAACATTGGAGAAAGAGTTAATTTTGATGCCAATCCTTTTTGAAAAATCGAATCGCCATCTAATTTAATGACAGTCAATTAAAAGAATGACTAAAAGATTGATTAAGTAAAAGTTTGCCTAAGTAAAAGATTGATTCAGTAACAGAATCTGAAAGTAACAATAAAGATTAACACTTGTAAGGGTAATTTTCAAAGATTTTAATTTTATAATTTAAACCATTGATTGCATCAAAAACCCAAACAAGAATAAATAATCAATCACAAAAAATCCCAAATTAAATAATCTCAAAAGGGGGGAAAAGCTGAGAAATTAATTCGATGCTGATTCTCCAAATGTGAATTGTAAAATTGGTGAACTCACAAACCTTGTTCTCGCGTCTCTTTCAAAATCAAACTCCAACGTTAATAATGGGAAATGTTTTTTTTATTGTTGCAGAGCTGGAGAAGCGGCCGCAGCCGCAGCTGCCTCGGAGCTCTGAGGAGCTGGAGGATTTGCAAAAGCTGCTGCACTTCCCCGAGGAGGTGGCGCTCAGGTTGGCTGAGACTGAGTACCACTTGTTCTATCAGGTACCACCCAGCGAATATCTGCGGCACGTGGCACAAGATCCTGTCTTATCCCAAAAGCAATCGTCAGCCAGATCATCCACTTCTCCTGGTCTTGGTCCCAGTTTTCCCTGTACGACGAGCAGCGGAACGCAGACGGAAGAAGAGGCCTCCTGGCCTACTGCTGCTTCTGTTACAACCTCCGTGCAAACCCTCATTAACCGTTTCAATGAGGTATGCACTTTATCATCATACAACATATCATCAATCCCTTAGCAATCTTTGGATAATCGATTAAAAAACCAATCTTTGGATAATCGATTAAAAAACCATATGTTCGTTGCATGATAGTTCTATTATGCAACTTACATATGATTTTTTAATCGATTATCCAAAGATCGACCCTAGGAGGTCGGGTCACTGATCTATCCAAAGCATTTGATAAAGTTAATCATAAATTAGATGTAAAATCGTCAGTTTGATTTTTGTAGTTCGAAGTGGAAAATCTGTAGTGTGCGGATGTTCGGTCTTGTTCTGGTCGACCCACTAAAAACCACTCCCTTGGGATTTCCTTCATCCTACGGAACTACCGTTCGGCTTTAATCTTCGCGGATGAATGACCCTTTTCGTCGCCTACGGTTTCCTCTTACTTGGATTTGAATAAAGTCGTCTCCCTCTCTTGTAGGCCTCGTCCCTACAAAGCGCCTGTGGCTGACGTTCTGTTAACCTCCTTCTGAACGTCACCAAACTCAACTATTCTTTGGAATTCCTTATCGATTTTTTGAACGATTTTCAATATCCTCTGCTCTCACGGTTTGGCACTTGTCGTGCTCTTTGTTGATAGCAACTCCGAACATTTAGTGCTAGCTTTTAACAGATTAGACGATGTTCCTTTTCGTATTTGTCCCTCCTCTTTTTACGATAAAAGGATGTAACCTTTTCAAGATATTACCTTTCCAAGATAATCTAAACATTGCAAGAAATTATACGCCCCCACAATTAGGACCCTCTTGGGCACCAGTCAAAAATCGTCCCATTTGCTGCTTTTTCCCAAGAACTGCTTTCTCTGAATTTGTAGAATCTTGCTGTTTGTTTCTTTGTTTCTTGCTGTTTGGTTGTTCGTTAGTGAAAAACCCTACAAGGTTTTCCTCACTTTCAATAATTCCAGGGTTTGTCAATAGTCACCTAAAAAATCCATCATGTTTGGCAGGGGTCACCCAATGTTTCCATGACGTTTTACAGAGAATCATCTAGGGTACCCTAAAGTTCAACTGCTGTAGGTCAATAATTGATGACTACAGCTATATTTTTTTATTCTAGCCAACACTATGCATTCAGAGAATAGATTAACCGCTATTTCATTGCACGTCTCATAAAATCTGCATAAAGGTTACGACCAGACTGGACTTTCTCGTAGAGCAGTAGCATACTGATGATGATGATAGACAGCAGCATGTCGAATGGGATTCATTACTCAACTGCGTGTGTGTTAATTGAGTCCCACTTCTGATGGGTTATTATCTGGGTCAATACGACTGCAACTAACTGCTTCTCCATTTCATTGGGCACCAGTCTTCTTGCATCCCTGGTACTGTCTATTTTTCAGCTGAACTAATTCCTTGATAATTAAATCACACTTCTGATGGGGTCAGTACGACTGCAACTAACTGCTTCTCCATTTCATTGGGCATCAGTCTTCTTGCATCCCTGGTAATGTCTATTTTCCAGCTGAATTAATTCCTTCATAATTAAGTCCCACTTCTGATAGGGTATTATCTCATGGGGTCAGTACGACTGCAACTAACTGCTTCTCCATTTCATTGGGCATCAGTCTTCTTGCATCCCTGGTAATGTCTATTTTCCAGCTGAATTAATTCCTTCATAATTAAGTCCCACTTCTGATAGGGTATTATCTCATGGGGTCAGTACGACTGCAACTAACTGCTTCTCTATTTCATTGGGCATCAGTCTTCTTGCATCCCTGGTAATGTCTATTTTCCAGCTGAATTAATTCCTTCATAATTAAGTCCCACTTCTGATGGGGTATTATCTCATGGGGTCAGTACGACTGCAACTAACTGCTTCTCCATTTCATTAAGCCTCTTTTTCAATCCTGACGTACCTATTAATTTTTCCACAAAAAGTAGATTTAGCATACTATCCGTATAGGAGCAGAAATCGAATTTTTATTGTTTTTACTATTACACAAATAATAATTACGATTACGTTAGCAAACTTGTTCTAGGTCAAAACATATCTCTCCCAAAATCTATTACATTTACCCTTAAGTTTTTTGAGCTACTTCCTTGTTACACGCTTGACAGGCGAAATGACAGCTTTCAAGATGTTGGTTCTTGATAATGGTAGGACCACAGCATCTAAAGTGGTCACTGAAAGGGATTCTTTCCGGAAGTTCTTTTTCAGGATTCCGTTGATATTTCTTGATAAGCTCCCTGATGTAGATACAACTTTCATCAAATACTCAAGCCTTCACTAAACAATCAATTATACTGTTAGTTTTAATTCTAAAAAAAATTCGTCATCTGCAATTGGCATTTATTTTATATTTTCTCTATTCGATTAAAAGTGATGCTGCATTTGACAAAGATAAAAAAAATAAAACAATTGTAATTGTACTTTGTACCTTCTTATAAAACTGCTTCAAAAGACTATATATATTTCTTTATTCCATGAAAAGAATCTTATATCATTATATAGTTACGATTTGTTTTCTGCTAGAACAATTCGCAATCAATGCGCTCCTTTATAGCATCCAAGAGAGTAAATCAATAAGCTTTTAATGCTTCTTTTCAATTATTTCTTGTAGACAGTTAATTTCACGTTAATCAGTAGCCTATTAAAATACATCGCGTAAATTAAATTTATCAAACACTTTTAGGTTCTTTTTTAAAAAAAATAATTGAATTTTAATTCAGTCAAAGAATCGTAACAATGCTGATGGTATTTTCTTTATTTTATTTTCTCAGCTACTGAACACAACTTTTGAAAGTGGAGATTGCTTTTATTTTCCAAAGTTTGAAGAAATACCTTCTTTGACTTTGAGTCCCGCTTCCAAACTTTGTTAAAGAAAGACAGAATTATTGTTAGAAAGTTCGAAAAATGTTTCAATGGAGTAAATAATAAAAGTTGGACGTATTTCTCCATCACTGTTCTCAGTGTTTAAGTAATTAATCAGAAGCGATAATTAGGTCTAAACTTATCTAGAAATTAAGTTCTAATCAATTTTTCCTTAAAAAATATTCAAATTTCTCTTTTCCCCACAAACATGGAAATGCTAATTCACTTCGAAATGTTAAATTTTCAATTGCGAATTGTAATTAAAATTCTTATCGTATTTCTCCAAGGGTGGAAAATTTATAACATTCAACCGAATGTTGACGAGAATTAAATAGCCGTTTATTTGAGATCTACTTTACAGAATAAATAGAAGAGTTTCGTGATCGTTTCAACGATCATCTGCTCCCTACACGAGAAGACTTGAAAAGTCGTAAAAGTTACGGAATCCGTTTAAAGTAGTCTATATAGTTTATCATTTAGAAAACTTTTCTACAAAGAACAATTCTTTTTAAAGCAATTCAACGAAATAGGTTTACTGTGCCTGAAGAAACGGTGTTTTAGTATTCTTTTTTTCAGGACAATTTATTAGGTACTGTATTTAAGAAATTTAAATTACAATTTTAAATTGTCATCAGGGGGACTACCATACCAAACGGTTTCTTTTGTTTTGTTTCTTGCCAAAATAAAATTCGATTGAGTAAATTACAAAATCCCTTTTTCTAACTGAACCTAAAGATTGAATCGTACCATGTTAGAAAGGTTAGGTTGTATTTCTAATTCCAATTCTCAGTGCATCTGTTTATCCGTTGAGGTATATTTTAACATCCCCTTTGGGTGCTGTAAGGTTTGTGACTGTGGACCCAAAACAAATTCAAGGTATTTTTAATGTCCCTTTATGGTATTTTTATCTCTTCCATAAACTTTAGGATCAACATTATGTATTAGAGCAAGCAATAGTAAAAATAATTACCCTACCTGAATCTTTTACTAAAGCTGGAGTTTCTTATCAACAATCTTCTACGTCATTATTTGGAAACCAAGATTTATTTATCACTCTAACGTGTAATCCAAAATTTATCCCATACTCAATGTTTTTGCTGAAAATAAGAAAAATGTTATACAGCCCTCCTAAAGCGCAATTCTTTGCCAGTAAATAATAAAAACTGTTCCTCAAATTCTTTTACTTCACTTTTTTTTCTCTCGCTACACTGTCGTGTCCATAATACAAATGCCATAAATTTGAGAGAGAGAAAATCCAACTACTTTCCCAAGGATCTATATCATTTGCTGAGGAATAGTAAAGTATATTTTGTTTGAGAGTTGAATTTTGCATGATTTATCTTTTACATGGAGAATGGAGTGTTATGCAGTAGTTTGAACAAGACAAGCCGAGAGAGAATCACAGTAGAAGAAGTTGAATATAGTCAGACTAGAGAATAAAGTACGAAAATGATACTCCATTGTCATTTCATCTGTCGCCCAGTGTAGTAAAAGTTTGTTTTGTTTGATCCCAAGAAAAAAAAGTAGAAAAATTATTTTACGAAAATTAAATTTAATTTAAATATATTCTGTTGTGGAAAAGGATTTACTTTTCTTAATGTCGACAATATTTGAATTTTACTTATATACTTGAAGACAAAAATAGAACATAAAAAGTAATCATTCTTTTTATGAGAAATAATAAAATTTTATTTATGTCCAGAGTAAAATTTTTCTTATTGTGAATCAGGTGAGCTCATGGGTAACCCACGCAATAACCAGTGGCGCGACTATCGAGGAGCGACAAGCCATCCTCTCCTGCCTTTTACGAGTGGCCCAAACTTGTTGGAATACTGGAAACTTTAATTCAGCTATGGAAATCGTTGCTGGTCTCAAGTGAGTACATTCCGAAAAAAGTTCATAATTACTCTAATTATTTCGATATTGCTACTTTTACTTTAACCCATTAGACACAATTTTTCCATATGATTATCGAATTTTAATTTAAAACTACTGTTACGTCACCGTAACATATTTTCAATAAATAATAATGTGTAAAATAATAAATAATAATTGTAATATCATTAATAATAATATTATCAATAATAATAAATATAATAAAGTTAATAATATGATTGTTATTTGCATATTATTATTAAACAATAATAAATTGTAGTAAATATTAACAATAACAAAATTGTATTAGCAAATTGGAATAACAAATTATAAACAATAAATTGTTCTAAATAATGTAATAAAATAACGTATGAGTAAGAGGATATGGACACGTGCGATCTAATAGCTGAGTCAACACAAGTGTTCCTGCAACAATAGATTTCTAGAAAAGCAAGGCTTAGCGAACGTTTTCTTAAATACATGGCTTAGGGAACAATTTCTAAAATGTATGAACAGAATTTTGGTATAAAAAGGGCCAGACTGTCAACCAGAAGTCAGTCTAAAATTTGAAGTCATCAAAAGTAGTCACCCGTACTACAGTCTAAAAAATCTAATCATCAGTAGTAGTCGCCAGTACTAAACGCTAAAAAGTCAGTCTTAAAAATGTATTCAACAGAAGAAATTACCAAATGGCAGTCTAAAAATTTCAATCATAACAAATGGTTCTCTTCGTGATGGTGCTCTCAACCCCAGTATAGTAGTTGTCCTGATCTATACGTGAATTTCTAAATTCAGTTCATCTTGAAGTCAAATTTAGTGTTAGAAAATATCCTTCGAGTTGTGACAAAAGCTGAAAGAAACATAATACCTATTCAACGAAGATAATTTACAATTCTCGTAAATCATTAACCTGCAGCCACTTAGTGGATAATTACCAAATCAGTCCCATTGTACTCCTGCGAGAGAAAAACTTCTTATACTCACATTTAGACAGCTAGCGTTCATTCCATCTTTGCATAATTTTGATCTTTTTCAAATATATTTTCTCCAAATAGAATTATTTCTTGTCATTGATCAAACCCCGTCCCAATTTAAAATTTTTAAATCCAGAAAATTAGGGATAAGCTTGGTTGACATAGGACTACAATCCAAAAGTTAAAATAGACCTAGAACATAAAAAATTACACATTACGTTTTAATTACGGAAGTAAAATAGTAATCTATTGTAGAAAATAAGAAACTTGTTTCCCCTTTTTTGTAGAAACTAATTTTTCACCCTCCTAATGATTCGAGCTGATAATAACGATTAATATATACATAAAGATAAATGAAATCCCATAGAAGAATAATTTTGTTCAGCAAGATTTACTTGAGCGAAGAAAATTAATGGCGAGAGAAAATTCAAATTCTCTAATTATAGAAAGTAAATTAAAGAGTACTTTTTCCAACTAATGAGAGGTACACTACACTCTCCAATGTTAATGTGACGTTTTAATGTTATTAAATGCAAAGAGGAAAGTCCCTTATCCATGGGGAGGGGGTTTTACAGTATCTTGACTCCACTGTAGAGAGCAGTATATAGACACGGTTTGAAACGTAAGGGGAAATTGAAGCGGCTCATAAAGGTTTACGGACGTCAGCCTCCCGGAAGGATAATGGAAGCCCACCGGAAGTCACTCAGACCCAGTGGCCGTTGTGCACTATAATGCGTGAGGGAGAAATCAGACGAATCGTCTATTTAGTTCTAGTGCACTACAGAGTAAACCCTTCCACACAGACACAGACACAGTGAAGATCAAAAGCCGCAGTGAGCCACTTTACATGAAATTTTTATTAAAAAAGATCAGTTAAGTCCAGTGTGCATCCGTATTGCACTCATTTTTCATTTCTAGAGTAAGCTATACCTACCTACCTACACCTGGGGAGAGAAATTTCACCATGCCGAGAGGAAAAACTTTTTCTCCCATCGCCTTGATATTATAGATCGAAAAAAATTCCGAGGATGGAAGAGTATGAGAGAATTTATGATTCATTTGTTTTTTTAAAATCCCGCCATTTATTCTCCCTCGAGACACCACTGAGGAGTAAGAAAGTAATTAACGAGAATTATGAAGAGAAAATGAATCCTTATTGTCTGGAATAGACAAATTGGAAAGGACTTTTGATAGCAAAACACTTGACATAAACCCATAAGTTATTATAGAAGAGATTTTAGTTTTATTAACGTGGTTTTGAGATACATTAGCAAAGGAAAATTTGAAATCTTTGTCCTTCCCCCAATATTTATAAAAGTTTTTTTGTAATTTATACAATCGAATTTTATTCCGAAAAAAGGAAAACTATGGAAGGGATCCACAATTGATTCTTTTGGAAAAAAATTTATTTTCCTTCTAAAGTAAACCTGAAGGTAATTAAAGTAAACCTTATTCTTCTAGTTCTAGATCCGAAATTGTCTCCTACTGTCATTAAATTTAATTAAGCTTGAGCTCCATTAACGTTTTAGTGACTCTTGTTCAAAGAATAGGAACCGTAAATATTTCTCCATTCTTGTTAGTAGCGGAATGGATACTTAAAAATTACCATTGACTCAGCTTCTGTTCTTCGAGTTTGATAGAAGTAATAAATTGATTAACGACTAAAAAGTCATAAACCAAGTTGTGTTAAAAAAAAGGATTTTTGTTGGGAAATTTTCATTTTGTATAAAATAGTTAGGAATCTCAAAGTTTTTTAATTAATGCAAAAAAATTGAAGTGTTTTTTATTCTTGATCCAATTTTCTTAACCTTTAACCAAGAGGTTAATTATGTAACTTCACTTCACTTTCACAACACTTTCACTTCATAATTATTATCCTAATTTCACTCTACTTTTACTAAAAAAAATTTCACTCCATTTTCACTTCAATTTCACTTAAAATTTATTTTTCTTAACTTCTCTATTTTCACTTCACTTTACTCCACTTTTACTAAAATTACTTTCATTCCTTTTTCACTCTACTTTTACTTCACTTATACTTCCATTCAAAATATATTTGGATAACACTTTTGCTTTACTTTATTAACAAATTTGTTCAATCCACTTACACTCCACTTTCACTTTGACTCAAAGATTTTACTCTTTCCCTTTTCTTATAAATAAATTTTAGGTGAAAATGAAGTGTAAAATAAATTTTGAGTGAAAGTGAAGTAGAAATGAAGTGTAAAGGGTGCGAAAATAATTTTTGGAGTGAAAGTGGAGTAGAAATGAAGTTACAAAGAAAGTGAAAATAAATTTTGAGTAAAAGTAGAGTAAAAATGAAGTGCAGAGGAAGTGAAAATAATTTTTGGAGTGAAAGTGGAGTAGAAATAAAATGCAAAGGGAGTGAAAATAAATTTTTGAGTGAAAGTGGAGTAGAAATGAAGTGCAAAGGGAGTGAAAATAAATTTTTGAGTGAAAGTGGAGTAGAAATGAAGTGCAAAGGGTGCGAAAATAATTTTTGGAGTGAAAGTGGACTACAAAAGAAGTTGCAAAGAGAGTGAAAATAAATTTTGAGTGAAAGTGGAGTAAAAATGAAGTGCAAAGGGAGTGAAAATAATTTTTGGAGTGAAAGTGGAGTAGAAATAAAATGCAAAGGGAGTAAAAATAAATTTTTGAGTGAAAGTGGAGTAGAAATGAAGTGCAAAGTGAGTGAAAATAATTTTAGGTGTGAAAGTGGAGTAGAAATGAAGTACAAAGGGTGCGAAAATAATTTTTGGAGTGAAAGTGGACTACAAAAGAAGTTGCAAAGAGAGTGAAAATAAATTTTGTGTGAAAGTGGAGTAAAAATGAAGTGCAAAGGGAGTGAAAATAATTTTTGGAGTGAAAGTGGAGTAGAAATGAAATGTAAAGGGAGTGAAAATAAATTTTCGAGTGAAAGTGGAGTAGAGATGAAGTGCAAAGGGAGTCAAAATAAATTTTTGAGTGAATGTGGAGTAGAAGTGAAGTGCAAAGGGACTGAAAATAAATTTTGAGTGAAGTTGAAGTGAAATTACATAATCTACCCCCACGTATAATAAATTTTAGATTGTTAAAATCACTTTCAAAAAGCTAGGAAAGAAAAGAGATTTTTATGACATTCGCTTCGTTGGAGAATTATCGAACCTGCTGTGCTAGAACTTTTTATAAAAATTGTAAAAGTATTTTATGTTTCTAGTTACAATTTTATAATCTCACAAAATACTGGGACACGTGGTGTTTTTGTAAAATTTTGGACATTAAATTTATAATGTGCCGTACGTGACAAATTTTACTCTATCCTTTAACAGACTAGTTAGCATTTAAAGAGAATCGCTTTTATTTTTCATTTAAGGCTTTATCGTTCAAAAGCAGTACATCTTCAAAAAGAAACTATATAAGAATTGTTAACAGAAGAAATTCTCCCGATCTTTGATCTTCTTTTTTCTTTACAACTGTTTGAATATATTACAACTATTTTTAACATTTCTCCGTTTCTTTATTTTACGACTCCTTTTATCTTTGCGAGTTATTTTTACTTTCTTTTAGGTAGAAAATTTATTTTAGCTAAAATCTTATTCTCAGTGTCATTCCTTTTTTTAACGAGAAATAATCATCGAAATTAGTAAAAACAGTGAATTCTAAATAGATCTTTAATGCAATGAAGCGAAAATTGATTTTTAGATTTAATGTCGAGGGATAAAAGTTAGAGGCTGAAGAAAAGGATAAGGGACATTTTGTAAAAGAGCGCCGAGTCGCCGAGAAGAGGAATATAAAGACATAAAAAATATCTTGAGACTCGCTTTACCGGTGTTTGGAATATTGTGTAAAGGAGAATTAATTTTCACTAACACTTTGGAAGGAAAGAGCGTCACACCGCTTGAGATATGAGAAAAGCGAGTAAAAAGCCAAGCTGTTCTCAACTTAAACTTTTCTTACCTTTTCCCCAGTAAGACAACAACGGAAGCATTCGTTTTCTTGCTAGCGAAAATCTTAGAACTTTTCTTATATGTGACATGTCTTTCTGTCTCCGCTCAATTTTTCTTCCCCCTTTTTTTATTTATCCCGATTAAAAAAGAAGTGGAGAAAAATACTTTTTTCTTTCAAAAAGGTAAATGTAATTTACCATAAAATTCGAAAATTACATTTCACGGGAAAAGCTCATTTTGTAATTACTTTTGATAGACCAAAAATAGGGAAGCAGTTGGAGTTAATTAAGAATAAAAAGCAGTTCACAGTAAATAGAAATTTTCATCGCATTTCACAGTATTATAATTTTAAAAATATCTCTGCAACTTTCAATATCTTGTATTTAATTACTTTTTGCTTGGTTTTAAAGATCTTTTTGAAATATTAATTTTCGAAAAAAAATTTAAGTAAATTTATTTGAAATCCGAGAATGTTGCCAACAGCTTCTTTACTTTTGTGCTGAAGAAACAAATTGAGATAGTGTGACAAAAGGAGAAACTTGGTGAGAAACAGGTGGTCAAGTGACCGAACAAGTGACATAAGGACAAATTGAATCAGAAACATTCTTCAGAAAATTGAAGCAACTCTCAAGACACATTTTTCAAGTGCATTGTTTATGTTTTTGAAAACTAGAAGATATTACTCTAGAGATTGAAATATCTGAAGACAACTTTTTTTCTCTCTCAAAAGGTTTACATAAGTTTTTTCTCCCGTACTTTATGACTTTTATTCTGCTAATAATTCCTCCTGTAATGGAAGTTGAACATTTATCTCTAAAACTTGGAGGGAAAGACGATAGATTCTTAAAATCGTCGACAATAAATTCAAGCACCTGAACCACTCCCACGTATATTCATTATCGATTTTATAGTATTTATCCTCACCTCCCGGGATTTTAAATTTAGCCAAAGCATTTAAAAATGCTTTGTTTAATGTAATTCTTTGAAAATTGTCAGAGGACGATAAAATTAGAAAAGTCTTCCTTCCAATAATTGGTGACTATTTTTAAATCTCAACTATTTTTCACTGATAATAATATTCGATTGGGTAAATTACAAAAATATTTTTTTAAAGCTAAACTTAAAGGGTTAATGTAACTTAAGTACTTTTGAAATTTTACATCAGCTATTGTTATTAGGTTTTAAATAAAAGTGGAAATTTTTTTTTGGCTTGAACATAAAATAGAGGGAATAAAAAGGAAACTGTGTAGACTTTGGGACCTTAAGAAATGAGGTATTAATTCTGAAAGATTTCCTTTTACCGCAACAACAATAGCTTCTATAGGCTACGCGTTTACTACGGTAGCGCTGCTCGTGTCGGACAATATCCATTGTCTAATTGTTTGCCTTGTAAGTTGACGAGTATTCAATGAGACAAATTATCAGACTTTGACGATGGACTGGTACCAATTTCACAAACAATTTCAAATTTTCTGACTTCTGAATAAAATTATCCAACTAAATTCTGTTAGACTTGAATTTAATTACCAATAAAATCATTTTGATAAGATTATACAAATTTAATTAAAATTTTAAAGTAAATTATAAATTTGAAAGTTTGAACTCACCATCCGGCTTCTGCATCTTCAAAATATTCGATTGTATAAATTACAAAAAAACTTTTTTTTAGCAAGAATAAAAACTGTCTTGCTTTCTTCATGATGAATTAAATTCGACAATGTTTTCGAAGACCCAACATTGTCAGGACCATGAACTAGCATAAATGAGTTAACGAGAGGAAACTCAACCTTCGCGTTACTGACTTATCCCCACTCTAGCGGAATAATACAGAAAACACACATTCTCCACCACCAGGCGTCTCTCGCATAGTGGAGGAAAGTGATTGTGGACAAATTTATCCTCACTAACAGATTTTTCCAATACTTAAAGAAAGTGAAATTTTTCCACATACTCTGCATAAAATTTAAACTGAATACATTTTGCACTTTGCGAGGCGAGTGTCTGAGAGATTTTAAATGTAGGTCACCTAATTCAATAGCCACGTTGGAAATCAAATTTAAATAAAATTCCAATCACTGACGAATTTTTTGTTTTTGTTTTATTTTCTTCCTAAAAACCAGAATATTAATTTTTACCTTCTGTTACGATCAAGTTCGCAACTTTTATAGTCACCTAAATTTGAATTATATAAAATCCATTTAATTAATATTAACCTAAAAACACACTCAACATTATTACACAAAAACACATATTAATTTGTAATATCGATACTCGTAATTTCAACATAATATAATTTCTCAACAACACACTTTTTATTCGGGTATTTAGTACAAATAATTAAACAAGATAGAATTTTCTTTATTCTTAATATTGAAAGCTGAGATGTTTCTGAGTTGATTTCAATTGTTTCTCAATAAGAAAGTGTTACATTTTAAATGTTGCCATTATCAAATTCTGCAAGATGTCAGAATTTCATTTAGCAATAACTAAGTACAATAAACTGCAATAAGGATTTTTCCCCACCGAATTGTCAATCATTGAAAAGATTCGGCAAAGAAAAATCTGGGCAGTTGCCCGCGTAAACTTGGCGAAAGTAAGTCAAAAGGCAGTTTAAGTCAGGCAAGTGTACCTGAAATTATTATATATTTTACAGTCATATAGACTTGAATTTCATTAATTATTGTAAGACACAAAAGGTAGTCTCAATTTATAATTCTAAAATTGATATTTAAATTATTTAAAGAAAGAATAAAAGTTCACATAGAAATCAACAACATTGACAGCATATTAATATTAAAGGAAACAAGCATTTTAAAAGTGAGTAATAAAAAATTGACAACTACATACACATACACACAATTTAAAAAAATATATAGTAATTTATTACTTTTATGGCCAGTATATGATAGTAATTTTTGTTTTTTTGACCGTATTAAATATTCATTTGTAAGATAATGAAAAAGGCCTATTTTACGGTTTTTAAAGATGACATTTATTATTTTATTTTATTATTTTATTATTTTATTTTATTATTTTATTTATTATCTTACAAATGTTTAAAAACATATATTGAAATTGCATATATTATTCTGGGAATACTTTTGTCAGATTAAAAGAAATTAATGTATTTAAAAATACTACGGGTTTTTTTTAAAACATATGTTATAAATATTTAATTAATTAATTTTTATTTATTTCTTTTTCCAAACAATTATTCATTACAAATTCTATTTTTATTTATATGACACAATTGTCACGTAACTGAAATTAATAGTTACGTATAGGGAAAAATCCACTACCTTTCATATTTTATTTGCTGAGAGCATTTTTGTTATCTAAGTACAATTTGAATTAATGATAAAATAAATTCTTTTATTTTCATTATTTGTTTAAATCGTTTCTTTACACTTTCTCATACTAATTTTTACTTTACTAACCACGTTGACAATCTAATTTAAATAAAATTCCAATCACTGACGAATTTTTTCTTTCTTCCTAAACACCAGAATATTAATTTTTACTTATTTTTACAGAAAATAATTTTTCTTGTTTGTTTTATTAATCCAGAAATAATTTTATTTCTAGAATAAAAAGAAAATACCAACTTGTAATCATCATTTAAAAATAATTATTCTTATCCTAAATCGTAACTTGATGGTTTCATACTTTTATCGCGTTTTTGTAAATGATCTGGAAATTTGTGTCGACAATACGATATCAAATGATTATAAATTACATTAATGAAGCACATTGTCAATCGATTTTCTTTTTTTATCATTTTCCCTGCCTACTATCAAGAAAATATATTCATTTTTTTCCGCTAATGCTTGAGGTTTATAAGCTTTTTACCTCCACTATGTATATATACACAGCAAGCAGTATTGGAAAAAATATTTCCGTTTACAATTTTATATTTATTAATTCAATACTTTCTCTTACAATATTTTCACGAGGGAGGAAAAAAAATTTTTTTTTCGCAATTTTTTCATCCGGAGAATGTTTAATTAAATAGTAATAATAACTTTTCATAAACCGAAACATTTAAAAAAAACAACAAACAAATATTTATTGCATCGACTTTAGAAATTTTTTTTAAAAACAATTTCCCCATTTTAATCCAGAGGAAAATATATCTTTTTAGAGATTTTTTGTGAAGTTGGTATTTTTTTTCATTGTTGGGGTAGAATTGTGCAAAAAAATTGTATTTCTATGAAAAGGAGAGAGAGAAGATTTATATTTTAATAATATTTTCAAAAAATCTTGAAAAAGATACGATGATATTACTACGATTACAATCATTCTTTTGTAAATCCGTCAGGGATTTTATTTTTAATAATATTTTCCAAATAAAATTTTAATTCTGCTCCCTAGGGCTTTTTTATTGTTGCTCTACATCAACTCAAGATCAAAAGAGGAGGAAAATAAAATGAAAAATATTCAAACACTTGAGAGCATTAATTTTGCTGAATATGCTTTAATATTCATTTAGAATAAATTTCGCGAAAAGGACAAAAATTTTAATTCTTTTTTTAAATAAATTATTTACACCGGCAGTTTTATTTTTTTTTTAATTTAATTTTTGTTAAATTCAAGCTAGTTACGAACCTGATGTTAGATTTTCAAAATTCAAAATGGCGGATCCAATATGGCGGACGAAAATTTTTAAATTTAATAGATTCTTATGAAATTTAGTATCTAGGGGTTTTTGGGGTCGCTGATTACGAATCTGATGTTAGATTTGGAAAATTCAAAATGGCGGATCCAATATGGCGGACGAAAATTTTTAAATTTAATAGATTCTTATGAAATTTAGTATCTAGGGGTTTTTTTGGGTCGCTGATTACGAATCTGATGTTAGATTTGGAAAATTCAAAATGGCGGATCCAATATGGCGGACGAAAAATTTTTAATTTAATAGATTCTTATGAAATTTAGTATCTAGGGGTTTTTGGGGTCGCTGATTACGAATCTGATGTTAGATTTGGAAAATTCAAAATGGCGGATCCAATATGGCGGATGAAAAAATTTTAATTTAATAGATACTTATGAAATTTAGTATCTAGGGGTTTTTGGGGTCGCTGATTACGAATCTGATGTTAGATTTGGAAAATTCAAAATGGCGGATCCAATATGGCGGATGAAAAAATTTTAATTTAATAGATACTTATGAAATTTAGTATTTAGGGGTTTTTGGGATCGCTGATTACGAATCTGATGTTAGATTTTCAAAATTCAAAATGGCGGATTCAATATGGAAGACGAAAATTTTTTAATTTAATAGATTTTTATGAAATTTAGTATCTAGGGGTTTTTGGGGTCGCTGATTACGAATGTGCGGTTAGATTTTCGAGATTCAAAATGGCGGATTCAATATGGAGGACGAAAATTTTTTAATTTAATAGATTTTTATGAAATTTAGTATCTAGGGGTTTTTGGGGTCGCTGATTACGAATCTGATGTTAGATTTTCAAAATTCAAAATGGCGGATCCAATATGGCGGACTAGAAGCTGTAAAATTAACAGTTTTCTTTTGTTTTATGTTACAGCGTATGAAACGCTGCACGTTAAAGGGTGAAATTGTTTCGGAACATGCAAACTGGACTTTGAGGTTTTATTTTTATATTTTAAAGATAGCCTAACAGAGAATGTGGGTTGCATTAGATTTGAACCAAGGGTATAAGTGCTGAGTAGATCCGGAGCCCTACATATATTGTCTTCGAAAAAAACCTGAACAGTGAAAGTAAAGTGCTTTTTACTACCTAACGTAAAAGCAGTGCACCCAGGGCTCGTGGATGAGAAAATAACGTTCGCGAAATCCAGCCATTTTACTCCTCCTTTTTTATGTATACTGTCGAACTTGTGAACTAGGTCTGAGATTACCTATATATATACATATAAACATAAAACTATGCTTGCGAAGAATATTTTGCATAAGAAACTTTAACGAAAACCACAAAAAAGAAACTTTTGTGCGGCTACAACTACAAAATTCCAAAACTTGGATAAAAATTTAAATTAAGAATTTAAAAGTAATGAGATAAAATGGAAGGAGATAAATTAAAAAGGCGTGAGATAAAATTAAGCATCGTTGATAAAAAAATTAAACAATTGTAATAACAAATGGAAAAATTTGAATTGAAATAGTTAAAAGTTTTTGAGAGAAGAATTTTCTTTTTGCCTTTGAGAATATATATGTACATGTAAAATATTTGAAAAGAGAAAATTTTAAATTTGAATCAATTTAAGCAATAAAATTGTAAATGAGGTTTGAATACTTTTCAGCTTGAAAACTTTTTAGCTTCGGGATATTCCAAGTTTTGTGCGGCATTGAAATTAATTGTTTGAGAGAAGTATACTTTAAGCTTAGCGCAATTTCCATACTTTAAAATCCAGAAACCAGAGAATGAAAAAAAGTAGTATTTAGACAAAACCTTCAAAAATTTCATTTTTCTTTTGTTTTTCATTAATAAAATTCGATTGTGTAAATTACAAAACCTTTTTTTTTTTAAAAACAAGGATTATTAGGGAAAGGAAACAAGGAGATAAAAAAATTTTATTCTTCTGGAAAATTCAATTTTTAGAAAACTTATACAAAACTTGGCAGATGATAAATTCTCTGGTGTGCAAGTGAAAAATTCCAAGTTTATTTAATTTACAAATAAAAGTACAAATATATAAAAGAAATGTATCAAAATTTATGATCTCACAAATATTTTGTACTGAACAATATGCCAAGTTTTCGAAGCTTTCGAAGAAGCATTACAAGAATGCTATGTATTTAATGCGGAAAATCCAATTTCCATTTTGCCTTTGATTTGTGAAAGTGTAGAAATCCCCCCCTCTCTCTCTCTCTCTTCTTCCACGTTTGATACATATATTTTCCGAATGGGACATTCTTCGCCCACGCAGCACGCAATATGAATGGAATATCGATTATGAGGAAGTTATTGCTGCGCACATAATGTATTCTTGATACGTGTCAAATGTATATTAGTTTCCCGAATATTGAGCAGTAAAAGCATTAGATTACTTTACATACATTTCACCATGTTCAAGCATATCATCGTATACGATAAATTTATTTATTCCTTTTTTTTAAAAAAAAAAAACCCCTACGTCTGTACGTGAGGCAACAAATTTTTCTCTTTTTGGTAATTCATTGAGGTTGGGAAATAATATTCGATTGTGTAAATTACAAATACTTTTTGTACTGCACTTTTTGAAAACTGAAATACTTTTTGAAACAAAAGAGTTGAAGAATTTAGGTTTGTAGTTTTCTTTTTTGAGTGAATTGTATCTGAGAAAAAAATTTTTGTTTGGATTTGCTTAGCTACAGATTCGTATTTTTTTTGTTGCAGATCTAACAAGTTGAAGCCATTTTGGCAAAGCGTGAACGAGCCTCTTCCGGTTCTAGAATATCTATCTTCCGCACTACTGTCTTCCGAGTATGAACACGCTTTGGCACGAGCTCTGGCAATGTCAGAATGCCCAGTGGTACCATTCTTTGGGGCCTTTCTGCGGGAACTGCGGGAAGTTTCCTCTTTCGTCTGCTCGAAGGTAATTTTTATTTATTTCACAAGAGATTTCACCAATCAGCATATCACTTAATTTTAAATATTATAACCTGGAAATTTTGTTAACTTACCAATCAGCAACACCCGCTTATAATGAATTCTTTAAACGAAATAACCCTCAGAAGGTCGATTATGTAATTTCACTTCACTTTGACTTTCGATTATAAATAATAATAATAATAAGAAATAATAATAATAATAATAATAATAATAAATAATAATAATAATAATATTATTATAATTTACTTTTACTCCACTTACACTTCACTTCCACTCAAAAATTATTTTCACTCCATTTTCACTTCACTTTACTCCACTTTCACTCAAAATTTATATTCACTAAACTTTTACATCACTTTTACTCTATTTTTACTCAATTTTCACTTCACTTTGAATCAAAATTTATTTCCACTTCATTTTCACTATCACATTCACTCAAAAATTATTTTCATTCTAATTACGCTCCACCTGCACTTCACTTTCGCTCAAAATAGATATTCACTTCACTTTCACTCCCTTTTCACATTCACATGAAATTTATTTTTATTCAATTTTCACTTCACTTTTATTCCACTATCAATCAAACATTTTTTTCACTTCATTTTCAATCCACTTTCACACAAAACAGATTTTCACTTTATTTTCACTTAACATTCATTCACAATTTTTTTACTCTATTTTTACTTTCATTTCAAATTTATTTTTATTCCACTTTTACTTCAATTTCACACAAGAAATTTTTTTTCACTCCATTCCCACTTCACTTTCACTTAAAAAAATTTTTCACTACATTTCCACTTCACACTTACTTCACTTTCACTCAAAATTTATTTTCACTTCATTTTCAATCCACTTTCACACAAAACAGTTTTCAGTCCATTTTCACTTCACTTTTACTCAAAATAGTTTTCACTAAATTTTTTGTTTTACTCCAAATTTATTTTTCTTCCACTTTTAATTCACTTTCATCCAACAATATATTTTTTTACTCCATTTTCACTTCACTTTCACTTAAAACTTTCTTTTCACTCACTTTTTACTCCACTTTCACTCAAAATTTAATTTTTACTAATTTTTCACATGACTTTGAATTAAAAAAAAATTTTTTACTACATTTTCACTTCACTCTTACTTCGCTTTCACTGAAAATTTATTTTCACTTCAATTTCATTTTATTTTCACAGAAAAATTGTTTTCCTCCAATTTCATTTAACTTTCACTCAAAATCTTCTTCATTCTATTCTTATTTCTATTCCAAATTTACTTTTATTCTACTTTTACTTTACATTAACTCAAAAATTTTTTTTTGTTTTACTTTCACTTTACTTTCATTTTGACTCAAAATATATTTGCCCTACAATTTCATTTTATTATCACTCAAATTTTATTTTCCCTGCAATTTCATTTTACTTTCACTTAACAATTTTTTTTACTCTACATTCACTTTATTTTTGGACTAATTTTTTACATCCACACTAAATTTTATTTTCTTATTAAAAAGAAAGAATATTGTAATAAAATTTGTATGGAATTGCAGGTAGACTATAAAAGTAAAGTAAATGTGGAGAAAAAATAAATTTTTAATTACATGAAAGTGAAAGTGGAGTAAAAGTGAAATGAAAATGGAGTAAAAATACATTTTGAGCAAAAATGAAATAAAATTGAAGTGAAAATAAATTTTGAGTCAAACTGACAGTAAAGTGAAAGTGTAATAATACAAAAATTTTTTGATTTAAAGTGAAGTAAAAGTAGAAGGAAAACAAATTTTGTGTGAAATTTAAAATTGAGTGGAAATGAAAGTGGAGTGAAAGTAATGTGAATATAAATTTTGAGTGAAGGTGGAGTAAAATGAAGTGAAAATGGAGTGAAAAATTTTTTATGAGTGAAAATGAAGTGAAAATGGAGTGAAAATTTTTTTTGAGTGAAAATGAAGTGAAAATGGAGTGAAAATTTTTTTTGTTAATGAAAGTAAAGTGAAAATGGGGTGAAAATAAATTATTAGTGAAAGTAAAGTGAATAACTTTAAATAAAAATTAATTTTCACTCCATTTCTGCTGCACTTTCACATTTACTAAAAATTTCTTTTCACTTAATTTTCATTTCACTTAAACTCCACTTTTACTTTCGCTCAAAATTTTAATTCAATTTTTTTACTACACTTTCACTCAACAATTATTTTCATGCTATTTTCACTTCACTTTCACTCGAAAATTTTGTTAATCTTATTTACTCTTCACCTTCACTCAAAATTTGTATTTTCTCCACTTTCACTTCACTTTCACTTAAAAATTTATTTTTACTTCACTTTTACTTCACTTTCAGACTACTAACACCTCTAAACAAATTTTATTTTATTACTTAATTTCTCTAATACAAAGTTAAACTCCCCAACGTTGTGAAACAAAAAAAGTTAAAGTGAAAATTAAGATAAAATAAGTATTGAGTGAATGTGAAGTGAAAATGGAGTGAAAATAAATTATGAGTGAAAGTGAAGTGAAAATTGAGTGAAAATAAATTATAAGTGCAAGTGAAGTGAAAGTGAAGTGAAAATTGAGTGAAAGTGGAGTAAAAGTGTTGTGAAAATTTAATAAAAATAAATTTCAATAGAAAGTGAAGTGAAAATCGAGTGAAAATAAGTTCCCGGTGTAAGTGGAGTGAAAATGAAGTGAAAACGGAGAGAAAATAAATTTTGAATGAGAGTGAATTAAAAATGCAGTAAAATAATATTTTGAGTGAAAGTGGGGTGAAAGGAAAGTAATAATGTAGTGGAAATAAATTTTGAATGAAAGTAGAGTGAAAATTGAGTGAAAGTAAAGTAAAAATGAAGTGAGAATAAATTATGAATGGAAGTGGAGTGAAAATGAATTTGAGTGGAAGTGGGGTAAAAGGGGAATGATAATGGAGTGAAAATAATTTGAGTGAAAGTGAAATGAAAATTAAATAGAAATTTTTTTTAATGAAAGTGAAGTGAAAGTAGAGTGAACATAAATTTTTAGTGAAAGTGAAGTGAAAATTGACTGAAAGTGGAGTGAAAGTAATGTAATTATTGTGTGAAAATATATTTTAAGTGAAAGTGGAGTAGAAATGAAGTGCAAATGGAGTGAAAATAAATTTTGAGTGAAAGTGGAGTACAGAGTAAGTGAAAATAAATTCTGAGTGAAAGTGGAGTAAAAGTGAAGTGAAAATTGAGTGAAAGTGGGGTAGAAGTGATGTGAAAATTGAGTGAAAATACATTTTGAGTGAAAATGGAGTAGAAATGAAGTGAAAATTGAGTGAAAATAAATTTTGAGTGAAAGTGAAGTGAAAATTGATTGAAAATTGAGTGAAAGTGATGTGATAATTGAGTGAAAATAAATTTTGAGTAAAAGTGGAGTAGAAATGAAGTGCAAATGGAGTGAAAATAAATTTTGAGTAAAAGTGGAGTAGAAATTAAGTGAAAATAAATTTTAAGTGAAAGTGGAGTATAAGTGAAGTGAAAATTGAGTGAAAATGGAGTAAAAGTGATGTTAAAATGGAGTGAAAATAAATTTTGAGTGAAAATAAATTTTGAGTGAAAATAAATTTTAAGTGAAAGCGGAGTAGAAATAAAGTGCAAAGGGAGTGCAAATAAATTTTGAGTAACAGCGAAGTGAAAGTGGAGTGAAAATAAATTTTGAGTGAAAGTGAAGTGAAATTACATAATCGACCCCCAGGACCATTCCTTCTTTTCTTCGCTTTATCCATAGATTATTTTTCTATTACTTAATTTTCAATTTCTCTCTAACTAATTAAAATTCATTCTTTTCCTTCACCCATTAAGTTAAACTAATTTTTCCCTACCACCAATAAATAAATTTTTCACATCCCCTATTATCAACATACAATAATAAACATAAAAAAAATATCACTAACAATAAAGAGGGGAAGTAAAAATAGCAGGAAGAAAAGGTGGAAATACACTTCTCACACAAAAAAAACTAAATTGATTTATTTCTTCTTTCACATATTCACAAAGGAATATTCGCAAAAGCTATTAGGCGAGAAAGAAATTCATTTTTCCCAGCTATGTGATACATAAGCGAACATTATGCACATTAAGATGAATGACCTTTAACCTTAGCATCTATCTCATTAAAAACCGTCTTTCTCTAGAGAAAAAATTTGTATGCACAAATATGCAAAAAATGTCTATTATAATTTCTAATATTGAACAAAGAGAAAAAAAAGTCCATGGTGAATATTCGGAAAATTTAATCCGTAAATGCATATTTTTGTTAAAATTAGGATTAATTATTTATGTTAAAAGCTAATAATAATGTTTGTGGCTTTGTAGAATTGAATTTGTAAATAGAGGAAAAATTTTTTTTTTACTTTTACGTATAGTGTGAAGATGGATGCATTGTTCGCTTATTTGCATGTACCATCTGCGGTAGGAGATCTCGAAAAAGAGACAGCTTTATGGAATTGTCGTTCAGCAAGTGCTTTTGTACTTGGAATTATTTTCTCAGTGACACTTGCTTGAAATGTACGATATTTTGAATGGATTATTAGTAATTTTATTCTTTTTTATTTAATTTAGTTGAATCGTACTATTTCTGTTGTGTCAACATGAATTTTAAGAGTGTATAAAATATTTATTTCGCCTTTTTTTAAAGATTGAAATTTCAAATAGAATTTCAAATTCTAAAGTCTCTAGACTCGCAATGGGTCAAGAGGATCAAAAAATGTAAATTCAACGTCAAGAATACGTCAAACAATATTTTTTCTATTCATACCTTCAATATTTAAAATAATTTCGATTGTATAAATTACAAAAAAAAATTTATTTGCTTTTTTCTATTTATATCTTTAACATTTAAAATAATTTCGATTGCATAAATTACAAATACTTTTTATTTGCTTTTTTTCTATTTATATCTTCAACATTTAAAATAATTTCGATTGTATAAATTACTAACTTTTTGTTTGCTATTAGTATGAGAGTAGGGACTAGATATTAAATTTAGTATAAAATACAAATTATTTTTATTTCATTCAAAACGAGACTACAGATTAAATATTTGTGATTTGTGATAATGATGTGTTAGCCAAAATGACATCGACTTTCAATAATGATTGTTCTCATTGACCACAATAAAAAAGGGGTTTGCGCAAAATACATTAATTTTGTCAACTGTGATCAAAAACAACTTCGAAGCTCCGCCTACTTTGCCACTAAAATTATAATTATTCCACTTTTGTAAACACTTGTCAGCGTTCTTGACTTTCCTGATTCTCGACTCCTTGCATCTACTTGAAATAAATTGTGTAAATTAGAAATATATTTAAATATAAATAAACTCGTATGCAGCATAATTTTAGGTTCCATTCGAAGATCACTCGACACTGACTGTAAATCTACTAATTATAATAGCAGCACTTCTTGTCGTCAAAAAAAAAAAACGTTTAGGAGGAAAAATACTACACGAAGCTAATAATGAAGAAATGAAGAAGGACGTGAAGAAAAAAAGAAAATGTTGATAATAAGAACAGGGGTTTCTATCGGCCTCCAGCAGCGAGAAGGGTTGTAGGCCGGCGGAAACTACTTGCTCTTGTTGTCGATTATCGTCTAGCATGCCAAGAGAAGAGCCGAACAGAACTTATTACTCACTGAAATGAAACAACAGAAAATTTAATTCCTTCACATGTTCAATAAATATTGTATATAACGTACGAGTAAAATGCCTTTGGGGGTTGCTTTTGGAAACGGAGATTTAACCTTGTTAAAAGCATATTTTGATAATTAGAGTAATAGCAAGGTAGATTACAGCTATTTACTATCGACGTTATTCTAGCGTAGACTAAGTTTATAGTTCACTGAAACATGAGGGTATAAATACATCGACGATATTTTCAGTCAATTGAGAAGCCAACAAAGCTCATAAATCCACTTACAGTGATTGTTCGAACGTTTAACATTCATTTAAGCTGTTTCACTCCATAATTTCGCTTTTAAATAATGGAAAAGAATTTTATTTTTTAAAAGCCAGGTGAGTATGGAAATGTGGAGGAATATTTTTTATTTCATTTCCGGATACTTTTCACGAATTCTGCATTTTTCTTGTACAAATTCAAAGTGGGAGTCGATTAGGTAATTTTACTTTACATTCACTCAAAATTCATTTTCACTCTACTTTAACTTCACCTTAACTCAAACATTATTTTCACTCCACTTTCACTTCACCTTCACTTCAAATTTATTTTCACTCCCTCTGCAATTCATTTTTATTCGACTTTCACTCCAAATTTATTATCACTCCCTCTGCAATTCATTTCTACTCCACTTTCACTCAAAATTCATTTTCACTCAATTTTCACATCACTTTTACCCCACTTTCACTCAATTTTCACTTCACTTTTACTCCACTTTCACTCAAACTTTATTTTCACTTCACTTTTACTCCACTTTCACTCAAACTTTATTTTCACTTAATTTTCACTTCACTTTCACTCAAAATTTATTTTCACTTCATCTGCACTTTATTTCTACTCCACTTTTACTCAAAATTTATTTTCACTCAATTATCGCATCACTGTCACTCAATTTTCAATCAATTTTCACTTCACTTCCACTCAAAATTTATTTTCACTACACTTTCACATAATTTTTATACAAAATGTTTTTTATTAAATTTTCACATCACTTTCACTCTACTTTCCTTTTCACTCAATTTCTTTTCACTTCATTATCATTTTCCTTTCACCCAACTTTCACTCAAATTATATTTTCACTCCACTTTCATTCTAAATTTATTTTGACTTCATTTTTACTCTATTTTTATTCCAAATTTATTTTTACTCAATTTTCACTTCATTTCTACTCCATTTTCACTCATAATTTATTTTCACTCAATTTTCACATCACTTATACCCCACTTTCACTCAATTTTCACTTCACTTTTACTCCACTTTCACTCAAAAATAATTTTCACTGAATTTCTACTCCACTTTCACTCAAAATTTATTTTTACTCTATTTTCACATCACTTTTACCTCACTTTCACTCAATTTTCACTTTACTTTTACTCAACTTTCACTCAAAATTTATTTTCACTTAATTTCTACTCCACTTTCACTTAAAACTTATTTTCACTTAATTTTTACTCCACTTTCACTCAAAATTTATTTTCACTCCATTCGCACTTCATTTCTACTCCACTTTCACTTAAAATATATTTTCACACAATAATTACATCACTTTCACTCCACTTTCACTCAATTTTCACTTCACTTTCACTCAAAATTTCTGCACACTCTACTTTCACTTCACTTTCATTAAAAAATTTTTCTATTTATTTTCGTATCATTTTCACTCAATTTTTTTCACTCCATTATCATTCCCCTTTTACCCCACTTCCACTTAAATTCATTTTCATTCCACTTTCATTCATAATTTATTATCACATTATTTTTACTTTACTTTCACTCTACTTTTATTCAAAATTTATTTCCACTACATTATCACTTTCCTTTCACTCCACTTTCACTCAATTTACACTTCACATTCACTAAAAATTTATTTTTACTCTATTTTTACTTCACATTAACTTAAAATTTATTTTTAATAACTTTTTACTCCATTTTCACTTTACTATCACTTCACTTTCACTTAAAATTTATATGTAATACGTTTTTATTCCCTGTACTCCACTTTCACTTAATTTTCACTTCACTTTCGAATTCACGTTAACTCAAAATTTATCAAAGTGAAGTAAAAGTAGAGTGAAAATAAATTTCGAATGAAAGAAAGTGGAATAAAAAAAAGTATTTAAGTTAAAGTTAAGCAACAGTGTGAACTAAATAAATTTGAAGTGAAAGTAAAGTGAAAGTGGGGTAAATACATTTTAAGTTAAAGTGAAGTGAAAATGAAGTAACAAAATTTTGAGTATTATTAGAGTGAAAATGGGATGAAAATAGTGAAGTGAAAGTTGTATGAAAGTGAAGTGAAATTACGTAATCCACTTTCACGTAAAATTTATGTTCACTCAATTTTCACATCCCTTTTACTCCACTTTCACTCAAAATTTATTTTCACGTTACTTTCACTTCACTTTTCACTCAAAACTTTTTTAACACACAATTTATTTTCCTTATACTTTTACTTCATTTTAACTTAAAAATTTTTTTTATTCCACTCTTACTTAACTTTTATTTTTGCTCAAAATTTTTTTTACTCCATTTTCACATTCACTTAAAAATTTATTTTTACGTTACTTTCACTTCACTTTCCTTTTCATTCAAAATTCTTTTAACTCACAATTTATTTTCCTTACACTTTTATTTCATTTTAACTCAAAAATTTTTTTTATTCCACTCTTACTTAGCTTTTATTTTTGCTCAAAATTTTTTTTACTCCATTTTCACTTTCACTCAAAATTTATTTTCACTCCATTTTCATTTCACTTTTGCTTCACTCGGTTAAAAAATTTATTTTTATTCCATATTTACTTCACTTTTATAGGCTACTTTCACGTTTATATAAATTTTATTATTCTTTCTTTTCAATACGAAAATAAAATTTATGTAGATGTAAAAAAAGTTGTCTGAAAGCAAAGTGAATGTGAAGCATACAAAATATTGAATGAACGTGAAGTGAAAATGAAGTGAAATTTTTTGTTTGGCATGAAATGAAGTAAAAATGTAGTGAAAAAAAATTTTGATTGAAATTGAAGTAAAAGGGAATGAAAATAAATTTTTTAAGTTAAACTGAAGTGAAAGTGAAATGAAATAAAATTTTAAGTGAATGTGATAGTGGATTGAACAATTTTTTTTAGTGGATGTAAAAGTGGAGTGAAAGTAATTTGAAAATTATTTTTGAATGGAAGTGGAGTAAAAGTAAAGTAAAAATGGAGTGAAATGGATTGAAAATTGAGTAAAAAATTTTTTTGGTGAAGGTGAAGTGAAAATGAAGTGAAAATGAAGTGAAAATAGATTTTGAGTAAAAGTAAAGTGAATGTAAAGTGAAAATAAATTTGGAGTAAATGTAAAAGTGACGTGAAAATGAAGTGAAAATAGATTTTGAGTGAAAGTAAAGTGAATGTGGAGTGAAAATAAATTTTGACTAAATGTAAAAATGAAGTAAAAATGAAGTGGAAATAGATTTTAAGTGAAAGTAAAGTGAATGTGGAGTGAAATAAATTTTGTTTAAATGTAAAAATGAAGTGAAAATGAAGTGGAAATAAATTTTGAGTAAAAGTAAAGTGAATGTGAAATGAAAATAAATTTTCAAGGAATGTGAAGTGAAAATGGAGTGAAAATAGAGTAAACAATTTTTTTTGAGAAAGTGAAGTGAAAATGGCGTGAAAATTAATTTTTGGTGAATGTGAAGTGAAATTGGAGTGAAAATGAAGTGATATCACGTTATTAACCCCTTATTATAATTATTTTAAGAAGGTGGTGAAAAGTATAAATTTTGGTGTGTTGCTAGAAAGTTTATAAAAATACTTTAAAAGGAACCAGTAGTGAAGGAACAGATTAAATTATAATCCATCTTTCATTCTCACTAATATTCGATTGTATTAATTACAAACCCTTTTTTAAAATTCAAATAAACTTAATAAATAATAAAAAAATAAAACTATTGAAAAATTAAATTCAACTTCTTCATTCACAATTTTACCGAGAAATAATAAAATACAGATTGCTAAAGCAAAATTGATTTATGATTTACCATTAAATGAGCATCAGTTTCAACCATGATTAGAGTTTGGAATTTGGAAGGCCATTGATTATTATGAACTATGTTCCATACTTGTGGTAATTGAGAAAGCTTATACATATACTGTGTGTGTATATAAACCACGCCTACACTAATTATGTAATTGCTCTGAAAATTAACACAAGTAATTACCAGATTCACACCTATATATAGCTAAATGAATGAATTTTAGAAAAACTATTTTCCCCAAAAGGGTAAATACAAATGCTTCATTATGTTTGCAGTTTTTTTTTTCTTTTTCAGTATTTCTTCTTCCGTCATATAATCATAAAATATATAGGTAGAGAGAGAGAGAGAAAGAGAACGACTCAAGAAAAAAAAAATCGATTCAAATGAAACAACCGCCTTGGGACACACAGCAGAGTACACACATTATTTAGATAGAGAAATGCAGGGATGTATCTCTTAGCATTTTTTTTTCTTGCTATAATTCAAGTACTTCTTTTATTTCCGAAAAGAATACAATTTCTGATTTAGAAAGATTTTTTTTGGGAACTTAAAAGGGGAATGTAAAATAAATTTAAACTATTATTTATTTTTTTATTTTTTTGAATAAATTTTTGATTTTCTTTTCTTATGACAGTCAATTATAAATTTCACAAATATTTAGAAACTATTTTTTTGGAAAAGAAATTAAAAAAAGTAATTGCTGTCTCTTTTTCTTTTTTGAAATAAAATTCATGGTTTGAAATTGGAATGATCGAATAATCGTTAATATCGACAGAAAGACGAATTTTACGATGTCTGGCCTCACTCTGTGAAAATAGATCGAATTCTTCGAATCGCTTCTAATGGATAACAATCGAATAATGGTTACTAAATTTACAAACTCAAAAGAGTTTTACATACCGAAGGATTTAAACTTTTCGTTCTCCATGGAATTTAATATATACTTTGGATAATATTAGAATTGTTTTTCATTAAAAATTCTCTCCTTAATAATAATAAAAATGCAATCGACTATAGAATTAAAAAATCGAAAATATTTAAACAAATTATAGGTTAGGGTCGTCTTAGATTTCTCTTGATTAAAAGTTTATTTTTAATTGTTTGAACTTGAAACTAATTTTTATTGAATATTTTGGATATAATGAAGACTTGAAGAACAATAATTTTTAATTAATAAGATTCTCTTTCTGTATTTTTACTTGAAAAATTAAAAACATAACCTCAAATTTTTTGCTTCTTAGGTATCTTTCTTCAGAGCGCGTCACAAATTAAAAATTAAAAATAAATTGTTACTTAAACAAGATTCAAAAATTTACTCATTGTACAATAATAGTAAAAATATTTATTTATTTTCCTTTTTTCATTTTCGATTTCTGCAAATAATTGCATTTAATTGGACACTGTCAGAGTTGAATAGTGTAAATTATAAATTTTTCAAATCCATTATTTCTCGGACAAAAGGTGTCATATCAAATTTGAATTGACATTTAATCAATTAAAATAACAAACTACTATTTATGTGAATATTGACTGGGATTATAATTATGAATGTTTTATCATGTGGACATTATTGACTTTGTTGAAATTGACGAGTAATTATGTGCAGTGTGTAACACCTAAAACGACAATAGTTGAGAAGTTATGAGCACGTTTTGCAAACATCAGATGCTGCATTTTCGAGTTGATTACAAATACATTGTATTGTTTCTATTTAACATGTGGGAAGCCCATCGGATATGTAATAATAATAATACCTTCGAAAACTTTATTCTCCTCTAAACCATTAGGCTAATTTAAACAATTCGGTTAATTTAGTATCACAAACATGTTTTTCTAAAATCGAAATTAGTGAATAAATTAATCCGAAGTTGTTTTAAAATTCTGTTCTGATAGGATGACCGAAATCGACTTTTTCGAGATTTTTACTTTAGTAAAATGCGACTAATCGACTTTTTTCAAATTTTTCAATTACTTTTTGACTAAAATTCCAAATGGCAGAAATCTTTTTTTGTAAACAATATTGTTCACAAAATCATTCTTCTCGTTGGGGAAAAGAACATAAAATATTATCCCATTTCTTAATATTTTTGTAGAAAATTCTCAATTCTTGTAAGGAAACAATTTGCATCAGTTCTATTTCCAAATTACAATTGCTTTAATAAAATTTTAAGTTTTTTCAAAGGTAATGAAAAAAATGATTCTTAATTTTATTTATTAATTAAAAATTGAAGTTTTTGAAATTTTAAGAAAATTAATGGAAAAAGTTTTAGTCAAAAAAATGATCTGTTACATTTATTAATAAATTTCTTCAAAATTTTTCAAAAAAATCAATAACTGTGTTTTTTAAATAAATATTTAATTATTATTTTTCCGTAGGAAATAGAATTCTTCAAAAGATTCAAATTCAAATTATTTTTTGTAGAAATAATTAAATTATTGAGAAGAAATTAATAAAACATTTTAGTAAGTAATTGAATTTTGCAGAAGAATTTTGATATTTATAAAAGGTAATTAAAATTTTGAGGAGAATTAAAAGAAAATTTTGAAAATAATTGAATTTCTGCGAAGAATTTTCTTACTTTTGAAGGTAATTGAATTTTGCAAAGAATTTTATCGCAACTTTTGAAAATAATTGAATTTCTATGAAGAAATTTTGTCATTTATAAAAATATAATGATAATTTTGACGACAAATTGAAAAAAAAATTTTTAAATAATGGAATTACAAGAATTAATTTTTAAACTTACAAAGATAATTGAAATGTTGACAAAAATTTTATTATTATTTTTACAAAGAATTTTATCAATACTTTTGAAAATAATTAAATTTGTAAAAAGAAATTTTATTATTTATGAAAATAATGATAATTTTGATTAGAAATTTAGAGAAAAATTGAAAATAATTGAATTTCTGAAAAGAATTTTATTACTTTTGAAAATAATTAAATTTCTAGGATAAGATTTATTATTTAGAAAGATAATTAAAATTTTGACAAAAATTTTATTATTATTATTTTTATAAATAATTAAATATAAGAGAAGAATTTTATTAATCATAAAGATAATTGAAATTTTAAACACTTTTTTTAAAAAATGTTTAAGAATAATTGAATTTTGTAGAAAAATTTTGATATTTATAAAGATAATTGAAATTTTGACAAACATTTTAATATTATTTTTACAAATAATTAAATGTAAGAGAAGAATTTTATTAATCATGAAGATAATTAAAATTTTGAAAAAAATTTTTTAAAAAATGTTTAAAAGTAATTAAATTTTGTAGAAGAATTTTGATATTTAAAAAGATAATTGAAATTGTGAGGAGAATTAAAAATAAATTTTTGAAAATAATTGCATTTTGTAAAGAATTTTTTTTTAACTTTTAAAAATAATTAAATTTCTGTGATAAATTTTATTATATATAAAATTTTGACGATTAATTTAAAAAAAAAATTTGAATATAATTGAATTTCTGCGAAAAATGTTATTAATTATGGGAATAAAGGAATAACTATTATGAATTTTTTATTTATTAAGATAATAGAAATTTTGACAAAAATTTTATTACTATTTTTATAAATAAGAAAATTTCAAAGAAGAATTTTATTATTTTTAAAAAACTTGAAATTTGGAACAGATTTTTTTGAAAAATGTTTAAAAGTGATTAAATTTTGCAGAAGAATTTTAATATTTATAAAGATAATTGAAATTTTTAGGAGAATTTTCTTATTTTTGAAGATAATTGATTTTTGCAAAGAATTTTATCAAAACTTTTAAAAATAATTAAATTTTTATAAATAAATTTCATCATTTATGAAAATAATGATAATTTTGACGAAAAATTTAAAAAAAAGTTTAAATAATTGAATTTCTAAAAAGAATTTTTTTATTTATAAAGATAATTGAAATATTGACAAAAATAATTGAAATTTTGAACAGATTTTTTTTTAAAATGTTTAAACGTAATTGAATTTTGCAGAAGAATTTTTATATTTATAAAGATAATTGAAATTTTGAAAAGAATTTTTCAAAAAGAATTTTGAAAATAATTGAATTTCTGCCAAGAATTTTCTTACTTTTGAAGGTAATTGAATTTTGCAAAAAATTTTATCGCAACTTTTGAAAATAATTTCATTTCTATGAAGAAATTTTATCATTTATGAAAATAATGATCATTCTGACGAGAAATTGAAAAAAAATTGAAAATAATTGTATTTGTAAAAAGAATTTTATTACTATTGTAAATAATTGAATTTCTAGAATAAATTTGATTATTTATAAAGATTTTTTAAATTTTGATCACATTTTTTTAAAAATTGTTTAAAAGTAATTGAATTTTGTAGAAGAATTTTGATATTTATAAACATAATTGAAATTGTGAGAAGAACTTAAAATAAATTTTTGAAAATAATTGCATTTTGTAAAGAATTTTAATAAAACTTTTAAAAATAATTAAATTTCTATAATGAATTTTATTATTTATGAAATTTTGACGAGTAATTTAAAAAAATTTTTGAATATAATTTAATTTTTTTGCGGAGAATTTTATTACTTATCAAAATAATTGAATTGCAGAGAAGAATTTTATTATTTATAAAGATAATTGAAATTTTGACCAGAATTTTAAGAAAATTTTTTCCAATAATTGAATTTAGATGAAGAATTTTATTATTTATAAAAATTATTGACATTTTAAAGAGAATTTAAAAACAAATCTTAAAAAAATCTTATAAAAATTTTGCTCTATGAATTTTATACAAATTTTATTCCGGATTGTTTGATATTAAAAAGTATGTGTCGTCGAGAAATGTAATTTTTTGTTACAATTTTGATAATATCGTGTTTTCCTTTTTGTCCTTTTTTTCTAAAATTTAATGCAACTTTTTTGGAAATTTTTTGCGACTTTTCGTGACCTTTGTTCTCAATGTATGCGACAAAAGTGACTTTTTAGAGTCTTAAAGTCGATCCGAGCCCTAAAAGTGAGGAAAGAATTAATGAATTTAATAATGAATTTTTAATGAATTTATTTCAATTGTAAAAGAAAGGAATTTTAGTGTTTAGATGTAATTTAACGTATGCTTAAAGTGAATTAATTATATGAATTTCTATTGTAATTGATTTGTCAGAACTTATGCTCTTGGAAATATCAAGATGACTTGACAATCTACTTGACGAAATAATCAATTTACTTTTTTTGTTGGTCCCCATATATAACCCTCAAAGTTACAATCTCGAAAGGGAATAAATAGACGTCATTTCGATTAATTCGACCTATATATTTATCTTGAATTAAAAAAAAATACACTCTACAAGGAAATGTTGGGGCGCTCTATTTTGTAGACAAACAGGGGGAAGCATATATCATCATCCACCAATATGCTTCAATAAATCAAACTGAATTGTGTCATTTGTATATCGTGAAGAAGAAAAATCCGAACTATAATTCCCGTCAACCAATCTTTTCATTAAGAGAAAAAAATTTGTGTGGTAAAAATAATTATTCTCAATATCGTTACCGTACAGTGATGTCCCCTTCATAATGGATTACAATATTTTTTATTTCAATTTCTGACAGTTTTTTTTTATATCATTTTTTTTTATATCATGTGAACAAAATAGATAATAATGTACATACAGACATAAAAATTTTTATTCCCTTTTTTTTATTTGCAGCTTTCGCCGGAGCGCAAAGAAAAAGAGACTTTGCGTGATAGCAGTAAGGAGGGCGAGACCCTCGAAAACGTGCCTTTTCCCTCGCCTGGTGCGAGGGTCAGTATAGAGAGTGATGTGGAGACAACAACGGGTTGGAGCTCCACAAGTAGTAGCGGTTCCTTGAAAAAGCCAGGAAACTCGGAAAACGAGAATCGCAAGAGGCCCGGAAACGTCAAGAATACAAGTTCTGTTCTTGACAAAATTGCCCTCTTTCATCAGCATCATCATGCACGTGGTAGAGACGCCATCACGTGTTCCCTTCATCGTACATTAAGTATACATACAACTGCCCTGGAACAAACCTACATGTCTGAGGAGTGCGATGAGAATGATTATCATCTTGACCTTGATTCATATAAGCCGGTTCAACCCCTTCATATTGACCATGGGGTCACTCTATTTCCAGTAGCTGCAAAACACGTGGGAACTGATCTTCATCTCTTACAGGTACGGATATACTTGTTTGTTTCTATTTTTAGTGGAAAAAATTTCAATTCAGCAAGTAAAGATTCCTGCACCAACAATTACCGACAATTTTAGCCCAGACGCGAACCAGGCAATCGGAGTCGAAAATTACTAGCTACTTTACCGACACACGTTTCCACTGTCGGTAATTGCCGGTGCAGGAATCTTTAATTATCTAGGTAACTTTTCAGAGAAATAATTCCACTCCCCATTAAAATTAGAAACTGTTCTACTTTTTCCTCAAACAACTCCGAAACCCAAAGCGTGATCGTAAATGGCGAAAATCGCTTTTTGCCCCAAGAGGTAATAGAAAATAATTTGCAAAAATTGTATAATGAGAGGTTAGCAGATGCTTCTTTCTTAAACATGAAGAAATTTATACCTAAATCGGTAAATTGTCATCCGAGCGATAATCCGGGTTGTAAAAGTAAGACACGGCCGTCATTCGGCAATAAAACCCGAAGGTAAAAGTGTACAAAGCATCCGCCAATTGAAATAGAATAGAAAGTTTTGGAAAAGAAAACATAAACTTCTTTTAACAATTTAACCCTGAAAAAAATGGTTAAAATATCTCATACGTCACAGAGGGTTCGAATCTCAGCTAAATAAGTGTCGGTAATTGTCGGTGTAGGGATTTTTTTAATTATTTAGTTAATTTTTCAGAGAAATAAAACTTTTCGTCAAATAAAAATTCCACCCAGAAGTTAGAGTACTGACTGAATTCTAAATTCTACATTTTTCCAACTTGTGAGTTCGAATCTCGGCTAAATAAGTGTCGGTAATTGTCGGTACAGGGATCTTTAGGTATTAAGATAATTTTTCAGAGAAATAAAACCATATCCACAGGGGGTCGATTATGTAATTTCACTTCACTTTCACTCCAAATTCACTTCACAATCACTCAAAATTTATTTTCACTTCAATTTCACTTTACATTCACTAAAAATTTAATTTCACTCCATTCACACCATTTCGCTACAATTAATTTCACATCACTCAAAATTTATTTTCACCCTAATTTCACTTCACATTCACTAAAAATTTAATTTCACTTCATTTTCACTTCAATTTCACTTCACTTTCATTCAACATTTATTTTCACTCCAATTTCACTTCACTTTCACTCAAAAATTTTTTTCATTAGATTTTCACTTCATTTCTACTCCACTTTCATTAAAAATTTATTTACACATTACTTTCACTCCATTTTCACTTCACATTCACTCAAAAAAAATTTTTCACTCCATTTTCACATCACTTTTACTCCACTTCTACCAAAAATTTATTTTCATATTACTTTTTCTCCATTTTCACTTCACTTTTACTCCACTTTTATTCCAAATTTATTTACACATTACTTTTACTCCATTTTCACTTCACATTCACTCAAAAAAAAATTTTCACTCCATTCTTACATAACCTTTACTCCACTTCTACTCAAAATTTATTTACAAACTACTTTTTCTTCATTTTCACTTCAATTTCACTTCACTTTCATTCAACATTTATTTTCACTCCAATTTCACTTCACATTCACTAAAAATTTAATTTCACTCTATTTGCTCTATTTTGCTACAATTAATTTCACATCACCCAAAATTTATTTTCACTCCAAGTTCACTTCACATTCACTAAAAATTTAATTTCACTGCACTTTCATTTAAAATTTATTTTTACTCCAATTTCACTTCACTTTCACTGAAAATTTATTTTCACTCTATTTTTACTCCACTTTTACTTAAAATTTATTTTCACTTTATTTCCACGTCACTTTCACTCCACTTCAACATCTTCTAAAAATATATTTTCACTTCACTTTCACTCATTATTTTTCTCACTCCACTTTCACCTAAAATATTTTTTCACTCCATTTCCACTTGACTTTCACTCAAAATTTATTTTTACTTAACTTTCACTTCAACGTTATAAACTTTACCGTCGTATTGGAGGAGAAAAATTAATGAAATAAAATTTGATTGGAGGTGAAAGTAAAAATAAAAGTGGAGTAAAAATAAATTTTGAGTAAAAGTAAAGTGAAAGTGGATTAGAAATATATTTTATGTGAAAGTAAAATGAAAGTGAATTAAAAATAAATTTTGTGTCAAAGTTAAAGTAAATGTAAAGTGTTAGTCGAATAAATAAAGTTTGGTGAAAATATGAAGTAAAAGTGTAATGAAAATAAATTTTGAGTGATAGTGAAAGTGAAGTGAAAATAAATTTCGACTGAAAGTGGAGTAAAAATGAATTGAAAATGGCGTAAAAAAATTTTTTTAATGAAAGTGAAGTGAAAATGGAATGAAAATACATTTTGAGTAAAAGTGGAATAAAAAAGAAGTGCAAAAAGGGGTGAAAAAAATTTTGAGTGAAAGTGAAGTGAAAATTGAGTGAAAGTGATGTGAAAATTGAGTGAAGATTGAGAAAAAATAAATTTTGAGTAAAAGTGGATTATGTAATTTCACTTCACTTTCACACTACTTTCACTTCATTTTTTTCATCCTATTTTCTTTCTACTTATACTTAAAATTTTTCGATTCGATTTTCACTTCACTTTAACTTATTTTTTTACTCCACTTTCACTTCACTTTTACTCCAAATTTATTTAAATTATACTATTGCATCTCTTAAACTTAAATACTTTTTTAATCCACTCTCTTTCACTCAAAATTCCTTTTTACTCTACTTTTACTCACTTAGATAAATTTTGAGTGAATGTTGGGTTAATGGGAAATGATAATGGAGTGAAAATAAATTTTGTAAATGGGAAAGTAGAGTGAAAGTAAAGTGAAAATTGAATGAAAACAATTTTGAGTGAAAATGAAGTGAAAATTGAGTGAAAGTGGAGTTAATCTGGTGAGATAATTGAGTAAAAATAAATTTTGAGTGAAAGTGGAGTGGAAATGAAGTGTAAATGGAGTGAAAATAAATGTGAGTGAAAGTTGAGTGAACGTGGAGTGAAAGTGAAGTGAAAATGGAGTGAATATAAATTTTCAGCGAAAGTAAAGGTGGAGTGAAAGTGAAGTGAAATCACGTAATCAACCCCCGGCTTTTACATAGTTCCATATTTTTCCATCTTATGGGTTCGAATCTGAACTAAAACTATGTCGGTAATTTGTCGGTGCAGGAATCTTTAATCATTTAGTCAATTGTTCAGAAAAATAAAACTGATCCCAACAACTTTTTTTTTAAGAACTGATCCCAACTTGTGGGTTCGAATCTGAACTAAAACAATGTCGGTAAATTGTCGTTGCAGGAATCTGCAATTTTTTAGTTAATTTTATTTTCATTCGAATTTAATTTCTTTCGCGAATTCTTTTAAATCACGTTTATCTTTGCTTTTTTTCGTCTCGTAAATATCAGAAAAAAAGAAGACTATAAGTTGTATGAAATATATATATACTTATATATACAAAAGTAGAGTGTGAGGACCTTAACCCTCAAGCACGTGAGTGTTTCGATCGATTCCCTACTTGACACTTTTCTTTCTCGGTTGCCAGATACATATATATGTATATAGATATATACTGAAGGCTGATAGGTACAAGGATGCGTACAGCTTCTTAACTCTTATCCACTTCTTCTTCTTCTTTTTTTTCCCACAACGACTTCCCTCTTTTCACCGTAAAATATCACGCGTCTATTTTATGGGAAAAGCCACCATAATCCAGTTACGCGTTTAGAAGCTTAAACTTTTTTTTCCCTCCTTTCTTTCTTAGTAGCGAGTATTTTGTCTTATTTCTGAATTTTAATTTAATGCGAAAGAATAAAATAAAAAAAAAACATTGTCGCCAAAAGGATTTGATTAAAATTTATACATTCACATTAATATCTGATTTATTATTTCAAGTGTAAAATGTCATTTGAAAGATATCAATCTAATTGAAAATGATTGGAATGTTTTTCGCAACTCTCGTCTTAGGTTGATTGCGAAATTTTATGCTGTGATGATTTCTAGCGAGGTAGAATTTTCTTTCAATTCACTGAAACTATACGGTACTTTTATTGGAAGCACCTCTGTAGTTGAATTTCGAAAATAAAATTTTTTCTTATAACAAGAATTTAGAAAAAATTAACCGGGTTCCATATTCGATTGTGGTAATTACAAAACCTTTTTATAGAAGTGAAGAACTATTATTTAGTTTTGATTTCAAAATTATAATGTCAGGAAAAGGGAAATTGAAAACACGATAATCTAATTGACTTTTTCCGAATATTTTCTTTTTTTAAATCTCAACTAATAATAAATTCGATAAATAAAACAGTTTGTACAAAGATCGGACATTAATGAAGACCATAAAGTGTCGAAATAATAAAGTGTGCACAACCGCAAATTACGTGTAAAACTAGTTTACAAACAGGAAAAGAAGTTTAATGAGTCCAAACTCGTGAAAGTAAGTTTAACCAGATCTCTAACTTATGCACATCGTTTACCGAAAAATAATAAAATTTATTAATACATTAATAGGCATTGATTAATAAATCTTAGTGTTGGATTAGAATTTCTTAAAAATATAAGGCTGGTCGATTATCTAATTTCACTCCACTTTCACTTCACTTCACTGTCACTTTTACTCAAAATTCATTTTCTCATAATTTTTAATTTACTTTCACTCCACTTTCACTCATAATTAATTTCCACTTCACATTTACTTTACTTTCACTCAAAATCTATTTTCACTCCATTTTCACTTCACTTTCACATTTACGCAAAATTTATTTTCACTTCATTTTCACTTCACATTCACAATTGCACAAAATTTATTTTCACTTCATATTCAATTTACTTTCACTCAAAATCTATTTTCACTTCACTTTCACAATTACTCAAAATTTATTTTCACTCCACATTCAATTTACTTTCACCCAAAATCTATTTTCACTTTATTTTTACTTCACTTTTACTCAAAATTTAATTTCACTCCACTTTCATTTCACTTACTGTCACTTTTACTCAAAAATCATTTTCTCTTGACTTTTACTTTACTTTCACTTCATTTTCACTCAAAATTAATTTTCACTCCAATTTCACTTCACTTTCACATTAACTCAAAATTTATTTTCACTCCACATTCACTTCACTTCACTGTCACTTTTACTCAAAATTCATTTTCTCTTGACTTTTACTTTACTTTCACTTCACTTTCACTCAAAATCTATTTTCACATTATTTTTACTTCACTTTTACTCAAAATTTAATTTCACTCCACTTTCATTTCAGTTACTGTCACTTTTACTCAAAATTCATTTTCTCTTGACTTTTACTTTACTTTCACTTCACTTTCACTCAAAATTAATTTTCACTCCAATTTCACTTCACTTTCACATTAACTCAAAATTTATTTTCACTCCACATTCACTTCACTTCACTATCACTTTTACTCAAAATTCATTTTCTCTTGACTTTTACTTTACTTTCACTTCACTTTCACTCAAAATTAATTTTCACTTCACATTTACTTTACTTTCACTCAAAATCTATTTTCACTCCAATTTCACTTCACTTTTACATTTACACAAAATTCATTTACACTCCACATTCAATTCACTTTCACTCAAAATCTATTTTCACTCTATTTTCACTTTACTTTAATTATAAACTTATTTTTACTCTACTTTCACTTCACTTTCACTATAAACTTATTTTATCTTAATTTTCACTTCAAATTTTTTGTTTTACATCATTGGGAAGTTTAAATTTGTATTAGACAAATTAAATAATAAAATAAAATTTGTTTAAAAGGTGATAGTAGTCGAAGAGTGAAGTGAAAGTAGAGTAAAAATAACTTTTTAAGTGAAAGTGAAGTAAAAGTGAAGAGAATATAAATTTTGCATAAAAGTGAAGAGTAAATAGGATTTGAAAAAATGTTGAGAGAAAGTGAAGTGAAAATAGTATGAAAATAATTGTTCAGTGAAAGTGAAGTAAAAAAATTGAATTAAAATTTTGAGTGAAAGTAAAAGTAGAGTGAAAGTGAAGTGAAAATGGTGTGAAAAAATTTTTTTTGAATGAGAGTAAAGTGAAAATGAAGAGAAAATAGATTTTGAGTTAAATTGGAGTGAAAGTGAAGTGAACTGGAGTAAGAAAACATTTTTGAGTGAAAGTGAATTAAAAATAGAGTAAACATTATTTTTGAGTGAGAGTGAAGTGAAAATGAAGTGAAAATAGGTTTTGAGTTAAATTGGAGTGAAAGTGAAGTGAACTGGAGTAAAGAAAACATTTTTGAGTGAAAGTGAATTAAAAATGGAGTAAAAATTATTTTTGAGTGAGAGTTAAGTGAAAATGAAGTGAAGATAGATTTTAAGTGAAAGTAAATTAAATGTGAAGTGAAAATAAATTTTGTGTAAATGTGAAAGTGAAGTGAAAATGGAGTGAAAATAGATTTTGAGTGAAAGTAAATTGAATGTGGGGTGAAAATAAATTTTGCGCAAATGTGAAAGTGAAGTGAAAATGGAGTGAAAATAGATTTTGAGTGAAAGTAAAGTGAATGTGAAGTGAAAATTAATTTTGAGTGAAAGTGAAATGAAACTAAAGGAAAAGTCAAAAGAAAATGAATTTTGAGTAAAATTGACAGTGAAGTGAAGTGAAAGTGAAGTGAAAATAGAGTGAAAAAATTTCTGAGTGAAAGTGGAGAGAAAGCGATGTGAAATAGAAGTGAAAAATTATTTTTAGTGAAAGTAATAGTGGAGTAAAAACACTTTTAAGTTAAAGTGAAAGCGAAGTGAAAGAGAAAGTAAACTAAAAATTTTTTTTGACTAAAAGTGAAAGCGGAATGAAAGTGAAGTGAAAATAAATTTTAAGCAAAAGTGAAGTGTAATTACATATTCGACCCCCTTATCCAACTATTTAATCTATATCTTCTAAATTTTAACCTACAATTGATATATAAATACTTCTCGAAAAGTTTATATATATAAAGAAAATTGTCGCTCATAGTTCTTAACTTCTTTTAACTTCTTTGAGCTTGAGGACAGAATATTTTTAAATCCCATGGGAATAACTATGAGGGTGTAAAAAAAGTTGTCAAGTAAATTCAAACTGAAAAGTTTCAAGCTCCATAAGTCATGGTGCACCAGGGAAATCTAAATCTTCTGTATCTCAGTTTTCTTGTCAATTTAACGTTATTCCGTTATTTGTGTGCAAAAATTATCTACTTTCATAGAAAATGCCTTCTTTTTTTCTCTCTATGTAATAATAAAAGTGATCTATATTATAAAGAGATTATAAATTGATCCAATTTAAAAAAAAAATTTATACTTTTATTATGCAAAATGTAGGAATGAAATTATATTTCAAAAAAAGAGCAACATATTGCCTTTAAGAAATATTAAAAATAAAAATGCCATTTTATACGTTTTTATAAACATAAAATATTTTATGATTCTAATAAAAAAAAAACTTATAACCATAAAGTGAATTTTACTTCTGAAATTATGAAATATAGAATTCAAAATACCCTTCATTTTTCGTTTACGATATTCGTTGTTGTGGGAAAAGAGAAAATTGTGAATATAATCATAAATATTTTTTTAAATGTTGAAAAAAGGATCTCTTTTTTTTGTGCAGTGTTTGAAATTATTTTCTTTTAAGGAAAAACGTTGCGAGTCATAAGTTTACATATAAGTCAAGTTAAAATAAAATAATTGACCTGATTTTGAACATCTTTTATCTGTGCTTAAGAATATCCAGTGACTTCTCAACTCCGAGAAAAAGCTCATTTAGTTTGACTTTCCTCTTGGGTGGACTGAATAAGTAAAAATCATGTAGCTAAGGCTATCTTGCGACTGAATAATTCAGCTATTTATTCAATTTATCAAAAGGGAGTTTGAATTAAAAAGATGAAAATTATTCATAAAATAAATTTTTTTAATTTTTAATCCGTTGTCTTTATTGCTTTTTGTGCTAAAAAAGTTTTTCTCTATAGATTCTTTTTAAAACTGAAAGTATTCGATTTTTTCGATGAGAATTATCAAAGAGCTGATTTATCATCTTTATTATTAACTTACATAAAATACATAAAAAAAATTAATTAGAGAAATTTTAGATTGTGGGAAGTAACAATAGTTTTTGGATTTACATGAAAATTGAAAACGCCCTAAAAAAGTGTTTTTTGTACAATTATATTCAGAAAACTTTATAATCTCACGCTGTCAAAAAGTATTATGTCTGCCATTCTCATTTTAAACGGTTTAACAACTTTCATATAAGAAACTTTTCTCTTTGTGGAGACTGAAAATTTTCTTCGTCAAAATTGCTCTCTTGAGTATTTGCGTGAAGTTTAAGATGTGCGGTTGAAGAAAATATTCGGGCACTGCCGAATCGATAGCCTCCCGTTACATTTTTCCTACCTTGGGGAATTGAAAAGAAAATGTATCGAGAAAATGAGTTTTCTTGCTACAATTGTTTTATACTATAGCTTTCCTGATATCATTTGTTTTCAATCTTTTGGCACTTAACAATTTTGCCTTTCAATCTAATTCATTTTGGTAAAAGTAATTAGTGATTACAATTCAAATATTAATATTTCCCTTAATGCGAATTTCGAAAAATCTTTTACACACACATTAAAATCATTTGGAGGAAAACTTGAAGCTGGGGCAAAATCTTATATTTCATATTTTTTAATTCCATTCTTAAATTACTTGTCATATTCTTTTACAATTCTCAGTTTTGTCATAGGAAAAAAAAGTTGGAATTCAATATGAAACATAAAAGCATATCGAATTTATCTCATTGCAAGAAAAGTAGAGAATAAAATTCACTTATGAAATATTTCAAATCAAAATCAAAATAGTTGAAATATTTTAAACTTTAAGGAATGTTGTGATTTTTTTTTCCTTTAAATATTATTAACAATTTTTCTAGGTGGAAAAAAAAGGGTTTGTAATTTAGAGAAACGAATAGTTTTGTCTTTCTGGTGGTTGGAAATAAGTGGAGAATTTTCTGTTGATTATATGCAGTAGGAAACATTTCCCCTAAAGACTTTAGTGATGACCCAAGTGACTGCACTTTACACTTGTTTCCGAGGACTTTGGTGATCTCGGTAATGAAAGCCACCTTGTTAGAACCACCTCCGATTTTAATCAGGTCTCCCTTCCTTGAAGACCTTTCCCTCCCGACTCTGGTTTGGTTAACGTTTAGATTAACTTCCTTCACAAAGTTTGATTAGCATATGTCGTTTCTTTGGGAACACTGATCACCATTGTAGATTGACTCGTTGTCTCATGCATCTTTCTTTGCTGATTCTTTTGGTCATTGGTTTAGTCGTAATAAAATTCTTTCTATGTTAATTAATTTTCGATTGGATGAATTACAAATCTTTTTTATATTCTGGAAATTAAATTTAAAATTGTATTAATAGTTATAAAAAGGAAATAGAATTTTTCATTTGTTGATTAATACTTGATTGGGTAAATTAGAAGTCTTTTCTATATCCTGGGGGTCGATTATGTAATTTCACTTTCACTTCACTTCACTTTCACTCAAAATTTATTTACACATTACTTTCACTCGAATTTCACTTCACTTTCACTCAAAAAATTTTTTTCACTCCATTTTCACATCACTTTTACGCCACTTACACTCAAAATTTATTTACACATTACTTTTACTCCATTTTCACTACACTTTTACTCCACTTTCACTCAAAATTTATTTACACTTTACTTTTACTCCATTTTCACTTCACATTTACTCTACATTCACTCAAAATTTATTTACACTGTACTTTCACTTCACTTTTACTCAAAAAAATTTTTTCATTAGATTTTCACTTCATTTCTACTCCACTTTTATTCAAAACTTATTAACACATTACTTTCACTCCATTTTCACTTCACATTTACTCTACATTCACTCAAAATTTATTTACACTTTACTTTTACTCCATTTTCACTTCACATTTACTCTACATTCACTCAAAATTTATTTACACTGTACTTTCACTTTACTTTTACTCAAAAAAATTTTTTTATTAGATTTGCACTTCATTTCTACTCCATTTTTATTCAAAACTTATTTACACATTACTTTCACTCCATATTCACTTTAATTTTACTCCACTTTTACTCAAAATTTATTTACACTTTACTTTCACTTCACTTTCACTCAAAAATTTTTTTCATTAGATTTTCACTTCATTTCTACTCCACTTTCATTCAAGATTTATTTACACATTACTTTGACTCCATTTTCACTTCACTTTCACTCAAAAAAAATGTTCACTCTATTTTAACATCACTTTAACATCCACTTCTATTCAAAATTTATTTACACATTACTTTTTCTCCATTTTCACTTCACTTTTACTCCACTTTCATTCAAAATTTATTTACACATTACTTGTACTCAAATTTTCACATCACATTCACTTAAAAAAATTTTTCACTCTATTCTCACATAACTTCTACTCCACTTTCATTCCAAATTTTTTTATACATTACTTTCACTTCATTTTCACTTTACTTTTACTCCACTTTCACTCAAAATTTATTTACACATTACTTTCACTTCACTTTCACTCAAAAATTTTTTTCATTAGATTTTCACTTCATTTCTACTCCACATTCATTCAAAATTTCTTTACACATTACTTTCACTCCATTTTCACTTCATTTTCACTTAAAACAAAATTTTTCACTCTATTTTCACTTCACTTTCATTTTAAAAAAATTTTCACTCCATTTCCACATCACTTTTACTACAATTCCACTTAAAATTTATTTACTCATTACTTTCACTATATTTTCACTTCACTTTTACTCCCCTTTCACTCAAAATTTATTTACACTTTACTTTCACTTCACTTTTACTCAAAAAAATTTTTTCATTACATTTTCACTTAATTTCTACTCTATTTTCACTCAAAATTTGTTTACATATTACTTTCACTCCATTTTCACTTTACTTTCACTCAGAAAAATTTTTTCACTCTATTTTCACTTCACTTTCAGTCAAAAAAAAATTTTTTATACAATTTTAACTTCATTTTTACTTCACTTTCATTGAAAATTTATATCACTTTACTTTCACTGCATTTTTACTTTACTTTCACTCAAAATTTATTAACACTTCACTTTCACTCCATTTTCACTTTACTTGCACTTAAAATTTATTTACACATTACTTTTACTCTATTTTCAATTTATTTTCATTCTACTTTAACATAACTTTAACTTAAAAATTTGTTTTATTTCACTTTCACTTTACTTTTATTTTGATTTAAAATTTATTTTCACTTTAATTTCATTTCACTTTACATTCACTCAAAATTAACCGTTTTTATCCATTTATCAACGTTGTGAACATTAACTTCGTATTGGAGAGAAAAAAAAATTAAAACAAAATTTAGGGGCAGGTAAAAGTAGTCGGGAAGTCAAGTCAAAGTGAAATAGAAATAAATTTTGAGTGAAAGTGGAGTGAAATTAAATTTTTAGTCAGTTCGAAATTAAAATTAAAGTGGAATAAATAAAAATTTTAATAAAAATGGATTGAAAATGCGATGAAAAAATTTTTTCAGTAAAACTGAAAGTGGAATGAAAGTGAAGTGAAATTAGAGTTAAAATAAAATGTTTTTAGTATAAAAGATTTGATTTTAAAAAATTAAAATTAAAAAATTTTAAAAATTCCTTTTTTTAAATAAAAATTTCATATTTTTAAAGTGGGAAATAAATTTTAAGTGAAAATGAAGTGTGAATTGATTAAAAAAAACATTTTGTGTGGAAGTGTAGTAAAAGTGAAGTAAAAATGGATTGAAAATGAATTTTTCCTTAAAGTGAAAGTGAAGTGAAAAATTAAGAAAATTAAATTAGAAGTAAAAGTAATGCAAAATTGTAGTGTAAAAATTTTTGAGTGTGGAGTAAAAGTGAAGTGAAAATTCAATGTAAATGAAGTGAAAATTAAATGAAAAAAATTTTAGAGCGAGAGTGAATTGAAAGTGAAGTGAAAATTGAATAAAATTAAATTCTGAGTAAAAGTAAAGTGAAAATGGAATGAAAAATATTTCAAGTGAATGTTGAGTGAAAGTGGAGTGAAATTGGAGTAAAAATAAAGTGAAAATATATTTTTTGTTAAAGTGGAATTCAAGTGAAAATGGAATAAAATTTAATTATGAGTAGAAGTGAAGTGAAAATGAAGTGAAAATAGATTTTGAGTGAAAGTGGAGTGAAAATGGAGTGAAAATTTATTTTTTTTAGTGAAAGTGAAGTGAAAACTGAATGGAAAAAATTTTGGAGTGAAAGTGAAGTGAAAATGAAGTGAAGGTGAAGTGAAAATGGAGTGAAAATAAATTAAACGTTGTATTAGTATTTGAAAAATGTTAATAGAGTTGACATTTAATTTTTCGATTGGGTAAATAACAAATTATTTTTATATCCAAAAAAAAATTTAATGTTCTATTAATATTTAAATAATAGCAATAGAACTCTTCTTTTTGTTGATAAATATTCGATTGTGTTAATTACAAACTCCTTTTTTTATATCCAATATGAAAAAATGTTCTATTTCCCATTCTGAACTGTGCATTATTAACTCACCTCAAGTATTCGCCAACCTAATAATGACTTTCAATTCCATAACTAAAATAATATTGTCATGAAGACAAGAACCGCACAGACGAAATAAAAAAAGAAAAGCATAAACGAGAACAAAACAAAACTGAACCACAGGGACCGAGAAGGTCAATTTCATTATAAAAAGTTTCTATATTGTGAAAACAAGTGGCTCTTTTCCCTCGGAGTGAGTTTAAATTTTATTTTCGTAATTTTTTTTTTTGTTTCTCCTTTTTTGCCAACAGACGTTACACCATGGAACGACCCTTGTGCACTGGGACTGTGATAGCGGAGCATCGCGAACAGCATTGGTCTATGCTCGTGTTGATCGTGCGTGTGGCACTTTCGTTTGGGAAAAGCCATCTTGGAGTTCGTTAAAAACAGCAACCACATTGGGCACGGGAGCACAGGACTTTTGTCTGACAATCAATGTTGAGGAAACAATACCGCCTGGATTGGTGAATAGATATTCGGCGCAGCAAACGGATTGTGCATTCGTTACACTCGAGGAGGGCTATCTTGACCTGGCCTGTGTAAAGGAGGTCATGATTGGATGCTGCGATCGAGATCGAGATCAGGAATTGAGAGGCATTTGCAAAAGATACGGCCTTCCTGGATCTGATTCTTGCATTGGTTTGATGTACGGGTCAAGTCTGTCGGATAATCGGCTTATCTTCCTCCTCTGCCCGCCAGCGCTCAGCAAGTAAGTACACACACATATTTCTCTAGAGTCTGGAAATTGAATTTTTTTTCCTAAATCATTTATTGAAATTCTATTTTTTTTTTTTAAATCATTTAGGAATTTTTCAAAAAAAATTTAAACTTCAAAGTTTAAACTATTTAATATTTAACGTTTATGTTTATACCAACACGGTAAATCGTTAGGTATTAAAATAACACCAAAAAGGATTAAAATAATCCAATTTAGTGTTATTTTAATCCATTTTGGTGTTATTTTAATACCTAACGATTTACCGTGAAAAAAATTGTAATTATACTTTACGTTTGGTAAAATTTAATCTTCATTCGAGTTTTAAAGAATATATATTCATAACTTTTTCAGTCTTGAGAGAAGAACATTTTATTTCGTATAAATAATCTCTATTGTATTTTATTTCAAAAAATTTAATTTTTCGCTGGATTCATTTCGACCTTGTTCTATTTTATTTCAATGGCCTACATATTTTGATTGTCTCCCTCTTTCACACTGATATTTTCTTTCGTTCAAATTTCATTTTATCTAATATAGTTTTATGTTGACACACTTTTTTTTCATATATCCTTTTGTTCTCTCATATAAATATATTTCAAAAAAAAATAATTAGGAACATTCTTAGAGTTTAGCAAAAAAAATACTTTAATATTCACTAATTATTTTCCCAGTTCAAAGCTCTACTAAAATTAAGTGCATTTACAGATTTTTTAATTTTTTACCAAATATATTATACTCGAGTAAGTTTCTGCTAAAAAATAGAAAAAAAAAGTTGATCTCTTGAATTTAGCTCTTTTGTGTTGAATGCCCTACATATGCAACAGTATAAGTAATGCGTAATCAATAAGGAAAATATAAACGAATTTAAAGACGTCTTGTTTTAATTAAAAATTCACTTCGAGAAATTTTTTTTTTGTTACTGTTTTTATTTAATTAAGTAAAACTAATATCTCTGGGGAAAAAAAGAGTAAATAATGCAAATTAGTCTTGAAGGTATTTTTTTTAGAAGAATAAAGAAGAATTATTCTCCCTTACAAAAGACTTGAAAAAGAATATTAATTTTAAAAGATATCATATGTCGCTTGGTTTTTTTTATTAAAAAAATTCGCCTTGGTTTAAATAAGTTTTAATATGAAAAGAAAAACGTTTCTTAGTCCTTTTTAGAATGATTATTCTTTGGTCAAAAATAAATCTAATTCGATTGGGTAAATTACAAACTTCTTTTAATATCTGAAAAAACTTTATCAGTCCGGATAAAAACAGAGTTGTCACAAATATTTTATTTTATTTTTCCCTGACTTTTCCCTGATTTCCAGAGAAAATTATCACTTTTTCCCTGACCATAAAGAATATTCTGATTCACTCTAAAAATTATTAGATACTTAAAACAATGTTCTATTAAATTTATTTACAAATTTCATTAATTGTAAAATTATTCAAAAACATCAATATCTACATTTTTAAATGAGTATTTAATTATTACTTTAAAAAAAATTTGAATTTAAAAAATTAAAATTCATCAGAACATTCAAATTGAAATCTTTTTAAAACTCAACAATTTATAAGAATATTATAACAAAACATATGGAAGGCGATCATCTTCTTTATGTTTTGTTACAATTTAAATAACTATGAAGTTTTCCAACAAAAATTTAATTATTTACAAAAATTCTACTAAAATCCTTCGAAAGAATTCAATTTTTTTTAAAAGTAGTAAATTTTCTCAAAAAAAATTTTAATTATTTAAAAAAATTGTAATAAAATTCGTTACAATAATTCAATTATATTCATAAACAATAAATTGATTATTTGGTAATTTCATTTTTTAATCAATTTTTATTGGGAAATTCCAGAAAAATTCAATTATTTAAATTGAAAAATAAATAATTTATTGAATAATTGAATGTTGGTTGTAATTGAATTCTTATAAAGAATTTTATAAAAATCTTTTTAAATAATTGAATTTTTTTGACAAATTTTATAATAAAATTTTTAATAATAATTACATTTTTCGAGGAATTTGATTAAAATATTGTATCCGAAATTAATTAAAATCCTGCGATGAGTTTTATTATTCATCAAAATAATTTTAAAAAATTTCTAAAAATGTTATTAAAATTTTTCTAAAATAATTGAATTTCGGTGAAGAATTTTATTATTTATAAAAATAATTCAATTCTAGTAAAGAACTTTGTTAAATTTTTTTTAAATAATTGATTCATGCGACGAATTTTATAAAAATCTTTTTAAATAATTGATATTTTTCAAAAAATTTTATAAAATGTAGTATATTAAATAATTGAACTCACAGAAAAGTTATATTATTTATGAAAATAATTAAATTATTTCAAATAAATTTATTAAAAATTTCATAAATTATTGAATTCCTGTTAAATTTTAACAAGAATTTTATTCAAGTTTTTAAATGTATTTAAATTGTAACGAGAATTTAAAAAAAAATTTAAATAAATGAATATTGACGAATTTTATTATTTATAAAGATAATTGAAATTTTGACAAAAATTTTTGAACATTTAAATTTCTGCGAAGAATTTTATAACTTTTGAAAATAATTTAATTCTTCCAACAAATTTTATTCAAGTTTATAGAAATAATTAAATTTCGGTGAAGAATTTTACTATTTCTAAAAATAATTGAATTCTTAAAAAGAACTTTGTGAAATTTTTTTTAAATAATTGAACTCTTGCGACGAATTTTTTAAAATTCTTTTTAAATAATTGATATTTTTCAAAAAATTTTATAAAATAAATTTTGTATATTAAATAATTGAACTCACATGAAAATTTTATAAGATATGAAAATAATTGAATTATTTCAAAGAAATTTATTAAAAATTTAATAAATTATTGAATTTCTGTTAAATTTTAACAAGAATTTTATTCAAGTTTTTAAATATATTTAAATTTTGACGAGAATTTAAAAAATTTTTTCAAAATAATTAAATATTGATGAATTTTATTATTTATAAAGATAATTAAAATTTTGACAAAAATTTTTGAACATAATTGAATTTCTGCGCAGAATTTTTTGACTTTTAAAAATAATTTAATTCTTCCAACGAATTTCATTCAAGTTTATAAAAGTTATTGAATTTCGGTGAAGAATTTTAATATATCTAAAAATAATTGAATTCTTAAAAAGAGCTTTGTTAATTTTTTTCTAAATAATTGATTCATTCGACGAATTTTATGAAAATCTTTTTAAATAATTGATATTTTTCGAAAAATTTTATAAAATTTTATATATTAAATAATTGAATTCATGTGAAAATTTTATTATTTATGAAAATAATTGGTATTATTTAAAAGAAATTCATCAAAAATTTGGTAAATTATTGAATTCCTGTGAAATTTTTCCAAGAATTTTATTAAAGTTTTTAAAAATTATTGAATTTCGAAGAAGAATTGTATTATTTAAAAAGAAAATTGAAATTTTGATAAAAACTTTTAAAAAAATTTTGAACATAATTGAATTTTGGAGAAGAATTTTTTTTTTTAAAGATATAATTGAAATGACCAGAATTTTTTAAAATTTTTCAATATAATTGAATTTCTGCGAAAAATGTTATTACTTTCGAAAATAATTGAATTTCTGTTATTATTTGTAACTTTTCCAAAATTAAATTTTTTTAGTATTTTTAATTAAAATTCTTTTATCAATCAAGTATTTATGAAAATTGTAAAAATTATTTATCACATAATTTGTAAGTCACAATTTTATGATAGTTCTTTAAAAATTAAGTTATTTGAAAAGAAATTATTGTCTGAAATAGAAAAAATTCAAGGTTATGTATTAAAATTCGTGGTTATTTTTATAGAAGGCAAACAAAAAAACATAAAAATTTATAGTCTTTTCATGAATTTTTGAAATTTGATCTTTTCTAGTACTTTTACTAAAAATCCCTGACTTTTCCCGGACCAATTTTACTTTCCCTGACATTTCCCTGAATTCCCTGACTTCTCTGACTTGTGGCAACCATGAAAAATGTATCTTCTTACCATTTCGGACGTTCGATCTTAAATTTTTTAAATTTTTGTTTTTTTTCGATTGGGTAAATTACAAACTTCTTTTAAATCTGAAAAAATTTTATCAGTCCAGATAAAAATGTATCGTCTTACAATTTTGAACCTTCGATCTTAAATGCCATTCAATTGGCGAAGTTAATTAAAACTTCAATTGTCAACCAAAAAGATAAAGATTCAATAGTTGCTTTGATGAATAATTGTTGAAAATGTTTGCAAAAATGTTTGCAGAAATGTTTGCAAAAATGTTTGCAGAAATGTTTGCAAAACTCTTTTTGTTTGAAACAGTATTTTGAAAAGACGTGTTAATTGTAGGTCACAATAAATTGACGGTTACCACACAATTATTGTTGTCCAATACAAACCATGCGAAATCGATTAAGGTGAGCAATTAAATGTGAAATGGCGAGAGCTACAGTAATTACACTGCAACAGTTGATTACGCATTTGCCAATGTGAATGAAATTCTGACACTGCATATACACACACTGAGTATATTGTTAAAATGTTGCTGAATTTTCTCATGTTCCTATCATTCTGGTTCCTATCCTCTATATATTTATATCGTCAAAGATTCAATTTTGGATTATTGAACTTACTATGAGGAAAAATGTAGGCCACGAGTATTACGGTCGTGCGCTAAAAAGTATAGAATAAAAGAGAGGAACATCATACCTACTATCGAATATTATTAAAAATTGTTCTTTTTAAAGTAGCTTTGGAAACATTTTTATAAAAGGCCTTTTTAGTTTTTATTCCCAACGTTCTTTAAAAAGGGGAAGTTAATTAACTTTTCGTTTTCCAGTGTAGTTTAAAGATAGTTTAAACTTTAAAGATCCTATAATGTAGAATTTATAGTGATTTATTGTAATATAACTGTACGCGATGTCTAGGCAAATTCTTGTCATTCGTCTCAATGATTATAATTCATGTAGAGCTTTTCAGCAATGAATAATGCTTTTAATGCTTTAAATGCGTTTAATGCTTTGACAAACAATACAAGATTTGCATTCATTAGTAAAATTACACAAATATAACAAACTAGGGTCTTAAAAACTGATTAATAAATGTCCATATATATACACATTAGAACGGAATTTTGTGTTTTCAGAACATGGTACATGGGTTTGTGCTGGATCCTAAGGGGCTTAAAGAGACAACAACAATTAACAGATCGAAGATCACGTTGGCTTAAGGAGAAGTACCTTCAACTTTACTTTGAGGAGGGTTGCTCGGAACCAATGACAGCGGATGCCATTCGCATTTTTGGTGGTCGCGACTGGTCAGTGACTGAGAGTATAGGAAGTTTGTCACCAACCAGCAGCAATACACTCAAAAGGCGGAATGAAAAGAGAAAGAAGACGAAGTCTATCGGCAACATTCATGCACTATCCAAGGTAAACTTAGGTTTCATGAACACAGTTCTAAAAATTAAGGATTAAAACAATTTTTTACTGTAGGCATTCCTGTCATATCATGATGACACGATGACATCGTGATCCATGGCAGGAATTTGGCAAAAATCTGGAAAATTTTAATCTTCCTCTTTTCCAAAAGTATTTGTCACCGTTTCTTCAGTTTCCTCCGCTTCCTACTGGAGTATTCTAACATCGTTTGAACGGAAAAGAGCTGCAAATTATGACCCTCGTGCAAGTTCGTGGCGACTCGTATCGCTAGAGACGTGACACTATAGTGACACGTACACGAGTTAACAGGAACTTTTAGTCCGTGCTCGCCAGGCTATATGTTTTGAAAGAATAAATTCTCACGAAAAAAAAACAAAAGGATCCCAAATATCAAATACTTTTTTTTTCTAGATTAGCCATTTATTGTCGCTTTATGAATACAAAGGAGAAACTTTCCGGATTTACGATATCGATAATTCCCCAAGTACACTTTCAGTGCAGAAAACTTTCCCTTGTATCCACAGAAACGTGGTATAATTTTTTACTCTTCTTCAATTTTAAACTTCTCATCGTTTCTTTTTGAATCCTGATACATCATCCGTTAGTTTTTAAATTAGATAAACTTTCCAAAAGTTTGCTTCAGATTTGATTTGCTTCAGTGGATGGATTTCTTGATATTAATTCGAAAGAATTTTTTCGCCAAATGGTAGACAGTTCTTAAAAGATCATTAGACATGAGTGTTACAAATCTAATTAGTTTTGAATTTAAATTAAAAACAGTAAATTTTAGATACTGGTGCGTTTCGACAAGAATCAATGGTGTTGATAAACGTTTACGGATCCCATGAAGATTGTGTGCGAAATGTTTGGGAAAAATAATGAAAACAGGGAACGCGAGTTAAAGATGCATAGTGGCAATATTAAAGTGGCTGTACCGTTAGGAAAATATCGTATTTTCAGCTTCGGAACATTCAAGAACAGAATCAAAGTTCGTCTGGCAATGAAGAGAGAAGGGTTTAGGGAAATAAAGTCTAATTGATTTTAGGTCACTGGGGAATCGAAGGAAATGAGAGAGCTGATGACTTGGTCTGGGGTAGAAATAATTAGCCCGCAATCCTTGGGGTCAAATCTGGTTAGAGGGGCTTGTAAAAAACTAGAACACAGGGATCATGAAAAATAGATGACATTCTCTACATGATAGGAAAGCAGCTTCTTAGGATTTGTAAACAGTGAATTTCTTCAAGTATATTTGTAATTTGTCTACTGGGTTCTGGGTATAGTGACAAAATAACAGTTCGACTGTTGGTGTCCCAAATTACCATCAGTAGAAACCTCTACTGAAGCACATTAGGCTACTAACTGCTCAACAAGACTGAAAATTTATCTACCATCCTAACAACCATTGGGTTCATTTTCCCAGTAACGTCCAGTAATTCCTGGTATCATAGATTCCTGGTATCATGGATTCCTGGTATCATGGATTCCTGGCAATCATTAATTCCTGGTATCATGGATTCCTGGAATCATTAATTCCTGGTATCATGGATTCCTGGAATCATTAATTCCTGGTATCATGGATTCCTGGAATCATTAATTCCTGGTATCATGGATTCCTGGAATCATTAATTCCTGATATCATGGATTCCTGGAATCATTAATTCCTGGTATCATGGATTCCTGGAATCATTAATTCCTGGAATCATTAATTCCTGGTATCATGGATTCCTGGAATCATTAATTCCTGGCATCATGGATTCCTGGAATCATTAATTCCTGGTATCATGGATTCCTGGTATCATGGATTCCTGGTAATCGTCCAGTGTGATTATGTTAAATTCAGCGAGAATGCGATATCTAAAGATTAAAGAGGGGTAGATAAATAATCTCGACGTTCACTGCAGATGAATAAGATTCCCAACGACTTGAAGAAGTATTTAACAAGATTTTCCTCTTCTTTCTTTTCAGGATCTGAGCTTTAGACATTATGATTCCTCAGCTGATGGAGGATTATCCATGGCCCCTTTGCATTATATAACGGGAAGCAGAGAATCTTTAACTAAAGTTGTACCAGCCTCACCACGAACTGGCAGAGATAGAATTCCATCACGAAGTCCCCCTGGATCTGCCGAGCGTATTGTCACCTCAAATTTGCCTTATTCCAGTTTACAGAGGTAATTTCCACACACATACACACGCGGAGACACAAACATATAATCAATTATTGCAGCCAGTCGAATGGATAATAGCTCCCCCATTAATTGCATTATCAAAATCTTATTCAATTCCCTCAATAAGCACCACCAATCGAAATGGTGATTGATCTTTCTGATATAACAGTACGCTTGATGTGATGTGTAAACAATATGCTTGCTAATATCTTTGCCTGGCATTAATAGATGATCATTAATTTATCACTAATTGATTATTAATTGATGATTTATTAATGTCACAAAAAAATATTTTTAATGAAGAATATCTGTAATGTTGCTTATTATATTGATTTGTTTCCCAAAAAAATGTTTTACTCACAAGCTCTGTAGTTGTGAACACCTGTTTCGTCTAATGAGCGATTTTTTTAAGCACAAGCAATTCATTTCTTTGAAAAGCGATAATTTTTTTACCTAATGATTTTGTTAATTCGAAATACAATTAGTATTTCGAGATTTACGGTTTTATGAAAAGGAATTCGCTTCAGACTGACAACCCTATAATTTCTCGCTTGTCTGGTATTCGTGTTGATAGCTCATGCGAATATTATGCTAGCTGCCAGTTTAACATTTCAAGGGTCGCATAACTTTCTGTTGAAGGCAGATAATGTTCAGTAGCTCGAAGCTAGAATCCTAATCATGTTTCCAATTTTGTGTTTTAAAGAATAATTCCCGATTATTGGAGTCGAAATTTAGTGACTTTGAAGAATCGGTTTATTTTTAATGATTTTTGATTAAATTTTGGATTACATTTTTGATTAATTTTTTGATTAATTCTTTGATTAATTTTTTGTTTAATTCTTTGATTAATTTTTTGACGATTGTTGGGAATTAAAAGATTGAATTGAAACTAACATTAAGGAATGAATTTGCTGAAATGTCCCATCACCGCTTGCCTATTACCTCCCATTAATTCGAAAGCAGCCTTTTATGTCTCATTAGGGATAAAGATAAGAACGGTTCCAGTGGATTAAGTGGTGGAAGTACAGAATCACCATGGCAAGTGAAGGCAAAAGCCACGTCCATCATGTATGAAACGCAATTGAATTTTGTCGAATTCGTTGCTCTGTTTCGTTCATTCAGTTTACGTGCAAGAAAAGATCTTCGCGATCTCTTTGGTCAATTGGCAATCACATGTCGAAGTCAGAGCGACGGTTCAATAAGGGACGTGAATAACCTTCGTTCATCCGTTCTACGTCAGACGAGTGACGCAACACCACAACGAATCGGTAATTACTTTTTTCTTCCTCCACTTTTCAAAAATAAAATTTCGAAACAACTAACAAAACTGAAAATTACTATTTTCGATCTTTCTCCTCTTTTTCACGAATAATAAATTTTCTACGTGCTTCTAATTTTATATCAAAAAACATTAAGATTAATAATAAACAGCGCATGCTCCTTATTTATTCTTTTGAGCATTATATTATGATATTATATTTGCATTATAAGGTGACAACTCGAGCACGTTTCTGGAATAAGTAATTGCGTCTCGGAAAAAATCAATTCTCTCCGTGTTTTCATTCGACATTTTTTGTTCCCTTTTGGTTCGCTACGTTCACTATGTTCACTATGTTCACTGTGTTCGCTATGAGAAAAAAAAACTTCGAATCTTTACGAAAATTATTAATGGAATATGGACTTAATTTGTAATAATCATTCGGAGATTATTAATTGTCACTAGCAAAATTATCCGCGCGCAAACGCGCGGGAACGTTGTGCTTTTTTATTGTAAACAATTTCAAGTCATTTTAATTTCAGTAATTTTTAAAGGAATACTTATTATGACACATAACAGAAAAACTAATTAGAATTAAATTTTCAGAATATATTATATTTTTAAACTTTAAAGTATATAAAAAAAGTTTTAAAAAATTTCGATACTAATTTCAAATTTGGCATCAGATTTTCAAAATAGAAAATAATTAAACTTTCTTGTACGAGGAAAATTGAATTTCACAAAAATTGTTATCTGATACCTAAATTAAAAAAAACTTCATTACGAAATTTTGAATAATTCTAAAGAATAGAAAAGGTAAAAAAATTATTAGCTTATATAGATATTCAACTTTCCGAACAAAGAATATAAACAATATTTTTTAAGAGAATTTCCACTACTTTTAATTCGCTAATATTGAAAAAAATCAATTTTATTTGACAAAATTTTATGCAATTTATTTTTCCCAATAATTCAATTACTTTTAATAATTGTAAAATTTTTCATGCATATTCCATTTTTTCAAAAAGTTTTTGATTAAATTCTAAGCACGAATTTAATTATTTTCATAATAAAAAAATTCAGTTACTTTCACAAATAAAGTTTTTGACAAGAATTCAATTATTTAAACTAATAAAATTTTCATAACATTTAAAAATTCATTATTTAAAACAATGTTCATAAAATTCTTACAAAGATTTCAATTCCTTTCAAAAGTAATAAAATTTTCAACAGAAATTCAATTCTTTTTAAGCATTTTAATAAACTTTTCCGCAATAATTCAATTATTTTCAAAAATTTAATAAAATTATTCGAAAGAAATTAATTGTTTTAAATATAATTTTAATACAATTTTTTTTAAATAATAAATAAATTTTTTAAATAATTTTTTTATTTATCGAGACATAATTATGTCGTGAATAAAAAAATTTACTCCCGAAAATTTAATTATTTTGAGGTATTTCAATAAAATTTTTTTCAAAATTCAATTATTTTCATAAATAACAATATTCATCACAATAATTTAATTATTATTAAAAGTAATAAATTTCTTCTTGGAAATTCCATTATTTAAAAAAATTCTAATAAATCGTTCGCAAGAATTCAATTATTTTCATCAATTACAAAATCCTTAGAAAAAATGTAATTCTTCAAAAAATTCAATTTTTCTCAAAATTTATAAAAATTTTTCAGAAAAATTCAATTATTTTCCAAATTTTTTTTTTAAATTCTTCCCAAGAATTCAATTATTTTCCAAATTTCAAAAAAAATTCTTCGCAAGAATTCAATTATTTTTATAAAAATAGAAAAATATTCCAAAAAAATTTAACTATTTTCTTAAATTATGAAATTCTTCAAAAAAGTCAATTTTTCCTAAAATTGACTTTCCAAATTGTTTTAAAAATACTTTCCAAAAATTCAATTATTTTCCAAATTTCAAAAAAAAATTCTTCGCAAGAATTCAATTATTTTTATAAAAATAGAAAAATATTCCAAAAAAATTTAACTATTTTCATAAATTATGAAATTCTTTAAAAAAAAGTCAATTTTTCTTAAAATTTATAAAATTCTTCAGAAAATTTCAATTATTTTCAAATTTTTTTTAAAAATTCTTCGCAAGAATTTAATTATTTCAATAAATAATAAAACATTTCAAGAAAACTCAATAATTTTCATAAATAACAAAATTTGCCTAAAGAAATCAATTATTCTTGTAAATAATAAAATTCTTCTGAAAAATTCAATTATTTTGATAAATAATAACATTTTTCATTTAAAATTTAATTATTTTTAAATATTTTTTAAAAATTCTTCGCAAGAATTAAATTATTTTAAATTGTTTCATGAATAATAAAAATCGTAGCATAAATTCAATTTATTAGCAGGATAAGAAAAAAGTAAATATTTTTGATGAAAATTGCGAAAAAGTCAGGAAAATAAAAAATACGGAATGGAATTTTTGTCAATTTTGTGAAGTGAATAAAACGAGTTTTTTTTTGGTTTCTTTTTTTGACTTTAAAAAAAGACAATAACCCACAAAAATGAATTTTCAAAAAAAAAAAAAACAAATGAATACAGATAATTTGCTAATGGAAGGGAAACCTTAGATAAATATACTAGATGCGGCGAGGCGTTAGTTTAGGCACATTAATCCAGGGCGGCGTTAGTGTTCTACATGTGCCTTTCTTGTGCCTCTTATAAATGGCGGAAATATTTGAAAATATTATTAAAGTGACAATTTCTTATTCAAATTTAAGATTATAATTGTACCCAATTTATAAAAAAATTGTTGTTTTTCATAATTATATATATATATATATATATATATATTATATATATATATATATTTATATATATATATATATATATATATATATATATATATATATAATAAATTAAATTCTTTTATTTCGTTGTTTATTTAAATATGTGATTTTATTTTTAAAAAAAGTTGAGAATTTTATTTCAGACAAATGTTTTTTAAACATTTCTTGATAAACAATTTTCAAAATAAAAATTTACAGGAAGACGATGAGAAATACTTTTTTCTTAGTTTTGGATTACAAAATACTAGATATTCTGAATATCCTACAAACGTCCTGTGAATATTCGAAAATTCGTATATTTCCGAATATGGCAACATTTTATAAATTTTGAGTTTAATTTTAAAAAAGCAAATTGTATTTATATATTGAACAAACTGAAATATTAATCATTAATAATAATAATAAATTAATTAATCAATTAAAAAATAAAAACTAAATAAAAAATAAATAGTAAATAAGTAATAAATAATAATAATAAATAATAAAATTAATTTATTTATTAACAATTTTTTTCAATAATAATATTTTAATAATAATTATTGCTTCCTCTTAAAGAAAGCCTTATTGTGACTTTGATTTCCGCACTTTGCAGATTCATTTATTTTGATTTCTTTTTTTTTAAATTATTGAGTGATTATTTTGATTCTTGTGGCCAAATTTTCTCTTACATGTTTTGAAAGATTTCGCTAAATTTTGATAGGTGACACTGAAAAAAAATTTATTTGATTCAAATAACCAATTAATTGACTATTATCAATTAAATATTTAATTAAACCAAATAATAATTATTAAAGTTAATTAAATGGCATTTGCTTCAATACTGAAATTATTGGTTCAAATACCATTTAGTTGACGCTCCAATAAATATTATTTGATTCAAGTAAATATTTAATAGATAATAGCCAATTAATTGGTTATTTGAATCAAATAAATTTTTCTTTATGGTTACAAATACCAAAAATCATTCAGAAGGAAAAAATAATATAAAAAATTTTAGATATAAAAAATATCTAAAAAAAATTTGTTTTAGCAATTTTTTAATTTAAAAAAATACATTTTTGTATTTTTTGAAATAATTTTTTTTATTTATTGAAATTTTCATCAATTCTTGGGAAAATTATATTCCTGGCACAATAACGAATCGATTGATGTATAATACATAAATTATAATATATTTTATCAATATTTATAAAATTAATCAATATTTGTATTTTAAACAGAAAATTCAAATTTTTAATTTTTTCTAAATATATCTTAACGGTTCAAAATAAGTATTTTACAATAAAAATAACGCAATTAGTATATATAAAGATTACTAAAATATTTAAAAATGAACAACTTTCATTTCATGATCATTAAGCTTTCTCAATATAGTATATATAAAATTTTTTTTATTTTTTATTTTAGAATAATTATTTTAAACTATTAAAATAATTTATGAATTTAAAATTTTTTTAAAAATTACAATTATAACCCTTTCTTAATTTAATTATTTTCAACAATTTTGATCAAACTTTATCTCTGAATCAATAATTTAAATAATTTTGGAAAAGTTCTTCTAGAATTCAATTATTATTTAACTATATAAGCTCAATTTTTTATAATACTTGTGACTCTACATATTTTTTTCTTAAGTTATTAAGGTTAATATTTTCAAAAAATTATCATAAATAAATTCTTACCATTAATTTTTTTTTAAATATTTTAAAACAATTTTTGAACGATAATAGTTTTTCAATTTTGAAAAATTTCTAAACAATTAAAATTTGGTAAAATCTTTTAAAAATGATTGACTTTTTTGAAAAGTTGTATATTGTATTAGTGTAATTATTTTTTCGAAAATAATTATATTTTTAAAGAATTTTTGTATAACTTAAGAGACTAATAAAATTTTTTTGATAAATTTTTAATTAAAAACTTGGAACATTATTTTTTCTCCAAAATGTTAAAAATAATTGTAAAATATTATTTTTGGAAATAGGTAATTAAAAATATTAAAAATATTGGATTTCAAAAATTAGAAGCTGATTTTCATTTTTAAATTAACCTTTTTAGACTTTTTATTTAAAAAATTTTGATACAGTAGAGACCCCATTATCCGACTAATGGATGCAGGCACTTATCCGGATAATCGAGTAAAGAACGAAATTATAGAAATTTTTGATTCATTATTTTATGTATTATTTGCATATGTATTAAAATAAGACTGAAACAAATTAAATCTTTAAAAGTCAACATTAATAAAAATTTAGTTAGAAATATTTCAAAATATTTACATAAACATTTTCTTTAAATAATTGAAACACTTTAAAAAACAACATTTCGTGTAAAAATTCATGTTTCTGAATTTAAAATAGAAGTTAACGGCTTAAGACCTTATAAACTTTATATTAAAAAAAATTTTATTAAATAAAAATTTGTCCGGATAATCAAATATCCGGATAATAGGGGTCCCGATAATGGAGTCTCTACTGTAATTCAATTATTTTCAAAATTTGCAATTAAAATCTTTCAATAGTTGTTTTTTAAAAAATTGTAACAAAATGCTTGAAATAAACTAATTATTATTAATTAAATTTTACAAAATTTAACTATTCAAAAACAATTTTTTTAAAGATTTGTTTATAGACATTTTCTGCATTATAAAAATGAAAAGAAGTTGCACTTTTTTTTACTCAAAATTGTGGTATTTTGTTGCAATATTTGGAAAAAAGTCGGAAAAGTCTTAATTTTCTTAATTTCCCTGGCAACAAATTTTGTTTATGACATTTACCTGATTTAACTGACAAAAATTTTGTTTTATTGTGTCATGGGTTTATAATTTATCACCTGGAAATAATAAAAAAAATCATGGAATTTTATAAGGAGAAATTTTGTAGAAACCCTGCAGATTTATTTTTTTGATGGTGTGACATAACAACTTTTTTCAGATGAAGGTTAATTTAACATTAACTTTGTACAATAATAAAAATGAAAAAATATTACTCAAACCACATTTCCATTCTGTTAAACACAATTTTTTAATTAAAATTCATAATTTGTCAAATTTTGTAATTAAAAATATTTTATTTTAATTAAAAAAAATTTTTTTAATTACTAATTAAAAAAATTGTTTTAATCATTAAAAAAAATTAATAAATTTTATTTATAAAAGAAATTAATTAAAAAAAATAATTAGCTTTTATTATTTTTTAAAACTTTATATTAAAAAATTGTTTCATTAGTTTCTATTGTTATCACAAAAACACGCTGTTTTCAAAATAAAAAGAAAAGTAGTGATATTGGCGAGAAATGAAATTCTAGCCTTCTTGACTGAAATAATACGATTTCCAAGCGGTAACCTTGGAAACGGCGAAAAGTTGAAGAGGGCGGCACTAACATACACTGAAAATTTAGTATGCTATATATATCGGTAGTCCCCACCACCGACCCTCGCCGCATCTAGTATATTTATCTAAGGGGAAACTTACGATTATTATAATGTATATGAGGAGTAAGTTTACAAAACCTGATAAATCCAAATTTCGTTATTTTGAGAAATTTAAACAAATGACAATTCTCACATAACCATTAAAATTATCTTTAATGTAGAAAAAATGTAATAAATTATTCATTTTTTAAATATTTTTTCTATTTAAAATGCTATGTTTGTAATGAAATTCTATTGTAATAGAGAATTAAAAGGTTTTAATAATTTTTTCTAATAAAAAGATAGAAATTAAAAATCATCAAGGTTAGGCCAAAATATTTTTTAAACTGAAAATTCTTTATTAATAAATTTTTTTTCTTAAATTGAACAGTGATAAATGGATTTCTAAAGATTTTAATATTTTAAATACTTGTTTATCTCAATTTTTTTAAAAATGAATTTATCAACTTTTGAATAATTGCTCCTCATATGTATATTTCTATTTTCTATCAAAACGTATAAAAAACAAATGAATAACAATAACTAACTTCAATCTGCGAACAGAAGAATGAACGAAATACTACGAAGATTATTATAGTTATATATAAAATGATAATATTTATTATCATATTGTCATATTTATGATCATTTTATGATTTCGAAATTTTAATTGGCTGAACTTTATTTTATGACATTCGACGGGGGGAGATTGATTGCAAAATTTAATTCCGCTAAATAGATGAATTTAAATTAATGACAATGGAAACTCATTATTTAGGTCTATTAACGAGGAACAACTCCATTGACTGCCATGAGTACAAATCACACAGTAATCTACACAAAAAACAGATACTTGACGCTGTTGCAGCTGCTAGTATTGTTAATAATTGTTCCGGAGTCGATACATCTAAATCACAAGTGATAACATTGGCGACATTCACGAAATTCCTAGAATCTAGACAACAGGAAAAACTCACTGACGAGGATATTAAAAATCTCATCAAGGTAAGTGCGAAAAGTTTCGAACTTTAGTTTGAGAAACAAAATAATTTTGTCTAAATAATAATTATGGAGATGTAGAAATTACTTTGCCTCTTTAGGCGCTTATTATGTTGAGTGTTATTCTAATAGAGTCGTAATTATCTCGCATCAGGTTTTGGATGCATATATAGTTATGAATTTAAAGCGACTTGATTCTGTAATGTTTGTTCTAAATTATTATTACTATACTGTTAGGTGCAATAATTTTGTTTTCAAAAATTGATTTTTTCAATGAACATGTAGTTGAAGAGGAAATATTTATGTTGCGGAAGATCATGCGGAGGGTTGTAATTAATCATTTGCTTTTGATGAAGACATTCCTTGGATTTTGAGAAGTTAATAAGTTGTGTTCTCCATTCTAGAGGCATGAACCAGATCCGGTCCTCCGCACACAGTGGTGTTTGTCTTTCGAAGGTTTCGCTCGGTACATGATGGACAAAGACAATTACGCCTTTCCCAACGAGTATGCGACGCCATCGGAAACTGAAATGCAACAACCACTTTCTCAGTATTACATTGCGAGTTCGCACAACACTTATTTAACAGGGCATCAACTTAAGGGCGAATCTTCCGTACAGTTATATTCACAGGTAGGATGAATTCTTTTAGTTTAATTTCACCCCTTTGATAGTCATTAATCCCGTAATTATGATCTGCTATGATTTTAATTATAATCTGCTAACTATGATTTTATGTATGATCTGCTAACTATGATTTTATGTATGATCTGCTAATGATGATTTTAATTATGATCTGTTAATTATGGTTTTAGTTATGATCTGCTAATTATGATTTTAATTATAATTTGAATTATAATTGTGAATTATGATCCTAAAGATGCGGCAATTGTTATCCAGTGGGGAATTTCACCCTTTCTTGGTCCAAAGACCCAGAGGGAAGCAAATATGTAAACATTTGTACAAGTTGTGCACAGTTCAAGTTAGCAACAGTTCTGGCGACTGGGTGAACCTTCTGGCGCCTTCTTAATGATCTTAGACATTTGAAAGGCTAATGGGGTCTTTTCACAATTTCGCAACAATCTTTTTGAATGTTTCTAGAATGGAAATCAATTTCCGCACTTGTTCCGTGACAACGAGGATGATTCCAACATCATTCTTTTTTGCATAGAGCATCAAAAAGAAGTTGTGGATTTCAGGTCCTAAGAATTTTGAAATGTTTGTATCATTTACAGGGTTGCCACAGGTCAGAAAAGTCAGGGAATTTAGGGAAAAGTCAGGGAAAGTCAAATTGGTCAGGGAAGTCAGGGAAAAGTCAGGGATTTTTAGTAAAAGTACTGGAAAAAATCAAATTTCAAAAATTCATGAAAAAACTCTAAATTTTCATGTTTTTTTGTTTGCCTTGTAAACTATAAAAATAACCACGAATTTTAATACAAGACCTTGAATTTTTTCTATTTCAGACAATAATTTCTTTTTAAATAACTTAATTTTTAAAGAACTATCATAAAATTATGACTTATAAATTATGTAATGAATAATTTTTACAATTTTCATAAATACTAGATTGATAAAAGAATTTAAATTAAAAATACTAAAAAAATATCTTTTTCAAAATGTTACAAATAATTACAGAAATTCAATTATTTTTAAAAGTAATAAAATTTTTCGCTGAAATTCAATTATATTCAAAAATTAAAAAAAATTCTGGTCATTTCAATTATATCTTTAAAAATCAAAAAATTCTCCAAAATTCAATTATGTTCAAAATCTTTTTTGAAAATTAGCGTCAAAATTTCAATTATCTTTATAAATAATACAATTCTTCTTTAAAATTCAATTATTTTTAATAACTTTAAAAAAATTCTTGGAAAAATTTCACAGGAATTCAATAATTTACCAAATTTTTGATGAATATCTTCTAAATAAATATTAAACCAATTATTTTCATAAATTATAAACTTTTCACAGGAATTCAATTATTTAATATATAAAATTTTTTTAAATTTTTCGAAAAATATCAATTATTTAAAAAGATTTTTATAAAATTCGTCGCATGAATCAATTATTTAGAAAAAATTTAACAAAGTTCTTTACAAGAATCGAATTATTTTTATAATTAATAAAATTCTTCATCGAAATTCAATTATTTTAGAAAAATTTTAATAACATTTTTGGAAATTTTTTTAAATTATTTTCATGAACAATAAAACTCATCGCAGGATTTTAATTAATTTTGGATACAATATTTTAATCAAATTCCTCGGAAAATGTATTTTTTCTTAAAAATTTTATTAAAATTTGTCAAAAGAATTCAATTATTTAAAAAGAATTTCATAAAATTCGTCACAAGAGTTCAGTTATTGAAAAAAATTTAACAAAGTTCTTTTTAAGAATTCAATTATTTTTAGAAATAGTAAAATTCTTCACCGAAATTCAATTATTTTTATAAACTTGAAGAAAATTCGTTGGAAGAATTAAATTATTTTCAAAAGTTATAAAATTCTTCGCAGAAATTCAATTATGATCAAAAATTTTTGTCAAAATTTCAATTATCTTTATAAATAATAAAAATTCATCAATATTCAATTATTTTGAAAAAATTTTTTAAATTCTCGTCAAAATTTCAATTATTGTCATAAATAATATAATTCTTGATTAAAAATAAAATATATTTAAAAATTTGAACAAAATTCTTGTTCAAATTTAACAGAAATTCAATAATTTATTAAATTTTTAATAAATTTCTTTGAAATAATTCAATTATTTTCAAAAATTATAAAATTTTCACGTGAGTTCAATTATTTAATATACAACATTTTATAAAATTTTTTGAAAAATATCAATTATTTAAAAGGATATTTATAAAATTCGTCGCATGAATCAATTATTTAAAAACAATTTAACAAAGTCATTTACAAGAATTTAATTATTTTTATAAATAATAAAATTCTTCATCGAAATTCAATTATGTTAGAAAAATTTTAATAACATTTTTGGAAATTTTTTAAAATTATTTTCATGAATAATAAAACTCATCGCAGGATTATAATTAATTTTGGAAACAATATTTTAATCAAATTCCTCGGAAAATGTAATTATTCTTAAAAATTTTATTAAAATTTGTAAAAAAATTCAATTATTTAAAAAGAATTTCATAAAATTCGTCACAAGAGTTCAGTTATTGAAAAAAATTTAACAAAGTTCTTTTTAAGAATTCAATTATTTTTAGAAATAGTAAAATTATTCACCGAAATTTAATTATTTTTAAAAACTTGAATAAAATTCGTTGGAAGAATTAAATTATTTTCAAAAGTCATAAAATTCTGCGCAAAAATTCAATTATGTTCAAAAATTTTTTCAGAATTTCCATTATCTTTATAAATAATAAAAATTCATCAATATTCAAATATTTTGAAAAAATTTTTTAAATTCTCGTCAAAATTTCAATTATTGTCATAAATAATATAATTCTTGATAAAAATTTGAATAAAATTCTTGTTAAAATTTAACAGAAATTCAATAATTTATTAAATTTTTAATAAATTTCTTTGAAATAATTCAATTATTTTCATAAATTATAAAATTTTCAAGTGAGGTCAATTATTTAATATACAAAATTTATTTTATAAAATTTTTTGAAAAATATCAATTATTTAAAAAGATTTTTATAAAATTAGTCGCATGAATCAATTATTTAAAAAAAATTTCACAAAGTTCTTTTTAAGAATTCAATTTGTTTTTGAAATAGTAAAATTCTTCACCGAAATTTAATTATTTCTATAAACTTGAATAAAATTCGTTGGAAGAATTAAATTATTTTCAAAAGTTATAAAATTCTTCGCAGAAATTCAATTATGATCAAAAATTTTTGTCAAAATTTCAATTATTTAAAAAGATTTTTTTAAAATTTGTCGCCTGAATCAATTAATTAGAAAAAATTTAACAAATTTCTTTATAAGAATCGAATTATTTTTATAAATAATAAAATTCTTCACCGAAATTCAATTATTTTAGAAAAAATTTTAATAACATTTTTTGAAATTTTTTAAAATTATTTTCATGAATAATAAAACTCATTGCATGATTTTAATTAATTTTGGATACAATATTTTAATCAAATTCGTCGAAAAATGTAATTATTCTTAAAAATTTTATTAAAATTTGTCAAAAGAATTCAATTATTTCAAAATTTGTTGATAAAATTCTTCATGAGAATTCAATTTTTAGAAACATTCAATTATTCAATAAATTATTTATTTTTCAATTTGAATAATTGAATTTTTCTTGAATTTTTTAATGAAAATTGATTAAAAAATGAAATTACCGAATAATCGATTTATTGTTTATGAAAATAATTGAATTATTGCAACGAATTTCATTAGAATTTTTTGAAATAGTTGAATTTTTTTTGAGAAAATTTACTACTTTTAAAAATAATTGAATTCTTGCGAAGGATTTTATTTGGATTTTTGTAAATAGTTAAATTTTTGTTGAAAAATTTGATGGTTATTTAAATTATAACAAAACATGAAGAAGGTGATTGCCTTCTTTATGTTTTGTAATAATATTCTTATAAATTGTTGAGTTTTAAAAAGGTTTGAATTTGAATGTTCTGAAGAATTTTAATTCCTCTGGAAAAGGAATAATTAAATTCTTTTTTAAAAATTTAGTTATTGATGTTTTTGAATAATTTTACAATTAATGAAATTTGTAAATAAATTTAATAGAACATTTTTTTGAGTATCTAATAATTTTTAGAGTGAATCAGAATATTTTTTATGGTCAGAGAAAAAATGAGAATTTTGTCTGGAAATCAGGGAAAAATAAAATTAAATATCTGTGGCAACCCTGATTGAGACAACTAGGGTCCAACATCTAATTAGTCGACTGAGTGAATTACAAATCTTTTTCTAAACGAATTTGAATATCAGATTGTTCCCTTTTGAATCTTTCATCCTGAACAAATGATGACTGTCGACAAATATATTGAGGCCTGACAATAATCTACCATCTAATAAGAACAATTATTAGAAGCTGCTATAATGACTGTAGTTACGGTTCGTAAAAAGTGTTTGTAACCAAAATTCTCCTCCGTTGACAGTACTTTTAGGATGACTTTGGACTAGAAATAAAACTTGGGTTAATTAATTGTGAGAAAGGTTATCAGAATCTGCTGCTAGCATACATAGTTCTAAACTTAATTATAATCACGAGTCTGCTATTTATTATTTGCTTCCTTCTGATAAGGCGTCGACAATAATAAGTATCCTAATCCTCTTCCCCAACGTTGGACTGATTTCGGATTATGGTATATAAACTTTTTGACCCGAAAAAGTAGTAATTATTTCCGCACCGGAGATTTTGGAAATCCTCAAAATAATTCGGATCACAACAAATTAGGGGTATTATAGCCGAATCCTGCATCTGTCATCAGAAATAAAATTCGTTTCCCTAAAAGACGACTAATTTTTAATTCCAAATGCCGTTCGGTCTTCAAATGAATCTATGGCATTATGTTTATGAATCTATGGCAATTATGTCGGTAAATGCCGGTAAGCGATTCCTGTAATTACCATTCAGTTTCTAAATTCTCAAAAGCGGATAGTTGGGAAATTATTATTTTTTTAGAAATAAGTTGAAGGTTTATGAAGAAAAGTGCAAAAAACTGAAATTGAAAAACTGAAAAATATTTAAGTTTTAAAGAAACTGGGACGTAAGCTCCATTTGGGCGAGAGAAAAATCTTGATTCGGCCGATCATTTATAATTGAGACGTCGATTATAAAAATAGAAAAAAAATTTTTTTTTGCGAAGGCAAAGCGGGAATGCGAAAAATTTTTTTCCAAAGGTTCCAAATGGTTCACATATCTAAAAGCAATTACTATTTGTAGGTTCTTCAGACTGGATGTCGGTGCGTGGAATTGGACTGCTGGGATGGAGACGACGGTTCTCCACTCATTTATCATGGTCATACCTTCACTACAAAAATTCCTTTTCGCTCAGTAGTGGAAGCGATAGATAGGAGTGCCTTTGTTAGCTCACCCTACCCTGTAATTCTCTCCATTGAAAATCACTGCTCTCAAAGCCAGCAAGCTCGGATGGCTCAAGTATTTCAAGTATGTGTAAATAATTTTATTGATTCATCTTTTTTTCCCCATCTTTCATTCTTTTATACATATATATATATTCGACTGCCCTTTCTTTAATGCTAATTTCATATTTCCATTCAAAAAAAAAAACTATATATTAACCTTATTACTTCACATTTTTTTTTTTAACCATATTCTGAATTTGAAATTTAATTATAAAAACTTTTCCTCTCATATAATTTAGTTAATAGAATTTTATTTTTTTTCCTACCCATTGTATTTTATCTCCAAGAGTAATAAATTGTTAAAGTTCTCTTTTTAAAGTACTTTTAAAAGATTTTTCTCCATTCTTTCCTAGTTGAAAGAAAGAAAAAATTTTCTTTTTTAATGCCAGAAATTGTAATAAAAGTTTCTTTTGTGAAATTTGTCAAAATTTACAGAGTTCAACTTGTCGGTTGGTGTACAATCAGAAATTTTTAAATTGCATTCGATTTCTCATATTAGAAGATTAAGGGTTAAAGCATAATTTATCAAAAGTTCAAGCTCTTTTACGATTCATTTGGAAAGAAAAAAGTTGTTTTTAACTTTCGGGATAAATTCTATTTGTTGGGGAAAAATTTTTTTTTTTTTTCCAAAAGTTCGGTAGAGTGATAAAATTATATTTTACGACTTTTTATTTTATACTATTTGTGAATCGCGGAAGGAAAAGCGAGAGAGAGAGGATGAACGAAAATCTACATAAAACAGATACGTGACTATATAAATTTTATTTTTCTTTGAAAATTATGTATTTGGAAAATTTGATTTTTTCTCCCAACACATAAAACAATATTTTAGTGAAATTTTTTTTCATTCAAAACGATATTTTTTATTTATATGTGATATTTTCTTTTTCAAAGTTAAAACCAATTCTTCTTTCTCCCCAGTAATGGGGAAATAAATTTTTGTCACGATTTTAGTGGAAATTTCCAGAAAAACAGGTTTTTTTTTGGTGAGAAGGAAAATATTTTACTCTTGAGAATATGTTTTGGAATGGTTCCAGAGAAAAATTGAACCAGATGTAAAGTATTTCCTAGTACGTGAGGGAAATTTTTAACTACTGCTTCTAAAAAATTCAAATAAAAATTTTATCTAGCAAAAATGTGCCGTTCTGTTGTCGTATATTTGAAAATAGAATATGATTTTGACATTTGAGAAGTTCAAGTTTACAGTTTTTTTTTTTATTTTCACCACGTGGTAGAGAGTTTATGAATATTTTAAAAAAATTTTGTTAGAAAAATTTATTTGTCGAATTTGGAAAAATTTTTGAAGTTAGAGATGATCAATGGTGGAAAAAGAAAACGATAAAAATTTTTTTTTGCGTAAATTAAATTGTTAGACTTAATCGTCGAACAATGCAAGGCTCGGATTGTGCGACTTTTTCGACTTTTCTAAGGAAATGTGACTTTTTTCGACTTTTTTGTGAAAAAATGCGACTAATCGACTTTTTCGAGATTTTTTTTACTAAAATACAAATGAAATATAAAATTTTTTTTAAATTTAAAGGAAAAAGTTTGAGTTAAAAAAATTTTCTGTTACATTTATTAACAAATTTTTGAAAAACATCAATAACTTCTTTTATAAATAAATATTTAATTATTGTTTTTCCATAGAAATTAAAATTCTTCAAAAGATTCAAATTCAAACATTTTTGAAATTGAACAACTTATAAAAAATTGGCATAAAACATGAAGACATAGATCACATGGAGCAATCAAGTTCATGTTTTATAATAATTAAAGATGACCGAGTGATAAAATCATTATTTTATATTATAAAACTTTATAAAAAAAATTTTTCATCATTTTTTATGAAAATTATTGAATTATTGGGAAAAAATTTATAAAACTTTAATAAGTAATTGAATTTTGCAGAAGAATATTGATATTTACAAAGATAATTGAAATTTTGAAGAGAATTTTAAAAAAAATTGAAAATAATTAAATTGCTGTGATGAATTTTCTTACTTTTCAAGATAATTGAATTTTGCAAAAAATTCTATCAGAACATTTGAAAATAATTAAATTTCCAGGATGAATTTTATTCTTTATAAAGAAATTACAAATTTTAAGGAGAAATTAAAAAAAATTTTTGAAAATAATTGAATTTCTGCGAAGAATTTTATTACTTTTGAAAAGAATTGAATTTCAGAGAAGAGTTTTATTAAAATTCTTTGCAAATAATTGAATTTTAGAGAAGAATTTTATTATTCACAAAGATAATTGAAATTTTGAACAAATTTTTTCTCGAAATATTTTAAAGTAATTGAATTTTGCAGAAGAATTTTTTAAAAATTTTATTTTATAAACATAATTAAAATTTTGAGAATTTAAAAGAAATTTAAAAATAATTGAATTTTTGTAAAGAATTTTCTTACTTTCGTAGATAATTGAACTTTGCAAAAAAATTTATCAGAACTTTAAAAAATAATTAAATTTTTATGATGAATTTTATTCTTTATAAAGATATTACAAATTTTAAGGAGAAATTAAAAAAAATTTTTGAAAATAATTGAATTTCAGAGAAGAATTTTATTAAAATTCTTTGCAAATAATTGAATTTTAGAGAAGAATTCTATTATTCACAAAGATAATTAAAATTTTAAACAAATTTTTTTTAGAAATATTTTAAAGTAATTGAATTTTGCAGAAGAATTTTTTAAAAATTTTATTTTATAAATATAATTGAAATTTAGAGAATTTAAAATAAATTTAAAAATAATTGAATTTTTGTAAAGAATTTTCTTACTTTCGTAGATAATTGAATTTTGCAAAAAAATTTATCAGAACTTTAAAAAATAATTTAATTTTTATAATGAATTTTGTTCTTTATAAAATTTTGACGAAAAATTAAAAAAAATTTTTGAAAATAATTGAATTTCTGCGAAAAGTTTTATTACTTTTGAAAATAATTGGAATTCAGAGATGAATTTTATTAAAATTTTTTGCAAATAATCGAATTTCACGGAAGAATTTTATTGTTCACAAAGAAGAGAATTAAAAAAAAAAAATTTTGAAAATAATTGAATTGCTGTGATGAATCTTCTTACTTTTCAAGATATTTGAATTTTGCAAAAAATTGTATCAGAACTTTTAAAAATAATTAAGATTCCAGGATGAATTTTATTCTTTATGAAGATATTACAAATTTAAAAAAAATTTTTGAAAATAATTCAATTTCTGCGAAGAATTTTCTTACTTTTTTAAAATAATTGAATTTCAGAGAAGAATTTTATTATAATTCTTTGCAAATAATTGAATTTCAGGGAAGAATTTTATTATTCACAAAAATAATTGAAATTTTCAACAGATTTTTTCTAGAAATATTTTAAAGTAATTGAATTTTGCAGAAGAATTTTTTAAAAATTTTATTTTATAAACATAATTGAAATTTTGAGAATTTAAGAAAAAAATTCGAAAATAATTGAATTTTTGTAAAGAACTTTCTTACTTTCGAAGTTAATTGAATTTTGGAAAAAATTTCATCAGAACTTTTGAAAATAATAAAATTTTTATGATGAATTTTATTATTTATAAAATTTTGACGAAAAAGTAAAAAAAAATTAATCTTAATTGAATTTCTGCGAAGAGTTTTATTTCTTTTGCAAATAATTGAATTTCTTGGATGAATTTTATTATTTATAAAGATAATTGAAATGACAAGAATTTTATTAAAATTTTTGTTAAATAATTGAATTTAGAAGAAGAATTTTATTATTTATAAAAATAATTGACATGTTAAAGGGAATTTAAAAAAAAATGTTAAAAATACCTAATTAAATTTTTGCTATGAGTTTTATTGAATTTATAAAAATTTTATTTCGGATTGTTTGATATTAAAGTATCTGTTGTCGAGAAATGTGATTTTTTTTCAATTTTGACAATTTCGTGTTTCCTGTTTGTCGTTTTTTTCTAAAATTTCATGCGATTTTTTTACGACTTTTTCGTAAATTTTATGCGACTTTTCGTGACTTTTGTTATAAATTTATGCGACTAATGAGACTTTTTTTAGTTTTAAAGACAATCCGAGCCCTGACAATGGTCTTAAATCTAAGTATTCGATTGTATAAATTACAAAACCCTTCTTTATAAATAAAAAAAAATTAAAAATGCTCCGAGCTTCCACCTTAAATGAAAGTTGACTGCCGACTGTCAGAAAATGACGTCAGCGCTCTAAAATCTAATTATGACAAGAGTCTCAATTTTTTAAATTCGTATCTTTTTTTCACCAAATGTTTCATTTTAGAAAATTTTTGACCCAAATAATATTAGAATCGAATCTTTACGACTGACACATAGCCTTGATGTTTATTGTAGGTTAAACGAGCTTAGAGCATGAATTGTGCACATTCGTGACACATTTAGGCATTATATTTGGCTGTTAACCACTTTAGGGTTCTCATATTATTCGGTTATATAGATTTCAGGATGTATAAACTGACACAAGTAAATATTAAACAATAAAATTGAAAATTATTTTCCTCCGTATAATTGTTTTTTTTTCATTAAATTATAGCTTGTTCTAAATTTAAATACAATGTTAAAATTTTATTTCTTCATTCAGATTTTATGAAAATTTGAATATTTCAATTTTGCTCTCGAACAGTTTATTTTCATATTTATTTAACATCATTCAATTAAAATTTAATTTTACTTTTATATTTTTATATTTCATGTTTGTTTTAATTTTAATTTCAATGGGAAATGAAATTTTTTTAAAAATAACATTTTTCGTATATTTTTGTCTGTAAAATGTTGCATCGAAACAGATGCGAGTAGAAAATGTAAATATTGCATTTTTCTAAAGTGTAATTTTTTTTTTTTTTTTTTTTTTTTTTTTTGAATAATAAAAGTGAGGAATATTTTTGCTGATGTGCAATTTTTTTTTGCAGCAAGTATTCGGGGAGAAGCTAGTAAATAAATTTCTATACGAATCGGATTTTGGAGAGGATCCCCAATTACCATCACCCTCGCAGCTTCGTTATCGAATTCTTATAAAGAATAAAAAAATGGTCGTCGACCCTTCGGGATCATTAGTTCATGCACCATTAGGTCACAGAGGCAAAATGCTCATGTCAGATCGTGCCTCATCTATGAAGCAAATGAAAACCGACATGAGCAGCACTTCAGTAACAGTCGAATATTATAGTGAAGACGAAGATGACGAGGAGGAGGACGAAGAAGACGATAATGTTGATGGTATGCTAAATTTCCATTCCCTCTTTTCTAATTTCAAAAACCCAAAAAAAAAATTCATTTTCACCTCTTGAAGAATAAATAAAACAAAAGTCCCTCTTAAAAATGAATAACGAATCCGAATGTAAAACAAAAAATTCGAAGAAAAAGGATGAAAGGCAAAGGGATTGAATTAAATATGACAGGAAAAGAGGAATAAACGAAATGAGAGATAAAATTGAAGGAAAAATACTGGTTGTAATAAAAAGGTTAAGCAAACAGAAAAAAACTAATATCAATGAGACGTTTCGAAAAATTATTCCATTTTTGTTTTATTAATTTTTACTGTAAAATTCCATTATGCTACTAATTAGAAGTTTTAATTACGTTATAAATAGGTAAATATATACTCCTCTCATTTAATGAAGAAAACTTTATAATTAGAATATTTGCTCCTTTGAAGCGTTGACCTTTCGGAAAATAAAGTCAATTAGACACTTACAGTTTAATGTTAAATATTTTAATAGTTTAATTTAAATCTCCATTAGTCTTTTGACAAATATTTTCTCCAACTTTCTCCATCCTAATTGCATTTTCAAAAATCTGTTTCCATTTGCCTTATTATTTTGTATCAAGAAAATTTTTTTTGACCCCCACTATCAATTTTTGGAATTATTTTCATTTCATTTCATTTCTTATATATGTACTTATGAAACTTTTTTATAAGTTGACACTTTTTCATGTATAAATCGTTAAAGTTTTTCGAAGAGACTAAAAGCCATTAACTTTACTTTCAAAAAGTAAATTTGTCCAAGCTTGATAAAAAAAAAATTCTACTTAAAGTTTTCTCTTGACTTGTTGGCAAACCTCTTACAGAAATCTACCACTTTTTGCCAATAATCTTTTTTATATAATACTTATTTCGACAATTTTTTTTCTCCATTAGACACTCTTTGTTTAGACACTGTTTGACTAAAGGCAGAATTTATTTAAATGAATTTATTAAAAATAATCCTAATAATTTTGATTCTTTTAAACAGAAGAATTTTTCGCTTAATAAATATGACACTCTTCAAGGTGGAAATGAGGTCGTAACAATAAACCTCCACTAATTGTACGAAAAGTAATTTTCCACCTCGGCCAAATGGGACGCTTTTTGCATAAGTTGCCTTATCTTTTCGGTTCGTAAGAAAAATATACTGTTATGGTCATATTTAGTCCAGTTTTCATTTTTCATTTCCAGTAACATTCTTGGATTCGTTCTCTACGAAAAATTGTCATTTTAAAACAAATCTACTGTTGGAGATACTTTCCCCTTAGCGAAAGTGGTCTGTTTTCTAGGAATTGTCCGCCATTTTGTATCCGCCATTTTGAATTTTTGAATATCCGACTAATGTTTCTTTCTGTTTGTGTTTTCGCAGACAACTCGATCTCCAGTTACGAGAAGTACTTGGGAGGACAATTGCCCCATGGGCGAATAAAATCAGACCTTGCTGAGGACAAGTCCCAACGGCAAAGCAGTCAAATAGCAAAGGAACTCTCCGATCTTGTGGTTTATTTGCAGGCGATAAAATTTCGCGGTCTGAATACAACGGCAGGCTCTGGTTCAATGGGGAAAATTCGTCACCAACCTCACACGGGACCCGTTCAAAGACACAGTATCGCTGGAATTGGAAGCGCCGGCGTTGCACCATCGTCTGGCTCACCACAATCCCTATCGACCTCGGCCTCAATAGCCAGCGGTGGCAGTAATATCGACAATATTTTCCGCATTACAAGAGGCATTCCAGCTTGCTTTCAAACCTCATCGCTAAATGAGAGTGCTGCAAAGAAAATTTGTCGTAAACAACCATTGGGCGTTGTTGCACACGCCGAAACACAACTGATTCGCACCTATCCAGCCGGTATGCGAATTGATTCATCAAATTTCAATCCAGTCATATTTTGGGCATTTGGAATTCAAATGGTGGCATTAAATTATCAAACCGATGATGCCGCATTACATTTGAATGCTGCAATGTACGAGCAAAATGGACAATGTGGTTATGTGAGGAAGCCATCGGTGATGTGGGATAAAGAACACATGATGTACAGGTAAATATGTACAGTCTCTTTATTTTGGGGTAAAAATGGGAAAAACAGTTTTTTTCAGAATTCCATGATAGGAGAATAACGAGCTTGTCACTCGAGATAAGAAGCCTGGACGTGCAGAACAAAAGATCCGGAACAATGAGATTTTCTAGGAGAGATAAGAACTCAATGAACTTGAGCTGTTTCAATAAGAGAATAAAGTGTGCTCTTGATAAAGGCTAAAGTTCGTCGAGAGGAAGCGATGAAATCAGTTTTTTTTCAAAAAAGAAAGAAAAATCTAACAAGAAATCAATGAAAGTAATTTCCTTGTCAATAAACCAGTCACTCTTACTTTCGCTGCTTAATTGCATTTGTCAGAAGACTTTTCAACTCTATTCAATTAAAATTTATTTATTAATAACACCCTGGGTTTATGTGTCCAATAACGTATTTGTAATTTATTTAATTTGGTTAACAAATTACCCCTCGATGTTAAGTCTTCCACTTTACTTCATCCACGCAATTCAACCTATTCGTTTTAAAAAAATTCCGAGGGTTTTACGGAATCTATCCAAAGTCTAACCATGATGGTAATTTTTGTTTGTCTAACCATGATGATTGAAATTTGAACTTTAAATAAATTTCGCCGTCAGGTGCGAATTAATTTTCAAGACCAAGTTAATGAACTAATTCAATTACAATTCGACATCTTCGAGACTCCGTTAATCGTCAGAGGAAATTCTGCTCGAACAACTTGGCAAGCAGAGATGCTACTTTCGTTCTCACTGTGACTGGTGGGTCACTCGACAACTCTGGATTGTGAGTTATCTAATTAACGATCACGTTTTGAGACAATTCCGACAGATAGTCTGACGAATCACATAATTGTAGTGATCGAGCAGGATAAAGATGGTTTCTGAAACTTATAATATTTTCCTCTCGCTTGTTACAGGAGGGATCATAGGCGCTAACTCCAATATGGAGATAAGAATATATTAGTACCTTCTCCAACACTTTCGCTAGGGACCGAGTACCCTATTGTGTATTCCGAGTTGACTAATTAAGTTTCCTATTGACGTTAGTATACGACTTCCGGTGACCTTTGTTAATCCTTTCTTCTGTAGGGTTTTATTGTTCTCTTAATAACTTTTCACTTCCTTGCGAAATCCTTCAAGCTTCTTTAATTAATTTGATTCATAATTATGAATTGCGTATTGTTTGCCGAGAATGCTTACTTGTCCTGGACGAACAAAAGTCTTTCTTGGAGAAAGTTCCATTACGTTCGTTTGATAATGAGTATAATCAAAGGATGAATTAATTTGTGGTGTCTCCTAAAGTATCAGAGTTGATTTTTGTAACACTAAAGCGTCAATTGTCCAGGTAAGTCAAAGATTGTTGATGGTAAACACCTTACCTTTCATCACAGTAAAGGTAGAGGACACTTAATGTTTTATCCCGATCGTCAATATTGGACTCATCACTAAGACTACGTATTGGGAGACCTAACCTAAAGGAGGTTAATTCAGAACTTGTACATATGTTACCAATCGAAACTGAACTTTCTCGTAAAGCAGTAGCATTCTGATGAAGGTCAACACCGCGTCAGTCCGGCAAGTCTAATATTGATTTGACTCCCCAAACGATTGAATGTATTTTCATCAAACAGATCCAAAGAACCCGGGGTACCTGACTTAGAACTCCTGTTCTTGGTGTCGTCGATTCGAATGGGACTCACCTACTGCGGGGACATGTTTAGCCAACGCAAGAGAATCCGCTAAAAATTATATCTTTAACTTCCTCCTGACTGGTGGGGCACTTGACCATTCCGGCTTCTGACTTATCCTACTAATTACCTATCACGATTCGGGGAGATTTGGAACTAATGAATTACACCTATTTTGTACCGTTAGGGTAATACTTCGGTCTGGAAGCAGAACCTCCACGAGGTCCCCTATTGTAAACCACGAGGCTTGTCCTCACTAATTCAATACCACTTTTGATGAAGTATCATCAGGGTCAGTACGACTGCAACTAACTGCTTTTCCATTTCATTGAGTACCAGACTTCTTGCATTTTGGATAAGTTTGCTACTTCTGATGATATATCTGGAAGTGGCAAATATCAATTCTAATGAGGTATCATCAGGGTCAATACGACTGCAACTAACTGCTTTTACATTTCATTGAGTACCAGACTTCTTGCATTCTGGATACATTTGCCACTTCTGATGAGGTATCATAAGGGTCAGTAGGATTGCAACTAACTGCTTTTCCATTTCATTGAGCACCAGACTTCTTGCATTCTGGATAAATTTGCCACTTCTGAAGAGGTATCATGAGGGTCAGTTCGACTGCAACTAACTGCTTTTCCATTTCATTAAGCACCAGACTTCTTGCATTCTGGATACTGTCCTTCTTTCGTCTAGGATTTCTAGGGAAAGTAATTCTCCCACCGTAGTCGATTAAAGGAATTCAATGCTGTCTGAAGCGTTTTTCCTCTCCCTACGTACCTAGCAGGTTTTTTGCAAAACATGAACTTAGCATATCCCAGGGTATCATCCTAATGGATCGAGCTATACTTGCGTCCGGCATAGAATCAAAAACCCATAAGCGCCCCTAAGCTAGACTAGTAATCCTTGGGTTTAGTAGTCCGCTACTCTAGTTACAAAAAAACTTAAACAAATCTTTTCTGTTTCAGACGATTCAATCCCTGGGACAAGGAATTCGATGGACTGCACTCGGTACATTTGACCCTCTCGATTATATCCGGTCAATACGTTTCTCCAGCGAATCTCGTCACTAGTACCTATGTAGAAATCGAATTAGTTGGCATTCAAATAGACTGCGCAAAACACAAGACCAAAGTTATTCAAACAAATGCGCTTAATCCAATTTGGAACGAGAAATTCTGCTTCCAAGTAATGTTCCGTGATCTCGCATTCTTGAGATTTGGAATTGTCGAAGCGAGTTCACATCACTTAATTGCCCAACGTGTTTTGCCACTCAAGTGTCTTCGACCCGGTTATAGACACGTGAGACTTCGTTCAATGAAAAATAAACCCCTAGCTCTGTCGACACTTTTCATTTACTCCCGAATGGAAGAGGAGAGTTTGGATTACAATACATGTTGTCGGGATCATAAGGAATCGTCAAAGCGTCCTTCGTCGGGCAAGGAACCAGAGAAGCTGAATACAATCGATCCGGGACTGAGTGGCGTTACGCTGAAACGAAGAATGTTCTTCCTGATGGTGTATCACGTTGTTCCTGAGGAACCTTATACTATTCTCAAGGTCACTCAGGAGAGTTCTACCCAGGAGGTTATGTTGCAAGCCTTGCAGAAGGCGGGAATATCGGCTGAGCATGTAGATGAGTATATTCTAGTTGAGGAGGTGTCTAGAGGTTGGGAGAAGAGGGAACGGGAGGAGTTACCAACGCAGAGGGTTTTGGATCCTAATGAACATCCGTTGCAGGCGCAGGCCTTGTGGAAGGGTCAGGGTAGATTTCTTTTGAAGAGAGTTGGAAATGATCCGAGCAGTAGAGCGTGGCTCGCTTCGATTAGAAGTACGGCGGGTCATTTGAAATTGACCGACGATATGACACGGGATAAATCATCAACGCATATTTGGGACGAGGAGGACACATTTTTGGTTTGTGTTTACAACGTTTCGCCTGAGATTCCCTATGCTATTTTACGAGTACCAGTGAGCAGTTCGGCGCAAGACGTTTTGGCGCAGGCTTTGGTGAAGGCCAGAAGAATGGAGGATCCTACGAGATTTGCGCTGGTGGAGGAACTCGAGTGGGGTGGCGCTGGAGCAGTGGGTAGCGGTAATCGACAATTGCGATTGTTGAGGGACGATGAGAATGTGTACACCACGCAGGCCTTTTGGAAGACATTGGGAAGATTTGTGCTACGCGAACGAGAGCAGGCCATTCCAAGGAGACATCTTTTGCCAGCAACCCTGGACAGACTGAGCAAGGGCTTCTCCGTTGGGAGATCGGTCTCATTACCTGGCTCCAGTAAGGAGAAAGTCCCTGTCGCCGAAGCATTGTCCGATCCGACCTCTCGAGGTTTAAGACATCGACTATTGTTGTCAGGTCGAAGGAGAGAGGTGCATTCTGATGGAGAGGATGCGAGAGAGTCCGACCTTTTGAACGCAGCCCTCAACTTGAAGAAGGTCTCGCTGAGGAAGTTTCGTATGTGGAAGTCATAGTGGCAGTCGCGGGCGACGTCACTCTCTTCGGTCTTCGCCCCTCGGAAAAGCAATTAGGTATTAGGGCGCATTACTTACCCCATTAGTTGGTATTAGGACTGCAAGGCAGAATAAAAAAAAATTAGATAAACCAATTAGTTGTAAAAGGAATTAATTACATTAGTATTTATCGTTAAAACATTTTAAAACGATATCAGCATGTCGAGGTTCAGTTTGAAGTCTGGAAATAATAATTAAATTCGGTTGCACTCGGAATCCCGTGCAATATTTATTTTAACTTTCTAATTGGACTTTTGACCAGGCTGATGAATAGTCGAATTAGATTTTTAGATTTCATTAGGAATTTCTTTTTTCGGAAATCATTTCATCCTTTTATGATCATTGGCACAAAATATTTTCTTCTATGAAAAGAATTTTTTTTTCTTTCCGGCTAGGGACTTAGAGTGAAGAATGTGTGGCCTTGACTTGAACTACTTCAAGTTACCGACGCGCACACCAAGAAAGTAGTTCGAATCAATACCACCGAATGGCGCTCTGAGGAGTATAAATACAGCAAGTGCAGAGTCGTACGAATCAGTGAGCGCCCGCTCCTCACTCTGACAACAACCTCTATTTAATTTTAATTTTTCCTCCAGTAATTTAAATTCCGAAATAATTGCAATATGCAGAAAATATTCTGTGCTTAAGTAGCATCATCATCTAGTCATTTTTAACTAATAAAAAAAATACATTTGTAAATAAGTTCATCACAAAAATGTTGACATTACTTCTCTCACTTTATGTTTCAATTAATTTATTTTTAGATTAGACGAAAAAAATTACTAATTAACTCGACTAATTGTTTCGAGATTAAAAATTTTAAAACCAAAAAGTTTGAAGCAATTAAAAAAAATATGTAGTATGTAATTTATTAATTTCTAAGAGTATGAAAAAATTTTGTATTTTCAACTTTATCTGTAAAATATGAATATAGTCCATTATTATTAATATTTATGGAAAAAATAGTCTAATAGTAAATTATTAAATTTTTGTAAATTTTGATGTTTAGTTTAAAAGAAAATTCTTTTCCTTAAACGAATAATTCATTTACAATAATTTAATTACTTGTGAGAAATAAATAACATGAATAATAGAAACGAAAAATTTTAGTTGCTTGTAATGGAAAAATGTTTTTTTTAATTACAATCGTATTTTGTGATTGTAAAACTTGTTTCTTTTTTAATTACACATTTTTATTTTATTGTACTTTCAAGTTTGAGAAATTCTGGAAATATTTTCTCGAGTTCATGAATTGGTAAAAATAGTTTCAAAATACGATTGTACTGCTAAATCATAAACAATTTAAAATTAATTAAAATTCTTAAGAATGTATATTAATTTTTTATTTTTATAAAATTTTAATAATTAAGCTCTTTCTAAACTATAAGTTTAGAAATTATAAATATTTTTCTATCACCTAGAAATTTTCTAACAGTTTAAAAATAATATTCTAATTTCGATTGTTTGTTAATATTTTCCATTTGTTCGTTTAGAGAACACTTTTTAATTCATTTAAATAATATGAAAAAAGGGAAAAAATCTGTTTTTTAAAATTATTGACTTTTGAAGACGGGTAAAATTTTTTCTTTTCAATTTTTTTTTTAGTAGAGATACATTCCAGAAAATAAATTTTAAACTTAGTTTTTAATTCTAAACGGTAACTTTTTGGGTCTAAATAATAAGAACGATTTAAATAATTAGAAATTGATGTTTTGTAAATTTTAATATCACGTGACCCGAAATTTTAGAGAAAATTTTTTTTTTTAAATTCATCATAAACAATTGAAAAAAATTTTTTTTGTCGTTACATATCTACGAAACGTATCGCAAAAAGAAAATTATTGACCAAATTAAAAATAAATTTTCCATTCAATGGGGGCTGTGGTTTTTAACAGGCTTCAGACTGAATCGTCCACTCTGGAGAATGGATTTGAAACAAAAAGAGTAAATAAAAATAATTTTTAAAAAAAGAAAGTTGACTCTCAGATCACGAGAAAAAATTTTTTTTCACACAATCTTCATTAATTCACAATTTATATTTTTGAAAAATCGCACTTTAAATTTGACAAAACACAAAATTTCAGAATTCGCGCCCTAAAAGAAAATTTCCTAGTCATAAAAAATAAATTTTTTTTTCAAAATTCTCCACAATTTTGTGATTTGTCAATTCTATAGTTGCAAAAACACATTATAGAAAATAATTTCAGTAGATAATGAGACATGTGTTTAAAATATCTGTTTTCTAAATTGTTTTCTCAAATGTTTCAGAACCGAAAAAGACTCTTGTGTAAATAAATTAAAAAAAAAAAATTAATAGTTTATTAAAAAGAATTTAAAAAAAAAGAATTCTGTTGTAGCAAAAAAATATTGCCGTGGATAATGTTTAAATATAAGAATTATTCTCGAGAAAAATAATAAAGTCTTCGTTCCAAGACGAAACAGGACCAAGGAAGCGACTCTTCTGATATCTTCAAGTTTCACTTTAAAAATAAGTAATGTAATGTTAAGAGGAATTATAATTAGATCTAGGATAACGCCACGGTGAAGAATTTTAATTTTTAAAATAAAAATATACTAATTTATTTCCTCCTAATCTGCGAGTCAAAAATAAATAATTCTCTAGTCATGATATAAAAACAGATCTCAAGCACTCTGTTTTTAAAATAATTTTCTAATTTTAAAGTTTTTAAATTTTCAACAATTTTACTTGGAAAAAGTTGTCGTTTCACACTTGAAACATATTTTTTTTTCTTTGAAAAATTAACTCAAATTTTTTTTGTAATTGCGCTATTCCAGAATCGTCTAACGGTCTACATATTATATCAAATACAGATTTCTTATCGACAATTTTAAAATGAAAAAAAAAATCACATCTAACGCATATTTATATGTATGACTTATTCATAAATATGAAAAAATATATATTTGTATATAGAAGTACGTTAAAAATTCGCCTGTGCCAAGCTCGAAACTATCATCAACGCTAATACCATTCATAATATTATAAAATAAATAAAAAAAAGAAAAGAAAAATGTAATATTTCTTCATTCTCAACGCCTACTGTAAACTACGCATGACAACAAAAAAAATAAAATACAATATTTTAAAAAAAAGTTGGCCATTAAAAAAAAACTGTTAAATGTTATCTTTACGTTACAAAACAAAAATTGTAAACCTTGGCATATGGAAAAATAAAACGTAGAAAATTTTATCAATTTACAGTAGAAATTATAAAAAAAAAAAATTTCAAACAATTTATTGTAAATTCTATACATTAGCACTATTTAGTGTGAAAAATATCTTTCACATGAAGTTATTTAAAAAAAATGAAGCCAATAAAAAAATAAATTGATCACTTCTTGAATTTTAAAAGCGATTCGACTAATATTAAATAAAAAAAAACAAAAGTCGGCCGAGAAAGACCCGCGTCTGTTCGAATTTCAAAATTTTGTATTTTTCCAATAACTATATATGAATTTACGCAAAAGTTATTGCGTCGCTTGTATAAGCAAAAAAAAAAAAAAAGAAAAAAATATATATATAAATAAATAATAACGTTCTCATCTTCGAATGTACCAAAACGTATAGGGTGATCGAATAAGACAAACTATATTAAAAATATTGTTTTCTGTTTCTTCAATTTTTTTCTTAATACCAAATTTCTTTATATAATTGTATAAAGATTTTTTATTTTTTGGTTTTTTTACATAAATATATATTTAGACTTTTAAATTTTATGAGAGATTTGAAAAATTGAAGATTTTAAAGCAATAATATCACATTATGGAAATTATAATAAAATAGGAAAAATTTTAGAAGAGAGACAGATATACTGCATGCTGTGATTCAACGAGTGAAATGAATTTTATTCAGTTACATAATCATCAAATAAAGGGTGCTATTCAATAGTATGAGTTTTATTCTGACTTTTTTTGGTTTTACATTTTAAAAACCCTTCCTGACTTACAATAATTATTTTTTGGTATTTAAATGTCCCGCGCAAGTTGTGAGCTGCGCTACGTCGCTACATTTCGTTCAGATGGCGTTGGCAGTCAAAGACGAAATAGCAGTTTGACAAATTGGAGCTAACCTTATTTTTGTAAAGTGGAAACGTTTGTAAAAAAAGGTTCTTCTTAGGTGAATTTCTGAGCTATTATAAAAAGTTAATGACTTTTTATTTCTTTCTTTAAGTTTTCCAATGCCCTTCAAGATTATTTATTCTTTCATTTAGTTTAAAATAAAATTTTTGCTACGATTTCTATTTAACTTTTTGAAAATGTAATATTATTTTTTTTATGTAAAATATAACGTCCCAATATACACGTGCTTTTCTTTTTAAAAATTATTACATTTAAACTTATCAGAGGGCCGGTAAATTTGCACAAATTTGAGTAGTTCTTTATTTTGAAAAATTATAACTAAGAAATCAATTCAATAAAAAAGAATCGTCAAAATAAATGGTGGTGGTCACCCCTAACCTCTAAAGGTTATGTTACTTTTATTATTTTTGTTAATTATCAACTACAATTCATTCTTATTAAAATTTGGAAATTGCTTTTTGTTATTTGTTATTTAATTTTTATAAGTTGATGTTTTTAACTATTTGTCAGTACAATTTCATTAAAAGTTTATTAATTATTAATTGAGAAAGAAGCTATCAATTGTTTGTTAATTATTGTTTGTTATTAATCGTTATTACGACTCCGTTAAAAATTTACCCGTTATTGTATATTATATTTTGTAATTTGTAAATTTATAATTTTCGTAAGTAGAAGAATTTCAAAAGGTGTCAATGTGAAAATTTAAAAAATAAAATTTTCAATTAATTTAGGTAATTAATCATTTTTTAAAAACTCAGATTTTTGCAAAATGTTAATAATTCAAATTCTACTTGAAATTATAGTTAAATTTGTCAAAACATATTTATATAGTTTTATTAAAAATAATGAAAGAAATAAAAAATTGAAGTTAGAAGCATTATTTAAAAATTCAACTTTCAAGGAGACACAAATAATTGCTTAAATTTATTTATTTTTAAAAGTAATAAAATTCTTCTTGTAAAAGTTAAATTATGTTCGAAAATTAAAGAAAAAATTCTTGTCAAAATTACTAATTTTAATGATTTTCAGATATCTACTATTTTATAATAAATTTTCCAAAAGATTCAATTGTTTAATAAAAATTTAATAAAATTGTACCCAAACATTTAATTAACTTCATAAATAATAAAAATTGCATATGAATTTAATTATTGCAAAAAAATTTTAATTTATTCCCAATAATTCATTTTGTAAATAATAAATTTTTTATGAATTTAATTACTTTCATAAATAAAAAATTTTATTTTTGAAATACAATTATTTTTATAAATAATAAAGCTGATTGCAGAAGTTTCATTATTTTTGTTACAATTTTAGTTGAATTCCTCGAAAAATGAAATTATTTTAATAAATTGAATGCGGAAATTCGTCCAAAAAATTCAATTATTTAAATATTTGTTGTTAAAATTCTTCATTAGAACTAAATTTGAAAAATCATTTAATTATTCAATTTAAATTATTTAAATAATTGAGTAATTTTGAAAAGGTTTCAAATTAAAATATTTGAGAATTTGAATTTCTATACTTTTAACTAGCAATTTTGAAGAATTAATTATAATGTTTTTTTTCATTTAAAAAATTTTTTTTGTATCTAAACCAGATCTTCTCGAATTTAAAAAATTTTTGAAAACCTTAATTCCTGTGGAAATATAATAATAATTAAATATTTATGCAAAAAAGAAGTTATTGATGTTTTCGAATAATTTAAAAATCAAAAAAATTCATAAATGAATAATGTAACCGAACATCTTTTTAAGTAAAATTTTTTCCATTATTATCTAAAAATGATAAATTTTCAATTTTTACTTTCAGTTAAAATTTGCAATTGACAAATAAAATTTATAAGCATTTTCTTCTTCTATTTTTAAAAACCTTTGATTTTTATTCTGACTTTCATTCCGATTTTTATTATGATTATTTTTATAATAATTGCAATTGAGAAATAAAATGGTGGGAAATGATTTCCTTATGAAAAATTAAAAATTTTCTGACAAAAATATTAAGAAACAATAATGCATATTTAATTTTTTTTCCTATAAGAAAAGATTGAGCTTTTGAAGAATATTGTTATTCAGAAATAAAAATTATGCCTAATAAATTATTTCCCATTTTTTAGCATTATTTTAAAAAAAAATTATTTATTAATTGCAATTTTTTTTAATTTTCAATTTTTTTAAGTGCAAAACAATATTCGATTGTGTAAATTACAAATACTTTTTCAATAAAAAATTTGCAAAATTATTATTATAATAGATTTTTTATTTATTTAATTAATTATTATATCTGAAATTTTTCTTTTAAATTAATAGATTTAAAAATCTAAAACAATATCGTACGCACGTGAGAATTTCAAAATGTAACTTATTGAACATAAATAATATTTTGAGAGACATATCGCGCGTAAAATGTTGGCCGAAGTCTTTAAGGCAAAGTGGGAGAGAAAAATAGGTGGGACTGAGATTATCTACAAATATTTCTGCACATCGCCACAGAAGCTTCAGTAAATTATATTTTCTTATCATTGTGGTTGGACAATAAAAAATTAAGTTAGATAAGTGTCTAACACTTTAGTGGCACAAAAACATTCACCTAGTGTTTGATATTTAAAACCGAAACATGACGGTAATTACAAATATTTAATTTATTTAGAAACATTAAAACATTGAGTTAACATTAATTTAAAAGTAATTTAATAAAATTAAAAGTTAATTTAATAAACAAAAAAATTAATTTAATGAAACCAAAAACTAATTTAATGAAACTAAAAATTAATTTAACGAAGTGAAAAATTAATTTAATGAAATTAAAAATTGATAAAACGATATTTTACTTAAATTTCTAACCTTAATAACAGGAATACGAAAATAAAAATTTATTGAAATTATCTTCTTGTTTTTTACTAGAAAGTTGAATTCAAGTTCAGAGGTCTTATTGCTCCAGTATTTACACCATTCAATCAAGACAAGTAATGGAATTTTTCTAAACAATTTAGAACAAAAAAATACTTTTCATAACTAATTATTAGTCACAATTTTTTATTGCTTTCAACATGTTTACCGCAAACGTTTTATTTTTTAGCCTACAATCGTTAAATTTAAAAATCATTCCCAAATATGCAAAATATCTTTCGGATAAGGGAGTCAAAGGAGTTCTTGGTTTGTAATTTTGAATTTTCCAAAAACTGTTAAAATCACTAAAGTGTAAAAACACGAATTTAAATTTGAAACCATATTTTTTTTAAATTAGATTATTTTTCTTAAATCGCATATTATTTTTTTACGAATAGTTGGTAATCATTTTTTGAATAATTGTTATTTTAAATGTTTTAAAAATTATTAATTATCATTAGCCCCTTAACTGCGGTGAAGAAGATTTTGACGCAAAGTCTTCGTCATCCGCAGTTAAGGGGTTAATTATTAATTTATTTTTAAAAGTTGGTTATTTATTTATTTATTTTTTTTTTTTTTGAAATAGTTGGTGGAACATCCGGAGAGGGTACATCTTTGTCACTAGTTGAAAGAAAACAACTTTCTGAAGAGTGGGCAAAAGCAGTAAAAATAACGGGGCAACATCTAATGATCCAAATTGGTGGTGCTCCACTTCCTGATGTTCTCGAACTTGTAGGTTGAATATTTTTGGAAATTTTTTTAAAATTCAATTTCAATTTAATTTCAATTCAATTTCAATTTAATTTCAATTCAATTTCAATTCAATTTCAATTCAATTTCAATTCAATTTCAATTTAATTTCAATTCAATTCAATTAATGTATGTTGTAAATTTCCATACGACGAATGTTTTTGAAATATTTTGAAGGGATTTTTCTGAATTAGGCCAGACATGCCGAAAGTTTGAATGTGGATTCACTTCTCTGTTTACCGGAGCTTTATTTTAAACCTTCTAATGCTGAGGATTTGGCGAATTACTTGAAAATTGTTTCGAGCGCAGCTCCTGAGACACCTTTGCTCTATTATCATATACCGATGTTTACTAATGTTAACAGTGGGTATAGTTAATTTTTTCCTATAAAAGTGATTTTAATACGCAGTACATCCGAATGTTTTTCATAGATTTTCGTTACAAGAAAATAAATTTAAAATTTTAAAATAATTCCATAGTAAAAATAGTCCCTATAATCCTATATTATATGTTAAAAATACCTAAAAAAGCAGAATTTTCGAATCTGAATCTGAATCTGAATTTTTTTTCGCAGTCCACATGGGGAATTTTTTGGAAACAATCGGTGACAAGGTACCAACATTTTGTGGCATTAAATTCACAAGTAGTAATTTAGACGAATGTGCTCGGGCCCAAAAAGCAGATAATTGTCGTTTCGCCGTATTTTTGGGTAACGATCAAGTAAGTTTTTTTTTGTTTCAATCGTCGTCTCATCATTTTGGGAAAAAAGCAGAAATATTTTGAAAATTTTCAGCTAATATCAGCTGCCTGTTCGATGGGAATCGATTCATTTATAGTCACAACACTGAATATATTTCCAGAACATTCGCTGAAAATTCTCGAATCTTGGAGAAATGAAGATTATAAAACAGCTAATAAGGTGCAAGAAGAACTCTCAACGATCGTTCATTTGATTTCAAAACACGGTCGGTATTAAAAATTCTAAAACAAGTTTTACCGAATTTTAAATAACATTTTACCGAATTTTAAATAACATTTCACTGAATTTTAAATACATTTTTAATTATTCTCTGCTTCTTTTTTTTTGCAGGCAATTGGGTAGAAACAATGAAATTTGCCATGAATTTCGTAACACCGGTAAATTTGCAAAATACTCGACCACCTTTGAAACAACTATCGGAAGAAATAAAGAAAACAATGGAATCGGAAGTAAAACAAAAATCGTGTTTTAACGGAAAACCATTAATTTATGCACTTTTTTAAAAATCTGACTTGAATGCTTCTTAAAAATTCAAAAAAACAGGAAGTGACTTTTAAAAATTTAAATAAAGTACATGATTTTCTAAATAACAAATCATTTTAATAAAACATTTGGAGAAACGTACAATTACATAGAAGCTGTAAAATTCTAAAAGGTCAAATAATTGTTCGTCACTTTTGTTAGTTACTTCGGGTTGTAATAAATTCTAAAACAATATTCATTCGATTCATTCTTAATGTCATTAAGAATTGGATAAAGTTTGTCTCATGATTGTAAATTGGGTTTATAGTAACTACGACACTTTTCGTTATATGCAGAAATTGTACGATTTTTAACCACTTCCTCGACACTTAATTCCGATTGTAATAAATGTAATGTCTTTTGTTCTTTGGAAATTTTCTTTAATAACGTTATATCATCTTTGCCATCGACTTTTTGTGATAGTAAATTTTTCACTTTCTCCCTGGAAATGTCTAGACACTTTTTTATCGCTATTTCACGTTGCGAATGACCGGTTTGTATTTGTTGAAATAAATCTTTGCACTGATTTGTTGGATCCACTTGTCCTCTAAATGAATCCGTGGGTAAAATTGTGTTTAGAAGGTATATTATTTTATCGTCCATTTGCCGCATTTTCTTCAGTGAATCCTGTAGGCGAAACAAAAGAGAAGAAGGTTTTTAAATCATTTTTAAAAATGTAAAATTCGATTCTTAGGAAGGTATATAGAGATTTTAATGAATTTTAATCAAGATCTATATTTTTGGTATTTTTAGAATTGTTTTTTGTGCTAATTCTAAATTTTGAAGTAGACTCTAACATTTTTTGTATTTTTCCACTTTTTATTCATGTTTTAATATAGAAAATTTACTTTTGTTCACCGGTTTGGAGGTTAGAATTATTTTCCAAAAAGGGTTTTACGATTTTCCGTAAATAGCAATTCTGGATTTTTTGAATTACTTAAAATTTCTATTTGGTAAAATTGGTAAATTATCATTTTTCAAAGTGGGCTGAATGTAAGGAATAAATTTTACCTGGAATTCCAAAAAATCAGTACACTCCATGTTTTTGGTAGTGGACATTGTTGGTTAGAACACATTATGTTAAAATAGCAGAAGATTTTTGCTTTTCATTTGTTGATAAAAAAGAATCTACCGAAATTTTTCACTCTTTACCAAAAGTCGATAACCCAGAGTTCTGCCTAAAAAATTTAATGTAAATTATATTTAAAAATTATGATAATATACCTTCTAAAACCGATATTATGGAAGTAATTGAGAAATTAAGAAACAGATTTTAAAATTATTGAATATTATTTGTAGTCGGTAAAATAGGAAAGCTCCCATAGTACAACAGTCGACTGAGAGGTGACGTTAGGGTTACGAATCATAAGCAACAGTGTCGTTAGAAATAAAAGAACATTCGTTACGTTCACTTTGAGGTTTTGCGACTCTTGGACAAGAATCTCAAAAAAGTAAATAAGTTTTCTCTTTCAATTCGACACAAAAATCAAAATAATAATCATAATAATCATAATCAACATTGAGGCCCTCCAATAAAACCATTTGAAAAAAAAAATTATTTGAAAATCTGAGTAAACTGGAATATTAGAACTTACCGTCATGAATACCGTCACGGATATTTTATGCTAAACAATATTCGATTCTACAAATTACAAATTATTTTTAAATCTACAAGGATTGAAATATTTTAACTTACCGTCCAGCATCTTTCATACTAAACAATATTCGATTTTGTAGGTTACAAATTATTTGAAGATTTAAATAACATGGAATATTAGAACTTACCGTCTTGCAATTTCCATGGTAAACATTATTTTATTGTATAAACTACCAATTATTTAAAAATATAGATACAGTGGAATATTTTAACTTACCGTCCAGCATAATTCATAATACATAAAATTCGATTTTGTTAATTACAAATCATTTCAAAAACTAAATAAAATTAAATACTAGAACTTACCGTCCGGTTTTTTCCTGTTGAAAAATATTCGATTGTGTAAATTACAAGTTATTTTTAACTCTAAATAAACTGGAAAATTAGAACTTACCGTCCGGCATGTTTCATGGTAAATAATATTCGATTGTGTAAATTACAAATTATTTTATGATCCAGATAAAGAGATAATATAATCAATATTTGATTGTGTAAATAAGAAATTTTTTGAAAAACAAAATAAAATACTAAAACTAAAAAACTAAAACTAAAATACATCCTGAAACTTCCATGATAAACAATATTCGATTCTGTAAAATACAAATTATTTTTAACTATAATAAACTGGAATATTATAACTTACCGTACAGTAGATTACATTCTAGACATAATATTCGATTATGTAAATTACAAATTATTTAAAAATTTAAATAACATTGGATTATGTATATTACAAATTATTTGAAAATTGAAATAAAATGAAATAATAGAACTTACCGTCTGGCATATTTAATCTTAAATAATATTCGATTGGGTATGTTACAAATTATTTTGAAATCTAAATAAAGTTAAATTCTAAAACTTACCGTCCAGCATATTTCATGCTAAAGAATATTCGATTATGTAAATTACAAATTACTTGAAAATTGAAATAAAATGAAATAATAGAACTTACCGTCTGGCATATTTAATCTTAAATAATATTCGATTGGGTATGTTACAAATTATTTTGAAATCTAAATAAAGTTAAATTCTAAAACTTACCGTCCAGCATATTTCATGCTAAAGAATATTCGATTATGTAAATTACAAATTACTTGAAAATTGAAATAAAATGAAATAATAGAACTTACCGTCTGGCATATTTAATCTTAAATAATATTCGATTGGGTATGTTACAAATTATTTTGAAATCTAAATAAAGTTAAATTCTAAAACTTACCGTCCAGCATATTTCATGCTAAACAATATTCGATTATGTAAATTACAAATTATTTGCAAATCGAAATGAAATAAAATATTAGAACTTACCGTCCTGCAACTTTATAGGTGAAAATTATTCGATTGTGTAAATTACAATTTATTTGAAAATTGAAATAAACTGGAATAATAATAGAACTTACCGTATGTTATGTATTATATAATATTGATTGACATTGATTCTTATATATTAACTCGATTTTTTCTTTATTTAAAATTTCTAAAGCGAATAAGTACGTAAAAGTTAATTACAATATTAACACCTACCTTGGAGGTTAACTTTCAAAAGTGGATGAACGAAACCCGCAAAATTTAAACAGGATCTCTCTTAGTGTTTGCGTCAACTTTTGATGCCTCACTAAACATTTATAATTAGAACTATACCATCTCGAAAGTACATTTAAATAATTTGCCCAGATTTATATCAAGTACAATGGGTGTAATTAGGAATCAAAATAGAAGAAAGAAGATGAGATTAAATTAAGCCAAACATGTGGAAACTTGCAACAATTTCCTACTTGTCTTACTAAGTAAACACTTTTTGAACTTCCACACTGAATAGGACATATTCACAAGCAGAATTTAACGTAGATGACTCTTCAAAAGGACAAGTGCTGGGAATTCACTGCGGCTTTTGTACAAATCCCCTTCTGTTTAGAACTTCCATGATGGATTGTGCATTCAAGTTCTGTGCAACAAATAAATATATCTGTGGGAAATGAGAGAGTAATCGAAATTACCTAACAAAAGAATACAAATTATTAAATATTTAATAATAAGATAGAAAATATCTAGATTTTTATGATTCAATTCGATGCTATTGTGACATTGACCCCAAAGGTAAAATTTACTATACCAATACCGAAAATAAAAAAAGTTTTCATCTAAATAAACTGGTAGATTAAAATTTACTATCTTGCATCTTTCATGTTGAACAAAATTCGATTGTATAAATTACAAATTATTTTTTAATAGTTCCTGTAGAAATAAATTCTCCTATGGGGAGAAAAGTGCATTGTTGATCTCTAAATAGAAAATGAATAAAGTTTCGAATTGAATAAAAAATTTATAAACATAAAAGATCGTTTTTTTAATTTAGAAAGAAGATTAATAATAATCATAATTATCATCGAGTCCCTCCATTAAAACCATTTCATGAACAAATGATTTGAAAATCTGAATAAACTGGAATATTAGAACTTACCGTCATGGATATTTCATGCTAAACAATATTCGATTGTACAAATTATAAATTATTTTTAAGTCTAGATAAATTAAAATATTTTAACTTACCGTCCAGCATCTTTCCTACTAAACAATATTCGATTTTGTAAGTTACAAATTATTTGAAGATTTAAATAATATGGAAAATTAGCACTTACCGTCTGGCATATTTCTTGCTAAAGAGTATTCAATTGTATAAATTACAAATAATTTTAAAATCTAAATAAACTAGAATATTAGAACTTACCGTCTAGAATATTTCGAGCTAAATAATATTTGATTGTGAAATTAAAAAAATTCTTTGAAAATCTAGACAGTATGAAATATTAAAACTTACCGTCTAGCATATTTCATGCTTCTTAATATTCGCCTGTGTAAATTACAAAATTATTTAAAAATTTTAAAAAGTGAAATTTTAGAACTTACTGTTTGGCAGGTTTTAAGCTAAAGAATGAACTTACCGTCTGACAACGTCCATGCTGAACAATATTCGATTATATAAATTATAAATAAATTATTTAAAAATTTAAATAGAGAAGAAATTTAAATAGAGAAGAATACTAAAACTTACCGTCGAAAATGTTTCATGTTAAACAATATTCGATTGTACAAATTACAAAATATTTTTAAATCGAGATAGATTGTAATCTTTTAAGTTACCGTCCAGCATCTTTCATGCTAAAGAATATTCGATTTTGTAAGTTACAAATTCTTTGAAAAACTAAATAAAATAAAATATTAGAACTTACCGTCTTACAACTTCCATGCTAAACACTATTTTATTGTATAAATTACAAATTATTTTAAAATATAGATTCAAAATAAAATTTTAAATAATAAAATAAAAAACCTTGTTGAAAAACACAGTAGAAAATTTTGAAAATCTGAAAAGTACTCTGAAAAATCAAAAGAACGTAAATCAACATCAAAATTTGAATTTATAAAAAATGACTAAATAATTTTAACAGTTTGACTTCAATTCACTTAGGGCTCTTAGTTTATAGTCTATTATGACATTTTAATAATTCTATAGTCCATCATTTAAATAATCAATTTACAAATGGATTAACCTAATTCATCACATAGAACTATGGAATTTTCTTCTTCCATTCAATCCATTACGAAATAGTTTACACAAAGTTCTGTTTGTTTATTTATTTACTTAAAATAAACTAACACGAGAACACGGGAGTAAAAATGTTTAATTCCAAACAAGAGGTTTTTTCGGTGACACTTTCAAAAATGTCCACCTCAAAGTTAAAAAATATTGCCCGGCAAAGTGCGGAGGAGAATTTAATCAGAGACTTGAGACCCATTTTACGAGTGTCTCAAATTTTTGGAATTGCACCATATTCGATAAATGGAAGAAATTTCACGTGGTCTAAAAATAGACTAATTTATTCGGGAATATTCCTTGGTTTATGTTTTTATGTCTACTTTAAAAGAATTGAAATATTTTTGTCTAAATTTGTGCAATTGAAGGTAACACTTATTTATATTATAGTAATGTTTTCATCGGTACTCTGTATTCTTGGGGAAATTTTTACATGTGTATTCCACGATAATAAGCATCAAGAATTTTTAAACTATATTATACAATACGATGTGGCAACAAGATATGAAAATGGAAATAAAAACAGATTTGCAAAATGGAGTTGGTTTGGATTATTGGGATTTTTTCTAATTATATTTGCGACTGAAATATTTGCATGGAATTTGGAAAATAATCCTAGTTTAGCAGCCGCTTCGGTTTTAATATTCTGCTCAACATTGGCACTTGCAATCTTCAAGTTTAGTGCTTTTGCAATTGTACTTTATTTGAGATTCCAAGATCTTAATGGAAAAGTAGAAAAAGGTTTGTACGTTTATTATAAATAATTTTTATTAAACATACAAAAATTAGATGTTCAGCTTTCATGTTGAGGAATATTTGATAGCGTAAATTACAAATTATTTAAAAATTTAAATATACTTGGGTATTACAACTTACCGTCCGGAATATTCAATGCTAAATAATATTTGATTGTGAAATTTACAAATTATTTGCAAATCGAAATCAACTGAAATAGTAGAACTTACCGTCCGGCATTTTTCATGTTGAAAAATATTCGTTTGCGCAAATTACAAATTATTTTAAAATTTTTAAAAAGTAAAATTTTAGAACTGGTGTATTAGAACTTACCGTCCTTCAACTTCTATGCTGAACAATATTCGATTATATAAATTATAAATAAATTATTTAAAAATTTAGAGTGGAATACTAATACTTACCGTCGAAAATGTTTCATGTTAAATAATATTCGATTACGTAAATTACAAATTATTTGGAAATAAAATAAAACATTAGAACCTACCGTCTGGCATATTTAATGCTGAAGAATATTCAATTGTATAAATTACAAATAATTTAAAAATCTAAATAAACTAGAATATTTCAATTTACCGTCTAGCATATTTCGAGCTTAATAGTATTCGATTGTGGAATTTACAAATTATCTGAAAATCTAGACAGTGTTGAATATTAGAAGTTACCGTTTGGCATATGTCAAGCTAAAGAATAAACTTACCGACTGACAAAGTCTACGCTAAACAATATTCGATTGTATAAATTAGAAATTATTTTTGAATTTAAATAGAGTGGAATACTAAAACTTACCGTCAAAAATGTTTTATGCTAAATAATATTCGATTACGTAAATTACAAATTATTTCAAAATAAAATAAAACATTAGACTGCTAAATACTATTCGATTACGTAAATTACAAATTATTTGGAAATAAAATGAAACATTAGAAATTACCGTCGCGCATATAGTTTGATAAACAATATTCGATTGTGTAAATTAAAAATTATTTTTTAATCAAAATAGATAGATAATATTGTAACACACCGTCCAGAACATAATTAATTTTTGATTGTGTAAATAAATTTTTTAAAAATCCAAATAAAATATTTGAACTTACCGTCCTGCAACTTTCATATTGAACAATATTCGATTGTATAAATTACAAACTATTTTAATATACAGATAGGGTGGAATATTGTAACTTATCGTCCAGCATATTTTACGATAAACACTATTCGATTGCATAAGTTACAAATTATTTGAAAATCTAAATAAAATGAAATATTAAAACTTATCGTTCAGTGCTTTTCATGCTGAAAATTATTCGATTGGGTAAATTACAAATTATTTTTAAATTTTAATAAACTGGAATATTAGAACTTACCGTTAGGCACATTTAATGCTTAATAATTTTTGATTGTGTAAATTAAAAATTATTTTTTAATCTAGATAAAGAGATAATATTAAAACTTACCGTCTTGAAGAATAGAAATATTTTATTGTGTAAATAACAAATTCTTTGGAAAACAAAATAAAATATTAAAACTTACCGTCCTGAAACTTCCATGCTGAACAATATTCGATTGTGTAAATAACAAATTATATTTAAATATAGATAGGATGGAATATTGTAACTTACCGTCCAGCATATTTCATGATAAACAATATTCAATTCTGTGAATTACAAATTATTTTTGACTCTAATAATCTGGAATATTATAACTTACCGTACAGTATATTACATTCTAGAAAATATTCGATTGTGTAAATTACAAATTATTTGAAAATCTAGACAGAGATACAAGATTGTAACTTACCGTCCAGAATATAATCAATATTTGATTGTGTAAATTACAAATTTTTTGAAAAATTAAATAGAATAAAATATTATAACTTACCGTCCAGTATATTACATTCATGAAAATATTCGATTGTGTAAATTACAAATTATTTTTGACTCTAATAATCTGGAATATTATAACTTAACTTAATGTTTATTACATTCATGAAAATATTCGATTGTGTAAATTACAAATTATTTGAAAATCTAGACAGAGATAGAAGATTGTAACTTACCGTCCAAAATATAATCAATATTTGATTGTGTAAATTACAAATTTTTTGAATAATTAAATAAAATAAAATATTATAACTTACCGTCCAGTATATTACATTCATGAAAATATTCGATTGTGTAAATTACAAATTATTTGAAAATCTAGACAGAGATACAATATTGTAACTTACCGTCCAGAATATAATCAATATTTAATTGTGTAAATTACAAATTTTTTAAAAAACTAAATAAAATATAATATTAGAACTTATCGTCCGTCAACTACCATGCTGAAAAATATTCGATTGTATAGATTACAAATTCTTTAAAAATTTATATAGAGTGGAATACTAGAATAGTATTTTTTGCACTCTAATTCTAATCACTTTGCTATTTATAAATATTACAATTGCTTTCAGACCTTGATTCTTCAACAACTACCGAGGATTTTAATCGGAAATATCATTTTCGAGAAATTTGGCAACACCATGAATATTTACTCTCGGCTGGAAAAGCATTAAGCTCCATCTACTCAATTAAACTTCTAATTTGGTTTTCAATAATATTTTTTACCTGTGTTCTTCAAATATTTGGCGTTTTTTCCAAAAATTGTAACTTTTTTGTTGTTTCCAATCATTTTCTAATATCCCTAATTTCCATTATACTTTTATTGTCAGTGACGTCAATCTGTGACATGACTGCAAGCGAAGTAAGTGAGTGGAAAAAAATTCTAAACCAATGAGAAAATTAAAAATAATATTTTTCATTATTTTTTTAATTACAGGCTAATAAGATGGGTAAACTCGTAACTTCGCCAAAGTTTTTTCAAAGATTTACTACAAGTGAAAAGCAGGTAAGATCGAAATGAATTCAATTTCGATTTCCCCTTCTATTGTAGGGTGAAAGAAGAAAAATTAAAATATAGTTTGTAATTGAAAGGTTTTAATCTTTTTACTTTAATTTCAGGATATCTGTTTAATTGGACAATACTTTCATTTTAATACTTTTTATTTTACTGCTTTTGGATTATTCAATGTTAAGCTCACTGTTTTATTGACGGTAATGAACGTCTTTTTTGTAATTGAATTACAATTTGAAAATATATCTTATTCCACGTCAATTTTTTGTTCTAAGGTTGCCAGCACAATGACGACTTATCTTATAATACTGATGTCACCGAATGAGCGTTAATAACACAAGGATGAAAATTTTAAAGCAATAATAGTTTTAAGTAAATTGGACCCTTTTTTCAATTTTTAAACTTCGAGCATCTCTTATTCAATCTTCCGGGTCACAGTTATTTTTTAATGTATCAAATTGATGCCAAAAATCTGAATCAATTTTTTATTTGGTCCAGATTTTTAGTTTCAATTCGTTGCTATTTGATACTTTTAAGTTAACATATTCTGATGGTTTTTTAAAATTTATACTCTTCTGCTATTATTTAAACTTTCTTACTATTAATATTAATTCTTTCTTCTTATTAATAGAATTTCTAAAATTGAAAATAAAAATTCCACTTGACTAGCCACTCGAATAATGAATCATATGAAGTACGAACTGTTGTTGCTTGTCAAAAAGTGATTTATATCATCTCCCTGACGCACTCAATTGAAAGGTAGCATGAATGCCTTTGAGATAGCGTTGATGTAATTTATTTTTGACCTTCTGTTATCAGAAAAATCAGAATTTCCAACTTCCAACGTGCGAATATTAAATTAACCGCAAAAGTATCTGGAATAATTTTTTTCTTCATACTAAATTTGCTTTTTACGAAAATAAACAAATTTTGTAATTGAATAAATTTCGTATTCAAATATATTTTCTAATTAAACCTATTTTGTAAGTAAATAAAAAAAAATTCATAATTCGTAGCACAACTAATTAATTATTCCTTGAAAAAACGATTATTCTATTAAAAGTCTATTAATGTTTACAATATACATATATTTTTGTTTTATGCACTACGCATGTCAGATAACTGTTTAAAACAATTACGTGGCGCGTGTTCTACTTCCAATATCAAACAGTTCATCAATTACGACCGGGGGTAGGGGGGTAGTACTTTAATTTAGTGCCATAAGAGAAAGTACATGTAATACGAAACTCTTTATTATAAATAAAAAAAAAATTCATGGTCAGTGTAATTTAAAACACTACATTGGAAAGTGTTTCTAATTTACTTCTTTGATGTTCAATATTCCCCAGAGGTGCTAAAGTGGGAAAATTTTAATTTTTGTAATTTCAAATGCGTTTTACTGAGAGATATTGTATTTAATAATATTTTTAGTTCCAATAAGTTTATTTACCGTCCGGAGAAAAAAATTCTGTATCTAATGGAATTCTTCTTTACTTAAGATTATTGATGATTCTCCTTTATTTAGGTTTTTATTTTCATTCCAAATGATGGTGAAGTTAATTTTTTATTTTCTGCCATGTGGTTGTATGTCCTACAAGAATTGAAATAGAAGACTTTATTCGATTGTTGTAAATTACAAAGCATTTTTTTTATCAAGAGCAGTTGCTTAGAAAGTGAGTCTTGTACCAACTGAGAAGATGCAGAAAAGACTTATTCGATTATTGTAAATCAAAATCTTTTGTTATCAAAAGCAGTTTCTTAAAAAGTGTTTTTTGGGGTACCAACTAAGAAGAAAAGACTTATTTGATTGTTGTAAATCAAAATTTTTTGTTATCAAAAGCAGTTTCTTAAAAAGTGTTTTTTTGGGGTACCAATTAAGAAGATGAAGAAAAGAATAATTCAATTGGGTAAATGACAAATATTTTTTTTATCAGGAGCAGTTGCTTAAAAAGTGAGACTTGTACCAACTAAGAAGATGCAAAAGAAACTTATTCGATTGTTGTAAATCACAATTTTTTTCACCAAAAGCAGTTTCTTAAAAAGTGTTTTTTGGAGTACCAACTAAGAAGATGCAGAAAAGACTGTAAATTACAAATATTTTTTTGTCAGGAGCAGTTGCTTGAAAAGTGAGTCTTGTACTATCTAAAAAGATGCAGAAAAGTCTAATTCGATTGTTGCAAATTACAAATCTTTTTTTATCAGGAACAGTTGCTTAAAAAGTGTATCTTGGGGTACCAACTAAGAAGATGAAGAAAAGACTTATTCGATTGGGTAAATTGCAAATATTTTTTCTATCAGGAGCAGTTGCTCAAAAAGTAAGTCTTGTATCAACTAAGAAGATGCAAAAGAAACTTATTCGATTGTTGTAAATCACAATTTTTTTCCATCAAAAGCAGTTTCTTAAAAAGTGTTTTTAGGGGTACCAACCAAGAAGATACAGAATTTGCCCACTGTAGCATCATCTTTGTGTTTGGTTTGCTCAGTGGAATTATGCTCCCAATTCTGATACCTTGATGTCAGTGACTAAAAAATAAAAATGTTCGTCAACACATCGCCACGAGTTTTTACAATACAAACAATAAGACAAACGACGAACGAAAAGAAGACTGAAAGATTGTGCATGGAATTAGCACCAATTCTACAAGTATCTCGGTTCTTTGGACTTTCCCCAGTTACGGTGAAGAATGCCAAGTGGACCCTAACAAAACTTGGGCTATTCTATTCTGCTCTATGTTTTTCCCTCTATAGTTACGTGTTTATTGACCGAATTCTCATGTGCCTTAATGAAAATTGGGAAGTAAAATTGAAAATTCTCTACGTAACTATAGTAGTAGCTACAGCTTGCTGCACTGTCACGGATTTCATCTTTTGTATATTGGGTACAAAAAAATTACAGGCATACGTGAATAACATAAGACGTTTCGACGCATCAATGAAGGCTAGAAAGAATGCGTCAATTACGTTCATTAAATTATTCTGGGCAGTAGTTGCCGGAATTTTAGTGTTTCTTCTTCCAATAACAGCACTCACTTACATGATAGATCTCAAACCAATATTCGGAGCATTTACTTATTTTATGTTTTGTGCAGTGTTGCTTACGGGAATACTAAAGTTCCTCGTTTTCACTTTACTCCTTTGGATCAGATTTCGGGAATTTAATGATAAGTTAGAGAAAGGTTTGAATATATCTAACTATTGTTTACTATATAGTTGTTCACAATACTGATTGTTTGAATAATTTTTTAATAAATTAATAATTAATAATTTGTTAATGATTTGGTAATAATTTGTTAATGATTTGGCAATAATTTGTTAATAATTTGTTAATAATTTCTTAATTTGTAAAATAATTAAAATTTTCAGATATTACGTTCATCATTGACACTAAGGAGAAGAGTAGGAGACTCAATTGGCACGACTTGTGGAGAAAGCATAAATATTTGATAGAAGCGTCAAAGAAGTTGAATTCAAAGTATTCTTTTCAACTTTTACTTTGGTTCTCAGTTCTGTCTTTAAATTCGATTTTGCAAATTTATGAATTATTAAAAGGCAATCGTTCGACAATGGAAAATGTTCGTGAAATGTTACTGGCTTTATTCTTCATTCTACTGTTGACGGCGTTAGCGTCAATTTGCCATTTTACTGCCAGTGAGGTGAACATTAATGCTATTTTTCTGATTGAATATTAAATTAAATACTTGTAGCAAATATTAATTAAATATATAATATTATACATATATAATATATTACCTGTTTCATTAAAATTATTATTTTTGTTCAGAATATTTACATTTCTGTAGTGCAGGAATTAATTTTTACATTGCAGGCTAAGCAGATGGGTAGATTGCTGTCTTCTCCTGAATATTGTCAGGAGTGCAATTTTCAAGATCAACAGGTAAGTGATATGGTTATGAAGTTATATGGTTTTTTTATGGTTTATGGAATTTATGGTTTTTCAAAATTTGGAGTGGTGGAAGAATTAAAAGTTGTGGACTTGTTTTTGATTGTTTTGACTCTGCTTGCTTAACGAGGTTGTCAAAAATTTTGAGAGAGTTCTTTGTGGTCATATTGACGTTCTTCTGAATGTCGCAAGATTTTATCATCTTTGGGAGTTTCTCCTTAATATTTTTTTTGATATTTTGCTTCTTCTTCCCTTAACGAAATGCATGGGTCTTGTTCCTTGTTAATAGCGGACTAGTACTTTAGTATGTGGTACTGAATCCGAATTCTTTGGTTCCATTCTAATTGTTTGATGGTTTGGGTTCATCCACATACATGGTGGATATTATACCTGACTAATGCAACACTAATTTAATTATTAATGATTAATTAATGATTATTTAAAATGATTTTTCGAAGTAGGTCCAACATGTTAGTGATGGTAGTTACCCTGACATGATCCAAACTTGTAGCAACATTTACAATATTACTTCGAGATTCTTAAAATCATTTTTCGAAGTGGGTCAACTATCTTAGTGATGATAGGTACCCTAACATCCTCTAAACTTGTAGCAACATTTAAAATATTACTTCGAGAATTTTAAAATGATTTTTCGACGTAGGTCCAACATCTTAGTGATGGTAGGTACCCTGACATCATTTTGCAACAAAATTTCCAATATTACTGCAAAATTCTTAATGTTAGGGAAAGGTTGACAATGTTGCTACAAGTCTAGAGCATCTAACGGATTTTGCATAGATATTGTTTTATTTAACTAAATGTTTTATTAACTAAGTTTCATTTAATTAAAACTGTGGAATCTGAATCCAAATACGAATAACTGACCTCCTAGAAGGTTCTTGTTTTCCTGTCACAACATCCAAATAATTACTGTCAAACCTTTCGAAAATCAACAACATTACATTCACCAAAATTATGTTCCTGAGATCCTACATCAAGATTTCTGTTCTCAAAGAATTCAAGTAAAGAATCATGTTTTCTTGAAAGTATTGAAATTGATTGAAAGTAACAAATTGATACTAAAGTGGATCAAATTGGTGTCTAAAATCTGGATCAGTTTTTTGTATGATCCACATTTTTGGCATCAAATCGTTGCCATTTGATACTTTTAAGTTTCACTGTTTAAGTTAACAGTGTCCCTAGGTAAATTAATCGATAGTCACAAACCTCTTGCAAGGAACCGTTTGTAATTTCCAAAAACACCAAATTTTATCTTCTGGGTAAAAAATTAATGATTATACTTCGAATATGCACTCTAGTTATGTCGTTATGCTGTTGACGATACCCGACTAACTTTAACGACTCTCGTTTGCATATGAACATAAAGTCGATGTGGACTCCATAAACAACCGTCACAACCCATTGTCTACAAGTTACTGATTTGTTTACCTAACGCTATGACATAATCTTCTTCACGCTTGGGTTGCTACATTTTTTTAAAAATAAACTTTAGAAGATGATTTATGAATAAAACAATTCTTTCTTCTCATTTTTAGATCGTTTTCTCAATCGGTCAGTACTTTCAATGCAACGATTTTAATTTCTCAGCGTGCAATTTCTTCAACATTAATCTTGCTGTACTGTTGACAGTAAGTTGGAACAAAAAATAGTTTTTTTCATAAAATGCTTTTGAAGTTAATTAAATATTTTGCTTTTTAAGTAAATTAACGTTTTCTTTTTTTTCCACAGATAGCCAGCTCTATAATAACCTACCTAGTGATACTATTGTAAATATAGTGGAATTCTAATTACAAATGTGAAAACAGAATCTATTTCAAGATCTTAATAATTAATACTGATAAAATTTAATACTATTTGAGTGTATTGAACCGTATTTATCACTCTGGAAATAAATGTTTTTCAATCTAGAATTGTACGGTTTTTTTTTAATTTTCCTTTTTTTTATTGAAAGAGTTGTATTTAAGTATAGCGGATAGGATAATTGAATTAATTTTTTCCACGCTCATAAAATTTTACTGTTTTTATCTTACATTTAAATTACATTTAAATTTGCTTCCACTAATGGATATACACACTTAATTTCATATTAATCAATAATTTAATTTTTCCCTTTTTCGATTCGTTTCTTTCGCACTGGAAAAATTGTAATCCATTCGAAATTGTCTATTCGAGAAGAAAATAATACAAACTTAAAAATACTTCTTTGGAATACTACTTTGGAACTATTCATAATAAGGTAAGATGGCGAATAATTAATGATTCAAAACTTAAATGTATGTTTTCAAAATTGTTTCTTTTAGCAATTAAAATATTTTTTGATTTTCAAGAAAAGGACTGTTGAGCTTTAAAAAAAAAATGCCCCTTAAAATAAAAGTGATAAATTTCCCCATGAACTCTCACGGGAAGCTAAGATGGATTCGAAAGCAAGCACTCGAGGAGAATGTCATCAAAGAATTGAAATTAATTTTACAAGTAGCTCGATTGTTTGGCTTTGCACCAATTTCAATTCACAATGCAAATTGGACATTATGCAAAAAGGGACTAATTTACTCGGCAATGTGTCTTGTTTTATATGTTTACGTATTCACCGATAGAATTATTATGTACACACGTGAAGAATGGGAAATAAAACTGAAAATTCTCTACATTACAATTGTTGTGTCGACTGCATTATGCTCATTGACTGATTGCATTGGCTGCCTTTATGGGAATAGGAAGATAAAAAATTTATTAAATTACGTTCGACGCTTTGATATGTCAATGAAAAATAGATACGCCAACACTTCATGTAAATTCGTCACTTGGAATTGGATAATATTTAGTGGAATTTTAATATTTCTTTTGCCAATTATTTGCCTGACGTATGTTTTGGATAGGAAGCCGATACTCGGAACATTTGGCTACTTCATCTTCTGTGTGTTACTGATGATTGGAATTTTAAAATTCCTCACCTTTGCAATGATTATTTTTGTTAGATTTCGAATGCTTAATGCTAAATTCCTAAACGGTTTGTAAGAAATCATTTTTTTTAATATTTCACATTAATTTCTTTCATTAATTTCTTTCATTAATTTCTTTCATTAATTTCTTTCATTAATTTCCTTCATTAATTTCTTTCATTAATTTCTTTCATTACTTATTTAAAATTTCTTAAAACAAAATTTTTAAATTCTCTCCGCAAACAACTTGGGATTAAATTTAGAACCGTGTGTTTCATTTAATAAATTAAATCCGCATTGATTATTTCTAGAATAAACGTCTAAAAACGGTTCGATTCTCTAGTGAAAAAAAAATGAAAAAAAGTAATTCTTCCTTTCAGATGTGTCTCTAATTTTCGAAGTAGAAAATAATTTAGATCGTCATATTAAAATCGCATGGAGACGACATAAATACTTGACAAACGCTGCAAAACTATTGAATTCCAAGTATACACTGCAATTGCTAATTTGGCTCTCAGTTCTTTCGCTAAATTCAATTTTACAAATTTATGAACTATTAAAGGGTCATTTGGAAATTTATAGCAATAGTCGAGAAATGTTTCTTGCGCTGCTGTTTCTCATTTTGTTAACAGCTATAACTACTGTTTGTCATATTACTGCGTACGAGGTAAGTTGTTTTCTTTTTGTGCAAAAAATTAACATTTTAAATTAAATCTTTAATTTAATTAATTAAATCAAGCTTTTTAATTAAATTAAAGCTTGACAATTTAAGCTACTAAAAAAATATTTCTTTTTCTCGAAAGGCTAATAAATTGGGAAGAATTCTAACTTCGCCTGAATATTTCCATCAGGATAATTCACAAAAACTGCAGGTAATATCCATATGTGAACATTTTTAAGATAGGGAATTTAATGCGAATTGTTCTCTTCTGCATTTAGATGATTTTCTCAATTGGACAATATTTTCTGTTTAATCCTTTTAATTTTTCTGCATTTGGGCTGTTTAATGTTAATCTTCCCTTGCTGATGGCAGTAAGTATTCTGTTTTCTTTACATTTTTTTGTATTCATACCATTTATCACTATATTAATAAAAATTATCTGTTTTAGATTGCTAGTGGAATAACTACGTACTTAGTAATATTAATGTAATTGATTTGAAGATTATTATTATTTTTATTATTATTATTATTATTATAGCCGTTACTTGTAGGGGATCCATATAAGTACGTTGGATAAAAAGAATTATTACATGGAAGTTGAAAATTAAAATATTAAAATTAAATATGTCATTAATTAAATATTAATTAAAATATAAAATATTAATAAAAACTATCATTTAAATATGGCATTTGCGAAACAATTATTACATGTTATAAAATTTTTGCTTTTGCTTTCTATGCCATTTGTAATCGAAACTAAGCAAATTTTTATGATATGCATTTCCTTAATTTATTCTTTCTACTATTCTAAAACGATAAATATTAAAATTTTTCTAGTAATAGCTCAGAAGCAAGAAATAATTTTTTATTAAAAATTTATAGTAATCGAAAGGTACAGTTTGTTTAAAAAATAATTTTTCATCATCTACTCATTTCACTCTAATTTCATTCCACTTTCACTTAAAATTTATTTTTAATCCCCTTACACTTCACTTTCACTCAAAATTCATTTTCACTTCACTTTTACTTCACTTTAACTTTAACTCAAAATTAATTTTCACTCTACTTTGACTAAAAACTTATTTTTACTCCAATTTTAATTCACTTTCACGTAAAATTCTTTATCACTAAATTTTCACTTCACTTTTACTCACAATTTATTTCCGCTCCACTTTCACTTCACTTTAAGTTCAATTCAAAATTCATTTTCACTCCACTTTCACTTCATTTTAACTCAAAATTAATTTTTACTCCACTTTTACTTCACTTTCACATCAAATCTTTTCTCACTCCTTTAACACTTCACTTTTACAAAAAGTGAAGATACTTTTTTCAACTTAAAATTTATTTTTACTCCACTTTCACTTCACTTTCACTTCACATTAACTTTAACTCAAAATTAATTTTCACTTACATTTAACTAAAAATTTATTTTTACTCCACTTTTAATTCACTTTCACATAAAATTCTTTATCACTCCATTTTCACTTCACTTTTACTCAAAATTAATTTTCACTCCACTTGCACTAAAAATTTATTATTATTTCACTTTTACGTCACATTCACATACAATTTTTTCCCACTCCATTTTCACTATACTTTTACAAAAAAATTTAGTTTCACTTCACTTTCACTTCACATTAACTTTATCTCAAAATTAATTTTCACTCCACTTTCACTAAAAATTTATTTTTACTCCACTTTTAATTCACTTTCACATAAAATTCTTTATCACTCCATTTTCACTTCACTTTTACTCAAAATTTATTTCCGCTCCACTTTCACTTCACTTTAACTTCAACTCAGAATTCATTTTCACTCCACTTTCACTTCACTTTAACTTCAACTCAAAATTTATTTTCACTCCACTTTCACTTCATTTTAACTCAAAATTAATTTTTACTCCACGTTTACATAAAATTTTTTCTCACTGCATTTACACTTTACTTTTACTAAAAATTATTTTTTCTCCACTTTCACTTCAAATTTGCTTAAAATTTTTTTTCTTTTCACGATTAAATCACTTTCACTCAAAACTTTATTTATTTCTATAACTATCCTCTTTTACTTTACCTTCACTTTGACTCAAAATTCATTTTCATTTCAATTTTATTTCAATTAACTATAACTCAAAATTTATTTTCATTTCACTTTCACTTTTTAGTGCAAATTGGCAGAAGTGAATTGAATTAAAAATGAAGTGAAAAAAATTTAAAATAAATTAAAGAAAATTAAGTGAAAGTAAAAATAATGTGAAAGTGAATGGAAAGTAAGTAAAAGTGAAGTGAAAGTAAAGTAAAAATGAAAGTAAAGTGAAAGTAAATTAAAAATAAAAGTTATATGAAAGTGAAGTGAAAGAAAGTGAGTAATGAAATATAATTTAATTCAAAGTGAAAGTTAAATGATATTAAAGTGAAAATTAATTCTGAGTATATGTGAAGTGTAAGTGAAATTAACAAAATTTTGAGTGAAAGTGAAGTGAAAACGAAGTGAAAATAAATTGTGAGTAAGAACAATGTGAATGTAAATAGAAATGGAGTGAAAACTATTTTTGAGTTAAAGTGAAGTGAAAGTTGAGTAAAATTAAATTTCGTCTTAATGTTGAGTAAAAGTCCAGTGAAAAGGAAGTAAAATAATTTTTAAGTGGAAGTGAAGTAAAAATAAATTGACAATAAATTTTTAATGAAAGTGAAGTGAAAATAAATTGACAATAAATTTTAAGTGAAAGTGAGGTGAAGAATAATTTTTAGTGAATGTGAAGTAAAAGTGGAGTTAAATTATATCTTAAGTGAAAGTGAAGTAAAATTAAACTGACAATGTATTTAGAGTGAAAGTGGAGTGAAAGTGAAGTGAAAATTAATTTTGAGTGAATCTGAAGTAAAAGTGGAATAAAAATAAATCTTGAGAGAAAGTGAAGTGAAAATAAATTGTGAGTAAAAGTGAAGTAAAAATATTATGAAAATAAATTTTCAGTGAAAGGAGAGTGAAAGTGAAGTGTAAATAAATGTTGAAAGATCTTGAAGTGAAAGTGAAGTGAAAATAAATTTTAAATGAAAGCGAAGTGAAAATGAAGTGAAAAAAATTTAAGTGAAAGTGAAGTGAAAATAGATTAACAATTAATTTAGAGTGAAAGTGGATTGATAGTCATGTGAAAATTAATTTTTAATGAATGTGAAGTAAAAGTGGAGTAAAAGTATATCTTCTGTGAAAGTGAAGTGAAAATGAAGTGAAAATAAATTGTGAGTGAAAAAGAAGTAAAAATTAAATTAAAATACATTTTAAGTGAAAGTGGAGTGAAAGTGCAGTGATATTACATAATCGTTAATTAATTTTAATCCACTTAATTCACTTTGATCTTATTTTATCATCTCACAATTTAATACTGTAGAAAAACCAAAAAACTGACCTCTATTTTTAAAAATACATTTTTCTTTAAATATACCCTTCAAATTATTGCTTTTTCAAATTCTAATAAACTTTATTTTCTGTCGCAATTTTAAATTTTCTGTCGCATTTTAAATATTAAATGAATTTCCAATTTGTTTTTCAATAAAATTTCACTAACAGAAGTAAAAATTAAACATCTCCTTTTGCTGTACAGTCGATATTAGATATCTCGGCAAATTTTATTAAAATGTTACATATATTCAATCAATACAACGTATACGTTATACGTTATAGAAAGTCAATCGTTAAAAAGTTATAAAATAAAATATTTCTATTCAGAGAAAATTGTTTCGCTCTCTGATTGAGAATGCTCTGTCAATAAAACGTTTAAAATTTATTCAACTCATCGTTAATTTAGGTATTTGCATGAAAAGTTTATTAGCTAAAATAGGGTTTATTTTTAGGAATATTAAAAATTCATATTTGTAATTAGATTTCTCCTTGGGGTTGTATACTAATGAGAAATAGTTCCGTTACAATTAGCTTTAGGACAATAGACAAAAAAGCTTTTTCAAACTTACTGATAATGTGTTACAAGTAGCTTCATGTCAATAGACAAAAAACTTTTTTCAAACTTACTAATAAAGTGTAATACGAAAATGAATCAGAAGTTAGGAAGAAAAATATCAGTAATAAACTCTAATACAGTAAACAAAAAAAGGGCAAAATCAGATTATTTTTATTCCCTTAAAGAAAATACGATTCGAGACCTAAAACCCATTCTATTTATTTGTCGACTTTTTGGAGTTGCACCCTACACAATATCAAGTACTTCTATTTCAAAATCCGAAAATGTAGTTATATATTCGGGCGTTATTGTAATTTACTATCTCTATGTGATTGGCGTACGTTTAGTTGTGGTTTACCATCAAAATATTGACGTGAAATTAAAAATACTCACGCTTGCAAGAATTACATTTTTGGTTCTGACGATATGTGCTGATGCAATTCTCTGCATTTATTGGGATGAAAAATTTCAAAATTGCTTGGAAAATATTTGGTCTTATGAAAAAGTGTTTAAATCTGGCAAAAAGGGATCAAATCTTATTGTAGTGATGAGTTGGACCCTATCGTTTGTGACTATGAGTTTTTATCTCTTTATGGCGATCATGTCGTACCTCTACGATAATGATGGGGGTCTAGTTGCTCTTATTGATATCACAATTTTTCCCGCCATTACTTTCAGTGCTTTCAAATTTCTTCTACTTGCGATTGTCATTCGCAAATTGTTTCAAAATCTCAATCTCTATCTGACTGAAGGTTAGTGCATTTAATTTTTCTACGACTTAAAAAATCAACTACTTTTCGAGAAACATATTTCTAAAGTTCTAAATTTCTAAAATTCTAAGCTATAAAATTTTTAAATTTCTAAAATTCTATACATTTAAATTTAAAAATTTCTAAATATCTAAAATTCTAAACTTTTAAATTTCTAAATTTCTAAAATTCTAAACTTTCAAATTTTTAATTTTTTAAATTTCTAAAATTCTAAACTTTTTAAATTTCTAAATTTCTAAAATTCCTCGTAAAATTCTATACATTTAAATTTTTAAATTTCTAAATATCTAAAATTCTAAACTTTAAAATTATTAAATTTTTTAAATTTCTAAATTTCTAAATTTCTAAATTTCTAAAATTCTAAACATTAAAATTATTAAATTTTTAAATTTCTAAAATTCTAAACTTTCAAATTTTTAATTTTTCAAATTTCTAAAATTCTAAACATTTAAATTTCTAAATTTCTAAATTTCTAAAATTCCTCGTAAAATTCTATACTTTTAAATTTTTAAATTTCTAAATATCTAAAATTGTAAACTTTTAAATTTCTAAATTTCTAAAATTCTACACTTTAAAATTATAATAATTTTAAATTTCTAAAATTCTAAACTTTTAAAATTCTAAATTTTTAAATTTCTAAAATTCTAAACTTTTAAATTTTAAAATTATTGAATTTCTAAAATTCTAAACTTTAAAATTATTAAATTTTTAAATTTCTAAAATTCTAAACTTTAAAATTATTAAATTTTTAAATTTCTAAAATTCTAAACTTTAAAATTATTAAATTTTTAAATTTCTAAATTTCTAAACTTTTAAAATTCTAAATTATTAAGTTTTTAAATTTCTAAAATTCTAAACTCTAAAATTTTTAAATTTCTAAATATATAAAATTCTAAACTTTAAAATTTTTAAATTTCTAAAATTCTAAACTTTTAAATTTCTTAATTTCTAAAATTCTAAACTTTAAAATGATTAAATTTTTAAATTTCTTAAATTCTAAACTTTTAAATTTCTTAATTTTTAATTTTCTATTATTCTAAACTTTTAAATTTCTAAATTTTAAAATTTCTAAAATTTTAAACTTTTAAATTTCAAAATTTCTAAATTTCTAAGTATCTAAAATTCTAAACTTTTAAATTTCTAAATTTCTAAAATTCTAAACTTTTAAATTATTAAATTTTAAAATTTCTAAAATTCTAAACTTTTAAATATCTAAATTTTTTAATTTCTATAATTTTAACTTTTAAATTTCTAAATTTTTAAATTTCTAAAATTCTAAACTTTTAAATATCTAAATTTTTAAATTTCTATAATTTTAACTTTTAAATTTCTAAATTTCTAAATTTCTAATTATCTAAAATTCTAAACGTTTAAATTTCTAAATTTCTAAAATTCTAAACTTTTAAATTTTTAAATTTCTAAAATTCTAAACTTTTAAATTTCTAAATTTCTAAATTTCTAATTATCTAAAATTCTTAACGTTTAAATTTTTAAATTTCTAAAATTCTAAACTTTTAAATTTCTAAACTTTTAAATTTCTAAATATCTAAAATTCTAAACTTTTAAATTTCTAAATTTTTAAAATTCTAAACTTTTAAATTTCTTAATTTCTAAAATTCTAAATTTTTAAATTTTTAAATTTCTAAAATTCTATACATTTAAATTTTAAAATTTCTAAATATCTAAAATTCTAAACTTTTAAATTTCTAAATTCCTAAAATTCTTAACTTTTAAATTTTTTAATTTCTAAAATTCTAAACTTTTAAATTTCTAGAATTTTAAAATTCTAAATTTCTAAAATTGTAAATTTTTAAATTTCAAAATTTTTAAATTTCTAAAGTCCTAAATTTCTAAATTTCCGAATTTCTGAGTTTCTAAATTTTTATCAAGTCTGAAAAATCAAAAATAAATTATATTGTGAATTCTCTTTATTTGTGACAGATTCTTTTGATGGTGAGAAACTTAAAGATGTCGACAAAAAATGTAACTTCCAAGATCTATGTTTGCTTCACGATCAATTAACTTCAGCAATGAATAATTTAAATTCTCTCTACACGATGCCAATGCTCCTGTGGATATCGGCTATAACTTTTAATATAATCTCAAGGAACTATCAACTTTTTATTATAAAAACTTTTCGATATTTCTACAATGACTTGAGAGAAACGCTTTTTTTGATATATTACGCTGTAATATTGACGGCACTCACTACCATTTGTCAGTTAGCTGCAAAAGAAGTAAGTAACACTGAAAAAATATGTATAAGTTTTAAAAATTAAATTTTTTTAACCCAAGTTCATAAGTTATTAAAATCCGTTTATATAGTTATTATAATCCGTTTACAGGCGAACAAAATGGCATTAATTTTGTTCTCACCCAGATGCTATCGAAGATATGCTCAAAATCTAAAAAATGTAAGTGGAAAAATAATCTTTATAAGTCCTTGTTGATTTTGAAAAGGTGGAAAAAATATGATCGTGTTTTAAATATTTTATGTTCCTTTTCAGGAGTTTTCAAATTTTGAACACTACTTTCAAAATTATTCCTTTAAATTTACTGCAGCTTTTGGATTGTTTGCTGTTGATCTAAAGTTACTTCTAGCTGTGAGTCATGGATTTTGAATTAAAGTTAAAGATTGCGTGGAATACGTTCGTGAAGCTGATGAAAGTTTTTTTTTGTTTCTAGATAGCGGGAGCAGTGACTACGTATTTTGTAATTCTATTACCTATCACCGTTTAGTGTACGATACATTTTTTTAAGAACTATAATAGTAGGTAATCCATAACTTCACATTCACTTCAATTTCACTTCACTTTCACTTTCACTTCAATTTCACTTCACTTTCACTTCACTTTCACTATCACTTCAATTTCACTTCACAGGAAATGTAATTTACTTTACCTCCACTTTCACTTCATTTTCAATTCATTTTTACTTTTTCTTCACTTAATTTTCATTTTATTTTCACTTCATTTTCAATTCAATTCATTTTACTATCACTTTAGTTTCAATTTACATTCATTTTACTTTCATTCTCACTTTCAATGTAATTTACTTCACTTTCACTTCACTTTCAATGTAATTTACTTCACTTTCACTTCACTTTCACTTTCACTTCACTTTCACTTCACTTTCACTTCACTTTCACTTCACTTTCACTTCACTTTCACTTCACTGGGAATGTAATTTACTTCACTTTCACATCACTTTTATTTTACTTTACATCCACCTTCACTTCATTTTCAATTTATTTTCACTTTATTTTCAATTTACTTTCCCTTCACTTTCAAATGATTACTACTTTCACTTCGTTTTCAATTCAATTCATTTTACTATCACTTCAGTTTCAATTCACATTCATTTTACTTTCATTCTCACTTTCAATGTAATTTACTTTATTTTCAGTTCACTTATACTTTACTTTCCCTTCACTTTTATATTATTTTTATTTTCACTTCATTTTCAATTTAATTCATTTTACTTTTACTTCACTTTCAACTTACATTCATTTTACTTTCACTTTACTTTTATTTTACTTTTTTTCACTTTCACTCCACTTTCACTTTACTCTCACTTAATCTTCAATTCACTTTCAATTTTCCTTCACTCAATTTTTAATTTAATTTACTTTCACTTTACTTTAATGTTACTTTTTTTACTTTACTTTTACTTCCCATTCATAATAGATTAATTTTTACTTTACTTTCACTTCACTTTTACTTTACCTCCCCTTCACTTACTTATTATTTTTACTTTCATTTCACTATAAAGTAAAAGTGGATTGAAAATTAATTTTGACTTCAAGTTAAAGTGAAATAAAATTAAAAACAAAATTAATTTTGAGTCAAAGTGAATGTGAAATAAAATTGAAGTGAAAATAAATGTTGAGTTAAAGTGAAAGTGAAGTGAAAGTGAAGTGAAAGTGAAGTGAAAGTGAAGTGAAAGTGAAGTGAAAGTGAAGTGAAAGTGAAAGTGAAGTGAAAGTGAAGTGAAAGTGAAGTGAAAGTGAAGTGAAAGTGAAGTGAAAGTGAAGTGAAAGTGAAATGAAAGTGAAGTGAAAGTGAAGTGTAAGTGAAGTGAAAAATTGGCCTAGTAAAAGTAAATTAAAAGTGGAATGAAGAAAATTTAGTGTAAGTGGAGTAAAAAAATTTTTGAGTTAAAGTAAAAATGGAGTGAAAGTGATGTTAAATTCGGTGAAAAGTAAATTTTGAGTGGAAGTGAAGTGAAAAAAAATTTTGAGTGAAAGTGAAGTGAAATTGAAGTGAACGTGGAGTGAACAAATTTTTGTGTAAAAGTGAAGTGAAAGTGGAGTGAAAATAAATTTCGAGTTAAAGTTAATGTGAAATAAAATTAAAGTGAAAATGAATTTTGTGTCAAAATGAAAGTAAAGTGAAAGTGAAGAGTTATAGAAGTAAATAAAGTTTTGATTTAAACGTGGAATGAAAAAACAATTTTAAGTAAAAGTGAAGTGACTCGTGGAGTGAAAGTAAATTTGTAGTAAAAGTGAAGTGAAAATGGAGTGAGAAAAAATTTTTTGTGAATGTGAAGTAAAAGTGGAGTAAATAGAAATTTTTAGTGAAAGTTGAGTGAATATTAATTTTGAGTTAAGGTTAAAGTTAAATTTAACATTGAAAATAGAGTAAAAATTAATTTTGAGTGAAAGTGAAGTGAAATATGATTAAAAATAAATTTTGAGTTAATGTGGAATGAAATTAGAGTGAAATCAGCAGATGATGAAAAATTATTTTTCAAACAAAGTGTACCTTTTGTGTACTAAAATATTTTAATAAATAATTGTTTGTTGGGTCTTAGCTATTACTAGAAGAATTTTTATTTTCACTTTACTTTCACTTCACTTTCACTTCACATTTACTTTACTTTCACTTCACTTGCACTTCACATTTACTTTACTCTCACTTCACTTACACTTCACATTTACTTTACTTTTACTTCACTCTCAATTAACTTTCATTTTTTCTTTCACGTTTGCTCTACTTTCACTTCACTTTCACTTTACCTTATAAATTCATTAACTATTTGTTGAATGCTAAAAGGAGGAAGTGTGATAAAAAGCAATCATTTGACTGAATGATACCAATCTATTTACCACGTTGATGGCTAATTTAGAAATTTTATTGCAAAAAAAACTTTAATGGACATTTTGAGATATTTATTATTCATAGTGTCATCAATTTTTTTATTTTTTTCATGTTCCGGGTTTCACATGAAAGCGAAACAATTTTCTGAACACTTTGTACTTCATGTTAATTTGCAAAGCAACAATTTTAATAACAAATATATCTACATCCTCAATATATGGAAGTGAAAAAAACAAAAATGAAAAATAACAAACTAGGCCACAGTGAAAACGTCGAAAACCTAGCAGAATTTAACACAGTTCGTGATCTAAGATCAATTCTTTCGATTTCTCGATTATTTGGATTGGCACCCTACACAATGTCAAATAGAAAAATTTCACTATCTAAAACCGGAACTATCTACACGGGAATAATTATCATCTACTATGTCTACATTATTTATTTACGAACAAAAGTTGTTTACAACCAGGAAATAGATTTTAATTTAAAGGTACTTACAATTGGGAGAATAATGATTATGCTGACGACAACGTGTGTGGACGCCCTTCTCTGTATTTACTGGGACAAAAAGTTACAAAATTGTTTAAACAATGTAGGATATTATGAAAAATTGCTAAACCTTGAAGAAGTGAGGACAAATCGTTTTGTAATGATTATGTGGATTATAATTTTTGGGAATTTGATTTTATATTCGTTCTTGGCATCCCTGTCGTATTTGTTCGACAATGATGATGGACTGATTGCTCTTATTTATCTCACACTCTTTCTTTCGATGACATTTGGTATTTTAAAGTTTTTGACAATTGTGATTATTATTCGAAGGCGATTTCGATACTTTAATTCGTGTATAGCAAAAGGTTTGTTTTTTATTAGTATTTATAAATTTTAATATAAAACTCATCCCTGAGTAATAACTTTATTTTTACTCCATTTTCAATTCACTATCATTAAAAATATATTTTTACTTCACTTTTAGTTCACATTTACTCAAAATTTAGTTTCACTTCACTTTCACTTCACTTTCACTTCACTTTTACTTCACTTTTACTTCGCGTTCATTTAAACTTTATTTTACTCCACTTTTACTTCACATTCACTCATAATAAATTTTCACTTCACTTCCAATTCACTTTCACTCTAAATTTATTGTTAATCTATTTTCACTTCAGTTTCACTCAATTTTTTTCACTTCATTTTCGCTTCACTTTCTTTCAAAATTTATTTTCACTTCACATTCACTTCAAGATCGATAAAAATTTATTGGCACTCCACTTTCACTCTCCTTTCACTGAAAATTTATTTACACAATATTATCACTTCACTTTTACTCACAATTCATTTTCACTTCATTTTCACTTCACTTTAACAAAAAATATATTTCTACTCCACTTCGACTACATAGTCACTCAAAATTAATTTTCACTTCACTTTCAATTCAGTTTCACTCTAAATTTATTGTTAATCTATTTTCACTTCACTTTTACTCTAATTTTTTTTCACTTCATTTTCACTTCACTTTCACTCAAGATATATTTTCACTCCACTTTTACTTCACATTCGCTCAAAATTAATTTTCACTTCACTTTCAATCCACTTTCACACTAAATTTATTGTTAATCTATTTTCACTTCACTTTCACTCTAATTTTTTCACTTCATTTTCATTTAAAATTTATTTTCACTTCACATTCACTTTAAGATCATTTAAATTTATTTACACTTTACTTTCTCTCTCCTTTCACTGAAAATTTATTTTCACAATATTATCACTTCACTTTTACTTACAATTGATTTTCACGTCATTTTCACTTCACTTTAACAAAAGATATATTTTAACTCCAGTTTGACTTCACATTCACTCAAAATTAATTTGCACTTCACTTTAACTCCACTTTCACTTTAAATATATTGTTAATTTATTTTCACTTCACTTTCACGCTCTTTTTACGTTCATTTTCACTAAATTTTTACTTCTCTTTCACTTAAATATTTTTACTCCTTTTTTACTCCAACTTTCACTTTCAATTAAATTTAATTTTGCACTCAATTTTCGATTCACTTTCACTCAAAATTAATTATATATTAATAATAATCACTTTACTTTTTCGTTGGTCAACGTTGTGGACTTAAACTTCGTATTGGACAAAAAGTATATGTTTTGATTTGAAATTGTAAAAGCAGTCTAAAACTAAATTTAAAGTGGTCTAAAAATAAATTTTTATTAAAAGTGTTGTGAAAATATTTTTTGTGTTAAAATTAAGTAAAATATAATTAAAGTGAAAATGAATTTTGAGTGAAAGTGAAGTGAACGTGGAATGAAATTTTTTTTCAGTAAAAGTGATGTAAAGTAGAGTAAAAATAAATTTGAAGTGAAAATGACGTTTAAGCGACGTAGAAATAAATTTTTAGTGAAATTAAAGTGAAAGTGGAGTGAAAATAAATTTTGAGATAAAGTTAAAGTGAAATAACATTGAAGTGTAATTGAATTTTGAGTCAAAGCGAAAGTAATGTGAAAGTGAAGTGATATAGAAATAAAACATGTTTTGAGCAAAAGGGAAGTGATCGTGGAATAAAAAAAATTTTTGAGTGAAAGTGAAGCGAAAGTGGAGTGATCATAAGTTTTAAGTGAAAGTGAAATAAAAATAATTATTCGGTTAAAGTGCGATAAAAATTAAATCAAAATAAATATTGACTAAAAGTGAAGAAAAAATGGATTGCAAATAAATTTTGAGTGAAAGTGGAATGAAATTAAATTTTGAATTAAAGTGAAAGTGAAATAAAGCTGAAGTGAAAGTGAAGTGTAAGTGGAATAAAAAAGTTTTGAGTTAAAGTTAAATAAAATCGAAGTGAAAGTGAAGTGTAAGTGGAATAAAAAAATTTGAATGAAAGTGAAAGTGAAATAACACTGAAGTGAAAGTGAAGTGAAAGTGGAATAAAAATTTTTTTCAGTGAAAGTGAAGTAAAAGTGGAATGAAAAAGTTTTGAGCGAAAGTGGTGTGAAAATAAATGTTTAGTTTCAGTGAAAATGGAGCGAATGTGATGTGAAATTGTTTTAAAAATAAATTTTCAATGAAAGTGGAGTGAAAGTGGAGTGAGAGTGATGTGAAAATTAATTGAAAATAAATTTAGTAAATTAAGACAAAAACTGTTCCTACGAACTTAATGTTATTATTATATGTTGAACAGAGCTTGCTGATAGTGATCAACTTGATACTAAAATTTGTAATTTTCGAGATTTATGGCTAATTCACGATGAATTGACATCTGAAATTGAAGATTTAAATTCTCTCTATTCAATTCAATTGTTCCTCTGGATATCGTCCATAAGTTTTAACATAGTCTCAAGAATTTATATCTTCTTTATATTAAACACTGTGAGATTCTTTTACACTGACTTGAGGGAAATTCTTTTTTTAATACATTTTTCGACGTTATTAACGTCTCTCGCAGTTGTCTGTCACACAACTGCTAATGAAGTAAGCTATACAAATAATTAGACGAATTTATCTCATTTTTTATTTGTTGCATGACATTATCTATAGTTTCATTTTTTATTGGTTATTTTAAATGTTTTATAAAATAATTTTTTTATAGATTTTAAATTTTTTATAACGTGCATTATAACGTGCATTATAACATTCGTTTAAACTTTATTTTTCCCTCACTATTTTTTTTGCAGGTCAATAAAATGTCTTCGACTATTTTCTCTCCTAGATATTTTGAAAGACATGAGGAAAATGAAAAAATAGTAAGTATACTTTCTTGTAATGTATGTAAAGTATAAATAAATAAATAATAAGTAAAATAAATAAATTAATAGAATTACAATACGAAGTTTCTAGAAAGCGGATTTTTTTAATTTATTAAAGCTTGCGTTTCAAGTAATAATAATTGTTTCTATCTTTATTTTTAGGAGAATTCGTTCATTCGGCACTACTTTCTCAACAAGTCCTTCAATTTTACAGCAGCTTTTGGACTATTTAATGTTGATCTTCAATTACTACTTTCTGTAAATTATTATTTTTGATTTCACATTTATAAAAAAGGCGTATTTTTATATAGGAAATAAAATTTTATTATTAATTTAATTTCTCTAATTTCAGATAGCTGGAATAATTACTACCTATCTTGTTATATTATTAGGACGATACTAAAGTTTTAGAAAATTTGCCAATAGGTGCTTATATTTTGGTACGTATATTTTTTTCATCTAAATACTTCACATTTTTTGATAAATTTTTTTTCTTGAAAAATACTTAATTTGTGACAGTTGACAAATACTATTCCGGATGGAACATCTAAGATGAATGAATCCCATTCGCAAGTTTCTTAAAAAAAAAGTATTTGTAATTTACACAATCGAATAATTTAGAAATTGTTGAATTTCAAGGTGAATAATCGCTTGCACTCTTGTCAGGAGTAGATATAATTTAAAGAATATAATACAAAAAAAAGAAGGGGCTATTAATTACTATTCTTGTATTGATAATACTCAGGTCCGCATTCTCACATGTTTCCCTTCGTATTTATTTCTTTTTTTCGGTAGATAATAATTCTCCCTATGCCATATATTTTTTTTTGGGGTCACTAATAAATAATCAAATGGTCAATGGTATTCCACGTGCATGCTTTGCCACATGGAATGTAGAAAACGTTTTCGCGTTACCTTCTTTTAAGAAATAAAATAATTTTAATGTTCGTTGAATTTAAAAATTACTTATTATTACGAAGAGATCTATTATGTAATTTCACTTCTTTTTCCCTTCACTTTCACTTCGCATTCACTCAAAATTTCTTTTCACTCAAAATTTTAATTCACCTTCAGACAAAATTTTTTTTCACTGCATTTTTACTTCACTTTCAATCAAAATTTATTTCCATTTCACTTTCACTTCACTTTCACTAAAAATTTATTTCCACTCCACAATCACTTCACTTTCAAACAGACATTTTTTTTCACAAAATTTTCACTTCACTTTCATTCACAAATTTCTTTCACAAAATTCCCACTCCACTCTCACTTCACTTTCACTTAATTTTTAATTCAATTCACATTTGTTAACTTTCACTAAAAAGTAAAAGTGAAGTGAAAATAAATGTTGAGTTGAAGTTAAAGTGCAGTGAAAGTGGAGTAAAATAAATTTTAAGTAATAGTGAAGTGAAAGTGAAGTGAAAATAAATTTTGAGTGTAAGTGAAGTGTGATTAGATTAAAAATAAATGTTGAATGAAAATGTAGTAAAAGTGCAATGAATATAAATTTTCAGTAAAAGTGGAGTGAATGTGAAGTGAAAATTGAGTGAAAATAAATTGTGACTTAAAATTAAGTGAAATAAAATTGAAGTGTAAATGAATTTTGATTCAAAGTGAAAATAAAATGAATGTGAAGTGCCATAGAAGTAAACAAGTTGTTCATTTCATGACCATTTAGCTTCCTCAATATGTATTATTATATATAATTTTAAAAGTTAAATAATTATAATAGTTTATTAAATATAACTAATACATCTTCTTTATAAAAAAAAATTAACATTATAGTGTTATGGTCATTTTCATAATAGTATTAATAGAAAGTTTCAACCGGGTACAGTACCCCGGATAAATATAAATTAATCAATTTTTTTATTATAGAATAATTATTTTAAAGTGTTATCATAAAATGTCAAAAAATACAAAATTTTAATTCAATTTTAATTTTCAACTTCCGGTAACTTTTGTCCACTTTATTTTTTCAGGGTTTTTGACATTTTTCCTAATAACTGGACCAAAACCATGCAACTACTTCTTTAGACGCATTTTTCTAGGACCAAAATTAAAAAAGTTACAAACGGTTTTCCAAAATCAGAGAAATTTTTTCATTTTGAAACTTCAATTTCCGGTAACTTTGTTCCACTTTATTTTTTCAGGGTTTTTAAAATTTTTCCGAATAACTGGACCAAAACCATGCAACTACTTCTTTAGACGCATTTTTCTAGTACCAAAATTAAAAAAGTTACAAACGGTTTTCCAAAATCAGAGAAATTTTTTCATTTTGAAACTTCAGTTTCCGGTAACTTTTTTCCACTTTATTATATATATACTACACTTGAAAATTTGTAAAAATAATTGATTCTAAAAAATTCGGAAATTGACATCACTATAAGGCTTTCTATATGCACACAAAAAAATATGTGTTAAATTTGTTGCGTGTAGTTTTCAAGATGGTGTTATTTTAACAGCCATTAAAAATATGCATTAATTTTAACACACTCATAGTGTTATTTTAACACAAAATGTAGGTTAAAATCACATCGTATGGGTTAAAAATGTTGCGTGTTGTTTTAACACTACTTTTAGTGTTAAAACAACACTTCTTTTTTTCTGTGTGAGGAATCAAAAATGTTTTGAGTCAAAGTGAAGTAATCGTGGAATAAAACAATTTTGAGTGAAAGTGAAGTGATAGTGGAGTGAACATTTGAGTGAAAGTATGTAAAATAAAAATAATTTTTTAGTTAAATTGAAGTAAAAATTAAATGAAAATAAATTTTGACTGAAAATGAAGTAAAAATGGAGTGAAAATAAATTTTGAGTGAAAGTGGAATGAAATTAATTTTTGAATTAAGGTGAATGTGAAATACAGTTGAAGTGAAATAAAATTGAAGTGTAAATGAATTTTGATTCAAAGTGAAAGTAAAATGAATGTGAAGTGCCATAGAAATAAAAAATGTTTTGAGTTAAAGGGAAGTAAACGTGTAATGGAAAAAATTTAGAGTGAAAGTGAAGTGGGAGTGGAGTAAAAATAAATTTTGACTTAATATGAAAGTGGAGTGAAAATGTATTTTGAGTTTTTGAAAGCGAATTAAATTGGAAGTAAAAATGAATTCTTCAGTCAAAGTGAAAGGAAATTGAAAGTGTAACGAAAATGGAGAGAAAAAATTGAGTCTCAGTGAAATAGGAGTGAAAATAAATTTTAAATAGAAGTGAAGTTGAAGTGAATGTGAAAGTGGAGTGAAAATAAATTTTAAATGAAAGTGAAGTTAAAGTGAAAGTGAAAGTGGATGGGAAAGTGAAGTGAAAAAACATAATTGACCCCCAGGAAGGGAAAAAGTGAAAAATGAACATTAAAAATACATATTTTTACTATTAATGATGTTTATTTTCAATATCATTAAAAATTCATGATAAGTTGTTTTTGAGTACGACAATTATTCCACCGCTCTTTTTTCTTTTTTAGTTAATCCCTTTTCCCACTAAACATGTGCCATTAATCATGAGTTCCAATATCAGACAACTTTAATAATTCTCAATATTCACACTTCCGCTTTCGGGTAATTAAGCCCGAGAGTCTTTAAATTACACTACAGTTCGGTAACTTAGTTGGAAATGTACTCTTATTAAAATTCTTCTAATCAAGAAAGTAAATATGCAAATTCGTTAAAAGAAGAATTGTTTTTTTGTTAAATAGAGAAAGAAAGAAATAGCGTTACCTAAGGAAAGTAAATCTAATGTCACTTTAATTGAAAAGGGAAAAAAGTAAATGCGTTTCCTGAACAGAGATCTTGTTGAGTGAAAGGTAAGATTATTTTTACTAAAAATAAATTGTAAATTGTAATTCTTTTAGCGTTTAATTAAAGTATTTAAAATCTCTACGATTTAAGGAAAGGAACTAAAAAATCGAATTCGAATGAAAAAATGAACATTTAAAACGAAGTGATACTGAAGTCAAGAAAATGCAACATACAAGCATCTACGTGGCACCAGTTCACAAAATAAATACCAAAAACTTGAAATCAAGCTCTAATCAATCACTCGAAGAGCGTACGATTCATGATTTGAAGCCAATTTTGTATGTTAGTCGACTTTTTGGAATGGCACCATATTCATTGACTAATAAGAAAATTTCCCTATCGAACATTGGTGTAATATATTCCGGTGTTGTAATCATTTTCTACGTCTACGTTCTTTTTGATAGAATAAAAAGTTATTGTCACGAAATTATTGATGTGAAACTCAAAGTATTGTCAATTGCAAGATTAATGCTTCTAGTATTAACTCTATGTATAGATATTATTCTTTGCATTTATTGGGATCGAAAGATGCAAAATTCTTTGTATAACACTTGGTACTATGAGAAAATGATAAAGTTCAAGAGAAAGAAACCTTATAGTTTTAGAAAATTAACGTGGATTCTGACAATTGTCAATGTGATGTTCTTCATATTCATAGGAATTCTGTCCTATAAATTCGATAAAGCCGAAGGACAAAGTGCAATTGTTTATATCACACTTTATCTTGCCATGACATTTGGTGTTTTGAAATTTTTACTCATTGCAAATATTGTTTGCCGAAGATTTCAGGATCTTAATTCACACTTAGCTGATGGTTCGTAAGTCAAGTTTTCAAAGTGTGGCTAAAAAAGATTATTGTGCAAAAAATTAAGTCTTAATGTAAATTATTATTGTGCATAAAATTAAGTCTTAATGTAAATTATTATTATGCAAAAAATTAAATCTTAATGTAAATTATTATTATGCAAAAAATTAAGTCCTAATGTAAATTATTATCATGCACAAAATTAGGTCCTAATGTAAATTAAGACTGTGGATTTCGTATAATTGAATATTGAACTTAAACTAATTTTTAACAGAATTAACTATTAGTAGAAGACTGGATGTCATTAACATAAATGAAGCTTGCAATCTACTCGATTTGTGGTCCCTTCATGAACAACTATCCCTGGCAATAAAGGATTTAAATTCTCTCTATTCACTGCAATTGTTCCTGTGGATTTCGACAATGGGCTTCAACATCATTTCAAGAATCTACGTCTTCTGTACGAGTATGCTGAATAAGAATTTCTTTTGGGATATGCGAGAGATATTGCTGTTAATTTACTTCGTCACGTTGTTGGCTTTTTTGACAATCACTTGCCACATAACTGCCAAACAGGTAAATAAGAAGATGAATTACAAAACTTTACTTAATCAAAATTTAAGAATGTTCTGTTTGCAGGCAAATAAGATGTCATCGATTATCTTTTCACCGAAATATTTCCAAAGAAGTCAACAAGGTTCCAAGGTAGAGAATTTTTAGTATCTTTGTAGAAGAAGAAGAAGAAGAAAATTGTTTAATACCTTACTAAATTTTAGGTCAAATTGTTCATGGGGCATTATTTGCTGAAATACTGCTTTAATTTTACAGCAGCCTTTGGATTTTTCGTTGTTGACATTCAACTGCTTCTTTCGGTAAAGAATTAAAATTTTTTTAATGCTACAGATGATGCAAATGATGATGATGATACAAATGATAATGATACCAATGGTGATGATACAAATGATGATAATGTTGATGATACAAATGATGATGATGATACAATTTTTTTTAATGCTACAGATGACACAAATGATGATGATACAAATTTTTCTTAATGCTACAGATCATACAAATGTGATAATTGCTAAATATTTACAGATTGCAGGATCAATAACAACGTATCTTGTGATAATAATTGGACCTAACAGTTTGTGAAACGCTAAAGAAAATGTTGCATGACTAGAAACCTAATTACCGAATCAACAAATTCCAAGATTCATCTATTGTACCTACGGAAATTTTTCTATATTTGCTACTATTGTATCTATTAATTATTAGCATGGTACACTTTATGTATAAAAGACATTATTCTAGAATCTAATGATACTTTGTAAGACTAGTAGGAAAAATAAATTTAACTGTTTGTAAATGAAAAATTGTGAAAAATTCTGGCAAATTATTTTCTAAACTACAATTTTCATCCAATGGTTCCTAAAGACTGTTAACGCATTCACATTGTAATAATTATGATCCAAATTAATTAACACCAAAAAAGTATGATTATCCCCTAAAGTAAATGGGTTTTTAATGTTCTAGAAAATGTTAGGCTACTAATTACGACATTAGACTTAGTGTCTGCCAGTTCTAATTGCAATAAACAAGAACCTAAACGAACAAGAATCTACTAAATGGTTTTAGTATTTAAAGACATTTTGTTTAGTTTTTGTTTTGTTTTATTATCATTTCGTTTTTCATCACTTGACTCTTCTTCCGCTTGGTAGAAATTAAATGTCGTAGGCAATAAACAGAACCAGAAGACAAGCTACGTAACAGAATAGTAAAAATTAGAGGTAAGCAAATTTTTTGATTCCTGATAGTCTTTTTGTCACAATCAGAGTGTTTAACTTACTGAGAAACCTTAAAAACAGTGATTTTAGAAATACTTCGAGTTTAGGATACTACAGACCACAACAAAATAAAAATTAAAGGTACGAAAGTTTATTAAAATCATATCACATCTCTAACTACCTACAAACATCGAAAACAGTGATTTTAAAAATACTTCGAGTTTAGGATACTACAGACCACAACAAAATAAAAATTAAAGGTACGAAAGTTTATTAAAATCAAATGGTATCTGTAACTACCTACAAACATCGAAAACAGTGATTTTAAAAATACTTCAGGTTTAGGATACTACAGACCACAACAAAATAAAAATTAAAGGTACGAAAGTTTATTAAAATCATATAAGGTATCTCTAACTACCTACAAACCTCGAAAACAGTGATTTTAAAAATACTTCAGGTTTAGGATACTACAGACTACAACAGAATAAAAATTAAAGGTACGAAAGTTTATTAAAATTAAATGGTATCTGTAACTACCTACAAACCTCGAAAACAGTTTTAAAAATATTTCAGGTTTAGGATACTACGTAGTATTCTGTATAAAGAATACTTTCAATCGTTATGAATTAAAGAATATTTCGAACACATTTTTAACAATGGATAGTAAAAAGAGTACAAAAGTAGTTGTGAAACCCACTAAGAATACAGTCGCAAAAAGCTGTAAAAAGCAATCCGAATCGAAGGATACAGCATTTCGAGATCTAAAGCCAATTTTTATTGTCTGTCAATTGTTTGGAATGCCACCTCACTCGATAACCGAAAAGAAAATTCGTTTATCTAAATTTGGCCTCACTTACTCGTCTCTAATTGTGATTTACAACATTTTCGCATTGTACAAACTTGCCGAATCAATTTACAATGAAACAATGGATGAGAAGCTAAAGTATTTAATAATTGCGAGACTAATGCTTCTGCTCCTAAATATTTGTACTGACATTCTCTTTTCAATATTCGGAAACCTAAAACTGCAAAATCTGTTGAAGACTGCCTTCCAACGGGGAAAATTTGACAAAAAGAAAAGTAGTCACTTTTTGCCCATCTGTATAATTTTTATAGTTGAGACAATTATTTTTTTTCTCCTCGTCGCATTCCTTCCGCTTCTATTTAACAAAGGAAACATACTGAGTAATGTTCTCTACATCACGTCGAATCAAGCAACGGCATTTTGTATTTTTAAATTTCTGTCAATTGTAATAGTTCTTAGGAGGACATTTCAAGATCTTAATTCGACCCTAATGGAAGGTGCGTATGAACACAAAATATAGGAAGATTATTGGGAGGAAAGATTAAAATTAGTTGCCTTTTTGTTATAAAATTCGCTTTTTCAGGGATTAACCCAATGAATGAAATTAAGGGAAATAAATTATTTGATCTTGAAGAACTATGGTATTGTCATGAACAACTATCAACGGCATTAGAAGACTTGAACTGTTTATTTTCAATGCAACTGCTGTTTTGGATAGTGACAATAATATTCAACATAATTTCGAGAATTTATATCTTCTTTACTTTTGAAACAGTTTCTGTCTACTTGTATACGAGGGAAATTCTTCTTTTGCTACATAATATTAAATTATTACTATCACTGGCAATTGTTTGTCATATTACGACTGAGGAAGTAAGTATCAATTTGTAAATTTATGATTAGTCTGGTACCCTAAATGTTCGAATGCTGTTTGGGATCTAAGATACTTGAATTTGATGCTACTTTCCCTAGGGAAAATAATTTCTTCTTAATTTCTTAAGTTTTTTGCAGGTCAATAAGATGTCATCAATTGTATTTTCACCTAGTCTTTTTCGACGAAGACAACAAACGTTGAATAAAGTTAATAAAATTTTTATCAACATGACTGAAAGTTATATCTTTTGCTAGCTTTTCGAGTAAATGTACAAAATTTTTATCTACTTTTAGGACAACATCATAATCTTTCAATACTTTCTCAAACAATCGTTTAGCTTTAAGGCAGGACATGGACTCTTCGTTGTGAATACTCAACTGCTGATTTATGTAAATTTTTAAAAACCATTGTCAGTAATGGTTTTTCTAGTCATTTCTTGCATTTAGACAAATTTTATTAATTGCGATTTTTTAAGGAATAAAAAGGATTTATATTGTATTTTTAATTGCAGGTGGCTGGAACAACTGCAACTTATCTCGTGATATTACTAGGTCCTACTGCATTCTCTAAAAATTAACAGACAAACGGTTCTAAAACTATTGTTAGTAAAAATATTCCGTTTAAAAAATAAAACGGAATAAAATATTCCGGATGAAATTCCTTTTTATGAAACGTAAGTAATGATTTAATTATTCTCATCTGCGTAATAAGTAAAATAAACTCCAACTACGCGTTCACTTTGTAATACCTATGCTTCAGATTAATTAACAACAAAAATTTATATTGATCCCCTAGAGTAAATTACATTTTAATGTTCTAGTAGAACTTGGATTACTAATTATAAGTCATTAGAGGCTTATCTTAGACCTTCAATCTGATTGCAGTATAAGAATTTTAATATCAACTGCATGGTTTAATGATTGTTTACATTCTTTGTTTGTCAACATTTCACCTGTCATTCGCTTCGTAGAAATTTGTTTCTTCATCTGCAAAAAGAAGCAAAATTAGGATAACAACTTCCGCATCACAACAGATTAAAAACTTGAGGTACGAAAGTTTATTAAAATCATATTGTATCTGTAACTACCTAGAAACCTCGAAAACAATGATTTTAAAAATACTTCAGGTTTAGGGTACTACAGACTACAACAGAATAAAAATTAAAGGTACGAAAGTTTATTAAAATCAAATGGTATCTGTAACTACCTACAAACCTCGAAAACAGTGATTTTAAAAATACTTCAGGTTTAGGATACTACAGACTACAACAGAATAAAAATTAAAGGTACGAAAGTTTATTAAAATCATAAGTTATCTGTAACTACCTACAAACCTCGAAAACAGTTAGTTTTAAAAATATTTCAGGTTTAGGATACTACAGACCACAACAGAATAAAAATTAAAGGTACGAAAGTTTATTAAAATCATAAGGTACCTGTCACTACCTACAAACTTCGAAAACATTTACTTTTGAAAATATTTCAGGTTTAGGATACTACAAAATACATTAAATTGTTATGGATTAAAGAACATTTCGAACACATTTTTAACAATGGATATTAACAAAAGCTCTAAAATAGTTCCGAAACCTAAGAATACAGAGGACAGTGACAACAAAAAATCCGAATCGAACGATACAGTACTTCAAGATTTAAAGCCAATTTTACTTGTCTGTCAATTGTATGGAATGCCACCTTACTCACTAACCAGAAAGAATGTTCCCTTATCAAAAATTGGACTCATTTACTCCTGTCTAATTGTAATTTACAATTTTTATGCAATGTACAAACAAGCAGAAATAATTTATTATCGAAATTTGGGAAGGAAAGTTAAAATCCTGGCAATTGTGGCGTTTATACTTCTGTTTTTGAACATTTGTGCTGATATCAGTTTCTCAATAGTCAGACATTTGGAGCTGCAGGATTTATTAAAGAATACCATTCATTATGCAAAATTTAAACGAAAAGAAAAAAGCTACTTTTTGCCAATAAGCATCTTTCTAATAATTACAACAACGATCTACTTTCTATTCCTGGCAGCACTTCCTTTCTTGTTCAACCAAATTAATATATTAATTTCTCTTGTTTTCATCACAACCAATCAGGCGTTTGCATTTTCTGTTTTTAAATTCTTATCAATTGTAATGGTGTTTCGGAAAAAGTTTCAACAACTTAATTCGATGTTACTTGAAGGTTTGTAGAAGAAATTGATATAATATGGTGTTATTCAGTGATTATTTGTAATTAATTGCTTTTTACAGAAATTAATTTTAAGAGTGACTTCGAAGCGGATAATTTGTGCAATCTAGAAGACCTATGTCATTCTCATGAAGAATTGTCTACGGCAATGGAAGATTTAAATTGTTTGTATTCAATGCAACTGCTGCTTTGGATAATATTATTAACGTTCAGCATTATTGCAAGAATTTATGTCTTTTTTACTTTTAAAGAAATAACTCTCTTTGCAGTTATGAGGGAAATTCTTCTCTTAGTACAGTTTGTTGTACTATTAGTATCATTAGCAATAGTTTGTCACATCACAGCTGAGGAAGTAAGTAGCAATTTATTTCTAGAGTATCATAATAGTTAATTTGTACCATGTATGAACATATACTTTGGCTTTACCAAATAATTTTTTTCCAGGTTAACAAGATGTCATCGATTATATTTTCATCTAGTCTTTTTCGACGGCGACAACAACAGATGCAAGAAGTGAATAAAATTTATATTAACATGACTCAAAGCTATATTTTTCCAGTTTGGAGTAAATAATAAGAAACATTTTCCTTACTTTTAGGACAACATCAACATATTTCAATACTTTCTCCATCAGTCGTTTAGTTTTAAAGCAGGCCATGGACTTTTTGTTGTGGATGTTCAACTACTGTTTTATGTAAGTTTTGAATTTTTACTAGCAATGGGTATTTTTGTAGATTTTTTTGTACTCAAAAGAAATTCTCTAAGGCTTTTTTCTTTATTACTGATAAAATATTAAAGAATTAGTAAATTTATAAACTATTCTCATTAACAGGTGGGTGGAGCAACCATAACTTATCTCGTGATGTTACTAGGTCCTGCAACTTTCTCTAATAAATAGACGGACATATCAAAGACTACTGTTCTTAAAAACGTTTCAATTATTTTTTAATTAAACTTTGAGGAACATTCTTTTTATTCGCCTAGCAGTTTGTAGAATCAATGGCCACGGCGATGATGATGATAATAATTATGTAATCATCCTACAAATCTCAACATTAATTTCTACTACTAAAACTTTGTTATGTTGCATATTAAATTTATTAGCATGATGCACTAATTGTTATAACATTATTGTAAGGATATTAATAAGTCTGTAAAATATATGTACAGAGCTCGGATCGTCTTTAAAACTTGAAAAAAGTCTCTTTAGTCGCATAAATTTACAACAAAAGTCACGAAAAGTTGCATAAAATTTACGAAAAAGTCGTAAAAATGTCGCATGAAATTTTAGAAAAAAACGACAAACAGGAAACACGAAATTATCAAAATTGGAAAAAAATCACATTTCTCGACAACAGATATATATTAAACAATCCGAAATAAAATTTTTAAAAATTTAATAATATTCATAGCAAAAATTTAATTAGGTATTTTTAACATTTTTTTTTAAATTCTCTTTAAAATGTCAATTATTTTTATAAATAATAAATTTCTTCTTCTAAATTCAATTATTTAACAAAAATTACAATAAAATTCTTGTCAAAATTTCAATTATCTTTATAAATAATAAATTACATCCTAGAAATTCAATAATTTTCAAAAGAAATGAAACTTTTCGTAGAAATTTAATTATGATCAAATTTTTTTTTAATTTTTCTTCAAATTTTTAAAAATAATAAAATTCATAGTAAAAGTTAAATTATTTTCAAAAGTTTTGATAAAATTTTTTGCAAAATTCAATTATCTTGAAAAGTAAGAAAATTCTTTACAAAAATTCAATTATTTTCAAATTTTTTTTTAAATTCTCAAAATTTCAATTATGTTTAGATATAACAAAATTCTTCTGCAAAATTCAATTACTTTTAAATATTTCTAGAAAAAATCTGTTCAAAATTTCAATTATCTTTGTGAATAATAAAATTCTTTCCTGAAATTCAATTATTTGGAAAGAATTTTAATAAAATTCTTCTCTGAAATTCAATTATTTTCAAAGCTAATAAAATACTTAGCAGAAATTCAATTATTATCAAAAAATTTTTTTAATTTCTCCTTAAAATTTGTAATATCTTTATAAAGAATAAAATTCATCCTGGAAATTTAATTATTTTCAAAAGTTCTGATACAATTTTTTGCAAAATTCAATTAGCTTCGAAAGTAAGAAAATTCTTTACAAAAATTCAATTATTTTCAAATTTTTTTTTAAATTCGCTAAATTTCAATTATGTTTATAAATAACAAAATTCTTCTGCAAAATTCAATTACTTTTAAATATTTCTAGAAAAAATCTGTTCAAAATTTCAATTATCTTTGTGAATAATAAAATTCTTTCCTGAAATTCAATTATTTGGAAAGAATTTTAATAAAATTCTTCTCTAAAATTCAATTATTTTCAAAAGTAATAAATTTCTTCGCAGAAATTCAATTATTATCAAAAAATTTTTTTAATTTATCCTTAAAATTTGTAATATCTTCATAAAGAATAATATTCATCATAAAATTTAATTATTTTCAAAAGTTCTGATAAAATATTTTGTAAAATTCAATTATCTTTGAAAGGAAGAAAATTATTTACAAAAATTCAATTATATTCAAAATTTTTTTACAAATTCTTAAAATTTGAATTATATTTTTTTAAACATCAAAATTTTTCTACAAAATTCAATTACTTTTAAATATTTCTAGAAAAAATCTGTTCAAAATTTCAATTATCTTTGTGAATAATAAAATTCTTTCCTGAAATTCAATTTTTTGCAAAGAATTTTAATAAAATTCTTCTCTGAAATTCAATTATTTGCAAAAGTAATAAAATTCTTCGCAGGACTTCAATTATGATCAAATTTTTTTTTTAATTTTTCGTCAAAATTTTATAAATACTAAAATTCATCATAAAAATTTAATTATTTTTAAAAGTTCAGATAAAATTTTTTGCGAAATTCAAATTATCTTCGAAAGTAAGAAAATTCTTTACAAAAATTCAATTATTTTCAATTTTTTTTTAATTCTTAAAATTTCAATTATGTTTATAAATAACAAAATTCTTCTGCAAAATTGAAGTACTTTTAAATATTTCTAGAAAAAATCTGTTCAAAATTTCAATTATCTTTGTGAATAATAAAATTCTTTCCTGAAATTCAATTATTTGGAAAGAATTTTAATAAAATTCTTCTCTAAAATTCAATTATTTTCAAAAGTAATAAATTTCTTCGCAGAAATTCAATTATTATCAAAAAAATTTTTAAATTTATCCTTAAAATTTGTAATATCTTCATAAAGAATAATATTCATCATAAAATTTAATTATTTTCAAAAGTTCTGATAAAATATTTTGCAAAATTCAATTATCTTTGAAAGGAAGAAAATTCTTTACAAAAATTCAATTATATTCAAAATTTTTTTACAAATTCTTAAAATTTGAATTATATTTTTTTAAACATCAAAATTTTTCTACAAAATTCAATTACTTTTAAATATTTCTAGAAAAAAACTGTTTAAAATTTCAATTATCTTTGTGAATAATAAAATTCTTTCCTGAAATTCAATTTTTTGCAAAGAATTTTAATAAAATTCTTCTCTGAAATTCAATTATTTACAAAAGTAATAAAATTCTTCGCAGGACTTCAATTATGATCAAATTTTTTTTAATTTTTCGTCAAAATTTTATAAATACTAAAATTCATCATAAAAATTTAATTATTTTTAAAAGTTCTGATAAAATTTTTTGCGAAATTCAATTGTCTTCGAAAGTAAGAAAATTCTTTACAAAAATTCAATTATTTTCAAATTTTTTTTAATTCTCAAAATTTCAATTATGTTTATAAATATCAAAATTCTTCTGCAAAATTCAATAACTTTTAAATATTTCTAGAAAAAATCTGTTCAAAATTTCAATTATTTTGGTGAATAATAAAATTCTTCCCTGAAATTCAATTATTTGGAAAGAATTTTAATAAAATTCTTCTCTGAAATTCAATTATTTTCAAAGCTAATAAAATATTTAGCAGAAATTCAATTATTATCAAAAAATTTTTAAATTTCTCCTTAAAATTTGTAATATCTTTATAAAGAATAAAATTCATCCTGGAAATTTAATTATTTTCAAAAGTTCTGATACAATTTTTTGCAAAATTCAATTCTCTTGAAAAGTAAAAAAATTCATCACAGTAATTCAATTATTTTCAAAAATTTTTTTTAAATTCTCTTCAAAATTTCAATTATCTTTGTAAATATCAATATTCTCCTGCCAAATGCAATTACTTACCAAAGTTTTATAAACTTTTTCCCAATAATTCAATTATTTTCATAAAAAATGATGAAATTTTTGTTTATAATGTCTTATAATAAAAAATAATGATTTTATCACTCAGTCATGTTTAATTATTATAAAACATGAAGACATCGATTGCTCTGAGTCGAAGACTCGAAATGATGAATATCTGCATGTTTTATAACAATTTTTTATAAGTTTTTAATTTCATAAAGGTTTGAATTTGAATCTTTTGAAAAATTTTAATTCTCTAAAAATTAACAGACAAACAGATCTAAAATTATTGTTAGTAAAAATATTCCATTTATTTTTTAATAAAAATTTGATGAAATTTATTTTTATGAAACGTAAGTATCTACATCTTCTCCAAAATCTGCGTAATAAATAAAAAAAAACTCCAACTACGTTCACTTTGTAATAATTATGTTCCAGATTAATTAACATCAATCATCAATCAAAGATGTGTCCCCTAAAGTAAATGATACTTTAATGTTCTAGTAAAAATTAGATTACTACTTATAAGTCATTAGAGGCTTATCTTTAGATCTTTTTGATTGCGATGTAGAAAAATTTTAATGTCAACTGCATGGTTTAATAACTGTTTACATTCTCTGTCAACATTTCACCCGTCTTTCGCTTTGAAGAAATTTGTTTCTTCGTCTGCAAAAAGAAGCAAAATTAGGATAACAACTTCCGCATTACAACAGAATAAAAATTAAAGATACGAAAGTTTATTAAAATCAAATGGTATCTGTAACTACCTACAAACCTCGAAAACAGTGATTTTAAAAAATATTTTAGGTTTAGGATACTACAGACTACAACAGAATAAAAATTAAAGGTACGAAAGTTTATTAAAATCATAAGTTATCTGTAACTTCCTAGAAACCTCGAAAACATTTACTTTTGAAAATATTTCAGGTTTAGGATACTACAGAATACATTAAATTGTTATGGATTAAAGAACATTTCGAACACATTTTTAACAATGTATATTAAGAAAAGCTCTAAAATAGTTGTGAAACCTAAGAATACAGAGGACAATGACAACAATAAATCCGAATCGAAGGATACAATACTTCAAGATTTAAAGCCAATTCTAATTGTCTGTCAATTGTTTGGAATGCCACCTCACTCGATAACCAGAAAGAATGCTCCCTTATCAAAAATTGGACTCATCTACTCCTGTCTAATTATAATTTACAACTTTTTTATAATGTACAAACAAGTAGAAGTAATTTATTATCGAAGTTTGGGAAGGAAATTAAAAATTCTGGCAATTGTGGCGTTTTTACTTCGGTTTTTAAACATATGTTCTGATATCACTTTCTCAATTGTCAGACGTTTGGAGCTGCAGGATTTATTAAGGAATACCTACCCATATAAAAATTTTGGAAAAAATGAAAAAAGCTACTTTTTGCCAATAAGCATCTTTCTAATAATTACAACCGCGATCTTTTTTCTATTCATGGCAGCGCTTCCTTTTTTATTTAACAGAATTAATATATTAATTTCTCTTGTTTTCATTACAACCAATCAGGCATTTGCATTTTCTGTTTTTAAATTCTTATCAATTGTAATAGTGTTTCGGAAAAAGTTTCAACATCTTAATTCGACGTTACTTGAAGGTTTGTAGAATTAATGGATATAATATGGTGTTATTTAGCAATTATTAAATTATTTATTGTTATTTATAATTATTTATAATTATTTAAAAACTTTTTTTTTTAATTTTTTAATTCTAATTCGAAGCAGATAAATTATGCAATCTAGAAGATCTATGTCATTCTCACGAAGAATTGTCTACGGCAATGGAAGATTTAAATTGTTTGTATTCAATGCAACTGCTGCTCTGGATAATATTATTGACGTTCAGCATTATTGCAAGAGTTTATGTCTTTTTAACTTTTAAAGAAATAAATATCTTCTCAGCTATGAGGGAAATTCTTCTTTTAGTACAGTTCGTTATATTATTAGTATCATTAGCAATAGTTTGTCACATTACAGCTGAGGAAGTAAGAATTAATTTATTTCTAGAGTATCATGATAGTTAATTTGTACCATGTATGAGCATATACTTTGACTTTAAAAAATAATTTTTTTCCAGGTTAACAAGATGTCATCGATTATATTTTCATCTAGTCTTTTTCGACGGCGACAACAACAGATGCAAGAAGTGAATAAAATTTATATTAACATGACTCAAAGCTATATTTTTGCAGTTTGGACTTAATAATAAGAAACATTTTCCTTACTTTTAGGACAACGTCAACATATTTCAATACTTTCTGCATCAATCGTTCAGTTTTAAAGCAGGCCATGGACTTTTAGTTGTGAATGTTCAACTACTGTTTTATGTAAACTTTTCATTATTACTCGTAACTTTTTGTACTCAAAACAATTGATTAATTCTTTTCCAGTCGACACAAAAAATGCTTTACGTTTTAAGAACGTTTCTAAAACGTTTTTTGGAACATTAATCATTAAATATTAAAAATTAACATTAAACCAAAAAAAACTAATAGACGTTATAAAAACGTTCTAAAAACGTTTCTAATGTTCAGTGACAAAAGTGTTATTTACAAATATTGAAAAATATTAATGCTTTTTCTAATGTTCAGTGCCAAAATGGTTATTTACAATTAATGAAAAAAATTAATGCTTCTTTATTTACTAATCAAGAAATATTGAATCATAAGTGGATTTAGATGCCATTTTTACTTGCAGATTGGTGGAGCAACCATTACTTATCTGGTGATGTTACTAGGCCCTGCGACTTTCTCTAACAAATAGACAGACATATCTAAGACTACTGTTCCTAAAAACATTCCATTTATTGTTTAATAAAACTTTGAGGAACATTCTATTTATTGACCTAACAGTTTGTAGAAATTATCTCCACGATGATGATAATGGTTATGCAATAATCCGACAAATCTCAACATTAATTTTTAGTACTAAAACTTTGTTATGTTGCATATTAAATTTATTCGCATCATGCACTAATTGTTGCAGAATTATTGTAAGGATATAAGTAAGTCTGTAAAATATATGTAAAGAAAAATAAATTTGACTGTTTTGTTATGTCTCTGAAGTAGTCTAAACATACCCTAACTTATATACATTTAAATTGTCCGACATCGGTGATGCAAACCCAATTTATTCAAAAAGCGAAAGGCTCTGATTCTTAGGAACAAGTCTTAGAAAAAGGATCTAATAATAATAATTGAAATTAAATTACAAATGTTTTTGTTTTGACCCCTTTACAATTAGAATCAGAGAGGAAGAGTAGATCCAAATGTCTTCAGGGACACTGAAGGAAAATTAGAAAAGATGTAAATTATAACAAAACCATTGTCAAAAGTAGAATAAGGAACAGAATATTTCTTTATACTGGAAAATGTTTCTTTTGTGATTATCACGCTTGAGATTAATTACAATAAAAAAAAGTATGTCGACCCCTTATTTGTAAATGAGATTCTAATGTTTGGATAAAAATTAGATTACTAATCCTAGGTCATTAAGCTCTTCGACCATAAATCTAATTGCAGTGTACAAGAATTTTATTAGCAACAGCATTGTTTGGGTTTTTTAATGATTCTCAACACTTTACTTGCATTTTGTAGAAAATAAAAGTTTTTTCATCAGCAACAACAAGCAGAACCAGGAAAATAATTGCTACATCACAATAGAACAATTAAAAACCAGAAGTAAGCAAATTTTTAAATTATGTTATTATTATTATTATTATTATTATTATTATTATTATTATTATTATTATTATTATTATTATTATTATTATTATTATTATTAGTTATGTTATTTGTTAATAACTTATAGTTATTATAATTTCTAATTACCATGTTATTACAGTTTGTAATTATCGTTTATTATTACATTTTGTATTTTGCTATTATAATTTATAATTATTTTTTTATAGTTGTTTATTATTACATTTTGGATTTTGCTATTACAATAAATTATTATTTTGTTGCTATAATTCGATGATTATTGTTATAATTTATTATTTTGTAATTATAATTTTATAATTGTAACAATTTATTATTATTTTGTTATTACAGTTTGTTATTATTGTTTATTACTACATTTTGGGTTTTGCTATTATAATTTATTATTATTTTGTTGTTATAATTGTTACAATTTATTATTATCTTGTTATTATCATTACAATTCATTATTTTGTTATTATAATTGTTGTAATTTATTATTTTGTTATTATAATTGTTACAATTTATTAATATTTTGTTATTACTGTTTGTAATTATTGTTTATTATTACATTTTGGACTTTGCTATTATTATTTATTATTTATTATTATTTATTTTATTTATTTAATTTATTATTATTTTGTTGTTACAATTCGCTGATTATTGGTATAATTTATTATTATTTTGTTGCTATAATTCGATGATTATTGTTATAATTTATTATTTTGTTATTATAATTGTTACAATTCATCATTATTTTATTATTACAGTTTGTAATTATTGTTTATTATTACATTTTGGGCTTTGCTATTATAATTTATTATTATTTTGTTACTAATTGTACATATTATTGTTTATTTATTAATAATTGTTTTTCTATAATTGTTAATAATGATTTATAGTTATTATTCATAATAATCATAATAATATGATTGCAGATTTAAAATACTTGACAATTATACTGCTTTCAATGATTTTATATTAAAGAATAAGTTTATATAAATAATTTTCAAAAATGGATAATAAAAAATGCAGAAAAATAGTTGTGAAACCTTCTAAGAATATAGAGGACGAAGATTGTAATGAAGTATCAAGTTTAAGGAATACAGTACTTCTGGAATTAAGGCCAATTTTAATTGTCTGTCAATTGTTTGGAATGCCATCTTACTCATTATCCAAGACGAATGATTGTTTATTTAAAATTGGAGTCACCTACTCAGCTTTTATTGTAATTTATAACACCATTGCATTATACAAACTTGCGGAATCAGTTTATAATGTAAAAATGGATGAGAAGCGAAAAATTTTATTACTTTCGGGATTTACACTTCTATTTTTAAATATATGTGCAGACATTACTTTCTCAATATTCAGACATTTGGAGCTGGAGAACTTATTGAGGAATACCTACCATTATAAAAATTTTGGAAAAAAAGAAAAAAGCTACTTTTTGCCAATTAGCATTTTTGTAATAATTACAATCGTGATTTTTTTTCTATTTATGGCAGCACTTCCTTTTTTGTTCAATCGAATTAATATATTAAGTTCTCTTCTTTTCATCACAACCAATCAGGCGTTTGCATTTTCTGTTTTTAAATTCCTATCAATTGTAATAGTTTTTCGGAAAAAGTTTCAACATCTTAATTCGACTTTAGTTGAAGGTTTGTGGAAATAATAGGTACAATATGGTGTGTTAGATGTAAGAATATTTAGTGATTGGATCAGTTTTAATGGATTTAATTTTACAGAGATTAATTATAAAAGTGAATTGGAAGCAAATGAATTACGCTATCTAGAAGACTTATGGCATTCTCATACACTGTTTTTCCAAAAATGTCAAAATAATCCCCAAGTGGATCGAAGTGATCCAAAAATTAAGATCAAATGATGATTTGATCCACTTTTTAAGAGCAATTCGTTGCAATTTGATACTTTTTAGGTAACAGTGTAAAGAATTGTCAACAGCAATGGAAGATTTAAATTGTTTGTTTTCAATGCAACTGTTGTTCTGGATTACAACAATAACGTTTAACATAATTTCCAAAATTTATGCTTTTGCTACCGTCAAGACATTATCTACTTTCTCGATTGTAAGAGAAATTCTTCATTTGGTACACTATGTTCAGTTATTGGTATCGTTGGTAGCAGTTTGCCATACTACAGCTGGGGAAGTAAGTATAAATTTATAAATTTAAGAGTACCGTACGAAAAGTTTGATTCAATTCATAGTCTGCAGTTGGAAGGGGAACATTTTATGAGTTACCTAAAAAGTAATGGATTATAATTAAAGCATCTTAGTTAGAATCTTTGTTAGAATTAATTAGTTAGAATCTTTGTTAGATTTAATAGTTGCTTAACTTTACCAAATCATTTTTCTCTGCAGATTAACAAGATGTCATCAATCGTATTTTCACCCAGTCATTTTCGGCGAAAACAACAACAGATGCAAGAAGTGAATAACATTTATATTAACATGACTCAAAGCTATATTTTTGCAGTTTGGAGTAAATAATAAGAAACATTTTTCTTACTTTTAGGACAACATCATAATATTTCATTACTTTCTCAAGCAATCGTTCAGTTTTAAAGCAGGACATGGACTTTTCGTTGTGAATGTTCAACTACTGTTTTATGTAAATTTTCCACTGTTACTTGTGATAGATACCTGCTCGTTGTTTTTTGTTTTAAAAAAAATTTATTAATGCTTCTTTATTTACTAATGAAGACAATTATTGAATCATAAGTGGATATTGATGCTGTTTTTAATTGCAGATAGGAGGAGCAATCGTAACTTATCTCGTGATATTACTAGGCCCTGCAACATTCTCTAATTAAATGACAGGCAGATCTATTTTTTGATCGAAACTTTAAAAACTGTCTCTTTAAAAACACGTAAGTATAATTTAAGTATAATAAATAATATCAAAAGTGTAACATCAAAATAATAATCAATTTTACCAATAATAACAAGATAATAATAAATTGTAACAATTATAATAACAAAATAATAAATTATAACAATAATCATCGAATTATAGCAACAAAATAATAATATCAATAGATTATAATAGCAAAATCCAAAATGTAATGATAAACAATAATAGCAAACTGTAATAACAAAATAATAATAAATTGTAACAATTAATAACAAGTTAATAACAAATTGTAATAACTTCTTTTTCTCTAACATAATATACGCGTTATAAATAAAATAAACCCTATCTGAGAATTGCTAAAACAATTTTTGCAGATTGCTGCATAAATCATAACTTCCCTTGTGATAATAATTGGATTTTAAAAGATGCAAATTGTATAAAAAGTATAATAAAGGATGGAACTTCTAAATTTAGAAGAATATTTTTAATACTTATTATGTTTAAGTTTAATTATCATCAAGAAAATGTGTTCACTACCAGAAGTAAATGAGACTTTAATGTTCTATCAAAGAATTAGATTACTGATTACAAGTCATCAAGCTTATCGTTAGACCCTAAAACAAAAATTTAAGAAGTCATAGGGTTTTAATTCCAAACCGAATGCTTCTAATACAATCAAAGAGTGTTTTCATTCAGTACTGTTGACAATATTTGACATAAGTTGTTCTTTTTTGAGAAAATAATTATTTTTTCATAAGTAACAAGAATCCAAATCAGGGTATAACAACATTCGCATCACAACAGATTAAAAATTAGAGGTAAGACACTTTTTTAATTCTTGATGGTAATTCTAATCACAATAAGAATTAGTGTTTACGTTACTTACAAACCTCGAAAATGGTTATTTTAAGAATGTTGCAGATTCAAAGCGCTTCAATGATTTTGCATTAAAGAATAATTTGCCACAAAAAATTTTCAATAATGGATACAAAAAAATGTACAAAAATAGTTGTGAATTCTTCTAAGAATCTAGTGAACGTAGACTATGATGAACAATCAGAATCGGAGGATGCTGTAATTCGGGATTTAAAGCCAATTCTAATTGTCTGTCAATTGTTTGGAATGCCATCTCACTCATTATTCAAGACGAATGTTTGCTTATTTAAAATTGGAGTCACCTACTCAGCTTTTATTGTAATTTACAACACCATCGCATTATACAAACTTGCCGAATCAGTTTATTATGAAACAATGGATAGGAAGCGAAAAATGTTAATAATTTTCGGATTTCTGCTCCTACTGTTAAGTCTATGTGGAGACATTACTTACTCAATAATCAAGCATTTGAGATTGGAAACAGTGTTAAAGAATACCGTCCATTATGGAAATTTTAAGGAAAGAGAAAAAAGCCACTTTCTGCCAATAAGCGTCTTTCTAATAATTACAATAGGGATCTTTTTTCTATTCATGGCAGCACTTCATTCTGCATTTTACAAAAAGCATTTATTGAGTTCCGCTGTTTTCATCACGTCAAATCAGGCATTGGCATTCTTTATTTTGAAATTCTTATCAATTGTAGTGGTTTTTAGGAGAAAGTTCCAACATCTTAATTCGAGTTTAATTCAAGGTTGGGGGAAATAATTTAATTGTGATGCAAAATGATGTTATTTAGTGATTTAATCGGTTATTTTATCGGTAATGACTTTTATTTTACAGAAATTCATTCTAACAGTGAATTGAGAGCAAATGAATTCTGTTATTTGAAAAATGTATGGCATTCTCATGAACAATTGTCCTTAGCAATTGAAGAATTAAATTGTCTGTATTCAATGCAACTGCTCTTTTGGATGATGATAATAACGTTCAACATTGTTTCAAAAATTTATGTCTTCCTTACCGTTAAGACATTATCTACCTTGGGAATTGTGAGAGAAGTTCTTCATTTGGTACATTATGTTAAATTATTAGTGGCATTAGTTGCAGTCTGTCACATTACAGCTGAAGAAGTAGGTATCAATTTCTGATTATCGGAATATGATTCAGATTATTTGTCAGTTCGCTCGTTTTAGATTTAATTTTATTGGAGTTCAACTTAGAACAGTACAACAACAGTACAACTTACAACAGTAAATGATTTGCAACCTTGTAGATTTAATATTACTTCGAGTGTACGAAATAATTTTTTCTCTGCAGGTTAACAGGATGTCATCAATTGTATTATCACCAAGTCATTTTCGACGAAGACAACAAACTCTGAAGAAGGTTAATAAAATTTCTATTCAATGACTAAATGCTTTTGTTGTATTTTGTAGTTAATGGAATGAAACATTTTGCTTACATTTAGGACAACATCATAGTATTTCAGTACTTTGTGAAACAATCGTTTAGTTTTAAAGCAGGACATGGACTTTTCGTTGTGGATGTTCGACTACTGTTTTATGTAAGGTTTGATTTTTTACTAGCAATGAGTTTTTTTGGGTTTTTACAAATTGTTCTACAATTTGGTTGTAGATGTTTTTGTACTGAAAATAAATTCTTTACGGTTTTTTTTATTAATTTTAAAAACACTCAAGAAGCGGTTAATTTATAAACTGTTCTTACTAACAGGTAGGTGGAGCAACCGTTACTTATCTCGTGATTTTACTGGGCCCTGCAGCTTTCTCTAATAAATAGACAGACAGATCTTGAACTAAGTAAGTACGTTGATTGTTTTCAAACATAATCTATACGTTATAAGCGGATTCAACTTATAAAAATGTTTTCTAGAATTCGTTACGGATTTTTTGCTTACTAGTGGATATAGAACAACTTATCTTGTGATATTAATTGAGCCAAACTGTTTGTAAAATTTAAAGAACGTCCTCTGCTAAAATTTACGTATTAAAAATATACAAACATTGTAACATTAAAATTAAAACATTAAGACAGTAAAATTTTGTTATGCTTCATAGACAATTGTATTAGCATGATACTGTAATTTTAGTAAAAAACGCGTTATCCTATTGATGTACTTTCTATAAATATTTATTTAGAAAAATATATTTGACTGTTTTTAACTTCCATCTTGTCTTGATTCCTCTGACCACACCAATTTTTTGTAGATCCTGATGCTTATGCTTTTGGGTTTTGACTACGTTTTAAAAAGTGTCATGACATTATTACACCTACATTACAAATGTCTAAACCCACACATGAATTTTGTTGTGACTAATAATTATATGTTTATTAGGGGATCCCCCGAAGTAAATGACAATTTAATGTTCTAGTAAAAAGATTACTAATTGTAAGTCATTAGACTTATCTTTATAGATCTTTTTGATTGCAATGTAGAAAAATTTTAATGTCAACTGCATGGTTTAATGACTGTTTACATTAAACCATGCATTAAACCATGTTTAATGTTTGTCAACATTTGACCAACTTTCTACGAAGTGAAAGTACTTTGTAAAAATTTCTTTCTTCATCTGCAAAAAGAAGCAAACTTAGGATAACAACATCCGTATCACAACAGACTGAAAATTAGAGGTAAGACCCTTTTTTTAATACCTGATCGTATTTCTTTCACAATAGAAGTGTTTACGTTACCTACAATTCTCGAAAACAGTGATTTTAAAAATGTTTCAGATTCAAAGTGTTTCAGAATTAAACTACATTGCAATACTTTGATACTTGATACTTGATCAATACTTGATACTTTGATATCAGTTTTAATAATGAATAGTAAGAAATTGACAAAAATAGTTGTGAATCCTAGGAATATAATGAACGAAGACTATCATGAACAATCACATCAGACTATGATGAACAACCATAATGCTGTAATTCGGGATTTAAAGCCAATTTTACTGGCTTGTCAACTGATGGGAATGCCATGTTACCCATTATCTAAGACAAATACTCTATTTAAAATTGCAATCACCTACTCCTTATTAATTGTGACTTTTAATATTTTCGCCTTGTACAAACTTGGAAAATCAGTTTATTATGAAGCAATGGACAAGAAGCTGAAAGTTTTGATACTTTTCGGATTTTTGCTCCTACTAGTAAACATATGTGCAGACATTGCTCTCTCAACACTGGGACATGTGAAATTGGAGAATTTATTGACGAACATCTTTGGTGATAAAAAATTTGAGACAAAAGGCCGAAGCTACTTTTTGCCAATCAGCATCTTTGCAATATTTGCAATCGTGATCTTTTTTCTACTAATGGCAGCACTTCCTTTTCTATTCAACGAAATTAATATCATGAGTTCTGTTCTTTTCATCACGGCCAATCAGGCACTGGCTTTTTTTATTTTTCAATTTCTATCCATTGTGGTGGTTTTTAGGAAGAAGTTTCAGCATCTTAATTCGGCTTTAGTTGAAGGTTTGTGGGAACAAGTAAATAATAATATAATTTATATATTATTGTAAATATAATTTGATACAGTACAGATACAGTAGAGATTAAAAATATTTGATAATGTTTATTAATGTTTAATAAATTTAATATATTTATTTTTAGTTATTCAATCAAGAAGTGAATCTAAAGGAAATGAATTATGCAAGCTGGAAGACATATGGCAGTCTCATAAACTATTATCGACAGCAATTGAAGATTTAAATTGTTTGTTTTCGATGCAATTGCTGCTTTGGATGATGATAATTGTCTTTAATATTATATCGAGAACTTATGTCTTTTTTACTTATGAGACAATTTCTACGTTCGCATTTTTGAGAGAACTTCTTCTTTTGATGCACTATGTTAAGTTATTAGTATCGTTAACAATTGTTTGTCATATCACTGCTGAGGAAGTGAGTAGCAATTTGTAAATTTATGATTAGTCTGGTACCCTAAATGTTCGAATGCTGTTTGGGATCTAAGATGCTTGAATTTAATGCTACTTTCCCTAGAGAAAATAATTTCTTCTTAAGTTCTCAAGTTTGTTGCAGGTCAATAAGATGTCATCGATTATATTTTCACCTAGTCTTTTTCGACGAAGGCAACGAACATTGAATGAAGTTAATAAAATTTTTATTCAATGACTAAAAGCTTTTGTTGTATTTTGTAGTTAATGGAATGAAACATTTTACTTACTTTTAGGACAATGTCAACATATTTCAATACTTTCTTCATCAATCGTTCAGTTTTAAAGCAGGCTATGGACTTTTCGTTGTGAATGCTCAACTACTGTTTTATGTAAATTTTGAATTTTTACTAGCAATTTATTTGTACTTGTATGCTTTTACTTGTACTTGTTTACTTTTACTTCTAGATTTTTTTGTACTCAAAAGAAATTCTTTACGGTTTTTATATTTATTAATTCTAAAAATAATCAAGAAGCAGTATTTTATAAATTGTTCTTACTAACAGGTAGGTGGAGCAACCGTTACTTATCTCGTGATTTTACTAGGCCCTGCAGCATTCTCTAATAAATAAACGGACATAAGACAAGAAGTTCTGAAAAATATTCCATTTATTTTTTAATAAAACTTTGTGGAACCTTCTTTTTTATGGCACGTAAGTAAACTGTGTCTACTACGACTATTTTCAAACCCAATCTCAGTGAATAAAGTCACCCATCTAGAAATGTGCATTATTATTTTATTTACAGATAAAAATTATCTCTGTATTCTTTTAGGAAATTTAGCAGGAATTTTTTCAAAGAGATAAAAGATGAGATGGTACATAAACATATATCCTCCTCATGATCAAAATTCCTACAATACGCTCGCACACACTTCTACAGGAATATTCGTATTAAAAGACTTGATTCAGAATCACCCCTCTGCCATTCTCCTTAGCTTGTTGGGCTCATAATTCTTGTACAAAAGGAGCTTTAATAACCTTTCCAAGATGTAACATTAGAGAGGTGGAAAAAAATTAGGAGATACCCACACATCCGAAGATCATAAATATTCATAAAGAAACTTTAGAACTTAGAATGTTAAATGCTGTTTCATTATGCAATTTAAGGATGCAGTTAAGTGTAGGACGTAGGTGGTTTAATTTTAAGAAATAGCATTCCAAGTGGCTTGTAATTAATGTAATTACAAGATGCATCGTTGTACCATTATAAGTAAGTTTGTACAGAAATTTATTGTAATTAATTTATTAATTTATTGTACTTAATTTATTGTAATTATTAATAAATAATTATTAATAAACTAGCAAAATTATCCGTGCGCAAGAGCGCGGGAACGTTCTGCTTCAATGTTTATTGTAAACAATTTCAAGTCATTTTAATTTAAGTAATTTTTAAAGGAATACTTATTATGACACATGACTGAAAAACTAATTAAAATTAAATTTTCAAAATATAGCATATTTTTAAACTTTAAAGTATATAAAAAAAATTTTAACAAATTTCGATACTAATTTCAAATTTGGCATCAGATTTTCAAAATAGAAAATAATTAAACTTTCTTGTACGAGGAAAATTGAATTTCACAAAAATTGTTATCTGATACCTAAATTAAAAAAAAACTTCATTGCGAAAATTTTAATTATTCTAAAAAATAGAGAAGGTAAAAAAAATTATTAGCTATATATAGGTATTTAACTTTCCGAACAAAGAATATAAACAATATTTTTTTAGAGAATTTCCACTACTTTTAATTCGTTAATATTGAAAAAAATCAATTTTATTTAACAAAATTTTATGCAATTTATTTTTACCAATAATTCAATTACTTTCAATAATTATAAAATTTTTCATGTAAATTCCATTTTTTCAAAAAAATTTTTGATTACATTCTAAGCGTGAATTCAATTATTTTCATAATCGTAAAATTCAGTTATACTTTCACAAATAAAGTTTTTGACAAGAATTCAATTGTTTAAACTAATAAAATTTTCATAACATTTAAAAATTCATTATTTAAAACAATGTTCATAAAATTCTTACAAAGATTTCAATTCCTTTCAAAAGTAATAAAATTTTCAACAGAAATTCAATTCTTTTTAAACATTTTAATAAACTTTTCCGCAATAATTCAATTATTTTCAAAAATTTAATAAAATTATTCGAAAAAAATTAATTGTTTTAAATATAATTTTAATAAAATTTTTTTTTAAATAATAAAATAATTACTCCCGAAAATTCAATTATTTTGAGGTATTTCAGTAAAATTCTTTTCAAAATTAAATTATTTTCATAAATAACAATATTCATCACAATAATTCAATTATTATTAAAATTAATAAATTTCTTCTTGGAAATCCCATTATTTTAAAAAATTCTAATAAATCGTTCGCAAGAATTCAATTATTTTCATAAATAATAAAATGTTTTTTTGGAAAATCCAATTATTTTCATAAATAATAAAATGTTTTTTTGGAAAATCCAATTATTTTCAAAAAAATTTAATAAAATTTCCCACCGAAATTCAAAATTATTGCCAAATTTTTTAATAGAATTCTTTGTAAAATTTAATTATCTTTAAAAACTTTTCACGTAAATTACAAAATCCTTAGAAAAAATGTAATTCTTCAAAAAATTCAATTTTTCTCAAAATATGCAAAATTTTTCAGAACAATTCAATTATTTTCCAAATTTTTTTTTAAATTCTTCCAAGAATTCAATTATTTTCCAAATTTAAAAAAAAATTCTTCGCAAGAATTCAATTATTTTTATAAAAATAGTAAAATATTCCAAAAAAATTGAACTATTTTCTTCAATTATGAAATTCTTCAAAAAAAGTAAATTTTTCCTAAAATTGACATTCCAAATTGTTTTAAAAATTCATTCCAAAAATTCAATTATTTTTCAAATTTAAAAAAAAAAATTCTTCGCAAGAATTCAATTATTTTTATAAAAATAGAAAAATATTCCAAAAAAATTTAACTATTTTCATAAATTATGAAATTCTTCAAAAAACAGTCAATTTTTCTTAAAATTTATGAAATTCTTCAGAAAATTTAAATTATTTTCAAAATTTTTTAAAAAATTCTTCGCAAGAATTTAATTATTTTAATAAATAATAAAATATTTCAAGAAAATTCAATTATTTTCATAAATAACAAAATTTGCCTAAAGAAATCAATTATTTTTGTAAATAATAAAATTCTTCTGAAAAATTCAATTATTTTTATAAATAATAACATTTTTCATTGAAAATTCAATTATTTTCAAATATTTTTTTTAATTCTTCGCAAGAATTAAATTATTTAAAATTCTTTTACGAATAATAAAATTCGTAACATAAATTCAATTTATTAGCAGGATAAGAAAAAAGTAAATATTTTTGATGAAAATTAGGAAAAAGTCAGGAAAATAAAAAATATGGAATGGAATTTTTGTCAATTTTGTGAAGTGAATAAAACGAGTTTCTTTTGTTTCTTTTTGACATTAAAAAAATGACAATAACCCACAAAAATGAATTTTCAAAAAAAAAAAAAATGAATACAGATAATTTGCTAACGGAAAGGAAACTTACGATTATTATAATATAATGGTATATAATGGTATATTTCTATTTTCTATTAAAACGTATAAAAAACAAAAGAATAACTATAACTAACTTCAATCTGCGGACAGAATGAATGAACGAAATACTACGAAGATTATTATAGTTAAAAAATTAATATTCAGCTTTATTCGAGTCCTAATGAATCCTGTATATGATTTTTGAAAAATTAACCCTTTTTTGCAAGGGAAATTATATTTTTTTCTAAAAGGAATGATTCATCGTTTAGGTAGGTATTGAAATGGTGTTTCAATAGCCAAAATTTTTATTTTGTTTGAAAAATGCTATTAGTAATAAATGCTAAGAAATGCTAATTAGTAATAAATGCTATGAAATGCTATTAGTAATAAACAATACAAATTGAAGTTTGACACATCGAAGAATATACGAAAATTAACCGTTATCATCGATCGACAATAATTTGATGTACTTTACTAGAAGCAACTTTGAAAGTTCCTTCCTTAGTTTCTGATGGACTCATCACAAAGAAAGTTTCTTATCAGTTCACGTCAACGATGAGGCTAATAAGCAACAACTCAAGAGAATGTAAAATTTGTTTTTCCCTCCGTACCAACGATCCGTAAATCCGACCTTGCAGTTCAATGACAAAATAAATTAAGAATTTTGTAAATCTTGAAAAACGAAATAACAGTTTTGGTTCTAAACGACTGAATTTTTTAAGTGTAAGAAACACTTTAGGACTTTGCCTAATTTATCGTTTGCTGATTTGCTAAGATAATTTGCTATTTATTATTGGACTCACTATATTTAGTTTAGACACGTAATAAACTATCTAGAAACTTTGGGCAAAGAATAAATATTAAATATCTTTCTCTTGTTCACTACATCGAATAGTAATGAAGTTCTACCATCTTTAAATAACAGCAAGTGTCTATACATTCCAAAAGGGATCTCATTTTCAACTTTTAGTTATTCTAAGTCGAACAATTGTTAATTTAAAAAATTATCCAGTAAAACATTGTCTAGGTTTTTGTAAATAATGTAAATGATTAGTCTTTCAATTTTAAATTATTCAGTAAAATATTGTCTAGGTTTTCCTAAATAAAGTAAATGATTAGTTTTTAAATTTCAAATAAGTAAAACTTGGAATGATTTCAATATGATTCAATATGATTCAATATGATTCAATATGATTCAATATGATTCAATATGATTCAATATGATTCAATATGATTCAATATGATTCAATATGATTCAATATGATTCAATATGATTCAATATGATTCAATATTAAACCATATTGAAAAAATTGAATTAATTTTCATGATATGATTTTCAATACACGTGAAGTGCATACCTTCTCTGTAGAAGGTAATAAGTTAAATAATCTTCACTTTGCGATTCTAAAAAAAAGTTGGAGTGACTCAAGTGGCTACAGTGATAAACCCCGAACGAAAGAAATAATTCCAGAAGAGAATTCGACCCTATTTGTATAATCAATTTCCAACTCATTGAATCATTTAGCAGAGATAAAAATACGTCGAACAAACAATACATACAGTTTTAAGTAGATAGTTCCACCCACTACCTGTTCTGGACCGGAGAATTTTTTTTCTGTCCTTTTTCTCGGCCAATCGATAGAAGCTTGGGAGAATATTCGGCACTCTATTTAGATCTGTTTTCAAGTTTTATGTTATTTGTTTTTTATAGCAAGAATTCTTTACGGATTTACTCTTATCTTTAGATTTATGTCGATTATGTAATTTCACTTCATTTTCACTCCACTTTCGCTTTCACTTAAAATTAATTTTTAGTCAATTTTCACTTCACTTTCACTCAGAATCTTTTTTCTATACATCTTACCTTTATTTTCACTTCACTTTCACTTCACTTTCACTTCACTTTCACTTCACTTTCACTTCACTTTCACTTCATATTTACTTCAGTTTCACTTCATTTTCACTTTATTTTCACTTCACTTTCACTTAAAATTTGTTTTCATTACACTTTTACTTTAAAAAATTGAATTACATTTACTTTTTTTCCTTCCATAATATTTTATCACTATTTTCACTTCACTTTCAGTCAAAATATAGTTTTACATCATTTTCACTTCACTTTCACTCAAAATTTATTTTCACTTCACTTTCACTCCTCTTTCACATTCACTCAGTTTATTTTCACTCCAATTTCACTCACAATTTATTTTTATTCTATTTTCACTTCACTTTTACTCAAAATTTATTTTCAATACATTTTCACTTCATTTTCACTCCTCTTTTACATTTACTTAAAATTTATTTTCACTTAATTATCACTTTACTTTCACTCAGAATCATGTTCCAATACATTTTCACTATTACACAACATTTTTTTTCTCTACACTTTTATTTTTATCGAAAATAGTTTATATCACTCTAATTTCACTTTATTTTGCACCCAAAATATATTTCCATTTCGTTGTTACTTCACTTTTACTCACAATTTATTTGCACTTCACTCTCTTTCTATATTCACTTAAAATTTATTTTCACTTCATGATCATTTCCCTTTCACTGCAATTTTACTCAAAATTTATTTTTCCTCCGTTTTCACATTCACTCAATTAATTTTCACTCCGCTACAATTTCCCTTTCACTCCAACATCACTCACAATTTATTTTTTTTCCATTTTTACTGCAATTTTACTCAAAATTTATTTTCACTCCATTTTCACTTTACATTTACTTCAAATCTGATTAAATATATTTTCACTTCATTTTCACTCCACTTTCACTATTACATTAAAAAAATTAACTTTACTTTTACTTTTTCCCAAAATACTTTATCACTGTATTTTCACTTCACTTTCACTCAAAATCTATTTTCTTTAAATTTTCACTTCACTTTCACTCAAAATTTATTTTTACTCCACTTTCACTTCACCTTAACATAAAATACAAATTAATATTCACTCTACTTTCACCTAAAATTTTTTTACTCCATTTTTACTTCACTTTTACTCAAAATTTATTTTCACTGCAGTTGCACTTCCCTTTCACTTCACTTTCAATCAAAATTATTTTCACTTCACATTCACTCCAAATTTATTTTCTATTAATTTTCACTTCACTTTCACTCAAAATTTATTTTCACTCCAATTTCACTCACAATGTATTTTTATTCCATTCTCACTTCACTTTTACTCAAAATTTATTTTCAATACATTTGCACTCCTCTTTTACATTTACTTAAAATTTATTTTCACTTAATTATCACTTTACTTTCACTCAGAATCATGTTCCAATACATTTTCACTATTAAACAACATTTTTTTTCTTTACACATTTAATTTTTATTGAAAATATTTTATATCACTCCAATTTCACTCCACTTTCACCCAAAATATTTTTTCACTTCACTTGTAGTCCCCTTTCGCCCAGAATTTTTTTAATCCCAATTTTTACTCTTCCTTTACTTTTACGGAAAGTATTTTTTCACTTCATTTTCCCTTCTCTTTTAATCACTTTTCACTCCATTTTTATTCAAAAATTCTTTATTACTGAATTTTCACTTTAACTTCGTTCTAAAGGAAAAAAATAATAAAATAAAATTTGTGTAAAGGTGAAAGTTGTTTGAAAATAAAGTAAAACTGGAGTAAAAAAAATTTTGAGTGAAAGTGAGGTGAAATTAGAGTAACAATTACATTTTTAAGCAAAGTGAAAGCAAAGTGAAAGTGGAATAAAAAAATTGTTGAATTAAAGTGGAGTGCGGGTAAACTTTGTGTGAAAGTAAAAGTTAAATGTATTAAAAGCTAAAATAATTTTTTTAGTCAAAGGAAATGTAAAGTGAAAGTGAAGTGGAAATGAAGTGGAAAATATTTTTGAGTTAAAGTGAAAGTGAAAGTGAAGTGAAAGTGAAGTGAAAGTTTTTTTAATTCAATATTTATTTTCACTGAAATTTTACTTCCATTTTACTTGATATTATTTTATTTTCATTCCATTTTCACTTGAGTTTTACTTATAATTTAGTTTTGATAAATTTTCACTTCACTTTACTCCATTTTCATTCAAAATTTACTTTAACCCAATTTTTATATCACTTTTACTTCACTTTCTCTCAAAATTTATTTTCACTCAATTTGCACTGAATTTTGAGTGAAAGAGGAATAAAATTAAGTAGAAAATAAATTTTGAGTCAAAGTGAAAATGAAGTAAAAGTGAATAGTAAGTAGAATTAAAAAAGTTTTGAGTGAATGTGAAGTAAAAGTGTAATGAAAATAAATTTTAGGTAAAATTGAAGTGAAATTGGAGAAAAAATAAAGTTTTAGTGAAAGTGAAAGTGAAGCGAAAGTAAAGTAAAAGTGGAATAAAAAAATTGTTGAGTTAAAGTAGAGTGCGGGTAAATTTTTAGTGAAAGTAAAAGTGAAATGTAATTAAAGCTAAAATAAATTTTTTAGTTAAAGTAAATGTAAAGTGAAAGTGTAGTGAAAATGAAGTGTAAAATATTTTTGAGTTAAAGTGAAAGTGAATAGAAGTGAAGTGAAAGTGAAGTGAAAGTGAAGTGAAAGTGAAGTGAAAGTGAAGTGAAAGTGAAGTGAAAGTGAAGTGAAAGTGAAGTGAAAGTGAAGTGAAAGTGAAGTGAAAGTGAAGTGAAAGTGAAGTGAAAGTGAAGTGAAAGTGAAGTGAAAGAATTTTTTGGTGAAAGTGAAGTAAAAGGGGAGTAAAAATAAAGTTATTTAAAAATTTAAAAAAAAGACTCTTTTATTTTTTTTATGTTTTATTAATATAAAATCCGAAGTTTAATTTTACATGATATCCCAAATTGATTTTTAATCTTTGCTTGTACGTCTAATATTGCTTGTATTCTGGTTATTATTTTTATATTTAGCATCCAGTTAAAATACCATTTTAGAGTGTCATCTAAAAGAGGTTACCTAAAAACGTATAAAGATTTTTCACGACTCTAGACTGCTTGTGCTAATGTCACACGAGTATTTTAAATCACAATTAATTGCAAATAATTTTCTATTTCCACCAACTTCAACATAAAATACCACCTTTGACAAAAAAAAATTAACCTTTACCTATTACCTATTTATATCTAAGAAATTTGTAAAAGATTCTTCAAAAAAAAAATCAGTTAGTGAACGAAAATTTTTTACTCTAATTTTATGTTTAACCCACTTGCAAGTACTTTTAATACGGAGGATCGGAATTTTTTTTCAGCTATGAACATGTTCTTCAGTAAGCGTATTTAAAATCAATATTTTATTTCATGAATGACGGATTGCTCACTTTATGAACTTCTTCTGCCTCCTTATAATATAATTCTACCATTTCTCTAATGAGCGAACAGACAGTATTAGATCTGATCGTAAATTATATGAAAATGAGAGACACTTTAATTTGTCACAGTCAATTGTATTTGCAGAATTGGAAAAAGCTTACGAATGCCCATTATCAATAATAAAAGGAGATTTCAAAAAAGAATAAAGAGAATATGGGAATATAAGGGAATATTATCACTAGGAAAATAAAGAGAAATACAAAAATAGACGGATGATCGTTAAATTTAAAATAACAAAATGAAATATAATTAAATTAGAAGGACATGGTTTTTTAGAAAACTGTAGTGATTATGTACCTTAAGAAATTAACGATCGACAATTTCTCATCAGAGCTGAGTGTCTTGTTAAAATTACATCTCTAATTCGAATGAATATTATCTTTATTTTGGAAAAATTAATTTTTAATTTATTTAATAACATTTTTTAATTCGGAATTAATTCTTGATTTTCGTTGACATACGTTTTTAGAACGTTATTTTACAATTATTATTATTATTATTATTATTATTATTATTATTATTATTATTATTATTATTATTATTATTATTATTATTATTATTATTATTATTATTATTATTATTATTATTATTATTATTATTATTATTATTATTATTATTATTATTATTATTATTATTATTATTATTATTATTATTATTATTGTTATTATTAGTATTATTTTTATTATTATTATTACTATTATTATTATTATTACATTATAATAATAATAATCTGTCTTCACCTGAAGTTAGCGTTGTTTTATTACAATATTTTGTTTTTGCAGTTCAAATTTTTAAGTAATTTAACATTTTAAGCAAATAAAGAACAATAATTAGGTTAAATATTTATTTTACAAAAGTTATTAAATTTTGAAAAATTTAATTTGGAAATTTTTAAAAAATTAGGTTTTTGAAAAATAGTAATTAAAAATTTTTAAAGAAAAATGTTCTCGAATTCACAATAATAATTTCAACAAATTGAAACAATTGGAAATTCTGTAAAATTTTATATTTGAAAGAATTTTATTTTTTCCTCTTTAAAAATATTGTCCACAAATATAATTATAGTTTTGAAATTATATTATTTTATGAATTTACAAAAATTATTCTATTATTCAATTCTCGTAGTTAAATTCCGATAGGAATTAATTTAACAAAAATTTGAGTTAAAATTTAAAAAAATAATTAAATATTCAAACTGCTGTAACATGAATTTTAAAATTTAATTAAATTTAAGAAGGTTATTAAATTAAATTCCTTGACAATTTAAGGGACGAAAAAGTTTAAAAATTTTAAAAATTTTATATTTAAAAAATTATTAATAAAATTATTAATAAAATTTTTATATTTAAAAAATTATTAATAAAATTATTAATAAAATTTTTATATTTAAAAAATTATTAATAAAATTATTAATAAAATTTTTATATTTAAAAAATTATTAATAAAATTATTAATAAAATTTTTATATTTAAAAAATTATTAATAAAATTATTTTTCTTTAAAAATTATTAGAGATTTTCAATCATTTTATTTAAAAAATTCTAAAAAACAATTGAATTTTGGATGAAAAAAGTTGTAAATTTTAGAAATAAATTATATTTCCAGAGATTCTTCATTAAAATTATTTGAAATTTCAAATTCCTCGGCAAAAGTAAATATGACTAAAAAAATTTTAATTTAATTTTAATTTGTTTATTTAAAAGTTTTCTTTATCAAAAAGTATTAAAGTTTTGAAAACTCTTATTCGGAAATTTCGTAAAATTGTTTCTTAAAAATATAGGTAAAATTTTATTAAAATATTGATTCTTAGTCCCTAGAAAATGACCTTTAAAATAAGCTTAAGATTATTAAAAAGCGTTCATTATTTAAAAAATTATTCAAATTTTTGTAAAACTTTGAAAATTACGATTTTTAAGAATATCTTCTACAAATTTTTGCCAAATGACTTCTATAAGATCTTGTTCTTTTCAACATTTTATCGTCTTTCAGAATATAAAGAAAAAAAATATTTTAGTTTTTATGAATTTTGTGTTAAAAATTTAATTTAAATAATTTTATTCATATCATAAAGTTTTTTATTTCTTTTGTTAATTTAAATTGACAGTTTAGGTTCATTAACCAAAATCTTTTAAATTTATAACTGTTGTCGGTCATTAGGAAGAAAATATTGTTTCTTTTCTTAATTTAAGGTTTAGTTTGCATAACCTAAATTTTTTAATTTTTTTTTTGTTGTTATTAGGAAGAAACTATTGTTTCTTTTCTGAAATTAAATTGTGTCATCTACATTCAAATTCTTAATTTATTTCTCTAATTGACGTCATGTTTGAAATAATTAAAGAGTCCTAAAAGCTTATTTTGATGAAAAAATTATTAAAAAAATAAAAATAAAAATTGTTAAAAGAAATTTTTCTAATGATCGACAATTTAAGACGTTAGTCCCACAGTGAAGGATTCAATAAAGGACCAATAAGAGAGGAAAAAGAATTTCAATTCTGCATAAAGATTTTCGACTTCAGTGATTTTAAACGATTAGGCTGAAGTTGCGAATTTCTGGTAGCATTGATCCAGGATTATATTTTCTTAAATCCACAAAACCCAGATGTGCGAACGAAAGGGATTCAACTAGATCTCGTCCCTCGCGTATTTCTTGGGATTTAAATTTTCACACGTATAGAGGACTTTTATCTGAAATCTTCCATCGAAATGATTGTTTGAATTTTTGGAATTACCATTTAATGAAAAAATTCCAATTCTCAAAATAGAAATCCATTTATCCAAAAAATTTCAATTCTCAAAATAGAAATTTTTCCATTCATAGCTAAAAATTTGCTATTTTTGAAATTCAAATATACATATATTATAATTGAAGAATGTAATAAGTTTACTAGAGACAATAGACTACCCGCTAGAATAATCACTAATGGAAGAATCCTTTTAACAATAGGTCCTGCGTCAATAAGGGTTAGCCTTTGGGATTCAGTTACCTAGACTGGAGGAAAACAAGTTTTTTTAGAAAGACACTTTTCTCTTCACAAAGAATTACATGTGAGAGATGTTTTTATTTAGTTAACTTTGAGTAGAAGTTGGATATTTTTTTTTCGTTTTACTACTATTGGAATTTAGTTTCTTTAACTACGTATGGAAGAAACTTTTATTTGTCACATTTAAGATTTAAATCTATTCACGTGAAAGCATATTAAAAGGCTAATCGACCAAGTTTCAGTTCATCTTTTGAAAAAAGAATCATTCTTTGATATTATGATAAGTGTGGGGTCGAGAATAAATAAAGTCAAAATTAACAGTGGCCGAGGGTCATGATGGATAAAAGAAGAATTATTTCCGACAAGCCAACTGGCGCGTTCAATTTCCTTATTAAATTTAGCCATATCGCGAAGCTCGTTCATTTAATTTATCCATTAAAAAAATTTTCTGTACAAAAAAAAGTAATTAAAATTAATTAACTCCCGTGTTGATAATGCATTAATACCTAAATAGAATACCTAAAAAAGAATACTACAAATGAAGGTAGAAATAATACCAAAAAATAATACTTAAAAAAGAATACCTAAAAAAGAATACTACAAATAAAGATAGAAATAATACCTAAAAATAATACCTAAAAAAGAATACCTAAAAAAGAATACCTAGAAAATAACACCTAAAAATAATACTTAAAAAAGAATACCTAAAAAAGAATACCTAGAAAATAACACCTAAAAATAATACTACAAATAAAGGTAGAAATAATACCTAAAAATAATACTTAAAAAATAATACCTAAAAAAGAATACCTAGAAAATAATACCTAAAAAAGAATACATGAAAAAGAATACCTAGAAAATAACACCTAAAAATAATACTTAAAAAATAATACCTAAAAATAATACTAAAAAAATAATACCTAAAAAAGAATACCTAGAAAAAACACCTAAAAATAATACTTAAAAAAGAATACCTAGAAAATAACACCTAAAAATAATACTACAAATAAAGGTAGAAATAATACCTAAAAATAATACTTAAAAAATAATACCTAAAAAATAATACCTAAAATATAATACCTAAAAAATAATACCTACACTGAAAAAAAATTTTATTTGAATCAAATAACCGATTATTTGACTATTATCAAATAAATATTTACTTAAATCAAATAATTTTTACTGGAATCAAATAAATTGTGTTTGAATCAAATATTTCAGTATTTCAAGCAAATACTAATTAATTGATTCAAATAAAAATTATTTGATTCAAGTAAATATTTATTTGATAATAGTCAAATAATCGCTTATTTGAATCAAATAAATTTTTTTTTCAGTGATAACAAATAATACTACAAAAAAGGATTTTTATTAACATTTTTATTTCACTTAGCATTTGATGAAAAATATATATATATTTATGCCTCATTCTTTATACTTGTTTGGTTAAAGCACTTTTTATTTGGAATCATTGATCCGAAGTTGGCTGGAATCCAGATTCTAACATGATATATTTTATTTCCCAAGCGGGATTCCGACCTGGTCTATTTTTCAAAAATTTTATTCACACATGTTTTGAGTTGCTTTTTACCTTGCTTTTTATATATATTTACTTGACAGGAACTTATCTTGCAAATGATTTCAATAAAGAATGCTTTCAGGAGAAAGCATAGATCTTTCTTTTTTTTGTAAATCTCTGCTTTTAGGTCAGATTTTCTTTTTACGAAAACAATTGGCAACAGTGAGAACAATTTTTTATATTAGGTATTTTAGTCATTTTTGATATATATAAATATGTTGGGGGTCGATTATGTAATTTCACTTCACTTTCACTCAAAATTTATAATCACTTCACTTTCACTTCGCTTTCACTCAAAATTTATTTTTACTCCCTTTGTACTTCACTTTTACTCCACGATCACTCAAAATCTATTTTCACACAGTTTTCACATCACTTTTACTCTAGTTTCAATCAAAATTCATTTTCACTCAATTTTCACTTCACTTTTAATCAAAATTTAATACACTACTTTCACATATCGCTTTCACTCAAAATTCATTTTCACTCCCTTTGCACTTCACTTTTACTCAACATTGACTCAAAATTTATTTTCACTCTATTTTCACTTCACTTTCACTTAAAATTTATTTTTAATAAATTTTCACTTCACTTTACTCCACTTTCACTTAAAATTTATTTTCACTCACATTTCACATCACTTTTATTCTACTTTTACTCATACTTTACTTTCACTCTATTTTTTCTTCAATTTCACTCAAAATAAATTTATTTTTACTCTATTTTCACTTTACTCTCACTTAAAACTTATTTCTAATCAATTTGCAGTTCACTTTACTCCAATTTCATTCAAAATTTACTTTCACTTAATTTTTACATCACTTTAATTGAATATTTATTTTTACTTCAATTTCACTTAAAATTATTTTATTTTCACTCCATTTTCACTTTACTTTCACTTAAAATTTATTTTTAATAAATTTTCACTTCACTTTACTCCACTTTGACTCAAAATTTACTTTAACTCAAATTTTACATCAATTTACCCTAATTTTACTCAAAAGATACTTTCACTATTTTTTTACTTTAATTTCACTCAAAATTAATTTATTTTTACTCTATTTTCACTTCACTTTCACTTAAAACTTATTTTTAATCAATTTGCACTTCACTTTACTCCACTTTCATTCAAAATTTACCTTCACTCAATTTTTACATCACTTTAATTTAGCACTTATTTTCACTGAATTTTTACTTCAATTTTACTCAAAATTATTTTATTTTTACTCCATTTTCACTTCACTTGTACTTAAAATTTATTTTTAATAAATTTTTACTTCACTAACTCCACTTTCACTCAGATTTTACATCACTTTTACTTCACTTTCTCTCAAAATTTATTTTCACTCAAGTTTCACTTCACTTTCACTGAATTTTGAGTGAAAGAGAAATAAAATTTAAGAGAAAATAAATTTTGAGTCAATGTAAAAGTGAAGTGAAAGTGAATTGTAAGTAGAATTAAAAAAGTTTTGAGTGAAAGTGAAGTAAAAGTGAGATGAAAATAAAATTTGAGTGAAAGAGAAATTGAATTAAAGAGAAAATAAATTTTTAGTCAAAGTAAAAGTGAAGTGAAAGTGAATTGTAAGTATAATTAAAAAAGTTTTGAGTGAAAGTGAAGTAAAAGTGTGATGAAAATAAAATTTGAGTGAAAGAGAAATTGAATTAAAGAGAAAATAAATTTTGAGTTAAATTGAAAGTAAAGTAAAGAGTTAAAAACGTTTTGAGTACAATTACAGTAAAAGTGTAATGAAAATAAATTTCGAGTAAAAGTGAAGTGAAATTGGACAAAAATTAAAGTTTTAGTCAAAGTGAAAGTAAAGTGAAAGTAAAGTGAAGAGTTAAGAACGTTTTGAGTACAATTACAGTAAAAGTGTAATGAAAATAAATTTCGAGTAAAAGTGAAGCGAAATTGGACAAAAATTAAAGTTTTAGTCAAAGTGAAAGTAAAGTGAAAGTGAAGTGAAAGAATTAAAAACGTTTTGAGTACAATTAGAGTAAAAGTGTAATGAAAATAAATTTCGAGTAAAAGTGAAGTGAAATTGGAGAAAAATTAAAGTTTTAGTCAAAGTGAAAGTAAAGTGAAAGTAAAGTGAAAGTGAAGTGAAAGTGAAGTGAAAGTGCAATAGAAATTTTTTTGAGTGAAAGTGTAATGAAAATAAATTTTGAGTAAAAGTGAAGTGAAATTGGAGAAAAATTAAAGTTTTAGTCAAAGTGAAAGTAAAGTGAAAGTGAAGTGAAAGTGTAATAGAAATTTTTTTTGAGTGAAAGTGAAGTGAAGATAAAATTTGAGTGTCAGTAGAGTAAAAATGGTATGGAAACACTGAAGTAAAAGTAGTGTGAAAGTGAATTGAAGTAAAATTACATAATCAACTCTCAACTATAATTAAATGTACACTTTTCTCTTCTTTAAAATTTAAGGAAATTCTGTTTGCCTCCAGAGGTCATACTCAAAAAAAAAACTTTTCCCTAACGTTTTTTTCTTTTGTTTCTTTCCTATTTTCTCCGCGTTCTTTGACAAAGTCTTCTTAACTTCTTCCTGAGCTGTTCTAAATAGTTTGCAAAGTTCCTGATCTTGCGACGAGAGACTCTTTCTAGTCGAAGTTTAGAGAAAGCAAAATCGGGTCTTTTTTGGGTAGACGATTAAAATTCGTCAACTATGTTCGAAATCGTAGTTGCTGGTTGCAGTCTCTCGGAAGAATAATTTTGACACAAAGCCAATCTTTTTGTCTTCAGAATACAACAAATCTGCTTCTTCAGAGTATTTCATCTTTTTTCTCCTTATCTTCTGGACTTGTAATTTTTTGCTTTTTATTTGTCAATTTTTGCTTGTAATTTATAGAGATCGTAGACAACAAGCAACAAAAAGTGGTATCAAAGAATTTAGATTCAGGATTAAAAACGGAAAATCCACTTTCAAAACTTGTACTCAAGGATATACTGGAAAAAAATTTTAATTGATTCAAATAACCGATTAATTGACTATTATCAATTGAATATTTACTTGAATCAAATAATATTTAATGGAGTCAATTAAATTTTTTTTGAATCAATACTTTCAGTATTTAAAGCAAATACCATTTAATTGACTCTAGTAAATAGTATTTGATTCAATTAAATATTTAATTGACTCTAATAAATATTATTTGATTCTGTTAAATATTTAATTGACTCTAATAAATATTATTTGATTGAGTTAAATATTTAATTGACTCTAATAAATATTGTTTGATTTAATTAAATATTTAATTGAAGCAAATAATTTTTAATAGAGTAATTATAGATAATTATATTATAAAATTAATAATAATAATTAATTAGTAATTAATTAATTAATTAGTAATTATATTATTTAATTGACTCTAGTAAATAGTATTTGATTCATTTAAATATTTAATTGACTCTAATAAATATTATTTGATTCAATTAAATATTTAATTGACTCTAATAAATATTATTTGATTCAGTTAAATATTTAATTGACTCTAATAAATATTGTTTGATTTAATTAAATATTTAATTGAAGCAAATAATTTTTAATAGAGTAATTATAGATAATTATATTATAAAATTAATAATAATAATTAATTAGTAATTAATTAATTAATTAGTAATTATATTATTTAATTGACTCTAGTAAATAGTATTTGATTCAATTAAATATTTTATTTACTCTAACAAACATTATTTGATTCAATTAAATATTTAATTGATAATAGTGAATTAATCGGTTATTTGAATCAATTAAATTTTTTTTTCAGTGTACTCACAGATTGTAAGGGCGCACAATTTCTTGCAAATCTTTTTATCCCTTTTACAAAATACAACAAAAAATCCGATCGTCTCCTAATTTTCTTAAAACCTAAACAAACAAATCTCAAGTTGTATTTATTAAAATTTAATAAAATTAGGAAAAAAAATTGTTATTCTTTCCTTTTACGAGGCGCATTAACAGTCGTTTGTTAAATTAACTTTTCTTTTTCTGCTTCCGAAAGAAATTCTCCTTCTTTCTTTCTTTCTTTCTTTTTTGCTTGTTTATGTTTATGTTACACTTGATTTTCATTCTCTCTCACACTCACCCTCCTTGAGAATTCGTTTAGTAGTATAGCATGCGCACAAAATTCCCTCAGCTATCCGCGCGGGAACTAACAGTGATTCAGTTTACTCGTAACTTCCTTTCGTAAAGTTTCAACCGGTTATAAACGCGTGTCAATCAGAATTCTTCTTTATTTTTTTCTTTCACTTTTTCGAAATTCGTCAACTAATATTAAATTATAAAAAAAAAATTTCAATATTTCTCCCACACATCATTCAGAAGATGGGAAGAATTATCATTTCTAAATGTAATTTAAATTATTCCGAGGCATTTCATTCGAAGAGTGTTAAATTTTTTGGAACAAAATATAAAGTGTAATTAAAAATGAACATTCTGCGGAAGAATTGATTTTTTTGGGAAAATAAAAAATAGGGAACCGTCTGTAAGTACCTTTTACATGATGTAATGAAAAGAATGTATTTTTTCGATTGAATACTTTTGTGACAGAAAATTGTTTTTTTTAATTATTTATTTATTTTGTTTTCACTATTAAGTAAGTAAAACACAAATAAATATTTAATAATAAATATAAAATGTAATAAATATATAAATTTATAAAATAAATTAAATAAATTATTAATTAATTATTAATTATTAATTAATATAAATAAATTATTACTTAATAGTAATAAGGAAATAAATAATATTATTAATTAATATTATAATAATATTATTATTATTATTATTATTATTATTTTTATTATTAATTATTAATATTATTATTATTAATAATTAATATTATTATTATTATTATTAATAATTAATATTATTAATTATTATTATTTATTACTATTAATAATAATAGTAATAAAGAAACAAGTAAATAATTAATAATACATTGAAATAATCAGAAAATATTTACTTTCAATGAAAAAAAATATTATTTTTATAATTTTCAAGAATAATGAAAATTGTTTTAATAAAATTTCTTACAAGTAATAGTTAATTGATCTAAATTGTACACGCACCCTGTGAGCTATATGTATACGTATATAAGGAGTGACAGTTTGAAGATTAGGTTAATTTTAACTCTGTTGTTGCTTTCGATTTAATTAAACTGATTCCCTTACTTTGTGCGAGACATGAGAAGTTACAGGAGTGTAATTAATTTACTGAGTTTACACCACGCTGATGGTGGACTTGAATCAATTTCTATTATGACTTTAAGAATCAATGATGATTTCAAAAAATAAAATTTATTTTTATTTTCGCCCATCACGATATTAATATTTAATAAATGAGAGAAAATTCATTTTTTTAGAATTAATTTAATTTTTCCTCTTTTAATTAATTTTCCCCTGGATATTTTAAAAAACAATCTCCTTTTTTAAACATTAATTCGTTTTCTATCCACTTTTGAAATTTTGTAACTATTTTAATAAAAAATTTAATAAATAGAGTAATAAATAATTAAATAATAATAATAATAATACCCCAACGAGAAGAATAGAGATTTTATTAAAGTTTAATGAAACGAAATTTTGCTTTGATGAAATAATGCCTGAAAGTTTTTTTTTTTTTTTTTTTTTTTTTTAAACAAAAGTTAAAAAAAAGTTACTTCTCAATGTAATAAGTTTAATATCGGAAAATCTCTACTTTTTTTTATGTGTAAATTCGACTTTAAGCCCCCGACGCTTTATTATATTTTTACCTCTCCCTGTTTTTTTGTTATTCATTAAAGATAAAAATCAAGACATTTCTAACTTGATAAGTGGAGATAAATTTCATAGAAAGGAAATAAAATTCTTTTTTTTCACAATCTCTGTAATTATTTAATGGAAATCAGAGTGGAGATTGTGATGAAACTAATTATTTAATTAGTAAATTCAATTTTAGTTAAAAATTATTTTCACTTTACTTTCACTGAAAATTTATTTATTTTTACTCAATTTTCGCTTCAATTTCACTTGAAATTTATTGTTAATAAATAATAAAAAAAATAATAATAGAAATAAAAATTAAAATAAGAAAAAATGTGAAAATTATTTTTACATCATTTTTTTCAATTTACTCCACTTTCACTGAATTTTCACATCACTTTTACTCTACTTTCACTCAAAATTCATTTTCACACAATTTCCACTTTTCTTTCACGTCACATTCACTTAAAAATTTTTTTCACTCCATTTTGACTTCAATTACGCTTAAAATTTCCTTTTAATTAATTTTCAATTCACGTTACTCCACTTTCACTCAATTTTCACATCACTTTTACTCTACTTTTACTGAAAATTTACTATCACCCAATTTTTACTTCACTTTCATTCAAAATTATGTAATTTTTACTGCATTTTCCCTTCACTTTCACTTAAAATTTATTTTGTACAAATTTTCACTTCACTTTCACTTAAAATTCACTTCTAATAAATTTACACTTCACTTTACTCTACTTTCACTCAGATTTTACATCATTTTTATTCTACTTTTGCTCCAAAATTACATTCATACAATTTTTATTTCAAATTCACTCAAATTTATTATATTTTAATTCTATTTTTACTTCACTTTCACTTAAAATTTATTTTTAATAAATTTTCACTTTACTTTACTCCACTTTTATTCAAAATTTACTTTCACTGAATTTTCCCATCACTTTTACTCAAAATTTACTTTATCTCAATTTTCACTTCAATTTCATTCAAAATTATTATATTTTCACTCCATTTTCACATCACTTTTACTTAAAAATTATTGTTAATAAATTTTCAACTCTGTTTATTCCAATTTCACTTAAAATTTATTTTTACTAAGATTTTACATCTCTTTTATTCTAGTTTTAGTTAAAATTTACTTACACTAAATTTTTACGTTAATTTCACTCAAAAATTATTTTATTTTTACACCATTTTCACTTCACTATCACTTAAAATTTGATTTGTATAAATTATCACTTCACTTTCACTAAAAATTCATTTATAATAAATTTTCACTTCACTTTACTTCACTTTTACTAAATTTTCACATTACTTTTACTCTTTAAATTTACTTTTACACAATTTTCACATCAATTTCACTTAAAATTTACTTTCACTCATTTTTCACATTCAATATTTATTTTCACTGAATTTTTACTTAAATTGAACTCAAAATCTATTTTGTAATAAATTTTTAATTCACTTTTCTCAACTTACACTCAGATTTTACATTATTTTTATTCTACTTTTACTCAAGAAGATAACTGTCACACAATTTTTACTTCAATTTCAATTAAAATTATTTTATTTTTTCTCCATGTTCACTTCACTTTCAATTAAAATTTATTTTTCTCCATGTTCACTTCACTTCCACTTAAAATTTATTTTTAATAAATTTTCACTTTACTTTACTCCACTTTCACTGAAAATTTCACTCACTCAATTTTTCACATCACTTTCACTCAAAATTTACTTCCACTCAATTCTTACTCAATTTCACTCAAAATTATTTTATTTTCACTGCATTTTCACTTCACTTTTACTGAAAATTTATTTTTCATAAATTTTCACTTCACTTTATTCCACTGTCACTTAAAATTTACTTTCACTCAATTTTTACTTCAATTTGACTCAAAAATTATTTTATTTTTACACCATTTTCACTTCACTTTCACTTAAAATTTATTTTGTATAAATTATCACTTTACTTTCACTTAAAATTCATTTATAATAAATTTTCACTTCACTTTACTCCACTTTTACTGAATTTTCACATTACTTTTACTCTACATTTACTTTAAATTTACTTTTACACAATTTTCACTTCAATTTCACTCAAAATTTAAATTCACTGATTTTTCACATTCAACATTTATTTTCACTGAATTTTTACTTAAATTGAACTCAAAATTTATTTTGTAATATATTTTTAATTAACTTTTCTCTACTTACACTCAGATTTTACATTATTTTTATTCATTTTATTTACATTATTATTTATTTATAACTTTTACACAATTTTTACTTCAGTTTCCCTTGAAATTATTTTATTTTTTCTCCATTTTCACTTCACTTTCACTTAAAATTTATTTTTAATAAATTTTCACTTTTCTTTACTCCACTTTCACTGAAAATTTACTTCCACTCAATTTTTCACATCACTTTCACTAAAAATTTTCTTTCACTCAATTCTTACTTCAATTTCACTCAAAATTATTATATTTTCACTCCATTTTAACATCACTTTTACTTAAAATTAATTTTTAATAAATTTTCACTTCACTTTATTTCACTTTCACTCAAAATTTACTTTTACTCATATTTTACATTACTTTTACTCTACTTTTACTCAAAATTTACTCTCACTCAATTTTTACTTCAATTTCATTGAAAATTAATTTATTTTTACTGCATTGTATATTTTTGTATTAATTAGATTGAAATATGATAAATTAAAGATGATCTATTATTAAGAAAGTAAGTCAAGCGTGTGCAATTGGAGACTTATTTACATGCATGAAAGCGCACTTTGAAATATTTAGTGCCCCTTAAGTAACCAGTCACTTGGGACTCTACAAAAGTTACTTGGAATTGTCAAAGTTTCTCAATTTCAAGAATTCTCCAAGTCATTTAAAACTTTATTAAAATCAATTATTCTAGCTTCGAGTATTGTAGAGAGGAAAAAATTTACAATCATTAGAAATAGAAATTAGAAAAAAAAAGGATTTGAGAAGTTTTATTTTTTATTTTTTTTTCCCTTTGATTAAATTTCATTCCTACATTTCTTATTTGGATTTTCAATTGTTTCTCATCTCTTTCTTTTTCTTCCTTTATTAACAGTTGGAAACAATGAAGTTTTTGCATTTATTTTTACACGAAATTAATTCATTTTCTCATTTAATTTACTTTCGTAGTGTCTTATTAGCATTTTCTTCTTTGTATGCTAGTGTTTTCTCTTTAATTCCTTTTCTTTAAATTAAATTTTATTTCCTCTTATTGTCAACATTATTTTTTCCTCCGAGGGTTTTCCACTTTTAGAAACTTTTAACCTATTTTTATTATTAACTATTTTTTTTCAATATTCTAGTCCTTTTCGATCAATTTTGTACTGACTTTTATTTTACAGGAACAAAAAAAACAACATTTCTATAAATCAATCACAAACTATTCTAAAATCGAATTTTCTCCTCTATATGTGAAACTCCTTTTCAAGCTAAATTTGAATTCGGTTATAATTAGTGAAAGTAATTTAATTCGAAATCAATCATTGAAATCTACATGTATACGTATCTAAATTTCAGAAAATTAATTTCATTTTTATGATTACCAATATGAATGGTGCAAATTTAAATCAAAATTTATATGCTTCACAATAGATTAGGGGAAAAAAATTTTTTTCTTTTTTTTGAAAAAGGGCAAAGGATATTTTTTTTCTCTCTTTTCACTATAGGAACAATTAAATATTTTTGAGAATAGAAATGAAGATGAGAAATAGGATATAATTTTTCATTTCTTTTCGTAAAATGAAAAAGAAAAATACTTTCATTAAATTGAAAAAAGATGCTCTAGGAGGAAATATATACCGAATACTTAATGAAAATTATATAAACACAAGTGCAATTTTTTTCCCCCTCGGTAAAGTATTTCTCACGATTTAACGATAAATGAAATTCCCAAGTGACTGCTGAGGAAATGGATGAAGAATTTTCACGAATGAATGCTGATATCTAATGTTGGTAAATGATCGCACTAAAATGTGTGAGGGATTATATATATATATATATATATATATATATATATATATATATATATATATATATATATACACATTTATTGTACGTAGGGGTGGTTTGAAAGTTTCTAACTACTTACGTCGAGATAGGAAGCAGATAAAGTTCGACTTAACGTGATATGAGTTCATAATTACTAGAGTAGCTTGTAATTTAAATATCTCTTATAATAGGATTACACCCAAGCGAATTGTGCGTCGGAAAATATATACAATGACAGTAGCTTTGGAAAAGGAAATCAAGGCTGGATATTAGCTTAATGGTAATGAGAGTTTTTAAATTGAACATCACGGATTTAAGGTGGGACCCTACGTTGAATCTTAAAAACCCTGTTAAATTTTAATATTTGAACAAAATAAATTTTTAGGGTTCTCGAAATTAAAGGTGGGACCCTATGTTAAATGTTAAAAACATTACTAAATCTTAAAGCTTTTATAGAGATAAATTTTTAGGTTTAATAACTTAAAGCTGCAGAGGGATTATGTAATTTTGCTTTAACTTTAATCCACTTTCACTAACAATTTATTTTCACTTCACTTTCACTCAAAATTATTATTTCTATCCCATTTTGACTCCACTTTCACTCAAAATTATTATTTCATACCATTTTCACTCCACTTTCATTCAAAATTTATTTTTACTCAATTTTCACTTCACTTTCACTTCAAAATTTATCTCCACTTCATTTTCACTTCACTTCAATTTTCACTTCACTTTCGCTCAAAATTATTTTTTTCAACCTATTTATTATTTATCTTCACTTAATTTTCACTACACATTCACCCAAAATTTATTTTCACTCCATTTTCACTTCACTTTCACTCAAAATAATTATCTTCATCTGATTTTGATTTCACTTTCACTCAAAATTATTTTTTTATACCATTTTCACTCCACTTTCACTCAAAATTTGTTTTTACTCAATTTTCACTTCACTTTCACTTCAAAATTTATCTCCACTTCATTTTCACTTCACTTTCGCTCAAAATTAGTTTTTTCAACCTATTTATTATTTATCTTCACTTAATTTTCACTACACATTCACCCAAAATTTTTTTTCACTCCATTTTTACTTCACTTTCACTCAAAATTATTATTTTCATCCCATTTTGACTCCACTTTCACTCAAAATTATTTTTTCATACCATTTTCACTCCACTTTCACTCAAAATTTATCTTCACATAATTTTAACTTAACTTTATTTACTTTCACTTGATTTTCACTTCACTTTCACTCAAAATTTATTCTCACTCAATTTTCACTTCACTTTTGCAACTTTTTTAACTCAACAATTTTTTTATACCTATTTTCTCTCTAATTTCAATCAACATTTATTTTCACTCAATTTTCACTTCGCTTCCACTCAAAATAATTTTTTAACCTATTTATTTATTTATCTTCACTCCATTTTCACTTCACTTTCACTTAACAGTTATATTCACTCCATTTTACTTCACTTTCATTTCAAATTTATTTTGACTCAATTTACACTTCACTTTCACTCAAAATTATTTTTTTCATTCTATTTTCACATCACTTTCACTCTACTTTACTAAAACTTTACTTTTAACTATTTTTACTTCAATTTCACTCAAAACTAATTTATTTTTACTCTATTTTCACTTTACTTTCACTTAAAATTTATTTTTAATAAATGTGCACTTTACATTACTCCACTTTCACTCAAAATTTAATTTTAACTCAAATTTCACATCAGTTTTTTTAAATATTTATTCTCAATGAATTTTTACTTTTATTTTACTCAAAATCATTTTATTTTCACTTCATTTTCACTTCACTTTCACTGAATTTTGAGTAAAAGTGAAAGAGGAATGAAATTAAAGTGAAAATAAGTTTTGAGTCAAACTGAAAGTGAAGTGAAAGTGAATTGTATGTAGAATTAAAAAAGTTTTGGGTGAAAGTGAAGTAAAATTGTAATTGAAATAAAATTTGAGTAAAAGTGAAGTGGAAATAAAGTAAAAATAAAGTTTAAGTCAAAGTGAAAGTGAAGTGTAGCTAGAATTAAAAAAGTTTTAGTGGAATTGGAGTAAAAGTGTAATGAAAATAAATTTTGAATAAAATTGAAGTGAAATTGGTGTAATAATAAAGTTTAGGTCAGAGTTTATTTCAAAATTTATTTTTACTCAATTTTCACTTCACTTTCACTTAAATTATTTTCTTTCTTTCTTTTTTTACTTCACTTTTACTTAAAACTTTATTTTTACTTTATTTCCACTTCACTTTTACAACCTTTTTAACCCATTTTCACTCCACTTTCGGTCAAAATTTATTTTTACTCAATTTTTACTTCACTTTCACTTATTAACTTTTTTAACTTATTTATTTATTTATTTTCACTCCATTTTCACTTAACCTTAACTCAAAATTTATTTTTACTCCATTTTCACTCGAAATTTATTTTCACTCTATTTTCACTTTACACATTTTTTCTATTTTCACACCTTTTTTACCACAAAAATTTTTTTAACTCATTTTCACTTCACTTGCAGTCAAAAATTCAATTTTACTCCACTTTTACTTTACTTCACTTTCATTAAAAATTTATTATTTTCATTTAATTTTTACTTCACTGTCAATCACAAATTATTTTTACTTCACTTTCACTCAAGATCTATTTTTACTCCACTTTTACCTTACATTCACTTCATATTCGTACTAAAAAAAGTGAAAGTTAAGTGTAAACGGAATTAAACAAGTTTTTAGTGACAGTGAAGTAAAAGTGGAAGAAAAATAATTTTTAAATCTCAGTGAATTTAAAGTGAAGTGAAGTGGGAGTAAAAATAAATTTTGTGTGTAAGTGAAAGTGAAGTGAAAAATTATTTTGAGTCAAAGTAAAAGTTAAGTGAAAATGTAGAAAAATAAACTTTGAGTAAAAGTGAAAGTGGAGTAAAAATCGATTGAAAAAGGATTTCGAGTGAAAGTGAAATGAACATAAATTTTAAATGAATGTGAAGTGTTAGTGTAATAAAAAAGTTTTAAGTTGAAGTGGAATGAGAGTAAATTTTTTGTGCAATTGAAAGTGGAGTGAAAAGAAATTTTAAGTGAAAGTGAAAGTGGAGTAAAATAAATTTTTAGTAAAAATGCAGTGAAAAAAGTTTTGAGTGAAAGTGGAGTGAAACTAAAGTGTAAATGAAGTGAAAAAATTTTTGAGTAAAAGTAGAGTGAAAGTTAAGTGAAAATTGAGAGGAAATAAATTTTAAATGAAAGTGGAGTGAAAGTCAAGTGAAATTACATAATCGATCCCTTGAAAGAAAAGATCAATTTCTAGTATCAGGAACTTAAAGGTGGGAACCCCACCTTAAATCCTAAAACTCATACTAAATCATAAAGTTTTTTATAAGCATTAATTTTTATGCTTCCTTAAGTATAACGCCCTGCTTTGGAAAGGCTAAAAGTAGAGCTTTAAAAAAAATTTGTATGAAAGAAAAAATAACTTAAAAATAAAAAATAGAAGAGAAATTAATGTTGAGTAAAATTAGGTATATCATTGAATAAAATCGCCCAAGGGATATTCTGTCCATCATACCTACCAGTTTGTATGTAAAAATTGTAAAAATATCAAAAAGAGAGAAAACGGATTTTAAATTTATTTTTCGAAGAGAATAAAATTTAAAAAGTTTCATCCACATTTCGCTATGAAGCGGATTTAATATCTCACTAAATCAGAAAATACATTTTGAGTTTCAAATCTCTCTGAGATCGGTTTACTAAAACATGAAATAGGTAATTTATTATGATAGGTGTCTTTCCTCAAGTTATTCATAACCTCAGAATGCCTTGAAGTGAGTCGCTATCAGCTGCGCAGGCGCTTTTGTAACGTCAGTAGCGTTAGCCAATCAGATTGCTTGTCTGTAAACACACGAGAAGTGGGGAGTATAAAAAGAGCGATTTGATAGTTGGACGAGTCAGTAAGAATCCTAGCCTCTTTGCGGCAGGTGCTACTACAGCTTCTAATAACATATTTCTTGAGATTTTGAACTTAGGTGTCAATATATTTATGACAGTCAACAAATATTATTCAGAATTAAAGATCCAAGATGGAACTGAAAATTCTCAAGTTCATTTCGAAAAAACGTTGTTTTGTAATTTATACAATCGAATAATTAGAGGTTAGGACGTTGTTAGGCGTCAATAAATTTGTGACAGTCAACAAACATTTCTCCGGAAGGAAATCCAAAACAGAACTTTCTCAACTTTCCAAAATAGAAATTCTCAAGTTTATTTTTAAAAAAAATATTTGTAATTTATACAATCGAATAATTAGATGTTAGACCATAGATTTCGTCAAAATAGTTTTGAAAATTTAATTAAAACATCACTTTCGACATTTAAATAAATGAACATATTTTCTTTAATCTACTTTTAGTGTATTTTTTATTCTTTTTTTTAGTGTTTTCTTTTATCAAATAGAAATTTTTATACATATTCACTAATAGAGGAAGATATTTAATAAATTATTCTTTTATTTTGAAATTATAATATTAAAAAGAAAAGAATGACGATAATAGCAGACAAATGTAGAAATTATGTTTTTTTCGAAATACTTCCTTTTATTCATCCCTCCCCTAGAATGTGGTGAATGAAACTAAAATGATGTCATTACTTCCGATTCTCGTAAGCTGAGGCCATTATAGTGCGTTTGACGTTATCATATCATCGACGATCAATTTGGCATTTGAGTCCTCATAGCACAGAGGAGGTGGGAAAATAATATGGAAATGATTATAATGATATGGCGAAACGATTTTATTACCTTAAACTATTCGTTTACTGTACTTCTCTGACCCACTTTTTTCAATTTCCACTTTTAATATCAATAGCTATTAAAAAAATTTTTTTTAAATATTTATTACCAAAAAATATTTGTCATCCATTTTTTTACTCTTTTAAGAATTTTTGGTTTATTATTTTTTTGTAGGGAAAATAAAAGATTGTGAATACTACCATCCAAATTTAAATTCTATTTTTTAGAATTTTTATAAAAATTGTAAGTCACCTTCGTATTTTTCAAGTACAAATTCGTATGATGCATTTTTCAACTCTCCATATCTCGAGCTCTCAGAATATTAGAGAATAAAATATTTTTTGCCAGGAGAAAAAAATTGTTAAGGGTTCTTGATGAAAAGGGCCAACAATATATTCTCACCTCTAGTATTTTTTATCAATTTCTCCAATCTTGAATAAAAATCAACACTCAAGGTAGTTTTTTTTCATTTGAATTCAAATATTGCATGTTTTTCTAAATTATTTTCTCTCTCTCTCTCTGCGTCTCTATTAACTTTTATATTGGATTATTCTTTTGACACGATTTACAAATATTTTTGTGATATTTCAATTTGCACATAGGACGTAAATCCTGGAGGACAAAGAGTAATCTGTTTCATTCAATTTTTTTCTGTACAAAATTACACCATTGTTCATGTTTTATTTCGTCTCCTAGAGGAGGTTTTGAAGTTTTGACTGAGAATGATAAGTTTTCCAAGCTTATAAAAAAAAACAGGGAAAACTAAATGAGATTAGAGGATTTGAAAAAGTTTCCTTTTTTTATCTAATGTGGCTATTATTTATTATCTTACGTGTACATTTTTTACGAAGGGGAGAAAAATTTTTATTCTGTACATTTGAATCAGAAAAATGCGAATATTATGGGTTTGGAATTGCCTTGTAATATTCGCAAAAATTCGTGTTTAATATTGAGGGAAATATTCTTGATGTATGTTATGCTAGTTCTGTACTTTGAATTTTATTTTTTTTTATTTGAATTTTAAAATATTTCTTACGCAGGAAATTTTTTTTTTGGAGGGGGAAGTATTTAAAGATTTGTAATCTATTACTGCTGCTAATTTCGATTCGTTGATAATTAAAACAATGTATTGTAAGCTAGTATTACGTAATTTAATTTTTTCGATGTTCCATTCGCGATGAATTTTATTTCCAGGTCGAATAGTTTTTCCCTTTAAGTTTTAATTAATTTGGAGGTTAGGGTATTTTGTTGTTACGTTCTAGGGACGTAGGATAATTCGATTGTGTAAATTACAAATTTCTTTTTTTCCATTAAACATAAGATAACATCTAGTTATTCGATTGTATAAATTACAAATACTTTTTTTTAATAAACATTAGAATAAAAATTTCACCTTCTTGGACCTTGTTTTCTCAATACGAGACAGCTGATGAATGGCACAAATATATTGACACACAATTAGGCTACCGATTTCCAACTACTTTGTAACTTTGTTTGACGAGTTGCCATGAACTACTATAGTTGCGCTTTTTTCCGCTGGGATAGAAGCGCTAGTAGTCCAAACGGACTCCGTTTAGATAAATTCGAATTCCTTTTTCTTAACCACGAGAGAAGACTAATTCAAATTAATTCTTGTCTTTTAACACAATTTTTATAAGGTTTATTTATTTTCTTTTATAAATTTTAATAAATTAAATATCAAAGAAGGGAAATTAATTTTTACTCTTTTGCTTTCTTTCAGCCCGAGCGGAAAGTTCCAAGAGAAACCCAAAGCCATGGATGACAGAGGGGGCACATGGCTGAACAGTTCATCAAACAATGACGACAGGCACTATAATGATACCTTCGAGATAGAGGAAATGAATGAAATCTTGCAAGAATTTTACGATAATCTCACAAATCAGACGAATTATTTATTAATTACAGTCTATGTGCCAGTTATCATTCTCGCTATCGCTGCAAATATTCTCGTCATCGTCGTTGTATTCAAATATCATTACATGCGAAGGTACAAAATTACAATTTTATTCTCCTATTTCCTAATTCCATAAAATTTTATCATTTAGTAAAAAATTAATAACTTTCCCCACTCTCCATTGTTCCACTTTTTCAAACAAAATTTTTATTTATTCGATTTTCAAATAAGGGAATTTTTTTTTTGTTTCAAATGGTCTGTTTGTAAATGAACAATTCTTTTCCAATAGCGAAAGATTTGAAAAAAAATAAAATTGAGATAAAAAAAAATATATATGTAAATTTGCATACGTGGCAAGCAATATTCATGCAAATGTATTCGATAGATTTACTCATAAAGGAAAAATGGAGTACGAGATAATTTTTAAAATACTTTCTTGGTGAATAAAATTGTTTTTTGTAAATTCTTTTGCAATTAAGTTGCAAATATATAGAGGCAGAGAAATTATTCGAAATTAGAAGAAGTAGACTTAAAGTTTCCTTCTGTTAATTTATTTTCATTTGTACATTATATATGTGTTGGTCTGTGTTTGAAAACGTTAAAAAAGAAACTGCGGGGAAAAGTTTCTTTTTTATTGACTACGCATCAAATGTTTCCCCTCTGTATATATTGGACCACGTTCCACTATTAAGGAATCAAGGAGGAAAGATAATTTAAAAAGAGAAAAAAGAACGATAAAAGTAATTTCTTTGGGAGAAATTTTTTAAAAACTTTATATTAAGAAAGATTTTATTACGAAGAAAGTTATTAAGCAGCCGTCTGGGGAAACTTCCGAACCAATTGGATTTAAATTTTTAAACTCATTATTATAATTAATAATATTTGATAATAATATAATTAATAAGATTAATATATTTAATAATATTTGATTAATTTAAATTAAGTTAAGTTTAATTAATTTAAATTAAGTTAAATTTAATGAATTTAAGTTAAGTCTACTTTGCCATGAATTTTATTACGAATTATTATTTATTACGAATTTACGTTCCCTTTGAGGTTTGCTTCGCCAAGTAGTGAGAGCAGTCGGTGGAGTTACGGCGAACTATTAGTTGAGCTACTTTTCCGCTCAAACGAAAGCAAGCGCTAGTAGTACTCCTATCAAAGAAAACATAAAACCAGTGACGAAAAATTTAGTGCAACTTTGATTCGCGAATTGAAAAAGTTATTCTTAGGTGAATTTCTGAGCTATTAACATTTACATGAATTTCAAACAACACTTAGCAAAAAAAAACTGTTTTTAAAATTTCAAATTTTCGCTTTTCAAATTTTACGTGCGAAAACGATAATTATCAGTGACGTTAACATAAAACGAAAAGAATTATTTTCATCTGAATAATTTCTGTCATATATATATAGGGAAATATAACCGTTCAATATGTCGGAACTATAAATCATGACGTGCTAGTTTCTTCGCTTGAATCTGCTTTAATTAATCCATACCATTGTTATCTGGAATTGTTACCAACCTATATCCATTTCTAACTCAACTATCCATTTAATTACAATTTCATTCACATATGTGACGTTTTAGTCCGTTAGAACGCTATAAACGTGTGTACATTAAAGACTTGAAATGACGATTTGACAAAAATTGAAATGTTCAAAAAAATTTTTCCCTACTCTTTGACAATTATTATTTCCTCTATTCTTTGAAAGTTAAAAAAATTTTTTTCAGAATTTATTATTAATAGGATCGATACTAATTTTTATGGCGGTAGTAAAAAATAACACTCGCAGAATCTCGAGTATATTTTCACAATCTCAAGTTGCTTGTTTTAAAACTTTTATTTAATCAAATAACAGACCTTGGCCAGCAGACATTAAATATCCTCCAATCTTCTTGTTTATTCATTTTTCTTTTCATTTTCTCGAAAAGTAAATAATCTCTAGACTATAAATTTTTTATTATATTTATCCAAAGTGTATGTCTTGATAATTGTTGACAAAATTCTGTCTTGAAAAAGTAATTTGTGTACCTGAGTAGGGAAAGTAAAATTGGTCAGGGAAGTCAGGGATTTTTAGTAAAAGTACTGGAAAAAATCAAATTTCAAAAATTCATGAAAAAACTCTAAATTTTGATTTTTTTTTGTTTAACTTGTAAACTATAAAAATAACTACGAATTTTAAAACAAAACCTTGATTTTTTTCTTTTTCAGACACTAATTTCTTTTTAAATAACTTAATTTTTAAAGAACTATCACAAAATTATGACTTATAAATTATGTAATGAACCATTTTTACAATTTTCATAAATACTAGATTAATAAAAGAATTTTACTTAAAAATACTAAAAAAAAATTTAATTTTGGAAAAGTTACAAATAATTACAAAAAATCAATTATTTTCAAAAGTAATAACATTTTTCGCAGAAATTCAATTGTATTAAAAAATTTAAAAAAATTCTGGTCATTTCAATTATATCTTTAAAAACAAAAAAATTCTTCTCCAAAATTCAATTATGTTCAAAATTTTTTTAAAAATTCTCGTCAAAATTACAATTATCTTTATAAATAATAAAATTCTTTTTCAAAATTTAATGATTTTTCAAAACTTTAATAAAATTCTTGGAAAAATTTCACAGGAATTCAATAATTTACCAAATTTTAAATGAATTTCTTCTAAATGAACCTATTTTTTCATTAATAATAAAATTTTCACAGGAATTCAATTATTTAGTATAAAAAATTTTAAATTTAAAAAAACAAATTTTTAAATTCTCGTCAAAATTTTTAATTATTGTTATAATTAATACAATTCTTCTTCAAAATTAAAATATATTTAAAAACTTGAATAAAATTCTTGTTGAAATTTCACAAAAATTCAATAATTTATAAAATTTTTAATAAATCTCTTTGAAATAATTCAATTATTTTCATAAATAATAAAATTTTCACGTGAGCTTAATTATTTAAAATACAACATTTTATAAATTTTTTTAGAAAATATCAATTATTTATAAAGTTTTTAATAAAATTCGTCGCATGAATCAATTATTGAAAAAAAATTTAACAAAGTTCTTTACAAGAATTTAATTATATTTATGAATAATAAAATTTTTCACCGAAATTCAATTATTTTAGAAAAATTTTAATAACAATTTTGGAAATTTTTTAAAATTATTTTCATGAATAATAAAACTCATCGTAGGATTTTAATTAATTTTGGATACAATATTTTAATCATATTCCTCTAAAAATGTAATTATTCTTAAAAATTTTATTAAAATTTGTCAAAAAAATTCAATTATTTAAAAATTTGTTGATAAAATTCTTTATGAGAATTCAATGTTAACAAACATTCAATTATTCAATAAATTATTTATTTTTGAATTTAAATAATTGAATTTTTCTAGAATTTTCTAATAAAAATTGATTACAAAATGAAATTTATTATTATTATTATTATTATTATTATTATTATTATTATTTATTATTTATTATTTATTATTTATTTATTTATTTATTTATTTAATTTTTTAATTTATTGTTTATGAAAATAATTGAATTATTGCAAAGAATTTTATTAAAATTTTTTTAAATAATTAAATATTTTGAGAAAATTTACTAATTTTAAAAATAATTGAATTCATGCGAAGGATTTTATTAGGATTTTTGGAAATAATTAAATTTTTGTTGAAAAATTTCATGGTTATTTAAATTATAACAAAACATTAAGAATTCTTTCTGTTTTTTAATAATATTCTTATAAATTGTTGAGTTTCAAAGAGGTTTGAATTTAAATGTTCTGAAGAATTTTAATTCCCGTGGAAAAGTAATAATTAAATACTTATTTAAAAATTCAGTTATTGATGTTTTTGAATAATTTTACATTTAATGAAATTTGTAAATAAATTTAATGGAACATTTTCTTTAGTATCTAATAGTTTTCAGAGTGAATCAGAATATTTTTTATGTTCAGGGAAAAAGTGAGAACTTTGTCTGGAAATCAGGGAAAAATCAGGGAAAAATAAAATTAAATATTTTTGGCAACCCTGCTGAGGTCATTTTCGCAATTTTATTTTAAAAAACCCCATTTATTTTTATTTTATTTCATTAGTATTAATACCCATTTTTTTATGTTCAGAGAGAAGTGTTTGGTAAAATATTTAATGTAAAATTTATTCCTTAAATTTTTTATTGTATTATGTATTGTAATTTAGAACTAAATTTCCCTTCAAAGTTTAAAATTAAATGTACAAAACATCTGTCAGAGAAAAATATTTGTCATTCTGTTTTTTCATATTAATAACGAAAAAAACTAGCATACCTAAGCAACTCACTTAAAATTCCTTTAGGGTAGCGATCACTTTGAATTGGATATATTGAAAATTGTGTCATAAAAAATCCCCCTTCTTTTATACCATCACTACTTTTTATTACCATAAATTAACATTAAAATTTTCTTCTCTAAAATTGCACTCAACAAATTTTATTTCAAATAACGAGATATTTTTGTCTTTTCTAGAAATAAATTTTCAATAATTCATAATTCATTCATAATACATAAAAAAAATATTGTAAAATAATAATTTTACAATTTGTATCAATTTTTTTTAAGTTCTCTAACGTGAAATAAATTTACTTCATTATCAATTGTTATTTTACTGAATGAAAAATTAAAGATAAATAAAAAATTTGTATAGAAAAAACTGACATTTTCTCGATTAAGAGCACGTGCATCTCGACGAAGTGCTACTTTAATTCAAAGTGAATTTCTAGTTTGACAGGTTTTGATATGATAAAACAGAGTAATTGCCAATTCGAAGGGGACACTTCATTTAAATAAATCTATTCTTTTCTTTCTCTAATATAAATTATGTATTTTTATTAAAAAAAAAATCTCTTCGAATCAAGGAATTTAGAAAAAAAAATTTATCAAATCTTAAATTCAAATCAAGCAAACGTGAAATTAAAAATAATTTAATTACATTACCCTAAAAATAATTAATAAATAGAAATTTCTTTAAACTACAAGAATGTGTTTAATAATATACAAAAAAAGATAAAACATTTCTTTATAGTAAAAAAGAATTAAGATAAATCTTGACCCACTTATTTCGCCCTCTTTTTGTCCCTCACTTTTTTCTTTTGAGGGTGCGATACTTCCTAAACATCAACAAATGATAGACAAAAACGGAAAACTTTTTTAAATTCAGAAAAACCTGCATGAAAAAGGTTTTTGAATGCTGTACAAAAAAAGGTTTCCATATATCAGAATAATAAATGTTTTTCTTTGTTTTGATGCAAAAAAAAGATTTGTTTATGTTACTCTTTAAAAATGGTTGTTGTTATTTTTCTTAATCCCTACTATTTAAAAAATTGCTTTTTAATTAATTTTTTTTAATGATTGTGATTTATTAAATCATATTTAATAAATGACGAAATTTAGGTTTCAAAACTAAATATCAAACTATATTGATTAACGGGAAAGGTGTTTGATGTGAACGTGGAACGTGTTCTTAGTTGAATTATTTGGATTATAAAGGTGTTAATATAGATTAACACTTCATATATGAATTTTAGCAGCATAATCACAAACGTTGGTTAGCGATAAAAAGTCTTTTTAATTAAAACTTTTTTTTAGTTTACAATCATTTTAAAAGTAATTAATTTATTTAGTTAAATTGAAATTCAAGACTTTAAATAATAATATGAGGTAGTGTACAATTAAAAACAATTTGAAATGTTTGTAATACTTCGAAAATAAGAAGAAATTGGGGAAATTTACCTAAATATGGTTCAATTTTTAATTTTTCAATTGTGTAAATTACAAATCTTTATTTAAATAACTATCAGAATTATATTGTTCCAAACTTGAGGTCGATTATGTAATTTCTCTTCACTTTTACTCAGAATTTATTTTCACTCCATTATAATTTTTCTTTTACCTCACTTTCACTCCAAATTTATTTTAACTACATTTTCACTTCACTTCAACTCCACTTCAACTCCACTTTCACTGAAACTTTATTTTCACTTCATTTTTACTTCACTTTCACTCTACTTTCATATTCACTGAAAATCCTTTTTCAATCCATTTTCACTCGACTTTCACTTTTACAATGAGTTTATTTCCACTCCATTTTCACTTCACTTTTACTTTGACTCAGAACTATTTTTCTCTCTATTTTCACTTCATTTTCACACAAAATTTATTTTTCCTTCAATATAATTCTACCTTTACTCGAAAATTTATTTTCACTCCACTTTCACTTCGATTTCACTCCAAATTTCTTTTTACTCCAAATTTCACTCTACTTTCACATTTACTTAAAATTTATTTTCACTTCACTTTCACTCAAAATCATTTCCAACTAATTTTCAGTCTACTTTCACTTTTATTCAAAGTTTATTATTACTATAGTTTCACTTCACTTTCACTTTGACTCAAAAATATTTTTAAATTTATTTTCACTTCACTTTCACTCAAAATCATTTTTCAATTAATTTTCAGTCTACTTTCACTTTTATTCAAAGTTTATTACTATAGTTTCACTTTACTTTCACTTTGACTCAAAAATATTTTTCACTCCATTTTCACTTCACTTTTACTTTCACTCAAAATTTATTTTTACTACAATTTCACTTTATTTTCACACAAAATTTATTTTTCCTTCAATATAATTCTACTTTTACTCGAAAATTTATTTTCACTCCACTTTCACTTCGATTTCACTCCAAATTTCTTTTTACTCCAAATTTCACTCTACTTTCACATTTACTCAAAATTTATTTTTACTTCACTTTCACTCAAAATTATTTCCAACTAATTTTCAGTCTACTTTCACTGTTATTAAAAGTTTATTTTTATTACAGTTTCAATTCACTTTCGCAAAAAAATATTTTTCACTTCATTTTCACTTCACTTTTACTTTAACTCAAAATTTGTTTTTAATACAATTTTAGTTCACTCTAAATTCTCTATCATTTAAAATTTATTTTTCTACCACTTTTCCTGCACTTTTACAAAAACTTTTTCAATTCCATTTTCACTTCACTTTCTTTTTACTTTTCTTTCACTCAAAATTTATTTTCACTACACTTTTACTCAAAATTTATTTTTACTTCACTTTTACTTTATTTTCAAACAACTTTCACCTTTACACAAATTTTATTTTATTATTTTTTTCCCACCAATACGAAGTTAAAGTGAAAATTCAGTAAAAAAATTTTTTTGAATAAAAATGGAGTGAAAAATGAGTAAAAGAGAAGTGAAAATAAAGTGAAAAAATACTTTACGTAAAAGTAAAGGAAAAGTGAAAGTAGGGATTAAAAAAATTCTGGGCGAAAGAGAACTAAAAGTGAAGTGAAAAAATATTTTGGGTGAAAGTGGAGTGAATAAAAATTTGTATTGGATGTGAAGGTGAAGTGAAAGTCGAGTAAAAATAAACTTTGAATGAAAGTGTAGTAAAAGTGGAGTGATAATAAATTTTGAGTGAAAGTGAAGTGAAAATTCATAGAAAATAAATTTGGAGTTAATGTGAAGTGAAAACAATTTTAACTAAAAGTGAAGTGAAAATGCAGTGAAAATAAATTTTGAGTAAAAGTGAAGTGAAAATGAAGTGAAAAAAAATTTTAGTGTGAAAGTGGAGTGAATATAAATTTGTATTTGATGTTAAGGTGAAATAAAATTGGAGTAAAAATAAATATTGAGTAAAATTGTAGTAAAAGTAGAGTGAAAATAAATTTTGAGTGAAAGTGAAGTAAAAATAGATAGAAAATAAATTTTGGAGTGGATGTGAAAGTAGAGTAAAAGTGAAGTGAAAATGAAGTAAATTTAATTATGAGTAAAAAAAGAGTGAAAGTGAAGTAAAAATGAAGTGAAAATAAATTTTGAGTGAAAGTGAAGTGTAAATAAAATTTGAGTGAAAGTGATGTAAAAATGAAGTAATAATATATTTTGAGTGAAAGTGAGGTGAAAGTGAAGTGAAAATTGAGTGAAAATAAATTTTGGGTAAAATGGAGTAGTGGGAGAAATGATAATAGAGTAAAAATAAGTTTTTAGTCAAAATTAAGTTAAAATGTACTAAAAAAAGATTTTTGTTGAAAGTTAAAATTGAGTGAAAGTGAAATAAAAATTGAGTGAAAATAAATTTCGACTTAAAGAGAACTGAAATTAAATTTGAGTGAATGTATTTGATGTTAAGATGAAGTGAAAGTGGAGTAAAAATAAATTTTGAGTGAAATTGTAGTAAAAGTAGAGTGAAAATAAATTTTGAGTGAAAGTGAAGTGAAAATAGACAAAAAATAAATTTTGGAGTGAATGTGAAAGTAAAGTGAAAGTGAAGTAAAAATGATTTAAATTTAATTATGTGTAAAAGTTGAGTGAAAGTGAAGTGAAAGTGAAATAAAAATGAAGTGAAAATAAATTTTGAGTGAAGGTGAAGTGAAAATTGAGTGAAAATAAATTTTGAGTAAAAGTGAAGTGAAAGTAGAGTGAAAGTGAAGTGAAAATTGAATGAAAATAAATTTTAAATAAAAGTTGAGTGAAAATTAAGTGAAAATAAATTTTAGATAAATGTGAAGTGAAAGTAGAGTAAAAGTGAAGTGAAAATGAAACGAAATGGAATCATGGACAAAATTGACACAAAGTTTTTTCCTAAATTAATTTCTTTTTCATCAATTAATTACCACCATAAGGAAAATAGAATTCCATGATTCATTAATTATCACCTTTGCAAAAAATGCAATTTAATAGGAAATGAATTGCAAAAAGTAAAAATTGAATGGAAGATCAAATTTTTTTTTTTGAAAAACAAACTTTATTTCTATATATGAAGACTTGAAAGAACGAGGAAGAAAATTTTAAGATAGGAAACCAACAAATGTAGTTCATTTATTTTTTATTGGATGACTATTCAAAAATCGACGAGGAGACACTATTTTCCAACTGAATTAAATTTCTATCTTTCTTCGACGCTCACTGTTCTAGAAACACGCTGACATCTTTTCAAGGTCAGCAGCACATTTCACACAAGGAGAAGTTGTTCATCCCCTTAAAATTTAGTGCTATTTTATCCGTACGACTTTTCACAGTAAATTAAATTTATCGTTTTATTAAATTTACATTAAGACCCATTCCAGTGGATTAATTTAAATAAATGTTATTTTAACATCAGGAAATATTGACATACGTGTATATTTTTCAACCTTTGCGTCAAAAAAATTAAAATACTATAATTTTTGTTTATAAATAAAAATGCTAAAATTTTTGTTTATAAATAAAAATATTTTAGTATTTTTATTTAGTATTATTATTAGTAGTATTTCGCATTTTTATTTTTATACAAATATTTTAGTATTTTTATTTAGTATTATTATTAGTAGTATTTGGTATTTTTATTTTTATAAAAATATTTTAGTACTTTTATTTAGGGAATTTTGCTATTAGAATTAAATTTCAATATATTTATTAAAAATATAGTTATGTTTTTTTCATTTTCTTAAAAGTTCGAAAAAATTAGTATCGTATGGAATTTTTTCCAAAAAACTTTTTTTTTCGCCTAGGAAAATTTTTTACCCATCCATTATTATTTTCAACAGCTAAGAAAACCACTTCATTTTTCATCTAAGCATCCATTAAATCTTCATTAACTTTTGCTGTGCGACCCCATTATTTCAAATGCACTTTTTTATAATTTTTCATTTCACAATTGGATCTCCATTTCTTAATGATATTCGAATTATTACAGAGTTAAAAAGTTTCGGAAAATATCTAAAAATATGTTTTGATAATTTCCCCCTATTTTTTATATTTCAATAACGCAAATATAAAATGCGCATGAATTTAAATGAAAAATTAAATTTATTCCGAGAGAAAAAAAAATTTTTTATTACACTCGTTTTGATATTAGTAAACCATACTTTTTTTTCTCGATGTATGTCAATTGCAAGAACATGATTTTTCCCCCATTTCTATTCGCGAAGTGTGTATATATATATACTCACTTCAAAAGAAAAGTTCAAAGAAAACTTTCTATGAATTTAAACCTTATAATACTGCAAAAGTCAACTTTAAGAGAGAGAAAAAAATTGGAAAAGTATATTAGTTTCTATGAATAAAACAGGATATCAAACAAGTTTTGTAATAAATTTATTTGGCAGGAAAATTTTTGTCTCCAGCGAAATAATTTTAATTTTGCATTGAATTAATTGGTTACATATGATTATTTAGGAAATATAGGAATTTATTTTCTCCCCCAAAATACGGGGAGGTGTCCATCAGAATAAGAAAATCAATGTTTATTATTGTGAGAAAGATGATAATTTTTATTAGTATATATACAAAATGATATTATTAACTGCTACACGTCCCTAATTATGATTCATGTACAACTTTTTTTTTTCTTTGGAATAAGGTTAACTGGAGCTAATAGATCAAAGCTCATAAATGGGATTAGAAATGGTTTATGAGTTCAGCAAGGTCTCAAGTTTCATTAATTACCAAAATAAAAGAAAAAAAAATGAAAAAAAAATGAAAAAAGAAAAATTTTAACAGAATTGAGAAAAATTAACTATAATAATCTTCGTAGTATTTCGTTCATTCATTCTGTCCGCAGATTAAAGTTGGTTATAGTTATTCTTTTGTTTTTTATACGTTTTGATAGAAAATAGAAATATACATATACATTATAATAAACGTAAGTTTCCTTTCTGTTAGCAAATTATCTTATTTTATTCTTTATTTTGTTTTATTTTTGTGGGTCACTGTCATTTTTTTAATGTCAAATAGAAACCAAAAAAAACTCGTTTTATTCACTTCACAAAATTGACAAAAACTCCATTACATATTTTTTATTTTCCTGACTTTTTCCAAATTTTCATCAAAAATATTTACTTTTTTCTTATCCTGCTAATAAATTGAATTTATGTTACGATTTTTATTATTCATGAAACAATTTAAAATAATTTAATTCTTGCGAAGAATTTAAAAAAAATATTTGAAAATAATTAAATTTTCAATGAAAAATGTTATTGTTTATAAAAATAATTGAATTGAATTTTTTAGAAGAATTTTATTATTTGCAAAAATAATTGATTTCTTTAGGCAAATTTTGTTATTTATGAAAATAATTGAATTTTCTTGAAATATTTTATTATTTATTAAAATAATTAAATTCTTGCGAAGAATTTTTAAAAAACTTTTGAAAATAATTGAAATTTTCTGAAGAATTTTATAAATTTTAAGAAAAATTGACTTTTTTTGAAGAATTTCATAATTTATAAAAATAGTTAAATTTTTTTGGAATATTTTTCTATTTTTATAAAAATAATTGAATTCTTGCGAAGAATTTTTTTTTAAATTGGAAAAATAATTGAATTTTTGGGAAGAATTTTATTATTTATAAAAATAATTTAATTCTTTCAAAGAATTTTATTAATTAGGTAAATAATTAAATTCTTGTGGCGAATTTTATTAAAATTGATGAAAATAATTGAATTTTCTCCTAGAATTGGTTATTTTATATAAAAATAGTAGATATTGAAAATAATTGACATGTGAAAAGTTGTTAAAGATAATTAAATTTTACAAAGAATTCTATTAAAAAATTTGGCAATAATTGAATGTCGGTGGGAAATTTTATTAAATTTTTTTGAAAATAATTGGATTTTCCAAAAAAAACCTTTTATTATTTATGAAAATAATTGAATTCTTGCAAACGATTTATTAGAATTTTTTAAAATAATATAATTTTCAAGAAATTTATTACTTTTAATAATAATTGAATTATTGTGATGAATATTGTTATTTATGAAAATAATTGAATTTTGAAAAGAATTTTATTGAAGTACCTCAAAATAATTGAATTTTCGGGACTAATTTTTTTATCATTTAAAAAAAACTGTATTAAAATTATATTTAAAACAATTAATTTCTTTCGAATAATTTTATTAAATTTTTGAAAATAATTGAATTATTGCGGAAAAGTTTATTAAAATGTTTAAAAAGAATTGGATTTCTGTTGAAAATTTTATTACTTTTGAAAGGAATTGAAATCTTCATAAGAATTTTATGAACATTGTTTTAAATAATGAATTTTTAAATGTTATGAAAATTTTATTAGTTTAAATAATAATTGAATTCTTGTCAAAAACTTTATTTGTGAAAGTAACTGAGTTTTACGATTATGAAAATAATTAAATTCATGCTTAGAATTTAATTAAAAAATTTTTTTGAAAAAATGGAATTTACATGAAAAATTTTATAATTATTAAAAGTAATTGAATTATTGGGAAAACTAAATTGCATAAAATTTTGTTAAACGAAATTGATTTTTTTCAATATTAGCGAATTAAAAGTAGTGGAAATTCTCTAAAAAAATATTGTTTATATTCTTTGTTCGGAAAGTTAAATATCTATATATAGCTAATAATTGTTTTACCTTCTCTATTCTTTAGAATAATTAAAATTTTCGTAATGAAGTTTTTTTTTAATTTAGGTATCAGATAACAATTTTTGTGAAATTCAATTTTCCTCGTACAAGAAAGTTTAATTATTTTCAATTTTGAAAATCTGATGCCAAATTTGAAATTAGTATCGAAAATTGTTAAAATTTTTTTGTATACTTTAAAGTTTAAAAATATAATATATTTTGAAAATTTAATTCTAATTAGTTTTTTAGTTATGTGTCATAAAAAGTATTTCTTTAAAAATTACTGAAATTAAAATGAAAAAAAATTAAAATGATTTTCTGTTTCAGTGTGACGAATTACTTTGTAGTAAATTTGTCGATTGCTGATCTCTTAGTAACATTGATCTGCATGCCAATGGCTGTGAGTCAAGCAGTTTCAATTTTATGGGTCTATGGAGAAATAATGTGCAAACTCTTCTTCTATCTTCAAGGTAAGATTTTATCGTTTACGCCCGTCTTGTTATAAATCACAGTTTCCTGATCGATTATTTTTGCGAAATTTTTTCTACTTTTGTTCCATTAGGACAAAAAAGGTGTTTAACAATAATTTTCGAAAATTTCGAATTTATTCATTTTAATTTCGACATCTATTGAAAAAGAAACTTAAAAAAGACTAAAAATTTTTTTTAAACTTACATGTAAGTTAGAGGGAATTTTTTTTTCCTTAGAAAAGAGGCGAAAGAAAATATTTTTCCACCTACGGATTTTCGCACACTCAATGTATCTCATTTCAATCCCGAGGACAGCGTATAAGCATTTGTATTCATTTTTTCCTCATTTCTGAACATATTTTTCCTTTTATTTCGCCTAGAAAATGTAGTAATATACCAATACAACACCTTCTAATGAAAACATGTATTTATTTATTTTTTTGTTTGTTCCTTTTTTTGGTATTAATACAAAAATTATATATAAAGGAGAACAAAAAAATATTTTGAATTTGTATAATCAATAATTTTTCCAATTTTAGAAATAGAAATGTAATAACAATACCTGAGGCTGGAATTGTAACCTTGTTTTGGATTTTTTATCACACATTCTGTATCATTTGCGGTTGTTGTGTAAAAGGGGAGCGCTTCCTATAGCGGAGTATATGCGACAAGTTAAGGGAAGGGAAGTGATAAGGGATCATGTGTCATGCATAAAACATAAAGCACAATTCCCATCGGTATCTTAAATAAAGTAACCTGTGACCTCTCGATGCAGCTTCCGTGTTAATTTAGTTTCATGAACTTTTGTTTTTAAGTACAATTATACAAAGCTCTTGGATGTTTGTCGTTTGCTAGGATTTATTTGCATTTCAAATATTTATTTACAACTGGGAGTTGATTATTTAGGTTCAATTCACTTTCACTTTCAGTGAAAAATTTATTTTCACTCCTTCATCATTTCCCTCTAATTCTACTTTCACTCAAAATTATTTTCACCCCATTTTCACTTCACTTTCACTTCACTTTCACTCATAATCATTTTTCAATGAATTTTCACTTCACATTCACTTCACATTCAATCAATATATTTTTACACACCATTTTCACTTAACTTTCACTCAAACTTTATTTTCCCTTCATTTTCACTTCCCTTTCACTCAAAATTTATTTTCACTTCATTTTCACTTCCTTTTTACTCCACATTCACTCAAATTTCATTTCAGTTCACTTTAAGTAGAAATTTATTTTCACTCAATTTTCATTTCACTTTCACTCAATTTTAAATTTCAACAAAAATCTTTTTTCAGTACATTTTCACTTAATTCTTACTCAAAATTTATTTTTACTCCATTATCATTTCTCCCACTACTCCATTTTTACCCAAAATTTAATTTCACTCAATTTTCACTTCACTTTCACCCCACTTTCACTCAAAATATTTTATTACTTCATTTTTACTTCACTTTCACTCAAATTTTATTTACACTTCACTTTCACTAAAAATTTATTTTCACTTCATTTTTACTGCACTTTCACTCAACTTTTACTCATAATTAAATTAACTTCATTTTCACTCTACTTTCACATCCACTCCAAATTTATTTTCTATCAATTTTCACTACACTTCCACTCAAAATTTATTTTCACTTTACTTTTACTACACTTTCCAACAAAATTTATTTTTACTCCTCTTTCACTTCACCTTTACATCTAATACAAATTTTTGTTCACTCCACTTTTACCTAAAATATTTTTTCACTTCATTTTCACTTCACTTTCACTCAAAATTTATTTTCACTGCATTTTCACTTCACTTTCACTACACTTTCAATCAAAATTATTTTCACTTCACATTCAGTCCAAATTTAATTTCTATTAATTTTCACTTTACTTTCACTCAAAATTTATTTTCACTTCACTTTTTTACTACACTTTTAATCAAAATTTATTTTTACTCGACTTTCACTTCACCTTCAGATCCAATACAAATTTTTATTTACTCCACTTTCACTCAAAATATTTTTTTTCTTCACTTTTACTTAACTTTCACTCAACTTATAGTCAAAATTAAATTCCCTTCATTTTTACTTCACTTTCACTCTACTTTCACATCCACTCCAAACTTATTTTCTATCAATTTTCACTTCACTTCCACTCAAAATTTATTTTCACTCTACTTTTACTACACTTTCCATCAAAATTTTTTTTTACTCCTCTTTCACTTCACCTTTACATCTAATACAAATTGTTGTTCACTCCACTTTTAGCCAAAATATTTTTTCGCTCCATTTTCACTTCCCTTTCACTCAAAATTGATTTTTATTTCATTTTCCTTTTATTTTCCTCTCATTTTCCTCTCATTTTCACTTGCTTTTCACTCCTACATTCACTCAAATTTATTTTCACTTAATTTTTATTTAAAATTTATTTCCACTCCATTATCATTTCCCTTTCTACTCCATTTTTACTCAAAATTATGTTCACTTCATTTTCACTTCACTTTCACTTCGCTTCTACATAAACTACAAATTTATTTCTACTTAATTTCCACTTCACTTTTACGTAAAATCTTATTTCAATTCATTTTTACTTTATTTTCAATCTGATTTAATTAACAATTTTTTTTATTCCGTTTTCACTTCATCTTCTTACCACTAAATTTTTTTTTCACTTCACTTTCACTGAAAATATTTTTTTACTTTATTTTCACTTTACTTTTCCTCAATTTTCAATTTATTTTCATTCAAAATTTATTTTTACTTCATTCTTAATTCACTTTCACTCAAAATTTATTTTTACTTCATTTCCACTTTAATTTCACATTCACTTAAAATTAATTTTTACTTAATTCTTTCGTCGCTTTTTCGTTGATCAACAATTGTTAACGTCACTTTCGTATTTAAGAAAAATAATAATGAAAAAAAATTTATGTGGTGGCGAAAGTAGTCTTACAGTGAATTAAAAGTAGAATAAAAATAATTTTGATTGAAAGTGAACTGAAAATGGAGTAAAAAAAATTTTTAAGTAAAAGGAAAGTAAAGTGAAGTGTAAATAGAATTTAGAAAGTTTTTAATGAAAGTAAAGTGTAAGTAAAGCGAAAATTATTTTGGAGTCTTATTAAAAATGAAGTGAACATGAGGTGAAATAAATTTTGAGTAAAAGTAAAATGTAGTTGGTGTAAAAATAAATTCTGGTTTAAATCTGTAAGTGAAGTAAAAATGGAGTGAAAATAAATTTGCCGTGAAAGTGAAGTGAAAATAAATTTTAAATGATAGTGAATTGAAAGTGAAGTGAAATTGGAGTAAAAATAAATTTTGAGTAATGGGCAATGATATTGAAGTGAAAATAAATTTTGAGTCAAAGGAATGTAATGTAAAAGTGAAGTGTAAATGGTATTGAAAAAGTTTTGAGTGAAATTAAAGTAAAAATGGAATGAATATAAATTTTAAGTGGTAGTGAATTGAAAATGAAGTGAAATTGGAATAAAAATAAGTTTTTTGTGAAAGTGAAAGTGAAGTGAAAATGTAGTAAAAATATACTTTGTGTAAATGTGAAAGTAGAGTGAAAATGGATTGAAAAATGATTTTGAGTGAAAGTGAAGTGAAAATGGAGTGAAAATTATTTTTGAGTCAATGTGAAAGTGAAGTGAAAATAAATTTTGAGTAAAAGTGAAAGTGGAGTTTGTAATAATCGTCAAATATTTACAGTAATAATCGTTGATTAGTGAATAAACTTTACGGTAAATAGGTTATGTTTTGTAAATCACGTCAATACGATACGAAGCCGATCGATAATCGCGAGCGCCGGCGCACGCGTCAACTAGAGCGCCCCTCCACTAGTTTCCCCTATGAACTCGCCCCGCCGTCGGAGCGAGGTAACGTAGATGCGAACGCGCGTACGAATGGGCATTCTAAGCGGTTCTACCGCGCTGAAAGGGTCAAACTCTAAAGTGGTCCTACCACGAGCCGAAGGAGTTCTACTCCAAAGCGATTTCTATCGCAGGCTATAAGGGCGTTAGCTCAAGACGGTTCTACCGTAAAGTGGCGTTTTTGTCACACGTTTCCGTGGAGAATAATCACGACTTTTTGCAAGCGGTCCTACCGCAAGGCAGAAAAGTCGTTCACGCGTAATTATTTTGTCATACGAACCCGAGCTCCATGCGTTCATTGTTTATTTTAGGTATAATACTCGTGATATTAATTTACTTATCGTTTTACGGGAATGATCGATATTTCACTGTTTCGCGTAACGTCTACGCTATTGTCGATGTTTTAATTTTCATTTATCGTTGTTATTTTTACGCACGTTTGTAATAATACGATTTTAATATATATGTGATTTTTCTGTAATCGAATCTGTTAATTTACTCTTCAAATTTCCTCGAACCCTCCCGACGAGCTATAAACCATAATTAACAATCATTACAGATTTGGCGCCCGAACAGGGACGATATTGTAAACGAGTAACGTTGTAATTATCGAAATTTTAGATTCATTCGTTTGTTAAATTAATTGTAACAATGGCCGACGGCATAGAAAAACTTACAAAAACTAAAATATGGCCGATGACCATTCCAGCTCTCGAAAACGCATTAAAAGAAAGAAATATAGCATTTCCTATTAAAGCTTCACGCGACACGTTGAGACGTATTTTACGCTCTACACTCGACAACGACGATCAAGAAGAGTTATCAGACCACGAAGATGACAGTATAGGCGCGACAGATGATCAAAATAACGATCGTCACCTTATTGACCCGAATTTAAACGCCGTACATGAAACCAACGATAATGCTGAAATCGCGAACCGTAGTGCACGTCAAAGCCGCGATGTTAGTCGACAATCCAGGCGTACGGGTAGTCGTCAACCCAGTCGCGAGAATAGCACGCCGAGAAACGAAAATTTCGAAAGAGACCGCGGTGGAAATCAAAGTATAAGAGATCCTAGAATTCGACGCGATCGAGAACGAAACGAAGAAATTCAAAGACTTCGTAATGAATTTATAGCCCGTGGCGCAGTAATTGAACCACCCGTATTAAATCGTGTAGCTTCAATGCCGCAATTGCGAAGAAATCAACCGATAAACGACAATTACGATTTCGATAGATATAGCGAGAACAATTACGGTAACCAGGGACTCGGACGCGACAATCTCGCGGAACGTGTACGAAAATGGGGAATTTCCTTCGACGGAAAAGGCGACGTTTTAGGTTTTCTCGAACGCATCGAAGAATTGAGTTTAACGTATAACATTCGCCTCGATGATTTATTGCCTTGTCTTCCTATGCTTCTGAAAGGCAACGCAATATTATGGTACCGCAATAACCGTAGAAATTGGTATACGTGGGAAGATTTCGAGAATGATTTAAAAGAATTCTTCCTTCCCGTTAATTTAAACCGTCAATTAGAAGACGACATTCGCAATCGTACCCAAGGTCCTAGAGAATCCGCGCACGACTATATAACTGCACTTCAGACTTTAATTCGACGTTATGGCAATATGAGTCTAGCGAGCGAAATAGAACGTTTATATATGAATCTAAGACCAGAATACCGCCGGTACATTCGTCGACACGAAATACGCAACGTTTCCGATTTAATACACTTAACTAACGAGTACGAACTTATAGTTTGCGCCGAGAAAAATTATAAGCCTCCTCCGCAGGCGATACTTAACCCCGAAACTAAATCGGATCACCCGGGAAAATCGAAAACAAGAGAGAATATAGCAGCGGTCGAGAACAAGTACGATAGATCGCAATGTTGTTGGCGATGTGGACAACGCGGTCACAGACGTTTAGTATGTAAAAACCCCGCTAAAAAGTTTTGTTCGTATTGCGGAAAACCTGATATATTCTATAAAGACTGTAAATGTGAAAAACAGGAAAACTCGAGACGGACCGATGTAAAAACACCGGCAGAGAATCGGCCCGAAAACAGGATCCACGTAGCCGGCAATTTCTCAACAATGACACAATAGGAATCGTAGATTCACATGATAAACGTATTTTCGAACCGATTTATTTCATTAATAAAAAGTACCACGCGCTTCTCGATACGGGAGCTAGTAAATCGTATATTTCGGAAAAAGTCTATCAGAATTTAAAGAAAAACGGTAATATTGAATTAAAACCCGCCAATTTAATAGCCCGATTCGCCGATAGCCGCTGCGCGACTATACTTGGAACAGTCGATTTAACGATTACGTTTAACGGAATAACTTCGCGTGTTAATTTTCGAGTCTTGCCAAATTTAGAAACAGACCTCCTGTTCGGTCTAGATATTTTAACCGCTTCGAAATATCGTTTTGATTTTTCATCTGTTTCAGAAATCAAAGAAAAACCGATAGAGAATGTGGATGAAATAAATGCGGCACTTAAAGTAATCTCAGACGAATTAAAATTAGGTGAAAAGATAAACAAACCCACCACGGCAGGTGAACATGTTATTAAACTTAAACCTAATACGCGACCCGTGAACATACACTACACTCCGCGAAACCCCGCGATGTTAGAGGTAATGTATAGAGAAACCGATGAAATGTTAGAAAATGACGTCATCGAGCCAGCCGACGGCGAATGGTGTTCGCCGATTGTTCTGACTAAACGCAAGGACAAATCCTATCGTGTTTGCAACGATTACCGCAAGGTTAACGAGGTATCAATACGAGACGTTTATCCCATCCCGCACGTAAACGCCACTCTCGATCGTTTGAGAAATTCTAGATATTTCTCAAAAATAGATTTACGAAACGGCTACTGGAACATACCGTTAGCGAAGGAGAGCCGACCGATAACAGCTTTCGTTATACCCGGCCGAGGGTTGTTCCAATACAAAGTTATGCCTTTTGGTTTACATTCAGCCGCCGCCACGTTCCAAAGAACCGTAGAAAAAGTACTTGGTCCCGAATTAGGAGTATCTGCCTTTATCTACCTCGATGACGTAATAATTCTAGGTAATACGGTTAGTGAGCACTTGAAAAACGTACGTCGCGTATTGAAACGGTTGCGCGAAGCAAATTTAAAAGTAAATTCGACAAAATCTGAATTTTATAAGACGCGTATCACGTATTTAGGACACGTGGTAGATAGCGAAGGAATTCACACGGACCCGGAAAAGATTAAGGCTATCGTTGAATATAAAACGCCCGAAAACATCACGGAATTGCGTAGATTCATCGGTATGGTCTCCTGGTACCGACGATTCATACCCGATTGTTCGTCAATCGCGAAACCATTGACATCGTTACTGCAAAAGAAACGCCAATGGAAATGGAATACGGAACAAAATAACTCGTTCGAAACGTTAAGGAAGCAAATGTCGACAGCGCCAGTTTTAGCAGTCCCAGATTTTTCGATTCCTTTTTGTTTACAGACCGACGCGAGCAAAAACGGTTTAGGCGCGGTTTTGACTCAAATCATCGACGGGAAAGAGGTCGTAATCGCTTACGCTAGTAGAACGCTGAACAAAGCCGAACAGAATTACTCTGTTACCGAGAAAGAATGCCTAGCGGTCGTTTGGGGCATATCTAAGCTGAGATATTACCTCGAGGGTTATTCTTTCACGGTCATAACGGATCACGCGTCCCTCAAATGGTTACAGTCACTCCAAAGCCCTACAGGACGAGTTGCGCGATGGAGCATATATTTACAACAGTTCGATTTCGTTATTAAATATAGAAAAGGTAAATTTAACAAAGTTGCCGACGCTCTATCGCGAGAACCCTTGTCGTACGAAGAAGAAACGAACGAAGGTATCGACGAAACCGTTTTCGTTATAAATGAAAATGAACAATGTGAATGGTACAAAAATTTACTGCGAGCCGTTGTCTCGAATCCCGAACGTTATCCCGAATATTCCGTTAACGACGGAATTTTATTACGACACATGCACCATTCGTTAAATTTTACGGATTTAGAAAAAATGTGGAAAATTTGCGTCCCACGACCATTACGTTCGAAAGTAATGTCCGAAAACCACGATGCACCAACAGCTGGTCATTTAGGCATCGCGAAAACGATAGCACGCGTAGCTGAAAATTACTTTTGGCCCGGAATGAATTCCGAAATCGCGAAATACGTCAGACAATGCACGTCTTGTCAGAGGTTTAAGTCCTCCCAAAGTACATTGCCCGGGAAAATGGGAACATGTAACGCCACGCAGCCTTGGGAATACGTCGCGATGGATATTGTAGGTCCTATAGTTCGTTCGTCGAGAGGTCATAAATATCTTTTGGTTATGCAGGACAAATTTTCAAAGTGGATTGAACTCCACCCGTTACGTGAACAGAAAACGAAACCGATAATCCAAGCTTTCAAAGAAAAAATTATTTTGCGTTACGGTACGCCGCGTGTATTAATAACCGATAACGGAACGCAATTTACCGCGAAAGATTTCAAAAGTTTTATCGAAGGATTCGGAATCAGTCACCAACGCACTCCCCCCTATTCGCCCCAATGTAATCCGGTCGAAAGAACAAACAAAACCATAAAAATAATGATCGCCCAGTACGTAGGTGAAAATCAGAAAAAGTGGGATAATTTATTGCCCGAATTACAATTCGCGATAAACTCCTCGAAACACGAATCGACAAAATTTTCGCCGGCATATTTGAATTTTCAACGTGAAATTTTACCACCTAATACGCTCGTATCAAACGTTACGAAGAATATCCCCCGAAAAGATCCGCGAGTCGAGAAACTACAAGATACAATGGGTCTCGTGCGTTTGAATTTGGCACGTGCATTCTCAGATCAAAGTAGGAATTACGACAAGAAACGACGCGAATGGTTACCAACGATAGGCGAAAAGGTTATAAAACGAGAACATCACCTGTCCTCGGCCATTGAAAACTTTTCCGCAAAATTAGCACCTCGATTTTCCGAAAAACTCGTCGTTGTGAAAACTATTGGTAGGAATATTCTCGAGTTAAAAGACGAACGCGGAAATATTACACGTAGTCACGTGAAAGACGTGAAACCCTTCAGAGAACGCGAAGAAGCAGCCACGGAGTACGCCGAGGGATATTCGCGTCAAAATCGATCCTGATTGGTCAAGTGGATCCATAGCACACGCCCACCTTGCCACCATCACCCCAACGCGGGTACAATTTCGCACATATAGAGCGACGCGCTAGCGCAGCTACCTCATTTCGCAATTCGCTCCGTAGTTAGAAGTACGAAAATGGCACCCAATGCAGAAAACCCCTCGCGCACAATCGAGCTTTCCGTGAACAAAGTAGTGCGTGATATCGACGCGATATTGGAACCAAAAATCCCAAGTGGCCCAGCAGTGATCCCACAAAAATATAAAGGAAGAGGAAATTGGATAGTCTCCGTCACAAACACTACGCCGGTCCCCACGCGCAAAAAGTGCCCCGTAATTAATAAAAAAGTGCCCGTCGATAAAGACACAGTGAAAACCGACGATACCGCGAGTGAACCTCAAATCGAAGAAACAACAACGGCAGTACGTAATTTGGAAGAAATGTTAATGGTGATGCCAACTTGGAGACCGATGGACGAGGCACAGCCTTCAACGAGCACCAATGCCAACGACGAAATCTCCAAAACGAACGACGGCGCGTCACACGAAAATGCAGTTCAATTAGAAACCTTAGATACCCCAGCTTCTCCCGAATCACCCGGCCGATTTCAATCCGATGATGAATGGGAAAGTGTGTACGAAGAATACGATCGACAACTCGCAGGGCACATGAATTGTTTCGCCAACGCATACGATCCTCAAGAATTGTTAGAAGAGCCACAGCCTACTCTTGCGCCACGACTTCATGTTCCTGAGCCGCCACTTATCTATGTACCACAGCCGATTATTCCCGAAGTACAACTACCTGTCGTTCCAGAATTACAACAGATTCATATCCAACAACCCGTCATTCAAGAAGTACCGAGAATACAACCATCCGGTTATCGTTTGATTCCGATGCACATTCCGAAGCCCGTAATCTCTGAAGAATCATTGAGGTTCAGAGCAATAAAAATTCGCGAGTTAAAAAAGAAACCGACAATAATTCCGTTGGAAAGTTACTCGGAGCAGCGTGAGATATCGTCACCGAGATACCTACAAGCCGAGATCAGTGACGACAATTCGCATCGACAACCGAGACACTCGAAAGCCGAAGCCAGTGACAATAATTTACATCAACTACCGCAGAAACGAAAAAGGTTTTTACAAACAATAAATGGACAGAAAATGAGGGTGACTATCAACGCGTATGGTAAGAAGACTGTAAAACCTGCGAAACAAAATGGACAAAAGTGATTTTTTTAACATCCCGCTCACGCAATTTAGTGTTATTCTTTTTAAGTGACAGAGACTCGTATTTAATACGATTTTTATATCTTTTTTTTATATATTACAAGTGTTAATCCTATTTTCGAAATATTATATTTTTTTTATTCTACGACGATCGGAAGAAAACTAAGAATAAGTTTCCCTCCTTTAACGAAAAGGGGGTGTAATAATCGTCAAATATTTACAGTAATAATCGTTGATTAGTGAATAAACTTTACGGTAAATAGGTTATGTTTTGTAAATCACGTCAATACGATACGAAGCCGATCGATAATCGCGAGCGCCGGCGCACGCGTCAACTAGAGCGCCCCTCCACTAGTTTCCCCTATGAACTCGCCCCGCCGTCGGAGCGAGGTAACGTAGATGCGAACGCGCGTACGAATGGGCATTCTAAGCGGTTCTACCGCGCTGAAAGGGTCAAACTCTAAAGTGGTCCTACCACGAGCCGAAGGAGTTCTACTCCAAAGCGATTTCTATCGCAGGCTATAAGGGCGTTAGCTCAAGACGGTTCTACCGTAAAGTGGCGTTTTTGTCACACGTTTCCGTGGAGAATAATCACGACTTTTTGCAAGCGGTCCTACCGCAAGGCAGAAAAGTCGTTCACGCGTAATTATTTTGTCATACGAACCCGAGCTCCATGCGTTCATTGTTTATTTTAGGTATAATACTCGTGATATTAATTTACTTATCGTTTTACGGGAATGATCGATATTTCACTGTTTCGCGTAACGTCTACGCTATTGTCGATGTTTTAATTTTCATTTATCGTTGTTATTTTTACGCACGTTTGTAATAATACGATTTTAATATATATGTGATTTTTCTGTAATCGAATCTGTTAATTTACTCTTCAAATTTCCTCGAACCCCCCCGACGAGCTATAAACCATAATTAACAATCATTACAAGTTAATTGGGAAAAGATTGTGGAGTGAAAATAAATTGTGAGTGAAAATGACCAATCGCAAAGGCTAAGTGACCATAAAAGGGATAAGAATACAACACTTTTGAAAAATCTGAAAGGTTTCAAATAAAACAAATCGTGCTCTGATTTTTGAAAAAAACATGTGTACTTAACGTCAACTGCAAAGAGTAAAATAATATAAGTAATAACTTGTGATAGATCATTGATATAAATGTCAAACAGAGGTAAATAAAAAGAGGAGCTTTGTGGTACACCTAGGATCACCTAGAATAAAAACACATTTAGAAATATTGTAAAGTACTTCCTTTGGCTCAAAAATCTGTCGTTTAACGCTTTTTACGATTTAGGTTTTGTAATTTAGATTTTTTCCTTTGGCTCAAAAATCTGTTGTTCAACGTTTTTTACGATTTGGGTTTTGTAAAAGAATTGTTATTTGCACCTGAATCTGTATGTCCAGAAGTTTCTGGATGTTTACGTTTAACTCGATGTTTCATGTTTCACGTTCACATGTAAAATGAGATTTCCCATTCACGACGACTTCGACTCCCTTGAAAATCTCAAGAGACGAGAGAACAAGTAACCCAAAATGCCGAAGTGGAGAATGATCCATCTTGACAGTGTTAACCAGAAGAAAATGAACCTTCACTGAATTGTAGACGTGCAATTCAGCTCGACAAGAGGATCTACCACTGATCCGTAATGACATAGTGTATCAAGATTCGCTTGATATAGTAAATAATTTAACGATTAACTACTATACTGCAGGCTCTGACTAATTAGGATTACTCTCAAATGAGAGCAATTCCGAATCTGGATCACTTGAATTAATGTTTTCTTGTCAGAAGATCCTCGCAGTTTATTGATAGCTGAGATTCAATGCTGTGTAGAGGACAATTAATCGACAATGCGTCATTCTACGTCGACATCAAACTATTAGGTTTGATATACGTGAATGTTGGTGAAAGCGGCAAAGCTATGGACACAGCACATCATCAACAGCATACGACAATATTCTAAAGGTGTTCTAAAGTTAACAACAAGGCTCAACTTTTCTATTTTTGAAAAAACTAAGATTTCCTAAGATTTCTTTCGTTTTCTACCCAAACTACTGCAGTAATTTTATCATCAAAAAGCTAAAGCCACAATAGATTCCAAAAGCTCAAAAAAATATGGGACAAGAATATTTACATAGTCTGCAAATAGTACTCTCTAAAAATCGTTAGATGCCAACAATTTAGAACTATATGTCTGCTACCATATGTGTTAAATAATAAAAATTCTAGGAGGGATATAAAACTGTTATAACTCAGTCATAAATGTAAAACGATTTTGATCATTTTACGTGAACTTTGTTTACACTTTATACTCTGGATATTTGCATAAAAATCATTTAAGAAAGCACTAACAGTTTTTATTTTAAAAATTGATAGCAACCATTTATCTCCGTATTTGCTACATAAATATTCAACATTCAGCATTTTTTTAAAATTAGCTCATCTTTTTTTCCCCTCACATCGCAATAATAATTAACACATTAATTTCAATATTCGTCGATTCTTCGTGAAATTATTATTTCCTCGACAAATTTACAACTTGCTGTCTTAAATCTTTTATTCCCACTTTTTAAATAAAGCAAAATGCCGAATAATCGATTTTACCGAATTAGTCTTTAAATGCGGATGAATTTATTTTCTACTCTTTATCTCAGAATAAACAGTGCTTTTTGCATTATATAAAGTACTTTAGTTTATAAAATGGAGTTTTTTTTATAAAATTGATCGTTATTTATAAAACTTAAGATCTGATTCAAAACATATATATAAAATTGTAAAATAGATTGAAACTAGACTTTTCTTTTAAAGTTTCTTTCAATTCTTTTGTTTATTGGTAAAGTTCGGCTTTAGCAGATTACTTTTTCTGGTTGTAAAGAAAAATAATAAATGTCTTAAAGTTTCAATCAAAAATAAAATATTTTCTCAGTACGCCAGTAAATTTTTTTTATTAGGTTTTGAAATAGTGATTCTGAATTCCTTTCTAGTTTTTGTCGTTTTTAATTGAGTTGTAATTTCGCAAAATTCTTTGGATTAAAGATACGATTGACGATTAATGTCTGTTAATCGTTACCTAATTATTCGATTGGGTAAATTATAAATACTTTTTTTTAAGTAAATCTTCTGCCGATGTTCGAGTGTCAAAAATAGTTTGACGTCTAAAATGGTCCCACGTTGAATTATTCGATTGTCTAAATTACAAATACTTTTTTTAATAAATCTTCTGCCGATGTTCGAGTGTCAAAAATAGTTTGACGTCCAAGAATGGTCCCACGTTGAATTATTCGATTGTCTAAATTACAAATACTTTTTTTTAATAAATCTTCTGCCGATGTTCGAGTGTCAAAAATATTTTGACGAATAAGAATGGTCCCACGTTGAATTATTCGATTGTGTAAATTACAAATACTTTTTTTTAATAAATCTTCTGCCGATGTTCGAGTGTCAAAAATAGTTTGACGTCCAAGAATGGTCCCACGTTGAATTATTCGATTGTGTAAATTACAAATACTTTTTTTAATAAATCTTCTGCCGATGTTCGAGTGTCAAAAATATTTTGACGAATAAGAATGGTCCCACGTTGAATTATTCGATTGTGTAAATTACAATTTCCTTTTTTTTACTGAACTTGAGTATTACAAAAGTAAACGTAAATTTTTTACTTTGTACTATCGTATTTTTTAATAATAAATTTTTATTCTGTAAATAATAAATACTTGGTTTATTTTAAAACTCTTTCACTGTTGTAAGAGTTGTAGAAACCAAACAAATTTTTAAAAATCAATTAAATTCATTTGATATTGAATCCGAGAAAAATTCAATTATCAAGAGGGCACAATTTTTTAAATGCTGAATAAAAATTAAGCGCATCTATTTTCAACAATAAAAACAATGAAGGGTAATTTGAAACTTCGGAATATTGTGTAGTATAAAAGAAAACCATCAGAGAAATTCTACACTGCTATATATGTTTCGTGAGTGGAATCTAGAATTGCTTTTTCATTTAAGGAGAGCATAGTGTGAGTTAAAAATTTGCTGCTCATTGTCGCAAATGATAAATTTTTTACTACATTAAGGCGTTCAAGGCTTCTTTTTTCTTTTTTTTTAGTTAGAAAAAAGAAAAAAAACGTATTAATTATTTTTAAAAAAAGCAATTCATTGTTTTTTTGTCACCGAAATTAACAAGTGTGTTTTTTTTAAATGGTAAATAATTTTAAATGATTGTATATGATAATCTTATTAAAATGTACTAAAATTTCACCGGGATACCTGGGATTTTTATCCAATTATTATTTTCTACTTCTGACTTGTAACAATGATAAAAGCTCGTTAAGGATTTTTTCGAAACTGCTATAAATTTTAATTAAAAAAAATTAAGTTTTAAAATCCAATTTTATGACATGAGAAAATATGATACTCATGTGAAAAAAAACTCGTGCGTGCGTGACTCTATAGTAGCGACTTGATGTTCAACAGAGAGTGCCAGAGATGAAAATATAGCGAAAAAATAGCATTAAGTAAAATTAAATTACTTTTCATAAATTTTTTATCCTACTAAAAGTAAAACTTATATTTTAAAAATTGATAGTATGAACGATAATAATTTACAAACTTTTGGTTACGTTAATAACTTTCTAAATAGAAAAAAAATATTGCTAACATTTTTTTCTATTTGGTATATAGGAAATTCTTTTTGCTTTCGAGACGATTGAGTACGATTTCCGCTTGTTAGCTAACAATGTTGCACTTTAAATTCCTAGATTGTCTTACAGTTTCTTTGGAAAGAAAATAGGTATAATAAGCCAGCAACTGATCCTCAAAATGGAAATAACAAGGTTAATTAAAAGCGTTTGTTTGACTTTTCTTTCAAGCTATTGTCTCTGTGATCTTATACTTTTAGTAATTTAATTTTTGAAAAAAAGCACTTTATCATGGAAATATTAATTAAACTCGCATTGTTTTCAATAACCAAACGAATTGCACTGCAACAAAAAAACTTTGCTTCTTAAATCAGATTCACTGTATATTTATGCGGAGAATTGTTTTTTAGGTTAGGTTGTGAATTTCTGAGTATCAATACCAACTATGAAATACAAAACTGTGAACACTGAAAACCGAACATAATGGCGCGAAATTTAAAATTAAAACTAATAATCAGTAATATATATAATAATTACTTATAAAAAAATGGAAAATTGTGTAAATGAGTTTAATTAAAATAGCTTAAATTCAACTAAGGGGATTTTTTCTTAATTTTAAATAAGGAAAATATTTTTTTCGCTTTCAGGTGTCGCTGTAGCTGCTTCTGTCTTCACGATCACTGCTATGAGCATTGACAGATATTTAGCAATCAGGAGTCCAATTGCCTTTCGAAGGGTATTTAATAAAAAAACAACAATAATAGTCATTGTTCTCCTATGGGTCGTCTCGTTAACTATCTTCGCTCCTATTTTAAGGGCTGTAAGTACCTCAAATTGAAAACATTATTTTTTTTATTTCTTTTATTATTATTTAAAAAAAAATTTTTTTATTAATAAAAAAATCATTATATATTTGTGCTTTGATTTTAAATCAAAATATTTTGTGAGTAATAAAAATATCTTGTAAATAATCAAAGTATTTTGATTTTAAATTTTTAATTTCTAAATATCGGATTAGAGTTAAATTTTTTAACAGAAGGACGAAAGGTTTTTTTCCATTATCCGAAGAGTGTGCGTAACTTTCCAATTCTTTTTTTTTTGCTCTCATGTAAATACACGTGAGGGAAAGATGATTAGCACATTTTTTTTTACCTTGTCGATTTATTCATCATTTTAACATTCTTGTCACGTTTTACAGAACCTAGCGTAACATTTCTGTGCTGCACGTTTTTTCCTAGGCGCCAAACTCTTTTTTTTAAATTAGAGAAAAAAAAATTGTTCTAAAAGTGAGTTAATCCTCTAACGTATAGCATACTAATCTAAATTGCTTCCACATACATTATACTCTTTTCAAGCTTTATTTTGCTTTACTGCAGATGCAAATTTCCCTTTGGAGGGTATATACTCGACATAAGCTAATTATACAAAATTACAGTCTCTCTAGCTGTACTATCATTTTTGAGAAATTAAAATTACTTCTCCTTATCTCCTTTTGCGATAATTTAAACAGTTTTTTGGAAAAATTTTAAATTTCAGATTTTTAAAAATTTAAAATTTTTTTAATTTAAAACTTTTAAGTTTAAACTTTTTTTAATGTAAAACTTTCAAACTTAACATTTTTTTAATTTAAAACTTTTAAATTTAACATTTTTTTAATTTAAAACTTTTAATTTAAAACTTTTAAATTTAACATTTTTTTAATTTAAAACTTTTAAATTAAAAATTTTTTTAATTTGAAACTTGTAAGTTTAAAATTTTTTTAATTTAAAACTTTTAAATTTAAAAGTTTTAAATTAAAAGTTTTAAATTAAAAGTTTTAAATTAAAAAGTTTTAAATTTAAAGCTTTTTTAATTTGAAACTTTTAACTTTAAAATATTTTTAATTTAAAACTTTAAAATTAAAAAATTTTTAAAAACAATTCTTTAAAATATAAGCAAAGCGATGATCTTGGGCACTTCCTAGGAATGGAATACATTTATCAGATTAGAAATGGAGCGATAGAAGAAGAAGAAAAGAAAATTGGACGTAATTTCGCAGGAACGATACAGAAGTAATACTTGTTTTACAAAATGTCAAGAATACGTGTCAGGTACAATTTTCATTTCCTATCCTATGGAATAGTTCTCATTCGACATTTATTGAACTATCGAGATCCCTCCAAAAGCACTATATCTTGATGAAACTTTTTTCGATATACTGCATTTTTACTTTATATTTATCGCATCTCAATTGCAATTTAACCACATCAATTTTTTTAAAATGAAGATTAAATCTAAACTAGCAAACTGACTTTTTTCACTGACTTTTTTAGATTCTTATCACATATGAGAGAAGGTATATTAGTTTTAGATGCAATTAGCAATTTTTAAAATAATAGAATGTTAAAAATGTTAATTTAAATTTTTTTATAAAAGTAAAAATATGAATTGGAATATACAGTATTAATGTTACTATAAAAATAATAATAATAATAATAATAATCATAATCATAATCATAATCATAATCATAATCATAATCATAATCATAATCATAATCATAATCATAATCATAATCATAATCATAATCATAATCATAATAATAATAACAATAATAATAACAATAATAATAATAATATTCTGACATATCTATAGGGAATTTAGGAAAAGTTCAAGAATTTGTATTAGAAGTACTGAAAAAAATTTAACTTTTAGAATTTATAAGAAAATACTAAATTTTTGTCCTTTTTTAGTTTGTCTCATAAACTATAAAATTACTTAATTAATAGTTAATTAATTAATTACTTGATTATTAGTTACTTATTATTAAATTATTAATTATTGTATTATTCTAATACAAAACATTCAATTTTTCCTATTTCCGACAAAAATTTCTCTTTAAACGTCAATTTTTACTATTTCTGACTAAAATTGATTTTTAAACTTCAATTTTTCCTATTTCTGACGAAAATTTCTTTTTCAACTTCAATTTTTCCTATTTCTGACGAAAATTTCTTTTTCAACTTCATTTTTTTCTATTTCTGACAAAAACTTCTTTTTTAACTTAAATCTTGAAAAACTATCATAAAATAAAAAAAATTATTTAATAAATTATTCGAATATTTAAAAATTATTTGCGATTACAATTTTCGTAAATAATTTTACTTCACTCGGTTTCAAATTGAAATTCTAGAAAATTTCAATGTTGCCACAATGAATGTAATTATAAATTTTAATGAACTTACAGATTTTTGAAGAAGTTTAATAATGCAAAATCATCTAAAAAATGAGTTAAATTTGTCAATATTCATTTAATTAATTAATTAATTAGTAAAAATAATGGATTTATAGAAGTATTTAAAAATAAAAAGCACTAAAGAAATTGAATTTTGAAGACGTTACAAATTATTGTAGAAATTCATTTATTTTTTAAATTTTAATTAATTATTATTAAAAAATGTTTCTATATTCTCGTCAAAATTTGAATTATTTAAAAAAAATGAAATTCATCTCTAAAATTTAATTTTTTTAAAAAAATTAATAAAATTGTTCGCAAAAATTCAATTAAGTTGGAATTTTCTTTATTTTCTCATCAAAATTCAAATAGCTTAAAAAAAAAATTCTGCTCCAAAAATCAATAATTAAAAAAAATACAATTTTAATATTAATAAATATAATATTTTTTGTTTAAATTCCATTATTTTCAAAAATAAAATTATAATATTATTGAATAAAATAGTTTTTATTAAAATTCAATTATTTTCAAAAATAAAATTGTAATATTATTAAATAAAATATTTTTTGTTAAAATTCAATTATTTTTGAAAATTTTAATAATTAATTTTTGGTAAAATTTCAATTATGTTAAAAAATCTTTTTAATTTTCTCGCAAAAATGTCAATAATTTTTAAAAATCATAAAATTCTTCTTAAAAATTAAATTATTTTCAAAAATTAAATATTATTATTATTAAATAAAATATTTTCTGTTAAAATTCAATTATTCTCAAAAATAAAATGTTAAACAATCTTTTTATCTTCTCGTAAAAATGTCAATAATTCTCAATTCAAAGATTTTCAATATATCTATTATTAGAGTTTTTCAAAAGAATTCAATTATTTATAAACAATTTAAATAAAATTGGACACACAAACATTAGTTTTCATAAATAATAAAAATTTCACAGGAATTTAAAGATTTACAAATTTTTTTATCAAATTTCTTGAAAAATGATACAATTTTTTTTAATTTTTATTAAAATTGATTAAAAAAACTTAATTATTTAAAAATTCGTTAAAAAAGTTCTTTATAAGAAAAAAAGTGTAAGAAACATTAAATTATTCAATACTAATTTTTTGTATTTAAATTTGTATTCAAATAATTGAATTTTCGTAGAATTTTAGATAAAAATATAATAATGAAAATAAATTTTAAGAAGTAACATATAGTAAAAATATTTTTATGTTATAAAACAATGATTTTTACACACGATCCACTTTTAATTATTTTTTTTCAAACATGGAGAAATCGATCGTTAATATTAATCGATGTCTTTATTCCTTATAACATTATTTTTAAAGATGATTAATTTCAAAAACAAAATTTACTTTATTATTTGTTATTTATTAATTATTTTTTAATATTAATTTTTGTAAAAATTTGATAACTTGGAATATTATTTTATTATTGATTATGAAAAAATAACTTCATATTTTCGATTTGTCAGACACTTTAAAAAAAAAACTTATACAGAAACTAACTTCTAACTGCGGACAGAATAAAATTGGAATAAATGAAAGAATATGAAGATTAATAATATAAATAAAAATATAAATAAAAAAAATTAAAATAAAAATATAAATAAAAAAAATAAAAATAAAAATATAAATAAAAAAATTAAAATAAAAAAAATAAAATTAAAAAATTAAAAAAAAAATAAAATAATCAAAAAATAAAAGAAATAACATAAATTATAAAATTAAAAAAATGTATATAAATAATATGAAAAAATAATATAAAAATAGTATAAAATTTCAAGTTCAATTGAATTCTTCAAACAATAAAGTTAATAAATAAAAGTTTTCAATTTTAAATCTATTTAAAATTAATACATTAAAAAACAGATGACTAGAGAAATTATAAAACAATTGTTATTTTTAAAAAAATAAAATGTTAACGAGAAAAACATTATAATTGATTTGGAAATTTTTCGATAAACAGAAAAAACGGATATTTGTGGGAAAAAAAATAGGTCATGGTATTGTAAGAGTGCGTAGTATAGGGTTTCTATCCCTCTTCATTAGATTTTGTTTGAGATAAGGAATCAAACTATCAAGCACCATGAAGTGGATGCCATTTCGATTTGGAGGAAAACAAGAAGTTTTTCTCATCTGACCTAGATAAAATAAATAAGTTTCAGTCAAAGTATTATACCAACATTTGAGACGGATGTTTACTATTTTTCCGGAAGACGTCGTCCGACTTGACAATCGTTTTTGTGGGGAAAAAAAAAATTTTCTTAAAAATATTCGCGTCAAAATTTCATTTCTTTTATATATATTATATTTCTTCAAGTCTTGACTGTGATACATTCCTTTTTGATTTTTAGATTTTTATTTATAAAATCAATTATGAAAATTGTTATTTCTTCAAGTTCTGACCATGATACATTCGTTTTTCAATTTTATATTTTTATTTATAAAATCCTGGAAAAATTTACAGGCAAAATTTTATTTCTTGGGTATTTCTTGCAAGTCTTGACTATGATGCATTCGTTTTTCAATTTTGTATTTTTATTTGTAAAATTTTAGAAAAATTTAGAGGCAAAATTTTATTTCATGTTTATTTCTTCAAGTCTTGACTATGATACATTCCTTTTTCAATTTTAGATTTTTATTAATAAAGTCCATTAAAAAAATTATTATTTCTTCAAGTTCTGACTATGATACATTCGTTTTTCAATTTTAGATTTTTATTTAGAAAATCCTCGAAAAATTTAGAGTGTAAATTTTATTTCTTTTATATTTCTTGCAAGTCTTGACTATGATACATTCGTTTTTCAATTTTATATTTTTATTTATAAAATCCTGGACAAATTTACAGGCTAAATTTTATTTCATATTTATTTCTTCCAAGTCTTGACTATGTTACATTTCTATTTTTCAATTTTAGGTTCTTATTTATAAAATCAATTAAAAAAATTCATTTCTCCAAGTTCTGACTATGATACATTCCTTTTTCAATTTTAGATTTTTATTAATGAAGTCCATTAAAAAAATTATTATTTCTTCAAGTTCCGACTATGATACATTCGTTTTTCAATTTTAGATTTTTATTTAGAATATCCTCGAAAAATTTAGAGTGTAAATTTTATTTCTTTTATATTTCTTGCAAGTCTTGACTATGATACATTTCTATTTTTCAATTTTAGGTTTTGTATTAATAAAATCAATTAAAAAAATTCATTTCTCCAAGTTCTGACTATGATACATTCCTTTTTCAATTTTAGTTTTCTATTCTCATGTTTATTTCGAAAAAAATAATTTGTAATTTACACAATCGAATAATTAAATGTTGGACGTCACTGTATTTGTGAGAACAAATTTATTTTTTTTATTCAGAATAAATAAAATGTAGTGAATAATAAAATTACATTTCCACAACTTTTTTTATTCTAGATTAATGTTGCCGATTGTAGATTTATTACTCGACCAAATATTTATTATTTCGTTCAATGAAAATTGATTACAAAATGGTTTCAGCAGAAAATGAATATTTTATAGCGTAAAATGTAGACATCAAATATTTGTTTCGGAAAATGTGAACAGAATAATAGTAAAATACATTTTATCAAAAATTCATACATCTGATTAAATTAAAGTAGAAGCAAAAATACGATAATTACTTTTGAAATGTAATTAGAAATATAAAAAAAGAAAAAATAAATTTTCTGTTAAAGGTGACACTACAAAATCCAATTACCGATTTGGATAATATTACTCTCGTTGGACAATGGATCAACGATAATAATGACTTTCAACGAGTGAAACCACAGCAATATTATGTATGTTCAGAAGACTTTAAACCAGTGGGAATTCACGCCCATATTTTTGGTGCTGTTTGCTTTGTCCTTGTTTACGCAATACCGGGTAAGTTATTGAAATGAAAATCGATTAAATAATAATTAAACTATTAATTTTCTTGATTATAATATCAGGTTTCATTGTCATCATCTCCTATTCGATGATGGGCCGAACCCTTTGTGCCAGAAAGCCACCCTTCGATTGTGACAGTATCGAGGGAAGTGCCAGCTCTCAACAAGTTAGTTCAATATTTACTTAAAATCAAAAAAAAAAAAAAAAAATTGAGGGGAATCTTTGGTCGAAAGTATAAAACATTATTTTATATTTCTATAAATTACAATTAGTCTGTTTAATTGAAAATTTTTCCATCACTTTTTCTAATTTAGAAAAAGGGTTATAAGGATTTTTAATTTGGAACATTAATTTTTTTTGTAGTAAATTAATTACTTTTATTATTTCTTAATAGTGGTACAATTAATTTTCTTTTTAATTATTTTTTCATTATTGGAAAGTGTTGTTGTACCTGTAACCAGATCAATAATTTATTTTCCTATCGTATTCCAATTCAATTCTTACACTGAAAAGAGTAAATATGCAAATTGGGTAAAGGAAGACATACTTTTTTTAAAAATAAAAATAGCAAATTGAAAAAAATAAAATCTACAAAGTTTTTTTAATTCAAAATTTTTAAATTAATTCAATTTTAAAAGAATTGCGTATTCTAAATTCAGAAATCTCCAAAAACTTTAAAAGGTTTTAACTTTAAATTTTATAAAAAATAAATAAATGGAAATGAATAAATTAAAAATTAAATAATAATATAAATTTAAATAATTAAAAAATTTGTAATTTAAATTTCAAAATTAATTCAATTTTAAAAGAATTGCGTTTATTATAATCATAAATCTTCAAAAACTTCAAAAGGTTTCAATTCGAAATTTTATAAATAATAAGTAAATATAAATTTAAAATATAAGTAAATAAATTGAAAATTGAATAAAAGAAAAAATTTAAATTATAAATATTTAAATATAAATAATAATAAAATTAGCAAATTAAAAAAAATCGAATTTAATCATTTTTAATTCAAATTTGAAAATTAATTCAATTTCAAAAGAATTGCTTTTTTTATATTCATAAATAAAACAACTTAAAAAGGTTTTATTTTGAAATTTTAGAAAATTCAAACTTTTGATGAATTTCATTATAAATTTTTAAAAAAAACTTAGATTATTGCAAAATTATGAAAATTAAAATTATTAAATTCAAATTCTTCTTAAAATTTTGTTAACTATGGAAATTGTTAAATAATTATTAAAAATAATTACTTTATAAATATTTTAAATAATTGAATTTTGGAGAAGTTACAAATGATTGCAGAAATTATTTCTAATCCCAAGAAAATTCTTCTGACAAAAGTAAATTAATTATTAAAACTAATAACTTTCATAGAAAAAAATTTAGTTAAAAAAAAAAATTTTTTCATTTTAAAAAATTGAATTTTGAAGATATTGTAAATGATTGCACTGAAATTATTTTTAATCGTAAGAAAATCTTTCTTACAAAAGTTCAATTATGTTCAAAGTTTAAAGAAAACTTCTCGCCAAAAACATAACTATCTTTGTTATAGAAAAATTCTTCTAAAAAATTCAATTATTTTCGAAGAAAATTTTCTCATTTTATTTTCAATATCTACTATTTTTATAACTTTTCCAAAAAGAATTTAATTATTTAAATAGAAATTAATAAAATTTAATTCAAGCAGTTAATTATTTTTATAAATAAAATAAAAATTTCAGAGAAATTCAATTTTTTTCTTTTATAAATTTCATTGCAGTAATTAAATTAATTTAAATATAATCCATATTTTTATAAAGTCAATTATTTTTATAAATAATCAATTTGTTTCAGGAATTCAATTGATTTCATAAAATTATAAAGCTTATCGCAGAATTTTAATTATTTTTAGCACAGTTTTAATCAAATTCTTGGAAAAATGTAATTATTCTTAAAAATTTTAATAAAATTCGTCAAAAAAAATCCAATTCTTAAAAAATTTTTTTGATAAAATTCATTGCAACAAATGAATTTTGAAAAATCATTCAATTATTTAAGAAATTATTAACTTTTTGTACTTCAAAAATTCAATTTTATACAAGTTCTTCGAAAAATGTAATGATTCTTTAAAAATGTTATTAAAATTCATCAAAAAGAATGCAATTATTTCATGGGAATGTTTTTACATTTATAGAAACTTTTAAATATTTGCAGCCAAATTCTCAAAGAAATATTTCAATCAAATATTGTAACAAGTATTTTAACAAATATTTTAACAAATATTTTAACAAATATTTTAACAAATATTTTATAAAAGTTGATTTGGAGAAGAATTTTGATTAAAAATTCCGGAAAATAATAATGGAATTGCAATGATGGAAATAATTTTTAAAAACGTTATATAGTAACGTAATATTCTTAAATATAAAATAAAAATACTTTTATAAGCTGTTCAAAAAAAAAAATAATTTTTTTTTCAAAAATTCAAAATTAGTTGGAATTTAAATGTTTATTGAAAAATCTTAATTCCCGTGGAAATATAATAATTAAATATTTATTCAACAAAGAAAGTTGCTGATGTTTTCGAATAATTTTCACGATTAAAGAAATTCGTTAAAAAATAAAATGTAATACAGTATATAAATATTTTTGAGTTAAATATTTTCCTTTATTTTCCAGAAATTAAGAAATTTTTCATTACAATTAAAATTTACAATTGACAATATAGAATTTATAAACATTTTTTTCTTCATTTTTGAAAAAATTTAAATTTTACTAAATATTTATTTATTAAAAATTTTTTTAAATTATTTTTAATAATAAATAAATTTTAATCTTTTTTTAATTTCAATTAATAGTAATGATACAAATTATTTTCTTATGAAAATTGAAAATTTTCTAAACAAAAAATATTAAGAAACGAGAATATTTAATGGTTTCTTTTCTCGCAAAGTAAAGAATAAATTTGTTAACTATATTGTTAGTGAGAAATAAAAATTATGCACAAAATGGATATATATTTCCTATTTATTATTATTATTGGTTATTTTTATTATTATTTTTTTTATTATTATTATTATTAATATTATTATTATTATTGGTTATTTTTATTATTATTATTATTATTATTATTATTATTATTATTATTATTTATTATTATTATTATTATTATTATTTAATTATTAATTAAAAATACGTCACGGCGACGTGACAATATAAATTGAATCTAAGAAAATAATAGAAATGAGCTTTAAAACGCACAAATTATACTATCATGATGAGAATTATTGGAAAAAGTGACTAAAAGCATTTCTTTTGGGCGGAAAAAAAAATTTAATAGCATTTGAATTTAGATGCATTTAGTATGAAAACGTCCGAACCTTTATGGCAATTTAATACTACGACTACCAAATGAATAGCGCTCGAAACTCACGAATTTTCAATCTCACACTCTCACCAAATCCAAATGTCATTATTGGTTTTCACTTAATTATCTCCTTCACGCAATTTCTTTCTCAATTCTCAAAAAAAAATTCATTGATATCAATTTTTTGAAAAAAAAAATTCATTGTTATCAATTTTCTAAAAAAAATTCATTGATAGCAATTTTCTGATGTAGTCCAAATTTATATTAACTTCTTTTTTCGAATAAATTATTATAAATACAGCCTTCTCTCTTTTTCTTTATTGGCAAATATAATAATAATATAATATATATATTATATTTTATTATTATATTATTATTATTTATTATATTTTATATATATATATATACACTGAACAAAAATTTATTTGATTCAAATAACCGATTATTTGTCTATAATCAAATAAATATTTACTTGAATCAAATAATTTTTATTTCAATCAATTAATTAGTATTTGCTTCAAATACTGAAATATTTGATTCAAATACAATTTATTTGATTCAAATAAAAATTATTTGATTCAAGTAAATATTTATTTGATTATAGACAAATAATCGGTTATTTGAATCAAATAAATTTTTTTTTCAGTGTATATATAAAATTATCAAGTTATCAATTAATTATCAAGTAATGAAAAGAAATTAATTGTATTTTGTAAAAAAAAAACGAAAAGCATTGCTGATTGTCCAATTCACGATATAATATTTATTTATTATTGTTATTATTTTTTTTGGCAAGATTTTCTTATGTCCATAATAAATCAAAAGGAAGAGGAAAAAAAAACTGATTTGATATTTTTGTGCGTTCGTGCGAGCTGTTCTCAAGCGTAAGAGAATCCTTTCAAGATTAATGGACGAAATGAATCTTTCATTTCTGTCAGTTGGAAAAAAAAGGAGAGAAAGATAAGCACTCACATTTTGAGATATAAATTCGTGTGTATAAGTTTTATTCGATTCATTGGCGTAATTGAAAATTTTTGAATATAAAATATTTAATATTCCAGAAATTGGAAACAGGAACGTATAATTATTATTATTAATCATCAAGAGTTGATAAGGACGGATTAGCGATTTACTAGAGCGTATAAACTTACATTCGATGTTAGGGGGGAAATGTTGCATTATTTGCAGATATTTCAGTAATTATGTTGATCAAATATTTAAGCATGTGAGAGCTTCGTTAGCTAACTTCTAAATAAATTTATTATTAAACTTTATTTTTGATTTGTTCCCCAGCAATTCCTCTTCTAGTCAACTTATTATTTATTCATTTCCGCAAATATGTATGTAAAGGTGAATCGATTTCCGAATCGATTTATTCGGAAAGTGATTTTTGTGTCTTATTTTTAACTGACATTTGTTGTTTAGAAACAATTTTCCAAGATCAGGAATCGAATAATCGACGAACAAAAAAAGGGGTAGGAAAAAACTATTTTTCCAACAATTGTGACATCTTAAGATGCAACTGAAGTGTTGCGCAGTGTTTCACTTTGAGTTTTTACTTTTTTCAACAAAAAAAAAAAATAAAAATAGTAACGTCAGAATTAAAGGAAAATATTTTCCCGTCACTATACAATTCAATTTGTCAAGTAAAACAAAAGCGATAAAAATCAATGCGCGCGAGTAAATAATTTTCTCTGTCAACAGGGATTCCGACTGGTTCGTGAAAGAAGACGAGTGGCTTGGATTTTACTGATACTTGCAATACTCTTCGCTCTTTGTTGGTTGCCCTACAACGTTCTGAGATTGCTTATCGACTTAGGACTCATTAGTAAGTCTAAAAATTACATTTTTTACCTTTTTTGACCAAATTACAACTTTATCTGTCCGAATAGCAAAAGTTCACGAGGGTACCCTAAAGGGTACCGCTTGTAGACTTTCCTTTTTCCACTCGATTCCGAATATTTACGGTAAAAAAAATCTAACCAACTGTTAACGTACCAACTACTAGAGTTCAACTACAGGAAGTAAATAAAAAAACCCCCGTAAACAAATTTTAAAAAACCCTTTTAAATGCAAATACCCCATGTATGCAATTTTATACACAAAAGTTAGTATTCTCACATCATCTGCTATTTTTTTTTTTATTTTTTTTTATTCTTTTCACCCCTTTTGACGGGAGAGTCAATAAAAGTAACGGAGGAGATAAAAAGAAAATGCATTACAGGTGAAGGAAGAACGATATCGGACGTGCTCTCATATTGTCTATTTCTGGGACACGCAAACAGCGCACTCAATCCCATGGTGTACTGTTTTATGACAAGAAATTTTCGTCGAAGCGTCTCCGAACTTCTGTGTCGCAATTCCCATGGGCTTTCACGTAGAAAAACCCATCGAAAAGTAAGTCTTGACTCTGCACTGATTGGATACCAATCTACATTTAAAAAAAGAAAATCATCTCAAAGGCGATTTTAAAAATAAGCGCCACACATCACCAACATTATATTTAATACTCAGGGTACGTTTTTTTTAATGTATAAATAAAACAAAGGAAGGAAAATTATTTTTTGATCATGTGCCTATAGACTCTTCGAAGTATTCAACACGAAACTTTTTTACTCTAAACGCAAGAAATTTGTTGGTTTTTTTGCAAACAGATTTTAACGGATTTTAACAGATTTTAGCAGATTTTAGCAGATTTTAACAGATTTTAACAGACTTTAACTGATTTTTTTAATTGTAGACGTAAATTTTTATACTTTCTACAAATATTTGATACTGAATTTGAAAAAAAAATATTTTAAAACTATTCAAATATAGATGCCGATGATAAAAATATGCGACTAAATGCAATAAAATATCATCGAGAAATGTGTGTATGATGTGAAGAATGTTATTTTCGGAATACAAATGATAAACACAACGTTCACAGATATTATAGAATAACAAATTATTCATCAATTGCGGTGCATGTGATTATTTATTCATTTCGACCGGACATTTTGCGAACGGTTATATAGCCGACAATTTTCATATAGCGTAAATGTTGTTTCAATAAGCAAACGACCGGCAACTTCCTCAACGTTCCACATAAGCCGGAAGCTTACGCAGTTTCCTATTTATGATTAGAAACTTTTTTTAAGCCGAATTGTTAAATAATTAAATTTTTCAAACTTTTAATAAACTGAATATTATTCGTCTTCCAGAGAGCACAAAAAATTTCCTTAGTGTTTCATTGAAAGATTTTGAATATTTCAGTGGAAAATGTGTACGAAAAATACATTTTGGTACGATATAAGTATACGATGTCCGCTATTGTGTAAAAATATTTCCAATAAACGTTGTGTGAATATTAAATATTGTTACGTATTTTAAATTTTGTAAATTTTCAAATTCGATGAATATTGTGACAAAGTTCTCCTGCTGTAGATAATGGGAAATGTTTATTGTATTTTTAAAAAACTGTAACTATAAAAGAAGTTAAGGGGGAACCACATTAGGAGGCTGATTTTCAAAAAAAGAAACAATGATTCTAATTATTTTCGAACTCTTTAAAGTAGATACAGGGTTGCCACAAATATTTAATTTTATTTTTTCCTGACTTTTCCCTGATTTCCAGACAAAATTCTCACTTTTTCCCTGACCATAAAAAATATTCTGATTCACTCTAAAAATTATTAGATACTCAAAAAAATGTTCTATTAAATTTATTTACAAATTTCATTAATTGTAAAATTATTCAAAAACATCAATAACTAAATTTTTAAATAAGTATTTAATTATTACTTTTCCACGGGAATTAAAATTCTTCAGAACATTCAAATTCAAACCTTTTTGAAACTCAACAATTTATAAGAATATTATTACAAAACATAAAGAAGGCGATCACCTTCTTCATGTTTTGTTATAATTTAAATAACCATCAAATTTTTCAACAAAAATTTAATTATTTACAAAAATCCTAATAAAATCCTTTAGCAAGAATTCAATTATTTTTAAAAGTAGTAAATTTTCTCAAAATATTCAATTATTTGAAAAAATTGTAATAAAATTCTTTGCAATAATTCAATTATTTTCATAAACAATAAATCGATTATTCGGTAATTTCATTTTTTAATCAATTTTTATTAGAAAATTCTAAAAAAATTCAATTATTTAAATTGAAAAATAAATAATTTATTGAATAATTGAATATTTGTTAAAATTTAATTCTCATAAAGAATTTTATCAACAAATTTTTTAATAATTGAATTCTTTAGACAAATTATAATAAAATTTTTAATAATAATTACATTTTTCGAGGAATTTGATTAAAATATTGTATCCAAAATTAATTAAAATCCTGCGATGAGTTTTATTATTCATGAAAATAATTTTAAAAAATTTCCAAAATTGTTATTAAAATTTTTCGAAAATAATTGAATTTCGGTGGAAAATTTTATTATTCATAAATATAATTAAATTCTTGTAAAGAACTTTGTTAAATTTTTTTTAAATAATTGATTCATGCGACAAATTTTATAAAAATCTTTTGAAACAATTGATATTATTCAAAAAATTTTATAAAACTTTGCATATTAAATAATTGAAAATAAGTGAAAATTGTATTATTTATGAAAATAATTTAATTATTTCAAAGAAGTTTATTGAAAATTTCCTAAATTATTGAGTTTTTGTGAAATTTTAACAAGATTTTTATTCAAGTTTTTAAATATATTTTAATTTTGAAGAAGAATTGTATTATTTGTAACAATAATTGAAATTTTGACGAGAATTAAAAAATTTTTTTTAAATAATTGAATATTGATGAATTTTATTATTTATATAAAGATAAGTGAAATGTTGACAAAAATTTTTGAACATAATTGAATTTCTGCGAAGAATTTTATTACTTTTGAAAGTAATTTAATTCTTCCAACGAATTTTATTACATTTGAAAATAATTTAATTGTTCCAACGAATTTTATTCAAGTTTATAAAAATAATTGAATTTCGGTGCGAAATTTTACTATTTCTAAAAATAATTGAATTCTTGAAAAGAACTTTGTTAAATTTTTTTCAATAACTGAACTCTTGCGACAAATTTTATAAAAATCATTTTAAATAATTGATATTTTTCAAAAAATTTTGCATATTAAATAATTGAACACATGTGAAAATTGTATTATTTATGAAAATAATTTAATTATTTTAAACAAGTTTATTGAAAATTTCCTAAATTATTGAGTTTTTGTGAAATTTTAACAAGATTTTTATTCAAGTTTTTAAATATATTTTAATTTTGAAGAAGAATTGTATTATTTGTAACAATAATTGAAATTTTGACGAGAATTAAAATTTTTTTTTAAAATAATTGAATATTGATGAATTTTATTATTTATAAAGATAAGTGAAAATTTTCCAAAAATTTTTTAACATAATTGAATTTCTGCGAAGAATTTTATTATTTTTGAAAATAATTTAATTCTTCCAACGAATTTTATTACTTTTGAAAATAATTTAATTCTTCCAATGAATTTTATTCAAGTTTATAAAAATAATTGAATTTTGGTGCGAAATTTTACTATTTCTAAAAATAATTGAATTCTTGAAAAGAACTTTGTCAAATTTTTTTCAATAACTGAACTCTTGCGACGAATTTTATAAAATTCTTTTCGAATAATTCATATTTTTCGTAAAATTATTGGAAATTTTTTATATTAAATAATTGAATTTCTGTGGAAATTTTATTATTTATAAAAATAATTGGTTTATTTGGAAGAAATTCACCAAAAATTTTGTAAATTATTGAATTCCTGTGGAATTTTTCCAAGAATTTTATTCAAGTTTTTAAAAATAATTGAATTTCGAAGAAGAATTGTATTATTTATAAAGATAATTGAAATTTTGACTAGAATTTTTAAAAAAATTTTGAACATAATTGAATTTTGGAGATGAATTTTTTTATTTTTAAAGATATAATTGAAATAACCAGAATTTTTTTTAATTTTTGAATATAATTGAATTTCTGCAAAAAATGTTATTACTTTTGAAAATAATTGAATTTCTGTAATTATTTGTAACTTTTCCAAAATTAAATTTGTTTAGTATTTTTAATTAAAATTCTCTTATCAATCTAGTATTTATAAAAATTGGAAAAATGATTCATTACATAATTTATAAGTCATAATTTTATGATAGTTCTTTAAAAATTAAGTTATTTAAAAAGAAATTAGTGTCTGAAATAGAAAAAATTCAAGGTTTCGTTTTAAAATTCGTGGTTATTTTTACAGTTTACAAGGCAAACAAAAAAACATGAAATTTGAGAGTTTTTTCATGAATTTTTGAAATTTGATTTTCTTCAGTACTTTTACTAAAAATCCCTGACTTTTTCTTGACTTCCCTGACCTGTGGCAACTCTGAGATAGAACCGGATGTCTTATTGGAGACACAAACGAACCTAGAGGTTGTGTAAGGGATCAATGTTTGAAATTTAAACAAGAGTCCTAGTAGCTTGTAAATTATTCCCACACTACAAACCTAAAAGTATCAAATGGCAACTAATTGATACCAAAAATATGGATCAAATAAAAAATTGATACAGATTTTTGGCTTCAATTCTTGACTCATTTTAGTATTTATTTAATACTTTCATGAAAACTGCTCAAAGAAGGCAACAAGTTGGTTCGCTATGGTGATTTCTGGACACAGTACACAGTTAGCTAGATGGAGGTTTGGCCTGAGGAATTCGGCATAAGGGTGGCACACCTTCCATACCGTTCCCTAAAAGGGAAGAATATGCTAATACCACCCACTTTAATTACTTTCGGGATCAATTTTTTACTATTGATTTATTTTTCTCGCGCATGGGTTTAGTTTTACTACTAGATAGGTGAATGACCCTCTAGGAGGGTGATGAGATGTACTGATCATGAAATTCGTTTCCTGCCGTTATTCCTACCGTCCACGTGTAGACTTTTGGATCGATATTGCTTCTAACAAAAGAGAAGAATTCAAATGTTCTGACTTTGGGAAAATATTTTATAAATCCTTCGGAATGACTAATGTGGTTTCCCTTTTCTTTTAGCTAGACCTCGAGTCTCATCCATTACCTGTTGGCAAACCAAAACAAATGGCGCTAAAAATTAAAAAACAACAAGTTGAAATTGACATTCATGAAAGCTAATCCAATTGCAACAATTGACAATGTGGCTAAACAATAACCGAATCATCAAACTTAAAGGTTGTCTAATCGCAAGTCATGAAACTCCAACGCCCACTGAAAATAAAAAATAGTGCCGTCTGTGAGTGCAGAGGTGGATTATCTTGTGCAAATACAACCAAAGGTGAGAGTTCAGTGGGTGTGTTATCTGAGCAAACGAAGAACAAGGGAGATTGAGTTTTGATACTCCTGCACTGTAATTCAACTTTGACAGATTTCGTTTAAAGAGAAAACGATCTAAATCACCATCAAGATCACCCTAAATCATTTCGAAAGTATAATCAATTCGAAGTGGGTTTAGATATTTTTAACAGTAATCCTTTTATTTACAGCAACTTTTGGGCTAATTTTTGCAATTTTAATACCTAGCAGAACATTCGATTAGAAGAAAGTAATGTAATGCTTGAAAAATATTCTATTAAAGTTCTACACTAATTCGCACCGCAAACAAATCGATGACCAGAACATTGACTACTCGCTCAACTTTGGTACATGCATCACATTCTCTGTGTCACACCACATTCTCTATATTATTATTATTGAATTATTATTATTGAAAGCTTCTATTCACGACAAATGTGTTTTACAATACATTTTGCATCCATTCACCCAAAAAGTTGTTTTTTTCGATTAGGGAAATTTTGATTAAATTAAAATTTACTAGAATCAGGTTTGGATCTTCGAAAACTTTGACTTTTTCACTAACAGTATTTAAAAAAAAAACGTATATGACCTTGTTTTATATATGATGACCCTGATCTAAAATTCGAAATGTGGTATAAATTTAATTGACCCAAACAATTCAAGTTCATGTAAAGGTATTTTGAAAATGACGCATCAATATGAATTCCTAACATACTTAGATGTAGGATAATAGCTAGAGCGTGATAAACTTCCATATACTTTACCCCATAGAGAACGTTTAGGTTTCTTTTTCCACATACGTATATATGTGACACTTCATTATTCTACACAATAAAATCATATAAGAATTCGTAAATTATCACATTTTTCTGTACCTATTTCATTTTCTCGACAAAAAAATAAATAAATAATCCTCTTTGATTAATCGCTTAAACGTATGGACATAATATTTCCTAAAAGTATTTCATACACTTGGAAATTGGTAAATATTTGTAAAATTAGAGCCTTGATTAATTGTCATTAATATTTATGTTCATTTTTATAAGGACATTAGTCTCTTAATTAAATTCAGAGGTTTTTTAAGTTAAAAAAAAATAAGCTCGTGACATAAAGTAAATTGTAGATGGACATAAATTAAATTAGAGTAGCAATGTGAATATGAATATTATAATTTTCATATCGCCGTTCAAAATTAATTCAAAATAATTGTTGCAGATTCACAAGAATTAATTTCGGAAAATGTTCAAATATTTCGAATCTTTCAAATTATTACAATAATTATCTTTAACATACTTTAGAAATATATGGATATTTAATATGACAATTCTAGAAATTGAAATTCTAGATACTTGAATTATTGTTTTCTCTTGTCAAAGTACGGCTTTTAATTATTTAATTAAATGTAACTGTAACGATATTATTACCATAGGAATAACAAGAATTAAAAGTTTCGAATGAAAAAAGCAGAAAAATTTAATTTACCTGCCGGAAAAGAAAGCTTTTAAATTGATAGGATTCAAACTTTTTTAATAGTAAGTTTAAAAATTGAATATTTGATGGTTTGGGTTATTTGAACAGCGGCCAGATGGAGGAAAAAAAGGAGTATTAAACTGAGTTAAAAAGTCTCATTTATTTACTGAAAAGTATACTTCGAGCTATACTTGTCTCACCACAAATGCCAAAAATTATTCCAATGTAAAGGGGGAGCTTTTTAATTTTTAAAATCTATGTCTGAATATTTGATCAACGTTTATTACAATTGGAGAAAATGAAAAATTTAAAAGAACAAAAGGTAATTTGATTTTGTAATTTTTATTTACGTATCGCCTATTTATGAAAATATGTATCGAGCACATATTTTCAGAATATTTCCAACATTGGTCATTGAAAGATTTGAAATATTTTAGTTCAATGTTTCTAAAAAGTTTAGTCTGTTTACTTTCACTGAATAGGGTCAAAAATGAAATGTTCCGATTGTATAAATTGCAAATTATTCTTTTTTTGTAGAAATAAACTTGACAATCAGATTCCACCACCTTGGATCATCTAATATTTAATTATTCGATTGTATAAATTACAAATACTTTTTTTATACTTACGAATTTTAAGTTGGTACTCATTCGATTGTGTAAATTACAAATACTTTTTTTTTAACTTAAGAATTAAATTGTTCCAACGTGGAATTATTCGATTGTATAAATTACAAATACTTTTTTTTGATAACCTTGAGAACTAGATTGTTCTAACTTGGAATTATTCGATTGCATAAATTACAAATTCTTTTTGTCCAAAAAAATTTTGAGAATTAGATTGCACCGTCTTGGATCATCCTTTCTCAGTAAAGAACGTTTGTTGACTGCCACAAATATATTGACGTTCAAAAATGGTCAAACATTTAATTAAGTGATCTGTTATTAGAAATTGTCACTTGCACCTGTTATAGTCAGGCACAAATTCTAACTGACACGACCAACGTTAAACTCGCTTTGCCAGTAAACATAACCTTTAATGTTGTGTCAAATTCACTTTCAAATATTAACCCTCTTTCGAGGTTACGTAACATCTGCTTCGACTAATTTCAGAAAATTAATAAATCGACTTTGCAGTATTTAATTTATTTTCCGTTAACTTATAATATAACTCTACGTAATTACTAATTACTAACGATGTTTAAAGTAGACAAAACAAAAAATCCTGAACTGAGGAAAATGACAAAATTCGATATCGATTATAATCGATTCTGGTGGGCAGTGGCTGCTGCGGACAAGCAGTTCTGCTAGCGATCGACTTCAACGCGCTTGCGCAGCGACGTGTAACTCACTTCAAGACAGTGGGAGGTTATGAATGACAAGAGGTAAGTCGCCTATCTTAGTTAATGACCCATTTCATGACTCAATAGATCGATCTCGGAAAAATGAGACGCGAAAAGTATTTTCTAATTCAGTAACATAGCAAATCTGTTTCGTAGTGAAACGCAGAAACAACTCAAAGCAAAAAGCATTCAATTATTAAAGAGTTCAGAAAAGAAAACGAAGATGTATTTCGACGTCTAGAAGGGCAGCTTTGGTAGGCGTCAATATGTTTGTGACAGTCAGCAAACATCCTTTATTCAGGACGGAAGATTCAAGATGGAACAATCCAATTCTCAAGATTTAAAAAAAAAGAATTTGTAATTTATACAATCGAATAAATCCAATTCTCAAGTTTATTTCAAAAAAGTATTTGTAATTTATACAATCGAATAATTCCAAGTTGGGACAATCTAGTTCCCAAGGTTATTAAAAAAAAGTATTTTGTAATTTATACAATCGAATAATTCCAAATTGGAACAATATAATTCTTAAGATTTTTTCGAAAAAAGGATTTGTAGTTTACACAATCGAATAATTAGTCTTTAGACAGCGCTACGATTAATCTTTTTCACTCGTAAACACGAGGTATTGATGGTAAGAAAATTGCTCTGAAATGTTTCAAATCTTTCAAGGAAATATGTGCCGTTTGTAAGAAATATTACAAGTTGAGATTCTTTTACAAAAAAAAACCGATTTTTCCATTTCTACAAAGAACTGGAAATCAGTAATGTTGAATTAAATAATTTAGAAACTAAAAGAATTTTAAAAATATTTGTCACACGCTCCCAAGAAAGATACCGAAGCAAACGAATTGTAGGTTAATGATTGACATTTTTTATTTATTAGATGCAAATCACCTGTCTTCTGACGAAGTTCTGCCTGATAATAAATATCAAACTTTATTAGTGATAAAATAATATTCAAAAAGTGGATATTGATAATCGAGGTAATAAAATTCAGTCCTTAAATATACCAGCTCGTTGAGTCTTCGCTAAACGTGAAAATTTTATAGAGACATTAAGAAATCTATAACTGAAACAATCAGATTTATCTTTAGTATCTATATAATTCACCGATCCATTGGCACTAAATGTCGGCTTAGACACTTAATACCCTAGTATTTAATTTTTTAAATCACTATAGTATTTAGTATCATATTCAGCACAAGATATTGCTGAGTGAAAATTTTTTAATCTTTTTACAAATTGAAATTATTTAACGGAGCAACACTAGTAGATCCAGAAAACGGGATTGGCTTATTTCTGAACAATATACTACAAAATTGTATCATCATCATCATCAGGTAATAATTGTAGATCCTAACGACTTTAAGTATCTTAACGTCTACTTAGGTGTAGACTCTTAGCACCCTCTCTAAGTACACTAATTATGAAAATTATCCACATCTCCGAATACAGATCAGACTTATTCTTCACTTATTTTTCAAAAATTATAAACCTTTTAAATTTTTCAAAATTTTCACACGTTTTCAAAAAACAGGCCTCGAATCGACTTTAACAAACAAAAAAAGTCGCTTTAGTCGATTAAAAGTAGACAAAAAGTCGATTATTTAATTCAGTGCTGTCACAAAAATTCAAGTTAATCAAAACTTGTATAATTTTGCTAAATAAATATTCAAATACTTCTTACTTCTTTATTCACAGGAAATAAAATTTTTTAAATTTCAACTTTTCAAATTTAATAATTTCTAAAAATTAAAACTATAACCCTTTTATAAATTTAATTACTTTCTACAAATTTTAACTAAACTTTATCACTTAATCAATTATCTATATGAATTTTTAATCATTTTTTGCAATTTCTTCAAAAATTCAATTATTTAAATAAAAAAAATAAAATTTTTTATAATAATTTAAACCGTCCATTTTTTCTATTTAAAGATATTTATTAAGGTAGATCAATTTCAAAAATTTCAATTAAGAAATTCGTAAAAATTAATTTCTTAAAAATATTTCTAAATGATTTATTGAAAATATAAAAAGTTTTACAAATAAATATACATAAAAAATGTTTAATAAATTGAAATTTAATCGAATCTTTTCAAAGCTGATTTATATTTAATTTAGTAAAACATTTAAAAAATAATTCAAAATTTGTCAAAATCTTTTGAAAAATAATTAAGTTTTTTAAAAATACAAAAAAATTAATCAAATTTTTCAAAGAATTTTAATTATAAAAAAATTATTTCTGAAAAATTATAAAGTAGTGCTGTATAAAAAATTCAATTTTTTATAATAATTTAAACCTTACATTCTTCTATTTAAAGATATTAATTAAGGTAGAACATTTTCAAAAACTTTAACACAGAAATATTTCTAAATAATTTATTGAAAACATAAAAAAGTTTTACAATTAAATAGAATTAAAAAATGGCTAAAAAACTGAAATTTCGTCAAATCTTTTCAAAACTAATTTAAATTTAGTAAAACATTTACAAAATAATTCAAAATTTTTTCAAAATCTTTTGAAAAGTAATTAAGTTTTTTAAAAATATGAAAAAATAAACCAAATTTTTCAAAAAATTGTAATTGTAAATAAATTATTTCTGAAAAATTCTAAAGTAGTGCTGCATAAAAAAATCAAAATTTTTTTAATAATTTAAACCGTCCATTTTTCTATTTAATGATATTAATTAAGGTAGAACATTTTCAAAAATTTTAATAAAGAAATTCGTAAAAATTAATTTTTTAAAAATATTTCTAAATGATTTAATGAAAAGACAAAAAGTTTTACAGTTAAATATACATATAAAATGTCTAATAAATTGAAATTTGGTCCAATCTTTTCAAAGCTGATTTAAATTTAGTAAAACATTAAAAAAATAATTCAAATTTTGTCAAAATTTTTTGAAAAATAATTAAGTTTTAAAAAAATTTTAAAATAAATAAAATTTTTCTAAAAATTGTAATTATAAATAAATTATTTCTGAAAAATTCTGAAGTAGTAAATTTTTAAAAAATTTTATTTATTTTAATCGAAGGTAATTGATTCTTAAAAAATTGTAATAAAACAATTGTAAGAATTAATTTTTTATAAATATTGTAATGTATAATTTTTCAAAAATAATCGAAGAATTTTTGTATTATTTTGAAACAAAATTGTTTTCAAGAATTTTAATTGAAACTTTCAAATATATGATTATTTTCTCCAAAATGTTAAAAATAATTTTAAATAATTTTAATTTTATTATTTTGTGTTTGAATTTTTATTTTCGGAAATATTGAAAATAATTGAATTTAAAAAAAATTATAACGTAATAATTCAGAGAATTATTTTTTTCTAAACTATTTTAATATTATTTTGAAAACCTATTTTTCATTAATTTTCATTTTTATTGAATCTACACTTGAAGATTATTTATTTTAATTTTTGATAATTTAATATTATTTTAAAAATTTCAATTAAAATTCTTTAAAAGTAAATTTTTAAAAATTGGAATAAAACATACTTGAAAAGATGATTTAGATTTAATTAAATTTTACTGAATGTTGATTATTGAAAAACTTTTTAATTGTAATATTTTGAAACATTTAATTAGAAAACTGATTGAAAAATAAAGTTCCAAGTATGTATATAATAAGTTACACTTTGCACGGTATAAAAATCGAAATAAGTTGCATTTTATACCAAAAATATTGTATTTTGGCGTGAAATTTGGAAGAAAAGTCGAAAAAGTCGCAATTTTTTAATAAAAGTCGATAATAGTCGCATTATTTGAAAATAGTGGAAAAAAGTCGAAAAAAGTCGAAAAAAGTCGAAAATAGTCGAGAAAAGTCGAGAAAAGTCTTAATTATCCGAGGCCTGAAAAAATAAAACTAGTGTTGTCCCTTTAAGATATGAAAATAATCGATATATTTACTGCAATATGTTGTGCTCCTTGTGTTGAGATATTAAAGTACAATTGGTGCTGTTGGAGTCGATATTTTGTGGTTCCAGACTCTGGGGAGCACTATGGAAGTGTGCGTCGGCTGCCACGGAAGGCATCAGCGCGTTATCAAGGACCGTCAGATTGGAGGTACAATTATTCAGGGAGGAGGAGTGCAAGGAGTCCAGCAGCAGAGCTTCCGGCGCAGTGCAACTGCTTCGAGCAGCGGCTGTGACAGCTTTTACAATCGTCACAGTCCACATCGTCGTTGCTATATGTTGAAAAATTTACCGCAAGAGATTAGAAGAACTCAGGAGAGTAGTTGCACAATTAGTAAGCTGAATTCTTGTGATAATGACAAAATTCGTAAAGCCAGTGTTCTTAGTGTCCAAACAAGTACTGTACTATTGCACAGTAATAATGGACATAATTCAAATAATTCTCATGACACGAAAAATACAATTAATCCCGTCACAACAACTGATGAGGAGCAAGCAAGTTGATTTGTTCCAACATCTCAGATTTAAAATCTAATTATATTCAAAAAGAAAGTCATCTTTAGAATTTCCAGAAATTAAGGGGGAAAATTAATTTATTAATTTAATTCTTAAATATTGCATTTACTTGAAATTTTCCAAACACTGACTGACCCTAAGTCCTTAATTTTATCCTACTAGGATTGTCATAAGACTGAAATAATTTTATTCCCTGTTTTAAAATGTTTCTAAATGTTTGGTTATCAAGGGGGATACACCAGTTTGAATGGACAAAAAATTCTTACAAAAAGCAACATGGAAGAACTGTGACATTTTTTAAAAAGTATTATTTATTATTCCTAAAAGTACACGACTGGAGCTTTAATTAAAAAGAAATTTTTTGTACCAAAAACTTTATATATATATGAATAACGAACCATTGAAGTGATGATGCCTTTGGGAAAACAAAGTCTGGCACGTCCAACATTCAATACAGCTCTTATAAAATTTTTTTAAAAAAATTACAATCATAAGATAATGTAAGCATCCGAATCGATAAAAATCGAAAAGAAAGATTTTTTTCGAAATCAGTTACAACTCGTCTATCCCCCTTTAAAAACAATATTGAGACAATATTACTGCAGGTATTTTAATTTCAAAGTTTTTTAATTTCAAATATTTTTCTACACTATTTTTGATATGAGTTATAAAAACCATTGGGCAAAGCTATATAGAGGAAAATTATTCACTGTGCAATTATTTTTAAATAATATGAATAAAAAGAAGGAAAAGAGGAAGAGAGAGAGAGAGTAAAATACAATGAAAAGGAGATAAATATTTTTCTCCGATTGTGATATATAAAATTACAAATAATTTTTTTTTATGCTTCATTAATGTTTTACGAAACGAGGTTACATAAAGTTTAAAAGATACAATATTTTCAACCTGAAAATGACAATGATGCCATTTCATCATTGTGGTTTTTGTATCGTTTTGCATTTCAAACAGCTAAAAATATCGTTTATATATGGAATATGAAATTAGTAATTAAATTTGTATATCAGAGTTAATGATTAAAACTTAAATTGAATAATTATGAATAAACGCGGATAGATTTATTAAATATATGAAATTATTAAAAAAAAATTCTATTAACATATTATTATTATCATTGGGTAATAATTTAAATACTTTTTTCGTAATTTTATATATTTTCCAATTAGGACAATTTGATATAAGATTTTTCTGTTATTTAGAACTATATTAGGGAGGAAAAGAAATTTTTTCTCCCATTCTAGATCGTTTAAGGGTTGCGATGTAAATTTTTGAAATTATATAAATTTCTCTCTTATAAGACATTTGAATAACATTAACACACATTTGAAATAACTGTCCTCGTTTGATTATAGCACAAGGTATTTAAATTGACGAATGCACGTGATAGTGCTGAAATATTCTCCATTGTATCGTGATGTTAAGGTCAAAATGAGAATTTAGCTGTCAGGAATATATATTGTCATAAAGGATGTATATGAGTTCATGTTTGCTCTAAGTCATATGATATTTCATATTCAGTTTCTCTATAACTAATATTATATCGTAGAAGTTATATTTCTGACAAATTCAAAGATGAAGCTTCATACTATTGCAGGCAAAATTTCAAACATCAATATAAGAACTTGTTTCGAGAACGTATATTGTTATCGGTAATTTTAATGTTTGACGAACAATAATATTTGTTCAGGTGTAGTTATTATTTGCCCGAATAGCGCAACATATTGTCTTAATATGAACATTAACATTTTACATGCTTCTACTACTTAAATTAAATATTTTATGTGGAGTATTGAGAAAATAGTTTAGAAAAATTTACTGAAAGTAAAATTTTTAAATTTGTCTCTTAGAACGAAAAAAGATGACTTTCATTTTAAAGGGGAAAAAAATATAGAAAATATTAGATGGAATTTTTCAATCTTTCCGAGTCAAGACACAATATTTGAAAAACAAAATTTATAACAGCTTCCCTTTCTTAGAACTGTAAGTGGTAAGATTAATTTAATATTTATAAAAAAATTTTTTAATCCGTAATGTCAATGTTCGACTGTCATAATTATATTGACATTCAATTATTCGATTGTATAAATTACAAATACTTTTTTTTATACTTACGAATTAAAGTTGGAACTCATTCGATTGTGTAAATTACAAATACTTTTCTTTAATAAACTTGGGAACTAGATTGTTCCAACTTGGAATTATTCGATTGTGTAAATTACAAATACTTTTCTTTAATAAGCTTGGGAACTAGATTGTTCCAACTTGGAATTATTCGATTGCATAAATTACAAATACTTTTTCTTAACAGTTACGAATTAAAGTTGGAACTTATTCGATTGAGTAAATTACAAATACTTTTTTTTAAACTTAAGAATTAAATTGTTTCAACTTGGAATTATTCGATTGTGTAAATTACAAATACTTTTCTTTAATAAACTTGAGAACTAAATTGTTCCAAATTGGAATTATTCGATTGTATAAATTACAAATACTTTTTTTTTTAAACTTACAAATTAAAGTTGGAACTTATTTGATTATGTAAATTACAAATACTTTTTTTTAACAATCTTGAGAACTAGATTTTCCAACTTGGAATTATTCGATTGTGTAAATTACAAATACTTTTCTTTAATAAACCTGGGAACTAGATTGTTTCAACTTGGAATTATTCGATTGTATAAATTACAAACACTTTTTTTAATAACCTTGAGAACTAGATTGTCCCAACTTGGAATTATTCGATTGTACAAATTACAAATACTTTTTTTAAATAAACTTGAGAATTAGATTTTTCCAACTTGGATTTATTCGATTGCATAAATTACAAATTGTTTTTTTCGAAAAAATCTTGAGAATTAGATTGTCCCGTCTTGAATCTTCCGTCCTGAATAAAGGATGTTTGCTGACTGTCTCAAACGTATTGACACCTACCGCAAAGCTGACCCTCCAGACGTCGAAATACATCTTCCTTTTCTTTTCTGAATTCTTTAATAATTGAATGCTTTTTGTTTTGACTTGTCTCTATGTTTCACCATGAAACAGATTTAATACTATGTCAGAAAATACTTTTCGCGTTTTAAATCTCGGAGACCGATCTATTGAAAAATGCAATACGTCATTAATTAAAATAAGTTACTTACCTCGAGTCTGTCATAACCTCTAACTGCCGTGAAGTGAGCTGCACTCAGCTGCGCAAGCGCTTTGCAGTCGACTGCTAGCAGAACTGCGTGTGCGCAATGATCCACCACCCGAATCGATTATAATCGATATCGAATCCTGTTATTATTTTAAAATTATGTTTAAAAAAAAATCGTTAGCAATTATGTTGAGTTGTTTTTTCTGTAAGTATATGAAAAACAAATTAAGGTCGAGTTAAATTGAAATAAAAATAAAAAGATTTTAAGAAGACGGTTAAAAAAATTATTTAGATGTTGTCGTACTTTGTCATAATTTATCAAATTTAATTTTTAATCGAATTAATTAAATTTTTTTTAATCGTATTTTTAAATTCGACATTTAAATAAACAAATTTTTATTTTCTCGCATATACAGAAGGAAACATAAAAGTATTATGCAGATTTCTTTTTATTTCCTCGAATATTTAAGACTCTCTAGACTCTCAGATAATCAGCTTTAAGTTTTTATTTATTCGCCTTCTTGATCGAGATATAAATACTCTACTTAGAAAAAAATGCAAACTTACCTTTTTTTTCTTAAATCAGGATATTTAAATGACTCAGATAGTAACACACGATTTGTTTTTAAAATGAGGTCATAAAACACCTGTATGAAGTATTTTTCAAAATTATGAACAAAATTCCTCGCATTGAAACTCAAAAAGATTGAAAAATTTCCAATACTCACCGAGTGATAAATTCAATAATAATATTATATAAAAAAAACTACCGATTTGCCATGAAAGCAGAATTCATTTACGATCTAGAATAATAATTGTAAACATCAAGTCGTCCATATTAGAATACTATCTTAAATTCTCCATAATTATATATAAATTGATGTAAATAAAATATAGTAATAATTGTAAATATTTCCACAATTTCCTTGAGATCGCAATTTTTTGAAAATATATAAAAAAACAATTGCGTTGTATACATGTTAATTTATATAAATAAATGTCTGAAACCATTTTTAGAAAAGAAGGCCTTGAATTTCAATCCCACACTGAAAGTTCGTTTGCGAGGCGTAGGTATGGACCTATCTGGACTTTTACTTCCATATCTTGTCTTTTAATTCAAAATTCGATTTATATTAGAAATTTTTATTAAAAAATTTTTTTATTTTTCAATTTTCAAATTTTTTCAATTTTTCTCAAATGAAAATAAATCCTTTTCTTTTTATTTTTTATTTATTAAAATGTTATATTGTACACAAAGAGACGTTATACACAAAACGTCGATGAGAATATTATTATCAATTTACAGTAAAATTTGTACATACGCGTTATATTAATTATTTCGAATTTTGTTCAATCCTTTCACGAGGCAGAAATGTTTAATTTACAAAAAATGAAGCTTTCAGAGTGCAAGTATCACTTTCAAACATTCTTTATATGTTTTTCATTTAAATAGAACTGTACAGTTTAATTAACGAGGTTGAATTATTGACTTATACTAAACTATATAGAGTACGTGAGCATTCGACTTTTTTAAAATAATAAAAATTATGCTTATCATTAACTTTTTAATTCCAGTTTCAATCGAGTATTTCTAAATTTTTATCTGTGAAAGAATTCGATTCATGAGAACTTTCTCTAATTTTCCCCCATTCATCGTTTCTAATTGTCGTATAAAGATAAAAAGTGGTATAAAAATAGTGTAAAAAATTTAGAAAATTTAAAAAAGAAAAACAAAAATACAAAATAGGATTTTTTGAGGAATGCTCCGTGGAGGTTTTTATAGGAGGAGGAACTTTGAAACAATAATTCAACCTGTAATCAGTCGGGTGATTATCTTAATTATGAGGACTTGAAATTTGAAATTCAGTTTTAGCTTCTCAGCAAGTCGGATAAATTTTTAGGTGGTGAAAAATTCTTTGCTGTATAATCTCGTATGGTGTTTAAATAAAATTTATCGAAATTTAAAAGACTTTCCGGGAAGCTACAAAACTGTCAGGGGCTACCATCTGATATTTCCATTTTTGAGATCTTTATATGCCGATGCAGTGATAACGCCATGATTTTGACTGAAACTATTCAAACTCCTCAACGAACATTGCGTGGCTGTTGATGGCTTTTGTAAACTATTTTTCACATTTGCACTACGAATTATTGCACTCTTGTGCCGGTGATTATCAGAATCGGAAATGTAGACTGGATTCTGACTGAAGTTACGCAACTGATAGGTGGTTGCACGATTCTTAAGGGTGGCAGTCGGGAAACTTTGGGTCAAGTAGCGTTCAATTACACGATTCTGAGTGAATGGATTGTCACAATTGTCAATTGGCGATGTATCGCCACAATTTGTCGTGATAAAGTGCTTCGTTACATTACTAGGAATTTTCGTTGGATACTTTGTCTGAATTTTTGGTGTCTCATGATTTTGACGCTTCGGCACGATTACTCTGTAATGATTGTTGTTCACGAGTTTGACATTTTGAGACGATGTCCTCTGTGCAATTTGCGACTTAACACCCCTTCGTAATTTCGGCTGTGTTGCACCGACTGCAGACCTATTGCCGATATTGCACTGGAATTGGAAAGTTTTGGATTCAGTGAATTTTAATGTAGCATATATTGATTAGAAACGTGAGAACATTTATGGAATGGGAAAAGAGATAAACGGCTATTTGATTTATTGATGAAGGAGGAAAACAGTAGCAGACATGATATTTCAAAACAGCATTAATCACATAAATTGGGTTATTGTAAAAATCACCAAACTATGTAGTATTTTACATTTTAAATATCATAAGTTTGCTAAAGAATTTTTTAGTGAATTTTTTAAAGAATTTTTTAAAGAATTTTTTAAAGGATTTTTTAAAGAATTTTTTAAAGAATTTTTTATGAGGTTGAAACTGGCACCTAGTTATCAGCACCCACTTAATTTTAGAAGGTTGATTTAAAAATTTAAAGTTAAAAAATATTTAACTTTAAAATTTAATATCCAAAATTAAGTGGGTGCTGATAACTGGGAGCCAGCTTCAGCATCATGAATTTTTTAAAGATTTTTTTAAAGAATTCATATATATAAAAACAAAATGTTTTCCTAAGTGCAAAAAAAGCGTGCAACATAAACCTTGGGATTTGAGAAATTACAGTACCTAAATAAATCCCATACGACAAGTTGTCTGTAAAGAGAAGGTCAATTTACAACAAGTGCCAATGTTTCATTTTGTTTTGCCAATTATAGTGTGAAGAGTAGAAAGCATTTTCAAGTAGAAGAATAAGAATTCAACTATACTCACAACCACCATTTGATCGGACTGAATTGACCTTTGAGACTTTGTTATCGACTGCTGCTGAGAGAGATAGAGGCAACTTTTCGCTTGACCAGGTGGCATTTTTTTAAAATTGCTACTCATCAAATTGTAGGCATATTGCGCTGCTACATTTTTTCCTATTTGCAGAATGTTTGAATTTCAAGAAAAAGCCTTTCTACTATTTTCAAAATTGGTAAATTTATACAAATCCGATTTAATTTGACACTACTTACCATTTTTTTGTGCTACTTTATCGCCCATCATGCTTATTTGATTTTTATTGCTACGCCCCAGACTATTCGAGTAAGCGGATCCAATTGTCTTTTTTACGGGCAGCTCGCTTCGCGCTTTATTAAAAAAAACAAAGAAAGAAAACTTAATTTTACCAAATCAAGTGGATAAAACCTATTTTGTATCTTTAGACAATTTTCTTCCTTATTTTCTAAAATACTTTCGATCCAATAAAAAAAAATTTTTTTAAATTTATTTTAATAAACGATTTTCGATCATTTTTTACGAGGGCAACCCGATAGCAGGGTTCTTAAAAAGTTACATGATATTTGACCCATAAAAGAAAATATCTCTTAGCGCCAAAATATCTTGTCTGAAGATTCTTCAATTTTAATAAGTTTCTTCATCGTTTATAACTAAAAAAAAATTCGCTATAAAACTTTTATTTATTTTTTTTTTTATTTCTTACCCAAATTTTCCGCGTCCGAATGCTTGTAACCCTCGCTTTTGCTCCTTTGCTTCAATAAGTCATCACAAGACGAATAGAAACTCTTCTTATGAGAAAGAGAGTCGCCTTGACCGACGCTGGTCTCCTTCCTGATGTGTTCCGATAGCCGTCTAATTCGAGATTTTGACCTGGGAAAAATAATTTTTTTTTTTAAATATTTTTTATTTCACTTGTGTGCTGAAAATATAAAGCGAGTGGAACAGCAAAATTGTGAAGTAATACTCTCAAGGATTACATGTTTTTATGTTTTTTGTGCTTTTCATCCATCATTGCGTATAATTGGTTTCGATACTCTTCAACGGATAATTGTACATCGTCTCTCAAAAGGGGAATTACACTCGAACCTCTTTCAGGCTCATCGCCACGAATGTGGAACCTAAAATGAAAAACAAGAATAAAACATGTTTTTTTGAAAATTCAAACGTTATTAACATCGAAAGTATAATTAAACAATTTTTTTGAAGGAATTAAAATTAAATTGAATCAATTTTGATGTAAAATACTGGAAATGTTCGATTTTCAGTTATAGAAACGGGAATTCAATTTGGAATGAGAGCATTCGTAACAATTAATGATTCGCGTAATTATTATTCTATTTAATAATCATTGACGCTACACTGGTTCGTTCTTGATTCGAATATTCCCGCGCAATTGTCACTTCCTACTATTATGGAGCACTCACAGCTCTGCCTGCCTGCGCAGGCAGTAATTGGAGTAAGAGAGAAAGTCCATTAGAGTGAAAGAGACAGTAAATTCAAATTTGTATTGCTGCCTACTAGCTGTGAGTGCGCCTTTAGGTGACGCGCATGCGGATTTTAGAGCAAATGCCAAAAGAACATTTGGCCGTTACGCATAGAGAAAGTTTGTCGAACATGGTTTGCGAAATAAAAGAAAAAAGGAAGAAAACGATTTAAATAAATTATATAAATTTGTTAATATTGTGGTCTTGGGTACAAAAACTATTTAAAGGTGTTAAATAAAATTAGTACTCAGTACTGGTTTTCATCGAGTGCATTTTCGCTATGAACACAGCTCATAAGGACTACAGAATATATTAAAAAATTAGATTTTTGAATAAAAAACCACATAATTAAAATTTCGATAAGAACAATTTGAGACTTAACACATTATATACAATGAACTGAGCAATTAAAATAAAATTTTTTTTAAACTGAAAAAGTATATAAACGTCGTGGAGGCCAACATAACCTCAATGTCGAGAACTTGTCAGAAAGAAAAACGTAATATATAATTTACAGATTTAAATTTATTGATGAAAAATAAGGTCCTGAAAACTCTCTAAATTAATAAATTATATATAAATTCGTGTATTCTTCTCAAGTGCAGTTAATTAAGGAGTAAGTTTTCAAAACCTGATAAATCCAAATTTTGCCATTTCGAGTTTTAACAAATGACGATTCTCACGTAACCATTAAAATTCTTTTTAATGCAGGGCTCGGATTGTCAAAATTGTAAAAAAATCACATTTCTCGAGAACAGATACATTAATATCAAACAATCCGAAATAAAATGTTTAAAAATTTAATAAAATTCATAGCAAAAATTTAATTAGGTATTTTTGACATTTTTTTTTAAATTCTCCTTAAAATGTCAATTATTTTTATAAATAATAAAATTCTCTTTAAAATGTCAATTATTTTTCTAAATAATAAAATTCTTCTTCTAAATTCAATTATTTAACAAAAATTTCAATAAAATTCTTGTCAAAATTTCAATTATCTTCATAAATAATAAAATTCATCCTAGAAATTCAATTATTTTCAAAAGTAATAAAACTCTTCGCAGAAATTCAATTATGATCAAAAATGTTTTTTTAATTTTTCGTCAAAATTTTATAAATAATAAAATTCATCATAAAAATTTAATTATTTTCAAAAGTTCTGATAAAATTTTTTGCAAAATTCAATTATCTTCGAAAGTAAAAAAATTCTTTACAAAAATTCAATTATTTTCAAATTTTTTTTTAAATTCTCAAAATTTCAATTATGTTTATAAATATCAAAATTCTTCTGCAAAATTCAATTACTTTTAAATATTTCTAGAAAAAATCTGTTCAAAATTTCAATTATCTTTGTGAATAATAAAATTCTTCCCTGAAATTCAATTATTTGCAAAGAATTTTAATAAAATTCTTCTCTGAAATTCAATTATTTTCAAAAGTAATAAAATTCTTCGCAGAAATTCAATTATTTGCAAAATTTTTTTTTAATTTCTCCTTAAAATTTGTAATATCTTTATAAGGAATAAAATTCGTCCTGGAAATTTAATTATTTTCAAAAGTTCTGATACAATTTTTTTGCAAAATTCAATTCTCTTGAAAAGTAAGAAAATCCATCACAGCAATTCAATTATTTTCAAAAAAATTTTTTATTTCTCTTCAAAATTTCCATTATCTTTGTAAATATCAATATTCTTCTGCAAAATTCAATGTCTTACTAAAGTTTTATAAATTTTTTCCCAATAATTCAATTATTTTCATAAAAAATGATGAAATTTTTTTTATATAAAGTCTTATAATGTAAAATAATAATTTCACATATCACTCGGTCATTTTTAATTATTATAAAACGAACTGAGTCTTCGAAAAAAAGTTATTGATGTTTTCGAAAAATTTGTAAATAAGTGTAACAGAATATTTTTTTTGACTCAAACTTTTTCCTTTAAATTAAAAAATTTTTTTAAATTTCATTCGTATTTTAGTAAAAAAAAAATCTCGAAAAAGTCGATTAGTCGCATTTTTTCACAAAAAAGTCGAAAAAAGTCACATTTCCTTAGAAAAGTCGAAAAAAGTCGCACAATCCGAGCTCTGTTAATGTAGAAAAAATGTAATAAATTATTCATTTCTTAATATTTTTTTCTATTTAAAATGCTGTGTTTGTAATTAAATTCCATTGTAGTAGGGAATTTAAAGGTTTTAATAATTTTTTCTAATAAAAAGATAGAAATTATAAATCATTAAGGTTAGGCCAAAATATTTTTTAACCAGAAAATTCTTTATATATTAATAAATTTTTTTCATAAATTGAACAGTGATAAATGAATTTTTAAAGATTTTAATATTTTAAATATGTGTTTATCTTAATTTTTTTTTAATCGATTTATCAACTTTTGAAAAATTGCTTCTCAATTATTGACAATGAAACGGTGTTATTTTATAAGCAAAAACGATTATTTCGTTTTATTAAAATTTCCCTTTTTTTACTTGTTTATTATGATTTAAATTATTACTTTTACATTAATATTGAAGGTACTTTTTGCTTTATTAAAAACTTGTAGTGATTTTTTTAAAAAATATTTTAAACCGGGAATTAAAAAACCGAAAAATATTAGATTCTCTCTAACACGAACCTAACCTATAATTCATTTTCTTAGCTACCCTTCTTGCTAGCGCGTCAAATTTATTATTTACCAGCTCCAAATCGCAATATTTAACTAGGCATTTCAACGGGATTAATTTTTTACTTCTGGAATGTTATTTGGGTTAACGTTAAAACCCCGCAGAACTAAAGTATTCCCGCAGTATTTCCCGTCGCAAACAAGAATTTCTACTTTCCTTGATTGGTTCTGTAACCGATCCCTAGCATGCGATAAATTCAGTTTCGTTTCAACGCACAATAATCAAAATGTTACCATTAAAATAGTTTAATTTATCACGGAAAATTAATACAAATACTGATGAAAAAATAAGAGAGTAAAAAGATTTGGGCTTTAACATTTAAAAGTTTGTTTCAACTTACGCTGACACGTAGGGATGTTCCAGAGCCTTAACAGCCGTGAGTCGGTAATTTGGATTAAATACAATTAAATTGTTAATGAGATTCAAGGCATCTTCGGAAACATTCGGCAAAAGTTCCTCCAAACTCCGACGCGGTCCCGCTGGTGTTTTGTCCAACAAATTCGATCCATAACCAGCACAAACTGATAACAAATCTAGAAAAAGAATTTAAAAGCATTTTTACAATTTCCATAAATTTTATAAATTTTTACAACTAATTTTGTGACTACAAACTGATAACAAATCTAGAAAAACAATTTAAAACAATTTTATAAATTTTATAAATTTTATAAACCATTACAACTAATTTTGTGACTACTACTTAGAATGACTTGGAGAAATATCAGATATACCGAATATTTTAAAATACCACAAAATTTTAAAATTACTGACGTGCCAAACGATTGGAAAGTGTAAACAAAAAAAAAGAATAATAGATATCTAATGTAAGATTATGGAGTAATAATTTCTCAATTAACTTGGCATTGCTCCAAATAAGAAACTCTATTGGAGAAAGTCCAAATAGAAAATACCTTCTTCAGTTGGGGGTGGTAAAGTAGCCATGATTCTTTCAACTTGATTAATTGTCGATGATCCTGGAAAGAGAGGTTTTCCAAGCTGCATTTCACCGAGAATACATCCCAAAGACCACATGTCGATTCCTTTCGTGTACCTAAATAGAGTCATTTGTCAGTTATTCAAGCGAAACTTTTATCCACTGCGCGTCTTGACACGGGATTCCTTTAATTCTCCTCTTTATCTCGCACCAAAAAAAAAGGGATGAGACCAAATTATCAATTTCAAGAAGAATCGATCATTTTAAAAGGACAAAGGCAGAGGATGACTAATTACCACTTTTTCTCTTACTTTCCCTTTTTTAGAAAATAAAAATTGCGACAAACTTTTGGACTAGACGTCCTTTAAAGTCGATTAAAGGGGAACGAAGGATATACGTAACTGGAAAAGTTCGCGCCACTCGAAAATTTTCTACTTTCAATTAGCGTGAACTTGACAATGTTCTGTACAGGGAGTATAGACTTAAGGAGACCAATGTAGTGTGTCTGAAATCATTATTGTGGCCCTCAATTCAAAAATTAATGTTAATGCGAAATTATGTCGAGAATTCTGGAGGTTAACGCCCTGGAAGGTATAGTCTAATATTTTAACGTGCCTCCATTTATAGCAGAACGGTTCCCTAGGGTACTTGGAGTCAACGCCGACAGGCGGTTGGGAATCCGTTCCTCGACTTTTCTACAAGGGTCGGAAAACCCAAATGGCCCCTTAGTTTGGAGCGGGACCTTTTTAATCCCCAGTGCCTGTGTAGGTCATCGTCGTCCTAGCTGCTACTGCAATTCACGCTTCTCGTCCAGCATGCGAGCTTTTAACTTTACTGACAAAAGAAATAACGTCCTTGTAAGCTTGTGGGAAAACTACCCAGGGCTAAAATAAAAATTATGAATTAGAATTAGAAAATTATTAAAGGAGAAATGAAGCTATATTAGTATTTTTTTCGCTTAGGGACTTTTGGGAAATCTGCATACAGATACCTTGGATTCCGCACTACAAAGTTGGTATGAGAAAAAAAAATGTTTAATAAACTATTGACCTTCGGGAGCGATAAGAAATACGTTACACGGTTTAGCGTCGGCAGTCTCGCGCAGCTTGCGGACTGCGCACGTAGGCCGCGCACTCCCCCCACCACTCGCTCTCGTCTCGCTTTATAAGTCGCGCGCGCTGTCCTTTTCCTCAGTTCGTCCCCTGACATACTTCGGAGAACATGTAGAACTAATCCTACGTTCTAATTCTACAACGAATCAGTTTACTATATTTTGATACTATTTTGTTTGGATCAGTTTATTGGTACCCTAAGGGAAACGTTCTAAGTAGAATTCGACAACCGAATTGATGATTCATTTTCTATTTTAATCAAAAATATTCTTCCTCAAAAATTCCTACGACTCCACGTGCAGTACTTGATTAGAAGACTCTCGACCAACGAGTAATTAAAAATGCGCATGTAATTTCCAACAGTCCGCGTTCATATTGCGTGAGAGTACAAGGACTCTGATTCTAACTTGATAATAGAGAATCAATGTTAATCACAGGGGGATAAAGGCTAATTAATAGATTCTTGCAAACTGGCAATGTGTTTGTGTGTGTATATATATGTATACCTTTTTGAAGCGATCAATATTTCAGGAGCTCTGTACCATCGGGTGGCAACATAATCTGTTAAGGTTGGATCGCTTCCGGTTTCACCGTCACCCTCACCGATTTGTGTCACGGAACGGGCCAATCCAAAATCAGCAATTTTGCAATGACATTGTGTATTTAGTAATATATTGGACGGCTGAAATTATATCAAATATTTCTCAGTTGGTGGTTGTAATTGTAATTAATTTATTTTGGGGTAAAATTCATTAGATAACTAATATTTAATATCTATTTCCTTAGATAATTAATATTTGACATTAACTTCATTGATTATGATAGTTTCCACCTACTTTTAAATCTCGATGAATGACATTTCCGGAATGAATGTACTTTATAGCCTTAAGTAATTGGTACATTATAAAAACTTTATGGATTTCGCCTAAAATGTTTCCCTTCTTTATCACATTATGCAAATCCGTTTCTGAAAAAGAGAAATCAATTTTAATTGATCCAGGGCTCGAAGTAGGTCCGTAAATCCTGAAAAAATTCGTAACTTTGCTTAATGTCCGTAAAAGTCCGTTTTTTTTTAAAGAAAGGTCCGTAAAGTCCGAAATTTCATTCAAAAAGGATGAAAAGTTCGTAAATTGTATGATATAATTTGGAGAATTTTGGAGAAATTACAAATGATTGCAGAAATTCAATTATTTTTAAAACTTATAAAACTCTTCGCAAACATTTAATAATGTTCAAAAATTTTTTTTAAATTCTCGTCGAAATTTCAATTATTTTTAGAAATATTAAAATTCTTCATCGAAATTCATATATTTAAAAAAAAAACTTAAAAACGTCAACACTTCAATTATCTGTATAAATAAATAGCAAAATTCTTCAAAAAAAATTCAATTATTTTCAAAAATTTTATTAAAATTGATTAAAAAATTCCAATTATTTTCATAATTAACAATATTTATCACACGAATTCAATTATTTTCTAAAGTAATAAAATTCTAGTATTTTCAAAAATTTTAATAAAATCCATTGCAAAATTTGAATTTTTTTAAAAAGTAATAATATTCTTCGCAAAAATGAAATATTGTTCAATATCTACTATTTTTATAAAATTAACCAAAAGAATTTAATTATCAAAAAAAAAATTTAATAAAATTTTACAAAAGCTTTTAAGTATTTTCAAAAAATAATAAAAATTTCACACGAATTTCATTAATAATAAATTTTTTTTTATAAATTTCTTCGCAATCATTTAACTATATTCATAATTGATAAAATTTTACGGGAATTCAATTATTTTCGTAAATAATAAAATTCTTTTTAGAAATTCAATTGTTTTTAATAGAATTTTTATCGAATTCCTCGAAAAAATTATTAAAAATTTTATTAAAATTCGTCCAAAGAATTTAATTGTTTAAAATTTTGTTGATAAAATTTTTAATATGAATTGAATTCCAAAAAACATTCAATTATTCAATAAATTATTTATTTTTGTCTTTAAATAATTGAATTCTTGTAGAATTTTCTCATAAACATTGATTTAAAAATAGATTTCAGTTAAAACCTTAGATTATAAAAAAATAATTGAATTTGGGAAAATTTTTTTTTAAATTGTCTTAAAAATAATTGAATTTCTACCAAAAAAAGTTTTATGAAAACTTTTTAAAATGTTTGAATTTCTGCTAAAATTATATTTAAAAAAAAATTTTTTTTTAAATTAAATTTTTTTTTTAATTCTTGCGAAAAATTTTATTAGAACTATTAAAAATAATTGATTCCCTGCAAGGATTTTTATTATTTTACGAAAATATTTAAATTCTTACGAAAAATTTTATTAAAATTTCTGAAAGTAATTAAAGATCTGTGAAGAATTTTGTTATTTTTAATTTATGCCAAGAATTTTATTAAAATTTTTTTAAATAATTGAATTCCTGTTAATTTTTTACAAGTATTTAATTATTTTTGTAAATTTTAATAAAATTCTTCCCAGGAATTCAATTATTTTCATAAATAATAAAATTCAATGCAGAATTTCAATTATTTTTAATACAATTTTAATCGAATTTCCCTAAAAATGTAATTATTCTTAAAAATTTTATTAAAATTCGTTAATAGAATTCAAGTATTTGAAAATTTGTTGATAACATTTTTTTATGGGAATTGAATTTTAAGAAATGTTCAATTCTTCAATAAATTATTTAATTGCATTTTATTTTTATATAAATAATTGAATTCTAGTATAATATTCTAATAAAATTTGAATTTTATTTCATAAAATTGAATTTCAGTTAAAATTTTAGATAATCATTGAATATTAAAAGCAATATAGCGTGACTTTTTGAAAACTAATCGACTTTTGTAATTAATTTTTGTGAAAAAGTTTAGTTGAGTTTTTTTAAATAATAAATAAATTAATTAATGCTATTTTTTTAATGCTATTTTCAGTTTCTATTTTCTAATATTTATATAATAAAAGAATTTAGCTAATAATTGAAATTTCGTAAAATTAAATATTGTAAAGAAATGAATTTGAAAATTGTCAAAGTACTTTTTCGAAAATTATTAAAAATATTCAATATAAAGAAGACTTAAGATAAAAATTCTGAAATGTAATAATTGAATCGATAATAATTTTAATTATTATAAATTATTTTTATTAATAATTAATATTAATTATTATAAAACATGAAGAAATTGATGACTACGACTCGAAGACTCGAAGTTGTCGATTTCTTCATGTTTTTTAGTTTTATGAAAAATTGAATTTCTAGTTTTAAGTAAAATTTTCTCTTATATTTGATTCGGTCTGATTCTATTTTTATCAGTTGGTCCGTAAATGGTCCGTAATTTTTAATTTTTGTTCTGTAAAGTCCGTATTTTTAAATACTTTCACTGCTTCGAGCCCTGTTGATCACAAATTGTTTTAATTATTTTTCGAAACACAAATTCCATTAGAAACATTGAATTTCTTGAAAGTATCAAATTGATACTAAAGGGAATGAAAATTATGCCGAAAATCGGGATCAATTTTTAATTTGATCCAAATTTTTGGCATCAAATGGTTGCAATTTTATACTTTAAAGTCTTAACAGTGCGAATGTAATTACGAAATTTGTTTAATCCTAAGAACTAGAAAATAACTATTAAAAGAGTTGTTTTAAAATTATAAATTTGAGAAATTACCCATAAATTCAAAGACTAAATAAATATCTCTGTCATTGTTTGCCTTGTGTAGGCCAATCAATTGAATGATATTCTCATGATTGGAAAAGGACAGTAAAAATACAATTTCTCGAAAAGTTCTTTGAGCATCAGTCTGATTTCGAAATGCGTCGAAAATTTTCTTCACCGCAACGGTCTCCTTCGTTTTCTTGTCCACAGCCTTCCACACAATTCCGTATGCCTGAAAAATTAAAAAATTGTTGAAAATTTTTTTCTTTCTTTTTTATAAATATTTAATGTAACGGTAAATATTAAAGTTTTTTTTATATCTTGAGAATAAAATTCGATATCGTTGCAGAATTATGACTAAATTCATATATATGTCTATACAATATAAATTTTTTTCTCAGAAGGTTGACATAATTTAACTCATCGATTTTGTATATAACAGAAGGTAACAAATGTGTTGTAAATATTTTATTTTTAGTTTAGACAAAATTGCAGTATATAACTGAATTTAAAAAAAAAGGAAAGAAGTAAAACAGAAACAAACATGTTTATAATATATATAGAGAATGAGCTCCGAGAAAAACTGTAAAAGTAATGGTTAGAAAAAAAAGTGAGCGGAAAAAAAAGAGAGAGAAAAAAAGGAAGTTAAACAAAAATATTATTGAAGATATATTTTTCTCTAAATATCACGATTATTTTTATTATTATGTTTTGTGACATGACAACCCTGGTATAGATATCGATTGTCTCATTCCATTCTAAAGGAGAAATAAAGCGGACCTTTCCGTTGTTTTATCTATATCACTATGCACTTCAACGAATGTCGTACATTCCCAATATTTAATGCATTCGTAGTAATTTTATATTTTATAATTAATTTTATTTTTTTTTTACTATCCTCATTGAGACGGTTAATAAAATATACAATGAAAAATAAATACGTAAATATTAAAATTGAAAATAAAAATCATTCAGAAGCCGTGTGTTCTGTAACAAATACTTTTCCAATTATGAATTTTTATTTGCAATTGGGTTAAAAAATTTATATTTTTTAATTAAATTTTTTAATTTTTAATTAATCATAATGGAAATTTTTTTTTCATAATGAAAAAAAAGGTTTTGAAAATATTTATTTTTTTATATGTATAATATCAAAACTTTTCATTTTAATTACCAATTTGATTTTTACGTGAAATTTAAACTGTATGAAAGTTTAATTTTTCCAACAATCGGATAATGTGCTGTTGAAAGCAATTTACTGAATTGTAAAATTGTTCTGATATTTATATAATTTTTAAAAGTTTATTTTCTTTATTATTATTATTTGATTATTATATTTATATTATATTTATTTTATTATTTTTTTTATTTTCTTTTTATCATTAACAAATTTTGTAAATGGAATCGAAAAAAATTATTTTTTTAAAAACTGACATTTATGATGAATTTTTAATAAACTAACCTATTTGAAATACTAAATTAATTACCTTTTTTGTCAAATTGTTTTAATTTAAAAAAAAGGCCTAACAATTTTTTAATTAAAAAAAAGTTTGCCTAACACATTACCTTGAATCAGCTGATGAATCTTTTTTTAAAAATGAAAACATTAAGTCTTGGATTAACGCACAATAAAAGTAAAGTGTGAATGATACACTAAAATCACTATATTTGACATTAAAAATTAATATAAATAGTTGAAATAAAAATTTACCCCTTTGCCTAGACGTTTGAGAATATCGTACTGCTTGGTGACATGATTGTCAATCACAGACACTTTTTCAACATTATTTTTTCCTGACATTTTTTCTAAAAATTTATTTTACGTTTATTTTGCGATTATTGAAAATTGTTAATGAAGATAACACAGTGGGGGGAACCACCGGTGGTAATTTGAAGCGAGAGAGAGAGAGAGATTTATCCCGACCGCAAAAATCAGTATTTAAAGTGATGCGGCACGGGTTTAAAGGACATTCACATTTTTACACATCAGGAAGAAAAGGGAAATTCAGTCCGGTAGTTTTTTTAATTCAACCTCTGACACTTAAAATGTGAATGTATTGAAGGTATACATTCTAGTTGCCAGGGTGACGGCGTTCAACGTGCATGGCTACCAACCGCCTCACGTGACTACATGCTAATGAAAACAAACAGGTGTCCCCCTACTGTTCAGCATAAGAAGAAAAAACCAATACAAATGGGAAAATATTAATAAAAATTTTAAATATTAATGAAAATATTAATATTAATAAAAATTTTAAATATTAATAAAAATAATTAAAATATTAATAAAAGTTTTAAATATTAATAAAAATTTTAAATATTACCTAATAAAAATTGAAAATTTTAATAAAAAATTAAAATATTAATAAAAATTTAAAACATTAATAAAAAAATATTAATAAAACTTTAATAAAATTGATAGAAAATTAAAAAAAGGAAAAAATATAATTTAGCCGTTTTTCCAAATATTTTCCAACCCTAAGGGATAATGCTGTAATGCATCATATACCCTGAATAAAATTCGATTGTATAAATTACAAACCCTTTTTAATTTCATATTATGATTAATAATAATAATAATAATAATAATAATAATAATAAACCACTCGAACCGTACTTTTGATATTTTTTTTTGCATAGCTTTAATATTTGTTTACACTATGACTTCAGAAATGATTTTCCGCGGTTAAATATGCTATTCATGTTTAGTTAGTAAAATATTCCTGGCCATACTTGAAGACAAACATGAAAGGGTTTTGAAGCATATTTCTAAAAATTCTTGAATAAGGTAAATTTTAATTTGAGCTCAGTTTCGAATTAGTTTGCCAGGACGAGACTTAAAAGGCACAAGGTCTTTGAAGTTTATAAAGTTTTCAAGATAGAAAAGAAAGTAATTATTTCAGCATTTGAGAGATTTACTTCGCGAAATAAATGAAAAAGAAAACTTTTCAGATCATTCATTTAAAGCAAAATATTCTATTAACATTGTTTCTCCAGAGCCTTGCTATAGTATCGTGATTAGTTTCGAAACATGTTTCCCAACACTAAATTATAAACTTAATCTAATCTGAAAAGAAAATAAAATTTTCGATTTAAGAATTTTGGAATTTGAAATATTTCTTAAAAATATATTATTCAGGGTATTTAAGTGGGTATATTCCTCACAAAGGGTACTTGTGATTCAAAATTGTTTTAAAATTAGATTATTAATATTAATATTGGCAAAAAATTCCTAACTTAATTCACCGTTTTCTTCAATTACACACACTATTTGTTACATAAAGCGCTTGAAAATAAAAGTAAAATTTTCTATCCTTCAGGATGTTGTTCAACAACATCCCAGTAACAATCTGAGTTGTCAGCGGTACATAAAAAACAAAAAATTCATCCATAAAACAGATTTTTATTCTTTGTAAAAAAATTCAAACTTTGGTATATCTTTGTCAAATTTCCAAATCAAATGTTTTTTCACTTCTTTCTTGAAAATTTGAACGAAAACAAACAACAGGCCTTGGATGGACTTTGACGAGCAAAAAAAAAGCGAAAACGTCGATTAGAAATAGAAAAAAAGTCGGAAAAGTCGTTTATTTGATTCAGTGTTGTTGAAAAAATTTTATTTTCTATTTCCATGATTCTTCATATAGGTTTCAGGCCTCGGATCGACTTTAACGAACACAAAAAAAAGTCGCTTTAGTCGATTTAAAATAGAAAAAAAGTCGATTATTTAATTCAGTTCTGTCACACAAATTCAAATTAATCAAAACTTGTATAATTTTGCTAAATAAATATTCAAATACTTAAATTAATTAATTACTTAAATATTCAAATTCAAATACAAATACTTCTTTATTTACAGGAAATAAAATTTTTTAAATTTCAACTTTTCAAATTTAATAATTTCTAAAAATTAAAACTATAACCCTTTTAGAAATTTAATTACTTTCTACAATTTTTAACTAAACTTCATCTCTAAATCAAATATCTATATGAATTTTTAATCATTTTTTGCAATTTCTTCAAAAATTCAATTATTTAAATAAAAAAAATCAAATTTTTTATAATAATTTAAACCGTTCATTTTTTTTATTTAAAGATATTAATTAAGGTATAATATTTTCAAAAATTTCAATTAAGAAATTAGTAAAAATTAACTTTTTAATAATATTTCTAAATGATTTATTGAAAATACAAATGTTACATCCCGAGCGGAAAGCGAGGTTATTTAAAATTTTAATTATTATTTAATTTATTTCGGAGGAATGGTAGGCTGATTAAGTCAAGTTGGTAAAGCTTGACCATTTATTTTTATGTGGATACGTTCTCTTCTATCGATCCTACGGGGGTCGTCTTGCAATTATTTAAAATATAATTGTTATATAATTACCTTTTCTTAATAATTTAGTAATTTTAATAATATTGAATTAAGTAAATGAATGATCTTAAATGTTTATGGTAAAATTATTTATTATCTTTGATTACAAGAAAGAATGAAATGTATAAATGTTGAACGTGTTTATGGTGTGAAATTACAATTTGTTAAAAATTGGTACTTACAGTTACCTCTGTTTCGAGGGCAGATACAATGATGAATTTTTGACAAGGAATATATTTCCTATAGTCGTTGACACTGTGAGGTTTTACAACTCTTAAAAAAGAACGGTTGGGACTTTGTCACAGTTTTTAGTTCTTATTCTCCGAAAGCACACACGTCACGTTTGCAAATCGTATCTCGAGAATAGACTAGACTACGACGGACAATCAATTAATTTTTGAATATACCGACTCACAAGTCTGGCGATAATGAATACTTGCTCAATAATTAGAACAACGAGTAAACTTTATACTGTTTGAAAATGCAAGACTTACGGCCAAAATTATGATTACCGAAGGGTCAAGCTTAAAGATGAAACTGTCACGACGCGAACGTAACGATGACTTTGTATCGAAATAAACTGACGGATGACGATGGATTTGCATGGGTTTTTATAGTAGCAAATCTTCCCTAGTGGGAGACAAAAGATCAAAGATCATCCCCATCTCTAAGCTTGACTCCTAGATCATCCCAAGAATTGAGTCACTTCTTGGAGCTTTGTGACCACCTGCACCACATATAGTATATCGCGAGTATCACTATTTCATGGGATAGTAAACATTCCCAGGAAGAAAACTAGGCTTGCATCCTCGCAATATACTTATGTGAGTCAAGTCCACTCATAATGCGTACATAATTTTATTTATAATTTGAGTTAGTGTGCATCTACGTATCGAGTCTCATAGCTTCAGTTCTATGAAATTGAGATAGTTACATTGTATTTTTTTAACTATGAGGATCGATATACAGATGAACTATATTGAAAAGGATTCCATACTCTATGCAGCTGCAAAATAATTCTTAGAAGATAGCACATAGAGAGTGGAATGGATACATTTATTGTTTGTAATCTGGAATCATATAATATTAATTTTTGAAACAAGAATATTGCGTGAGAGACAATAAGCCATTTAATTAATATCTCTTAATTAATATTTGAACAGATTATTTAATATGAAATTTAGTAAAATTAATAATATTATATCTCTAATGTATCGTTTTATTAATTCCGTATCTATTACTTTCTGTTACTTATTTCAAACGCAATATCTCTATTCTTGATACTTTTCTTAAGCGATCATCAACAATGATTCATCGCTAATCCTTTTAGATTTAAAGAGAAAATTTTGTTACTGGGATGTAACAGTCCTCCCTCCTTAAATTTGTTCATCGTCCCGATTGAACATTTTAAATTCTGACATTTTATTTTTTTTTGTTTGTTTGCAAACGTGAATAGTTTGACAATTTTAGACCCATTCGTTCATTCCATTCATTGATATAATACTGTAATACTATATTGTTGAAGGAAATAAAGACTTTAGCTTAGAGTAAATTCTTTTAATAGTAAACATGATTGATAGTGTATAGTGTTACGTGTGGATTGTGTTATCAGTGATACTTCTGGAGCAACGATCTGCATCATCGTAAGTATGACTTCTTGTTCATTGACTTCGGTTGTTCTTGAGAATATGTGTCACTGAACCTTTATTTCTTCCCTTTTGTCTTGAGTGCCATGTGTTTGTTCAATTATCCATTAGTATTTAACTGATAATCATGGAGAGCAGACCATCTTCTGCAGAGACTGTGATTTATGAAGATTTTCTGGCAGGTATGTAATAGATGAAATTTTCTTCAAATAAATATGTTTCTTTTTGGGAGAAGAGGTATTTTTAATTTTTTCTTCTAGGACGTGTTCCTCCACGATGTCCGGTTCGACGAGATGTATTTCTGGACCGAATCATGACCCAATCTGTTATATTTCATCACAACATACAGGTGATGCAACTTTTAACAGAAACGGTCAGGAATAGTCCTTCTATTAAACGTCTGAAGACTAGGAGTCGTAGAGCTGGAACAAGGGCTGTCTCAAGTGTTGTAGATGTAGAAGAGCTACATACCTTGCAGACTGAAACCTTAGAAACGTCTGCAGCATTTGCTGAACTAATGAGTTCAGTGAGGTGAGATTTTTTTTTTATTCGATATATATATATATTTGCAATTTTATGTAAAATTATTAATTTTATATTTCTATTCCTTGTTTTAGAAATCCCAGACGGCTTCAAGAGTGCTGGTGTGGGGAATGTCCAATTCACTTGCCAGAATATGGAACAGGTAATTTTATAATTTTATAAATTTATATTAAATAAATAAAATTTTTTTTTTTTTATAAATTTTCATAATTTTCCTTCTTTTGCAGTAGAAGATGACGTTGGTCCGGTTTCTGGAGTATCCTGTCCTTCTCCCATTCAGGAGTCTTCGACAGCGGAATTCCAATTGGAAATTAAAGAAGAAATTTTGGATGTTGAAATGCCGCAGTTTGAGGAAATCCGGTTGGATGAAAGTCATCAGTTTTCTGAGGGCCAAACTCACGAGGAAGAAGATCCTCTCCAGATTTAGACTGTGTAGTGTTGTGAAGTAAACTGTTTTTGTGTCGGTGTGTAGTGTTTTTTGTAATGTAAAAAAAATTTTTTTTTTATTTATTATTTTTTTTTTTATATATATATATATATATATACATATACATATACATATATATATATATATATATATATATATATACATACATATACATACATATATATATATATTTTTTTTAAAAGTTTTTGTCTTTGTTTCCTCCTTTTTTTTTTTTAAGTGATCATTTTATCATTTATCAATTTTGTTGTATATTAAGTATGTATATAAAATTTTAACTTTTTTTTTTTTTATAAATTAATAAAATGATTAAATGATATATATATTGTGTTTTTTTTTTAACAATAACTGAGGTTTTCGCGTAGTACATATATATCCTTTATCGTCTTTTATCAGTGATGAGTCTTGAGATGGTTCTTCATTCTTCTTTCACTGTGCGTTCTGTCGCATATGCAGATGCTAGTTGATGATGACGCATAGGAACATATCTGGTTCGTATTATTTTATTTTATATTTTTTTTTTTTGAATTGTTGGTATTATATAATTTTTTTTGAAATTTTGTGTCGTCCTCCCTCCTTAAAATTTGACATCGTCCTCGATGTCAGGAAAGTGGTAAATTTATTTGATTTTGGGTGGAGTTTCTATTTCTTCGTCGTCTCATATAAATAGCCTTGAAACAGTTGTATGCATATCTTAATATGATAAGTGCTGCAATGAATACTGCGATACGGAAGACGGTTAAGATGTTGTCCTTGATCTTGATGAACCAATCAGGAATAAATATGTCCATCTGCGAAATAATTAAAATTTTAATATTTTATTTATTTAGAGTGGTAGAAAGAAAATTAATTATTTAGTTATTTTATTTATTTATTGTTTTTCTAATTTTCTTTCGTTTTTCTAAATTTATGTGTATTAAAGAGAAATAATATTTTATTAAAACTTTTATTTTATCAAAATGATTATTTATATACTTGAAAGATTTTTGTTCAATAAAACATCTCATATGGTTGAGTTATTTTATTAACTTCAATGGTTAATAGTGTTTTCTTGTTTGATTATATGTGTTTGTTAAAATCTATATGCTGGTTGTGGATAGATATATATAGAATTTATTTTTAATATATGAATGATTAAGATTAACTTATTGCTTATGTGCAAATTATAGTATGCACATGCAATTATATAATAAAAATGTGACAAAATTTTTATATTATTTTAGTAATTATTGAATAATGTGTAATAATATAGTTGAACTGGTAAAATAATTCTTATTATTTATTAACTATAACTGGAATAATATATTGATTAACATAATATAAAGTAATGAAATATAAAGATATGAAACTGTTTTAAATTAAAATAAATGTATTCTTTTATTTAGTATTTAATTATTCTTATTATTAGAATTGTATTTTGGTTTAATACATTTCTAACAATTAAAAGAGATTATATATGCTTAAAATGTATTTATTAAAATTTTGTTTTTGTTGTAAAAGTACTTGAATGCTAAATTAGATATAATATGTAATTGTAAAAGTATTATTAATTTAAATATTTTATTTAAGCACTTAAAATCATTAAAAAAAATTCATTTTTAAAATGTTTTTATTTGCTTTTAATAATATGTTTCAGTGTTTAATTGTAAATTAATCTTTTAATAACTCTGACACCATAGTGTATGTAATGTGATACTTTATTGTAACATTCATTTTCTTCATGTGATAATACTTGTAAAGGATAGTTACTGCGACATTTTCCCTTTTTCATAAGCTGTATATTGATAGCATTTTCTTAGTTCTAGTTTATTAATGTATAAATTATGCTTTTATGCGGAAACAAAATAATTTGATTATAACTAGTACGTGCATTATAAAAGTGTGACGGATATAGAAAACTTTACGCATATATATTTGATTAATTATATTGATTATTATAATTATTTATATAAGAATTAGGTCTGAGAAAATATTGAGTCACGATAAAAAAAAATAATAATAGTTATGTAGCTGTGATAATAGTTAGTATAATTGTAATGCGAATATATATATTTTTTTTTTATTTTATGTTAAAGTATATAGTTATATATAAAATTTATATTTATTCATTTATAATTTTTTTTATATTTTTTTTTTTTTTATTAAATATTTTTTTTGTTATATTTTTTTTTTTGTTATTAATGTTGAAATGGTTAACGATTAGATATAAGTAGAATATGCAGAATTGTATATTTAAAAATGTCTTTATTTATAATTATATCAATAACTTTGTGTATTTTAATTATTGGTATAATTATTGTATTTATTAGATTAAGGGTAGTGGGTATATTCTTCATTTGGTCATGCACACTTCGTTAGACTGGTGAAAACTTAGGTTTTTTAAAGTTAATGTTATTTTCGCAAGGCAACGCATCGTAATTAAAATAGTATTTTCCTAAACTAAACATTGTCTGAATGAATAGAGTGAATAAAATATAAAGTTAAATCTAGTTTAATGTATAAGCAGCAACGAACAAAGTAAAATTAGTGTAAGTGATTAAATAGTTTTTTCCTACATTTAGTTTATTATGCATTTTATCAAAATGTGATTACTTTAGTGGTAATCATTATTGCAACTATCAAGCTTGATTATTTGATTAAGCACTCTAAAAGCGAAATTATATATGTGTATTATATATATATATATTTTATCATGAATAAATGCATATAGGTTGTTCGAATGTTCGAATGCTGTCCCGCGACTCCACTCGCCTTTACGCTTGATAGAAAGTTTGTAGGTGCTCAGAGGTAGTGGTGAAACGCCGGGGTGACTAGCGGGGTTGAAGAAGCGGGAGACGGGAGTATAGAGATGGACGTTGCGTATAGGTGACTGAGGAGTAAGCGGAGTGTCTGGCGAACGTGAGGAAGCAGAGAACAGGCGAGGAATCGTACAGAGCGTATATCCATATAGAGTCTCATATATATAGATATACAGATTGAGCACTTCACTAAGCATAGCCATACAGCGAGTACTTATATATAGATATACTTTTCAATAAGCATTATAGAATCTACAACACAGCCCTCCAACATTCAAATTATTAATTATAAAATATATATATTTTTTTTTTTTAAACATTATTGTTAGTACTGTTAAAATATATTTTTTTGTTAGTAATTTCAAGAATATTTACACCTTGGAGTAATTTTAATTTTACTCAAACAATCAATATATATTTTAATGATTTCTTATTTACCTGTTTGGTGTTGATTTTAAATGCGAAAATTTTTTGTTTCTTACCGCTCCTTGACAATTATACATAATGTGTCCTCTGGAATAGCATAATTGACAAGCATTTTCCCATTTGTATAATTTTAATCTTAACGTCTTTGAAGGGCAATCCAAACAGTAAACATAACTTTTTTCTGGGTGATAAATAGTTCTTTCCTCCTCACTAAAATAATATATACCTTGCATCTTGGTTAAAATTTTTTTAGCTGCAGAATGCATAGATTGTTTTTTTGTAGTTGCTCCATCTCCGATTTCCACAAATCTATTTCCATTTATTTTATCTTCTACAATACATTTTATATAAAACATTTTATTATTTTTAGATCCATTTTCCTCACGTTCCAAAGTGAAGATTGGTGGAGAAAAATTATACTCAATTGACAATTCGGAAAGTTGAGCCTTAGGAAATTCATATTCCTCTATTCTTCCCTTGGGAAGAATAGAAGATGGGGAAATTTCTCCTTGCAATGGTTTTGTTTGAATGTATTCCATTTTCCTAGACAAATAATGCATATTAGTTTCATTTATAAATAAGCAAGTTTTAATTTGTCCATGTGTTTTTGAAAAAGTTTCCCTTCTGTATTTTCTAAAAGAACGTTATGTTTATCTAAAATTTTATTAATCTTATAAGGTCCGTGATAATGGCTATCTAACTTTTTATGTAATTTAACCTCCTTTTGAACATAGACCATATCTCCTACTTTCCCTAAAAATGGTTTAACCTTTTTGTCATAATTTAATTTCGAATTTTGCTTGTGCTTTATTAAATTTTCTGCAGCTAATTCTTTTAATTCATTTAATCTAATAATAAGTTCTTGCAAATATGATCCATATGTCTCTAGATTTTCGTTAATAGGATAGGATATAGGGGTACGTGCTGGTTTTCCATATATTAACTCAAAAGGGGTAAAATTTGTGGACTGGTGTATAGACGTATTATAACTGAACATGGCAAAAGGTAATAATCTATCCCAATCGTCAAAATTTTCAGCATATGATCTTACAAAATCCATTAAGACTGCGTGACTTCTTTCTAATGCTCCATTTGACTGAGGTCTATATCCTGACGTAGTCACTTGTTTAATTCCAAATATTTTTGAAAGTTTTTGAAATAATATACTTGTAAATGCAGTTCCTCGATCGGATAAAATTATTTTCGGTGAACCAAATTGACAAAACAAATTTGTAGCTAATGCATGTGCAATTGTAGTTGCTGTAATATCTGGTATAGGTACAGCAATACAATATTTAGATAAGTTGTCTTGTATAGTAAGAATGTGCTTATTGCCATCTGGAGTAGTAGGCAATTTTCCAACTGTATCTATTGATATTTTATCAAAAGCATCGAGAGCGGTATCTGTGATTATCATAGGCTCATGTGTTTTTGCTCTTACCAATTTTTGTTCTTGACATATAGTGCATTTTCTTACAAATTCTGTAATGTGATCTTTCATACCTGGCCAATAATATTTTTCTCGAATTCGTCTATAAGTTTTATTCATACCTTTATGACCTCCAAATTTACTAGAATGGTTTTCTATTATAATTTGCCTTTTTAGTTCTTCTTTTGGAATTAATACATTGCCATAACAGACGATTACATTAATTTCGTGAGGTGGAAATACTTTTGACAATATGTTTAAAAATTGCCCTTTTGGTAATTCATCCGTTAAATCACCGGAATGTGAAATTCTAAAATAATTAACTTTATCATAATTTAAAACTTCTAACAAATTTTGAAAACATCTTTCTAAATTTTCTTTACGTATCTCATCAAAATAATTTTCCTGTACTATTAATGTGTATATTTTATATTTTCCTCGAGGTGTTATTATTACTTGTCCTATTGTAGGTTTTGTATTTTTAATTTCTTGGGGATCCAACATGCCAGTCTCTATTAAAAGTCTACTAATAGGAGTGTTAAACACACAATCAGCGGCTAAAAAATGAACATAGTTACTTTTCACATATGTCAAATTTTCTCTACTACTATTTAATTTATTTCGTTGTTCAGTAATATAGAGTGGTAAAGTTGAAATTTCCATCTCAGGATGTTCAGTAATTTCAGTTTTCGTTGAGTCAGTGATTGTACTTGGTGTTGGATTAATTTTCACTTTTCGAGGTAATTCTTTGCTTCTTTCAGGATGTGGTGTTGAAACTGCTCTAGGTTCAATATGAGTAGAGGGAATAGTCTCGGAAAGGAAGGATTGGATTTCTAAATTTGGATTAAAAACTACGCTTTTTCGTTTTGGCATTTTTATCTGCGTTGAATCATTATCGCTATCTGAATCTTCTTGATACTTTTCTTTGGAATCATGTTGTTCTTCTAGTTTTTGTTGAGTCCAATTTATAACTTTTTCAACTCGTTGATCAAATTCTTTATCATCATCAATACTTAGTTCCTCCATAGCATTCAAAATAAAACTGTCTTCTTCTCCTTCTGATACACCTGTGATATCTGGTATTATTTTTTCAGTTGTTTCAAAATATTCTTTTTGCGGTTTCGTTTTTTGAGATTGTATATAGTCATCGAATTTTGAAAAGGACTCTTGTAATTGTTCTTTTGTTATGGCTGAAATTCTATCTCCAACAGATGATTGAACTTCTTCTTCTCTTTCTCCTTCTGAGCTGCTTTCATCGCTGTCAGACATAGGAGGGTTAATTGTTACTACATGTTCTATTTCTTCCACTGGGTCAAAAATTAAATTTTCATTTGCAGAAGACTTAATAGGAGCACTTTTAGATATGGGATCATCAATAAATGTTACCTTAGGAATATCTAAACTAGGCAAAACGCTTTTTCTTCTTCTTAATATAGGTGGTGGTTCTTGATCGGTATCTATTTCTTCAGAAGTAATAGATTCTTCACAATAATTGCGTCGAGCTACATTTTTCTGTTGTTCCATTCTTCTTTGCAATAATCGTCCACCAATAGTGCTCTCATTTGCAATTTCTTTTGGGTCTGTAATTTTAATTGTATCTTTATTAATTTTATGCTTTTTGTTTAGAATAGTAGCATAAGTTGGTTTTTTTATATTCCCTAAAGATTTCTTACTGGAACTTTCAACTGTTACTTTTTGTTTTGGCGCAACTGTCCTTGAGGATACTCCAGATGTTGACGGTTTTTCTCTGAGTTTCTTCTCAGCTTCTTCCAATTTTTTACTTTGGCGTGTAAACATTAATATTTTAGCTTGAAAGGATTGTTGTTTATCGTTGTCATTTATTTTATCAATATTATTGATTACTGGGTTTCTAGACAAAGCATCAGCATTTGTATTTAATTTTCCTGGCTTATATTTAAAGACATAGTCGTAGTCACGCAATTTTAACCTCCATCGTATTAATCGCTGGCCTGGTTCTTTGACTGAATTAATCCATCGTAAAGGCTCGTGGTCACTTATTAATGTAAATTTTTGTCCATATAAAAAAGGTCTGAAATGTCTAATAGCATGTAATACTGCGAGGCATTCCTTTTCTGTTGTTGAATAATTTTCTTCTGCAGGTGTCATGACTTGGGAATAATACGCTACTGGTAATTCTACTCCATCTTTTTCTTGACTTAAAACAGCTCCTATTGCATAATCTGAAGCATCAGTAGTAAGTGAAAATGGTTTATTAAATTCAGGATATTGCAAAATGGGACTGGTACACAATGCTGCTCTTAAATCCTTAAAACTTTCTTCTTCCTTTTCTCCCCATGTAAATGTAATTCCTTTCTTTAAAAGATTTGTTAAGGGTTTTGCACGTTCAGAGAAATTTTTAATAAATCTACGATAGTATCCTGCAAGTCCTAGAAACTGTTTTATGTTTCGAGGTGTTTTCGGTGTTGGAAAACAACTAACCGCTTCTATCTTTTTTGGATCTGGTTTTACACCTTCGCTACTAATTATATGGCCCAAATACTGTACTTCTTTGAAAAGGAATTCACACTTTTCCGGTTGTAAGGAAAGATTAGCACTTCTTAATTTTGAAAATAGTCTCTTTAATTTTTTACCATGATTTTCTAAATCGGTTGCAAATACTACGATGTCGTCAAGGTAAACAAATACTTCAGTTCCTTGAAGTCCTAATAGTGTTTGGTCCATTAGTCTTTGAAAGGTTGCAGGAGAATTTTTTAATCCCATAGGCATCCTTACATATTCATAATGACCGTTCAAAGTTGAAAAGGCTGTTTTTACAGAATCTTTTGGAGATAATTCTATTTGATGAAAACCACTAGCTAAATCAAATATAGAAAAATAAGTAGCTCCTCCGAGATTCTGAAGAATCTCTGAAATACAGGGAAGAGGATAAGCATCGCCTACTGTTTTCTCATTTAACATTCTGAAATCAATAACAATTCTCCATTTTTTCTTTCCTGTACTATCAATTTTTTTTGGAATAATTAACAAAGGAGAGTTATAAGGTGATTTTGAATGCCTTATAGCTCCTTCGGATACCATTTTTGTTATTACTCGTTCAACTTCTTCATTTTGTGAGGGTGAGAATCTATAAGGTCGCGTATTTATTGGAATATCATCATTTGTAAAAATTTGATGTTGTACTAAAGGAGTTACCGTTAATGGTTCACCCGGTAAATGAAAAATATCTTGATATTCTTCCACTATTTCCAAAACATGATCTTGTTCTTCTTCATTTAAATGTGAAAGTCGTAGATTATTTACTACTGCTTGATATCTATCTGAAGTAGAAGGGATGTCAGTATCTGTATCTTCACTAGAGTCTTCTCCTGGTAAATTATAATACTCAAATGGGACAAGTTCTTGTGGTGGTAATGTTATCTCTATATCCTTTTCAGTAGTATTAATTGCATATACATGACAACAACCATTAGAATTTGTTACAATTGCTTCTCCAATAAATACTCCCTTTTGTGTTTTTATGAATGGTAAATATCCTTCATTAATTTTTTTATTTAAAATTTTTACAGGTATTACTTGTCTAGTCCTAGATTTAAGTGTGATAGACCTAATTTGTTTCTTTTCAGATTCTAATATTTTATTAAATTCTATTGATTCCTTATCTACAAATGGAATTGGATTTATAGGATTTGATTGAGTAACTATGGTATTATGCCAGAAAGATATTTGAACTTGTTCTTGTCGTAAATATTCTCTACCTAAAATTCCATCTGCACATAAAGTAATATAAGGTGAAACAACATGAAATTGTACATTTATATCTCCAAGTTGTAATATAACAGTACCTAAAGTATTTATTTTAGATTCGGTTATTCCAGTTATTTCCATGGCATTGCTTTCAGTAACTAATACTTCCTCATCTAAAGAATTTAATTTGATTATGTTGACATCTGCTCCAGTATCTATAAGGAAATATCCTTGTTTGTTTTTCATGTACGGGGAAGTAAACATTATGATGGGTGACTCACTATTGAGTCTTGTTTTGCAGACTCGCGTTTCAATAGAACTCGAACACTTGATTGACGCTCTATCTTCTCCTCGCTCGCCACTGCGTCTGGGCGACGAGCACTGTTGTAGTTTAAAGTATCAGTTGGTCGTGGTGATACGGGTGACTGACTTCTCGGCGGTGTCACATATCCACTCCTATTATAACTGTTACCTTGAAATCCTTGACCATTATAATTGTTACTTTTATCGGTAGTTATATTATTTCCTGGTGGGTATTGTTTTGGGAAATGACTTTTTTCTGGTAATGATGCAAATCTTACCTGAGGACTTAAACTTCGATCTCGATAGTTTGACTGAGAATATCTATAATCTTGATAACCATGATATTGAACCTGATATCTTGTTTCATATTTAATTGCAAAAGCTAAAGCATCTTCTAATTTTTTTGGATTTTGAGCTTCTACCATACTACATATATTGTCGGGTAATCCACGAATAAATGCCTCAAGTGAACAATCAATTAATGGTTTTTCCATTTGTTGTGCGTCAATAGGATATTTATCTTTTAATGCAGCTTGCGCGCCTGATAATAGTGCAGTAATTCTATCATAAAACTCGCTTACATTTTCCGTTCGATACATCCTAATCGTAGAAATTTCATGCAAATACCAAGCGTATGTTTTTCTTGGAGCAAAACGTTGTCTAAGGTGTTGAATTAAGGAATTTACAGTATTAAATTCTTTTCCATGAGTGCAATTTCTAGCTGCACCCTTAAGACGTGATAATATGATTTTTATATATTGCTTTTCACAATTGGGGGGTACACTAGCTTCTCCATTTTGTATATCTTCTACGAAATCTCTAATAGGCATATTTTTTCCGTCAAAAATTGGTACATTTATTGTTGCTTGTTGTAGGACAAAACATTCAGCCATAGTAGCTACCATAGAATCATTAAGAGTACGATTAATTGTACCTGTTAAGTTATTCGCAGCATTTTCTGTGGAACTATTTCCAGCATTATTAATGTAGTTTCCTCCACGATTATTTCTTGGATCAATTGTGTGATCTTCTTCATTTCTGTTCTCAGAATCACTATCTGATCCTTTGTCCGACATTTTGTTTATAATAAATTTGATGTATTATCAATATATAAATATTTATTTATTTTGTTTTTAATTAAAATTATTGGGAATAGGTAAGCACAATTCTTTTAAAAGAGGACCCCCAATAAAACCTGCTATATTAGAATTAGGTATACTATCTACAACATTAAATTTAACAATTTTGTTTAACACAGCAATTTCCAATACTCCTACAGTTGATATCTTATACTTTTTTAATATATATATTTTTGAATAATTAATGGGTGAAAATTTTGTTATTGTATTTTTGCTTATTAAATTTATTTTTATATCTGGATTATAAATGAAATCTCCGTCTTTTTTAATTAAATAGTCTGATGATAAAGAGAGTACAATATTAGTAGGTCGTTTTAAAATTTGTTGTGACCAATGTTTAAGCATATCTTTTAGACAAATTTTAGATTGAATTAGACTCAAAATTTGAATCAAAGTCAAAAATAGATCCTAAGATGCCTGATAGTCGAGAGTTATTATCATAAGAAATTACTTGAAACTTTATTAAAGAATCTCCTACTTGGATATCAACTTCACCACTTGTTACTATTGTTGCACTTCTAAGAACGTAAGCCTGAGATCTGTCTATGCTCACGGAGGAAGCCAACTCACTTTCCCTTATCAAATTAATTGGTAGATTAATATCTACAATAAAACTTCCTTCTAAATATTTTAGTTGTTGTGATATTATATTAATGAATGAATAAGCATATTTTCGACGTTCCAAAAATGCAAAATATGATGACATTTATTATTAGAAATTAGTATTTTAATTTAATTTTAATTTATTTTCTTGAAAAGGCAATTATTTTAACAATTTCAGGATTTTGGAAATTTATCAGGAAATAAATTAAAACAATTTAGTGTTATAAAATTATATTTTTTTTTTTTTAAATAAACAATACGATACACATTTTTCGTAGTATTTATTTATTGTCAAGAATTTCTTTAGTTTTATTTAATAACAATTCGAAAAATCGAGAAAATTCCTCATCTGAATTGAAATTTTTTAATTTTAATTTATGTGGTAAAAGGTTATTTATTTCGTTATTTTTTAAATTTAATTTATTCTCGAATCGTCTTTGAGCCTTTGAGCCTCCACGTTTCTTAATTTTTAGAATTTTGACATCAGGGCTGTCACCCATGTTTTTGATTTTACTGTAAAAAGAAACATAATGGACTTAGAAAATTTTGAATTTAATTATATTAATTTTGTTTGTTTCTTTGTTTGTGATTTTATTGTTATAAAATAATTTTTAAAATTTTTTTTGATTAAGATTTATAATAAAACTTTTTTTTTTTAAACTTATTTATTTATTGTTTAAAATGGATCGAAATGGTAAGAAATTTTCTTGAAAACCCCAACAGACAAGTTTGCCGGACGGCATAAAATGTCTATTGCAGTACTATAATTTGCCGAACGGCATAAGAACAGTTCTGTTAAGGCTTTAAAGAATTTTTCGATAGGAAATTACTTTTAATAATCAAAGAATCCCAGCTTGACAAATTTGCCGGACGGCATAAGATGTCAATTTAGTACTGCAGTTTGCCGGACGGCATAAAAACAATACCTACTGAATTTCTTATGATTATTAAAATTTTAAGATTGGAATTAACAAAGAAAGATTACAAGCTTAACAAGTTTGCCGGACGGCATAAAATGTTATTTATAGAAATGTAATTTGCCGGACGGCATAAGAACACTTCCAGCTATGCAGTCTTAATATTGTTAATATGGATAATGAATTTTATTAATATTGCAAAGAATGTAGCATGACAAGTTTGCCGGACGGCATAAAATGTCAAACGTGGAACTGTAATTTGCCGGACGGCATAAGAACAATTCCAGCCACACTTCTTAACTATGTTAATATAAAATGGATTTGTTTTAAAATAAAAAAGGTAAAACAATTAATTTTTTATATTATTTAAGAAAGAACAGAATCCCACCGCTGCCACCAAATCAGCTGTTACATCCCGAGCGGAAAGCGAGGTTATTTAAAATTTTAATTATTATTTAATTTATTTCGGAGGAATGGTAGGCTGATTAAGTCAAGTTGGTAAAGCTTGACCATTTATTTTTATGTGGATACGTTCTCTTCTATCGATCCTACGGGGGTCGTCTTGCAATTATTTAAAATATAATTGTTATATAATTACCTTTTCTTAATAATTTAGTAATTTTAATAATATTGAATTAAGTAAATGAATGATCTTAAATGTTTATGGTAAAATTATTTATTATCTTTGATTACAAGAAAGAATGAAATGTATAAATGTTGAACGTGTTTATGGTGTGAAATTACAATTTGTTAAAAATTGGTACTTACAGTTACCTCTGTTTCGAGGGCAGATACAATGATGAATTTTTGACAAGGAATATATTTCCTATAGTCGTTGACACTGTGAGGTTTTACAACTCTTAAAAAAGAACGGTTGGGACTTTGTCACAGTTTTTAGTTCTTATTCTCCGAAAGCACACACGTCACGTTTGCAAATCGTATCTCGAGAATAGACTAGACTACGACGGACAATCAATTAATTTTTGAATATACCGACTCACAAGTCTGGCGATAATGAATACTTGCTCAATAATTAGAACAACGAGTAAACTTTATACTGTTTGAAAATGCAAGATTTACGGCCAAAATTATGATTACCGAAGGGTCAAGCTTAAAGATGAAACTGTCACGACGCGAACGTAACGATGACTTTGTATCGAAATAAACTGACGGATGACGATGGATTTGCATGGGTTTTTATAGTAGCAAATCTTCCCTAGTGGGAGACAAAAGATCAAAGATCATCCCCATCTCTAAGCTTGACTCCTAGATCATCCCAAGAATTGAGTCACTTCTTGGAGCTTTGTGACCACCTGCACCACATATAGTATATCGCGAGTATCACTATTTCATGGGATAGTAAACATTCCCAGGAAGAAAACTAGGCTTGCATCCTCGCAATATACTTATGTGAGTCAAGTCCACTCATAATGCGTACATAATTTTATTTATAATTTGAGTTAGTGTGCATCTACGTATCGAGTCTCATAGCTTCAGTTCTATGAAATTGAGATAGTTACATTGTATTTTTTTAACTATGAGGATCGATATACAGATGAACTATATTGAAAAGGATTCCATACTCTATGCAGCTGCAAAATAATTCTTAGAAGATAGCACATAGAGAGTGGAATGGATACATTTATTGTTTGTAATCTGGAATCATATAATATTAATTTTTGAAACAAGAATATTGCGTGAGAGACAATAAGCCATTTAATTAATATCTCTTAATTAATATTTGAACAGATTATTTAATATGAAATTTAGTAAAATTAATAATATTATATCTCTAATGTATCGTTTTATTAATTCCGTATCTATTACTTTCTGTTACTTATTTCAAACGCAATATCTCTATTCTTGATACTTTTCTTAAGCGATCATCAACAATGATTCATCGCTAATCCTTTTAGATTTAAAGAGAAAATTTTGTTACTGGGATGTAACACAAAAAAAGTTGTACAATTAAATATACTTAAAAAATGTTTAATAAATTGAAATTTAATCGAATCATTTCAAAGCTGATTTATATTTAATTTAGTGAAACATTTAAAAAATAATTCAAAATTTGTCAAAATCTTTTGAAAAATAATTAACTGTTTTAAAAATATAAATAAATTAATGAAATTTTTCAAAGAATTTTAATTATAAATAAATTATTTCCGAAAAATTATAAAGTAGTGCTGTGTAAAAAATCCAATTTTTTATAATAATTTAAACCTTACATTCTTATATTTAAATATATTAATTACAGAACATTTTCAAAAATTTTAATAAAGAAATATTTCTAAATAATTTATTGAAAATACAAAAAAGTTTTAGAATTAAATACAATTAAAAAATGTCTAAAAAACTGAAATTTGATACAATCTTTTCAAAACTAATTTAACTAATTTTTATTTAGTAAAACAAAAACATAATTCAAATTTTGTCAAAATTTTTTGAAAAATAATTAAGTTTTTAAAAATTTTTTTTAAATAAATCAAATTGTTCAAAAAATTGTAATTATAAATAAATTATTTCTGAAAAATTCTTAAGTAGTAAATTTAAAAAAAATTTTATTTATTTTAATCGAAGGTAATTGATTCTTAAAAAATTGTAATAAAACAATTGTAAGAATTAATTTTTTATAAATATTGTAATGTATAATTTTTCGAAAATAATCGAAGAATTTTTGTATTATTTTGAAACAAAATTGTTTTCAAGAATTTTAATTGAAAATTTCAAATATATGATTATTTTCTCCAAAATGTTAAAAATAATTTTGAACAATTTTAATTTTATTATTTTGTGTATGAATTGTAATTTTCCGAAATATTGAAAATAATTGAATTTAAAAAAATTAGAACGTAATAATTCAGAGAATTATTCTTTTCTCTAAACTATTTTAATATTGTTTTGAAAACCTATTTTTCACTAATTTTCATTTTTATTGAATCTACACTTGAAGATTATTTATTATAATTTTTGATAATTTAATATTATTTCAAAAATTTTCAATTAAAATTGTTTAAAAGTTAATTTTCAAAAAATGGAATAAAACACTAGAAAAGATGATTTAGATTTAATTAAATTTTACTGAATTTTGATTATTAAAAATCTTTTTAATTGTAATATTTTGAAACATTTAATTAGAAAACTCATTGAAAAATAAAGTTCCAAGTATGTATATAATAAGTTACACTTTGCACGGTATAAAAATCGAAATAAGTTGCATTTTATACCAAAAATATTGTATTTTGGCGTGAAATTTGGAAGAAAAGTCGAAAAAGTTGCAATTTTTTAATAAAAGTCGATAAAAGTCGCATTATTTGAAAATAGTCGAAAAAAGACGAAAAGTTATAATATCCGAGGCCTGAGGTTTCTAAATTCGATGAATCAAAAATTGTAGAATTTTGCCAAATAAATATTTAAATACTTCTTATCATTATTTTTTTCACAGAAAATAAAATTTTTAAAATTTCAACTTCTGAAATTTAAAAATAATTTCTAAAAAATAAAACTAGAACGCTTCTAACAATCAATTATTTTTCACAATTTTTAACTATAAAGTTCACCTTCTTAATTAATTATTTGTATTAATTTTTAATAATTTTTTCGAAATTTCTTCGAGAATTCAATTATTTCAATACAAAAATTCAATTTTCTATAATAACTGAAATAGTTTTTTTTAAGACAATAAGGTAGAATTTTTTCAAAAATTTTACTAAAGAAATTCGTAAAATTAATTTTTTAAACATATTTTTAAATAATTTCTGAAAAAACAATATTATAGTTTCAAAGGTATAAATAATTTTTATTGAAGTATTTTAATTAAAAATTTAAAATATAATTATTTATCCGTAAAAAAAGAATTTTATTCATTGTACAAATTTCAAACCTTGGTATCTTTGTCGAATTTCAAAATCAAAAGATTTTTCACTTTGTCTTTTGTTGGTTACGTATTGAATATTAAATTTACCATGTGAGTTTATGAATCACTGACTCGTCTGGTAAGTTATCATTTGATTCATTTTTTTATAATAACTTTAATCGACAATATTTGGAAATAGTTCGTACAATTCTCGCAAGATGTAGTTTCAATTATAGAACCCTGTAAAAATAGAAATCAAATCCAAAGAAAAGAGAAATTATGAATTTTCTTAAAATATTTCAATTATAAAATGTTAAATTATATTTTAAAAAAATTTTTTAAATCTCTATTTGTTAATATCGAAATCAAAAATATAAAGAAAATATTGTGCCTTTTTATAGGTAATTTTTGATTCAGTGTTTATAAAATAAAAATAAATAAAAAAATGCTTCGTAATTTATAAAACTTTTTCTCCAAGTTCATTTATTTCATTTAATTATAGTACAAAGACTTTCTAAAATAATCTTAATTTAAATGATATTTTTTTTGATGATGTAATCTCGAAAAAAATGAGAACATAAATTACTTATACCAAAATTACAAATTGCTTGTTTTGAACTTGATTATATAATTATAAATTTTATTAATTAAGAAAAATTGGAACATTGGAATGCTGTTTTTATGTTTTTAAATGCATCAGAATTCTAAAATCAGTTACTCCTAATACATCATACAATATGTTATCTTGAAAAAAATAAATTTTAAATAAACTTCAAAAAAAGTATAGCCTATAAAGAAATAAAAAATGTTTCAACTTGAAAAACTATAAAATCGAGTACATCATTTTTACAGAAAAAAAAGAAGTTTTGCCATAAAGACTACATACATTTGATAAAATATAAACCCCTTTTTTTTAGCAACAGTAATAAACTTTTTAAATTTTTGGGTTCTCTTAGAATTTTTTTTCATATATATATACTAGAAACCAGCAAAATCTTTCACCAGGTAATATAATTTTTTTTTCTTCAGTAAACTTTCAAAAAATTGAGGCAAAGTCATAGAAAATAGATTTTTTTCTTTAATCCCAAAAAGTGTGTAGGCCAAAAAACATTTAAAATGAATATGTGACCTATACGATAGTATATATAATATATTTCTTAAAATCAATTTATATGCATATTTTCTATGACTTTGCATACTTTTATTATCAATTTTCTTTCACAATCCATTGCTGACGATTTGGAATAAAATCTACTTCCTTGGCTGTTGAATAATAACGGGCCTGGAATTGTGAAAATGACGAGGTGGTTCGTGAGTTGGCATTGGTTTCTCGTGAAATTTCTGCACAGCTTCCGGTGGAAAGTCTGCGTTTCCCTTAGCCAATACGCCACTGATCAACAGTTGCTTCGGTGGACTGTAAATAAAAAATTATAAATTTTAATAATTAATAATCAGAAAAGCATTTTTTTCACACCCTCTCACGAAAAATGTTCTTTTTAATAATACAAGAAAAATATTTTAATAACACAAGAAAAATTTTATTCACAATCAACATTTTCAAGCAAAAAGCGAATTTTATCAAATGCATGATGATAAGGGACGATACTTATCACTGATTTATTATTGATTGAGGGTAAACAAAAAATTCTTCTTTTGCATATTTGTAACTTGGATTGAATTTGAAAAGAAGAATTTTTGTCACGTTAGTTGAATATAGAAGAAATTTTACTACGTCCTCTTAAAAAAAAAAATTATCGTAAATTATTCTATTATTGGAAAAAAAATCATACAATGCACTTGAGAGAGAAAAAAATACAAGTTATAAAATAAAAATAAAAAAAAATCACAATTATTACCAACGTGCTTTTGCAATTAATCCCGGCTTAACACAACGTTTGCGTACGATGAATGGAGACAATTGATTTCCTAAATCCACATCAGATAAAACTCTGAAAATAAAATGCAGTAAAATAAAAATAAAAAAATGTACTCTATTCGGGACTTTACACAGCAAACAATTATAGGTTATGTTTAGAAAACATTTCCCCTTGATTGAAGATTTATTTTTAATTATCTGAAGTAAAAAGACAATTTTTCACTCAATATATAAATTTTATTGTTTTCTTCAGGTAGTTAAAAATAAATCTTCAATCAAGTAGAAAACTTCCTGAAAGACTAGTTAACGTAACGTAACGTCCCCCTAACGAGAAAGCTTCTTTAATACTTTTTCCAACTTATCCAAAGTTTTAATTTACAAAATCGAATTCCAGTTCATTTCAATTATAATAATTCTTTCGTTTCAATAGATTATAGATTATATTTACTACAATACTGTAAAATAATGAGCGAAATATAGATAATTCTTGCAACCTATAAGCCAATCAGGTGTGTAGACAGAGACACGACGGTAAGTGATGGAAACCGGTTAAAACCGTTTTAACCTTCTTTGCAAAAATAAAAAAAAAGCAAAAAGAAGCGTATACAATGATAAATATATAATGAAATCTCGAGAATGATAAAATATATATATACAGTACAAAATAGATAAATAACTTCTCTCGTACTGTACAGACAATTGTTGATAAATGTTTACAAACAATATATGCCACATCGACAATATAAAAGAAAAACATTTGAGAATATCACAAAGTAAACAAAGTTAAAAGAAAAAAAAACACACACACACAAACAAACAAGACTCACCTAGTCGATGGCTTGCTTTCCTCGGCTTCCTTGGCCGGTTTGACCTCGCGTTCCTCCCTCGGTAGTTTATGTTGAATTATCCTCATGCCCCCGGCTTTCACTATATGAAAATTGCGAAAAAAGAATTTATAATAAACAGTGATATCCTCAGTGACCTTGAGCCGCTTTGTTTCCCTTAATCACGTAGCACCTCTACTACGTAGTTTATATATACATGTAGAGAAAATTGAAAAAAAAATTTTTTTTTTTTATATTCAAATACTAACCTGCTGGAGGATGTCCTCCTTTCAGTTCACTGTCTTCAATACTCGACATTATAAGTTTGAGAAAAAAAAATACAATAAAATACTTCTATTATATCTTAGTTGGAAACAATATGTCTTGATACTTTTATATATTATTTTTGGTTAATAAATATTCTCCTCGTAAAGGATGAAATTTAACTTCTTTCACTGGCGAGCGCTCGAAACGCAATAATGAATCCAGTGAGTCTTCGAAGAACCACATATACACACAAACACACACGTAGAATTACGAGAATACACGAGATTTGCCGTATTTAGACGTGTTTTTCAAAGAAAAATATTTATTCATTTTTCTCAGAATTACTAGAAGAAAATAAAAAAAAACTATTTTAGAAGAAAATTTCTATTTTCGTCTAAAAACATTTATTCTTTCATAAAAATACTTCTTTTTTTTCTGAATTATATATGAATTCTTTTCGCTATGTCTAAAAAAAAGAAAACAAACCGGTAGGCGCACGCGCATAAAAATGGCGGTTTATTTAAATTCCTACATCTTAGAGAGTAAAAATTACTAAACACGATACTATAATTTGACTAATTTGAATATAGAAAAGTGTGGAATTATAAAGAATAAAATTCAACTGGTTAAAAAATATAACAAATACGAAATAAATAAAACAAAACCCATAAATAATTACTATTTGAACTAATAATTATTTTTTTCTCTTACATACGTGCACTAAATTTTTCTTTCTAATTTAACTTTTTAAACAGTTTGAAGCTGCGTTCAGGAAAACCTAAACTTAATAATTTTCTTTCTAGTATAAATTTGTTTTAATTTGTGAGAAATAATTTCAATTAACTAATATAATATAAATAATAATATAAATAATAATAATAATAATTAATAACATTAATAATATAATAATATTAATAATAATATGTAAATGTTTTTTGGATTATTTAAATGTAATATTTGCTTTTGTTTTAAATATAATCCACTTATTTCTCTTTTTTAAAAATACATTAGCTTTCGCCCGACAACGTTGGGCCTCTTCAGATAAGAATTCTAATTAATTAATAACAATTTTCTTAATAACTAAAATTCGTCTAGAATTCTTTAATTTTTTTTAATATAAATATTTAATTGTTTATTAAAAATAACGGATTTATAGAAGAATTTTAGTTAAAAACACTAAAACCAATTGAATTTTGAAGCAAATATATTATTGTCGAAATTCAATTATTTTGAAAGGAATAAGTAAAATTCATCTCTGAAATTCAATTATTTTTTTCCAACTTTTATTATTTATTCTTTAAAGAATTAAGTTATTTTCAAAAAATTTTATAAAATTCTTTTATAACAATTCAATGTTTTTTCAAAATAATTTTAATAAAAATCTTCGTAGAAATTCGTAGAAAATTTAAAAATAATTTTTTTATTTTCAATGTTTGCTATTTTCATAAAATTTTTCAAAATAATTCAATCATTTAAACTAAAAGCTTAATAAAATTAGTCTAAAGAATTCAATTATTTTCACACACAATATATAATTTTTCGCAAAAATCCAATTATGTTTGAAAATTTACAAAAAATTTTTGTCAAAATTTAAATTGTCTTTATAAATAATAAAATTTTTCTCCGAAATTCAATTGTTTTCAAAAATTTTAATAATATTCTTGGTAGAATTTCAATTATTTTTAATATACATGATTTTCATAAAATTTATCGAAAAATGAAATTATTGTTAAATTTTTTTTTAATTTATCTCTTGACAATAAATAATAATAATAATAATAATAATAATAATAATAAGAAACATAGTAATTAAATTTTCATAACATTTAAAAAAAAAATTCATTTTTAAGAAATATTCAATTATTTGTGACGCGACACGAGAAAAGGGACCTATCGCCTCAAAAGAGAATTTTACAGGGGGAGCGTTTAAAATGACGCCATAAGCAGAAAACCCATGTATTTAAGAGAACACGTTCAACTTTCAGGCTTTATATTATTAAAAATATTTCAGATTTTTAACTTCTGATTTTTTTACGTGAAAGAGCAACTCAAAATCTATGGAATACGACTAAAAACTCAAAAATGTTATTTTTTCCGATAGGTCCCTTTTCTCGTGTCGCGTCACATTTAATAAATGTGACGCGCTCTGAAGAAAGGTACCTAAGAAGCATAAAATTTGAGGTTATGTTTTTAATTTTACAAGTGAAAATACAGAAAGAAAATCAATTATTAATTTTAAATTATTGATCTTCACGTCTTCATTATATACAAAATATTCAATAAAAATCAGTTTCAAATTCGAATAATAAAAAATAAACTTTTATTCAAGAGAAATATAACACGACCCTAACCTATAATTCGTTTGTTTCTTAGGTACCTTTCATCGGAGCGCGTCACAAATAAACATTTTATTAAATAATTGAACTTTTTTTAAACTTGAATTGTCATGAAGAACTCATTCAATAAATTTTTAAATGATAATTGAATTCTATTAAACATTTTTAATAATTTTTTTTTAGTAATTGCATTTTTCGAGAAATTTGATGAACATTTTGTATATAAAAAGTAATTGAAATTTTGGTGAAAAATTTTGTTATTTATAAAGATTATTTAATTTTTGCCGGGAATTTTTGGCAATTTTCGAACATTATTAGACTTTTGCGAAGAATGATGTTACTTTTAAAAATAATTGAATCCTTGAGTTTTCCAATAATTTTCTAATTAATAATAAAAGTAGTTTTAAAAACCTGGAAAAATTCCGTTTTTTAACCCGGAAAACCTGTAAAAGTCAGGGAATTTGAAAAGGGCAAAAGTGTGGCAACCCTGTTCGCATATTGAAAATAAAATGTAAAAATAATTGTTAAGCGGAATTTTCTTCTCACTTTGAGTGTTTTATTTTTTTCAGTGTAGTTTTAACACCAGAGCTTCAATGGGAAAATCGCATCGACTTTGACATCGCCTTAAGTTTACTCCCCCTCCCCCGTGGCAAATAAAAAATCACCAGTTTTACTCGAATCAAGTTAGAAATAGTTTTATTAAACAAAAAGAGCTTATCACCTGTGACATATTTAAAAAAAAAGAATTTTAAATTATGATGGTCCCTGAGCTTGTAATTTCTCATCAGCATACATGTAATGAAGATCTTTGCAGTCATCGTTGGAAATATGAACCCATCCAGTTGGTTTCATGTGATAAACTGCAAAAGATTATTTTTTATTTATAAAATAATAATATAAATAATATAAAAACTAGTCAAATTATAAATTTTAACTTTGTTTTTAGAGGAAAAAACAGAAACATACCTCGGACAATTCCACCGGATGCAGCGTCCCTATGAGTCGCGTGATAAATCGAACGTCTTCCAAGATCATAGGCGGCTTCATCTTCCAAATTCCAATCGTAGAGTGAATCTAAAACTCCATAAGCAAACAATGAACCGGAACCAACACTGAATACTTGGCCTGTTGTTCTTACTCCCTCCGAGTCGACGTAGTAAAGTGAAGGTCCACGCTTGTCCCAACCAGCAATCATCATTCCTGAGAATTTTCGGTTTATTTGCATTTTTTTATTTATTTTATCAAAAAAAATTATTTTAATTAATTTTAAATTGAATTAATTAGGTGGAATTTGATTGAAATTGAGGCTTCGGATTTAATAACTCGTTCGAAGCTCGGAAACACGAGATAATTACAGTCAGTGAACAGTGAGAGCTTCGGGGCCACTCACTGCTACCTGACCGATATTAACGAGTTATTGAATCCGGTGCTTGAATTGGAATTGAATTTCTAATTTTAAAAATTAAAAATTAAAAATTAATAATTAATAATTCTTTTACCAATACTGAGACCCATTCCTTTGTAGTTATAGACCATGTTTGTCATGAGTTTACTAGCGGCGGCAATAGAAATACGTTCTCTGTTTCTCAATTCATATAAACGACATTGTTTCGCCAAGACGCGATCCCAATAAACGCAATCTGCAGCGCCTCCGGCAATTGTTCCCAGCAAGTAATCGTTGATTTCGACGACTTTCTTTACACATTGCGAGCCTATTGAAAATAGAAGAATATTTTCATATTTTTATTGAATTATTCACAAGTTAAGTCACAAATTTTAGGATTTAATCATTGATTAACTTTTAATCACAGTTTTTCAAGAAATTTCCCCGTAATTATTTCAATTTTAATTTGGAACAGGGCTCGGATCGTCTCTAAAAAAAAGTCTCTTTAGTCGCATAAATTTACAACAAAAGTCACGAAAAGTCGCATAAAATTTACAAAAAAGTCGTAAAAAAGTCGCATTAAATTTTAGAAAAAAACGACAAACAGGAAACACGAAATTGTCAAAATTGTAAAAAAAATCACATTTCTCGAGAACAGATACATTAATATCAAACAATCCGAAATAAAATTTTTAAAAATTTAATAAAATTTATAGCAAAAATTTAATTAGATATTTTTGACATTTTTTTTAAATTCTCTTTAAAATGTCAATTATTTTTATAAAATAAAAAAATTCTTCTTCTAAATTCACTTATTTAACAAAAATTTTAATAAAATTCTTATAAAAATTTTAATTATCTTTATAAATAATAAAATTCATCCCTAAAATTCAATTATTTTCAAAAGTAATAAAACTCTTCGCAGAAATTCAATTATGATAAACAATTTTTTTTAATTTTTCGTCAAAATTTTATAAATAATAAAATTCATCATAAAAATTTAATTATTTTCAAAAGTTCTGATAAAATTTTTTGCAAAATTCAATTATCTTCGAAAGTAAGAAAATTCTTTACAAAAATTCAATTATTTTCAAATTTTTTTTTAAATTCTCAAAATTTCAATTATGTTTATAAAATAAAAATTTTTAAAAATTCTTCTGCAAATTTCAATTACTTTAAAATATTTCTAGAAAAGATCTGTTCAAAATTTCAATTATCTTTGTGAATAATAAAATTCTTCCCTGAAATTCAATTATTTGCAAAGAATTTTAATAAAATTCTTCTCTGAAATTAAATTCTTTTCAAAAGTAATACAATTTTTCTTCGAAGTTCAATTATTTAACAAAAATTTTAAAAAATACTTGTCAAAATTTCAATTATCTTTATAAACAATAATATTCATCCTGGGAATTTAATTATTTTCAAAAGTTCTGATACAATTTTTTGCAAAATTCAATTATCTTGAAAAGTAAGAAAATTCATCACAGCAATTCAATTATTTTCAAAATTTTTTTTTAAATTCTCATCAAAATTTCAATTATCTTTGTGAATAATAAAATTCTTCCCTGAAATTCAATTATTTGCAAAGAATTTTAATAAAATTCATCTCTGAATTTCAATTATTTTCAAAAGTAATAAAACTCTTCGCAGAATTTCAATGATTAAATTTTCTTTTAATTTTTCGTCAAAATTTTATAAATAATAAATTTCATCATAAAAATTTAATTATTTTCAAAAGTTTTGATAAAAGTTTTTTGCAAAATTCAATTATCTTTGAAAGTAAGAAAGTTCTTTACAAAAATTAAATTATTTTCAAATCTTCTTCTTAAATTGTCCAAATTTCAATTATGTTTATAAATATGCAAATTCTTCTGCAAAATTCAATTACTTTTAAATATTTCTAGAAAAAATCTGTTCAAAATTTTAATTATCTTTGTGAAAAATAAAATTCTTCCCTGAAATTTAATTATTTGCAAAGAATTTTAATAAAATTTTTCTCTGAAATTCAATTAGTTTTAAAAGTAATAAAATTCTTCGCAGAAATTCAATTATTTTCAAAATTTTTTTTTAAAATCTCTTTAAAATTTGTAATATCTTTATAAAGAATAAAATTCATCCTGGAAATTTAATTATTTTCAAAAGTTCTGATAAAATTTTTTGCAAAATTCAATTATCTTCGAAAATAAGAAATTTTTTTTAAAAAATTCAATTATTTTCAATTTTTTTTTAATTCTCTTCAAAATTTCAAGTATCTTTGTAAATATCAATAATCTTCGGGAAAATTCAATTACTTATTAAAGTTTTTTAAATTTTTTCCTAATAATTTTCTGACTTTATCACTCGATCGTCTTAATTACAAACAAAACTTTGCTGTTAATGATCACTCCGAGTCAAAACTTTTATTTCGACTCGAAGTGATCGTTAACCTCAAAGTTCTATTTCTAATTTTTTTTCTGTTTTTCCGCCTTTTTCTCCTTAGAAATATATTAAAAATAACAAATAAATTCCTTACCAATAAAATTTCCACCAGTCGCTCGTGAGTCGACAGCGAGAATAATTCCATTTTTGTAAATAAAACCCAATGTTGTTGTTCCATGATTGAATTTTATCTTAATTCCCTTTCCCAAAGTATTCGTATCGTTGTTAAATTCTGCAAGTTTCTCTGCTGGCTAAAAAATAAACAGTTTTTGGAAATTTAACATAACCTAAAAATCACTATTTAAATTATTAAAAAATATTCAGAATTCAAAAGTTGTTCTTTTCGTTTAGATTTAAAAGACAGGTGAAAAACACGTTTAGTTTGTCAGTTCTCTGAAATAATATTGTTTTTATTGTATTTTTTTGGTCAAAATTTGCTATTGTCAAGAGAAAATTGTGTTGTCATGATATTGCACTTTTGGGGAAAAAATCCATCTACTTACGTTCGCATAAGGAGGCAAGGACAACTGATAACCGTTGATAAAATTCCCAACATTGAATTCACTCTCGACATCATCATTTTCTCGGGTTTTATTAAAATTAATAGTATTATTAACACCACAAACTTCGGTGAGCGCCATTGTTTCACGTCTTTCAGTTTTCACACTGAAAATCACCGAATCACGATTCAGATTCACGCTGTTTGATTGAAATTACCGACCCGGTGTTTGTGTGCGAAAGTTCCTGAAAGTAACAACAGTTGGCGCAGTTAACGTTTGAAATCTAGGGTCTTTTGTATTACAACCGCCTAGTGACTTTTGCTTTCTATGAAGATAAACAAGTACTCTACCGCACCGACAGTCGATTTTGTCCAAATAGTTTTTCGGTAGTTCTAAAACTTTGCAAAAGATGTCACTTTTTGGCTCTTTCAATTATTCACCAACCCACCACTCTAAATATCCATTTATTCAATGGTCGTGCTCCTTGCTTATCACGTGATCAGCAAAATTCACCAATAACTTGATCGAAAAACTACCACGTGACATGAAAAATCGAAATGGTGGACGTATCAGGATGCAGGGTTGGATCACGAAACACATGATCCCGTCTCTCGCTGTTGTGAAGGACGAAAAACTGGGCAAGGGCTGCCGAACACAGCCCGTCATCCGTTAGCCGTGTCATCGGTGATCGGTTCACGATAAACGAGTGCAACAAAAAAAAAAAGAAAAAAAATTCCCCCCCTCCCCCTCTTGTGTATGTGTGTATGTGTACAGTGTATATTACGAAAAAAAAAAATTTTTGTTTCTTCCCATTTTTGAAATGCATGCGGAACAATTTATTATCATTACCAACTTGAACCGTGTGTGTCTCCTCCTCTCACATCAAGTGTCAACCTAGTCTTCTCCTCCATACGTACACTCCCCTCGTCAAAAAGTTTCTATATAAAGGGGAAAAAAAGTTAAAAAAAAGGAGAGAAAAAAAGAAAGAAGGAAGGAAGGAAAAGGAAAAAGCAGGACGCTGATAATAGACGTAGAAATAATCATCGTTTGTGTTTTTGTGCGGTTTAAAACAACTGAATTGTGTAATTAAATGGTGTGATTGAATAAACGCGATGCAATAAGCTCTTGGACTTAATTAATTAAGCAACAGTCTGGCACACGGAGGTTGGGTCTGCGAAAGCATGTTCCAATCCCTATGGATTGTGTGCTATACGAAAGGATGTCGCGAGTATAATGCTTCTTCTCACCAATCATAATGGTAAGTAAATAAAAGGTTTTTTTTTAGATTTTAGAGCTCTTTTTTTTCTGTCAAAAAAATTGTTAAGGAAAGTTTAAAACTTCCCGGAAGGATTTTTTTTGCCTTTTTTATTATCATGGCAAAAGTGATACAAGGACGACCTCGCACTATGTTGATATTTGCGAGTCAATCTTGCTTTGATTAGTGATTTCTTTCGAAGATTTTTTTTTCGTTTGCCATACTTAACAACTAAAAAATATTTGACTATTTTTTCTTTCCTTTTTTTCCATTCTCGTAGAATTGATTGACGAATCTTGAATCTTTGATAGTAAATAAGGTGAATTATTCCATCTATTGATTTTTTCGAAAATCTTATCCTTTCGTGTTTTGAAAAATATGGATAAATTTCCTTCTAGTTCTAGAAAAAATGTTTCATTTCTCCTTGTATTTTTTTTTCTAAAAAGAACTCCATATGAACGTAAATATGTCATTCGGAATGATTCACACTGATTGTTTTTATCAGAAAAAATAGTCTCGATAAAGATTAATTCGTTAATTTTACGTTTTGGAAATTCTCGACTAAAATTTTTCCGTTTTTTAGTTTTTAATTAAACAATTTTTACGTTTCGTTTCGAACGTTCAAATGAGGGACTTTTTTTTTTGCTTCTATTTTTATTTGCAAATTATTTTTTGATTATAAGAAACTAATTCTAAACTAAGTATTCTTTAGTTGCAATTATTTTTCTTTTTTTATAGTAATTTTGAAAAATATTTAAGGTGAAAAAAAAATTCGTTCAAAACTTTTTCTATTTTTTTTCATGTATTTAAGAAAATTACTCATTTTTTTCCTTTTTTGGACTATTTATTCCAAGTGGTTTATTGTTAGAATGAAAATCTATTTCCTGTATTTTTAATAGACAAATTATTCTTTTTCTTTGTTGATTTTCTAGTTCCGGGGAATGAAAATAAAAACTGTTTTTCGAGAACGAAATAATTTCTAATGATGAGTAATTTTTTTATGTAAGATTTAGCTGAGAATTTTATTTTAGAAATATTTTTTTTTATTTTTAATTAAAGGATTAATTTTTGTTTTTAATGATTATTTTTTGTTTTTAATGATTAATTTTTGTTTTTAATGACTATTTTTTGTTTTTAATGATTAATTTTTGTTTTTCATGATTAATGTTTGTGTTTAGAAGATTAATTTCTATTCCATCGTTGGCAGTTGACTGTGTTAATTTTGTTATTCTTTATTTTTCAGATGCAATCATAAAGATAAGAGAAAATAAATGCTTAGAGTGAGAATTTTTTTTGCCAAACAAAATATGATAAAATACTCGAAAGGTGCAAAAAGATTCGACGAGGGTGGAAATTTATATATATTTTTTTAGCCCAGTGATGGAACTAAGTTACTGTATGACAACAATAGCTAACCCACGCGTAGTTTCCATTTGACATAATGAATGGCTTGATAATAGTTGAAAAGTTGTTAGAAGTGGGCTGCTGAATTCAAATAGTGTGTCATATTGTGATATCCCAACATTAAATGCACAATATCGTGACTTGAAAAATACTCTGTAAATTATCCCTTCGCAAAAAAAAAGAACAAAGTTGAAAAAAAAGAGATTTTTCCATACACAGCAAAGATTAAAGTTTAATTCAATAAAAAAAAAAAATTCTATCTATTTTAATAATGAAAATGAGAAATTATTTACAAAAACTCACCTGAAAAAAATACCTCATCTCAATACGCTTAAATCCTGCTTTTTTGGGCGTTAATTTTTTAAAATTCTTTTATAAATAAATAAATAAATTTTTAATAAAGAAAAAGGAAATAAATGAATGTTCTGAAGAAGAAGAAAAAAAATGATCAAAATGTACAGAATTTTGTTTTGAAAACAAAATGTTCTGAATAAGAGAGTGAGAGAGAGAGAGAGAAGAAAATTTTTCCCTATTGTAAAATGTACGGGAATTTAATAAAACACTATTATCGGAAATCTTCGAGAAAATTCGAAAAGGAAAAAAAAAGTTTTACACAATATTTTATGGATGATAGAGGAGAAAACTTTTAACCCTTATAGTCAAAGGTTAGTAAATTCCTTTCTTCTTTCTATACTTTTGTTTATCTCACGTTCATTGAAAACTGAAAGTACAAAATTGAAATGTAAAATTAGATCTTTATGGAGAAGGCGCGAAATGAGAATTCAGAGCTTTCTCGGCCTCAAAAATTCGTTTTTCAAAGTATACGTTAAATGTTGGAGTTTATTTTTACCATTGGCACGCGTGTGCAGCTGTTTGTGATTTCATATCTTGGGGGAAATATTACAATTACGAAAAAGCTGGAGGAATTTTATTCTACGTAGAGAGGAATAGAATTTTTCCTCTTTTTTGCAATTGAGAAGTTTAAATTCTGCCTTCGTCAATAATGGTCAGTTTCGAACAATTTTTATATTTTATTTTGTGTTCTGTTACTAATTTGACTCTCTAAGAATTTCCATCAAATTTAATTATTGAACGATGAAAAAAAGGGAAAAAATACGTAAGACTATTTTTTTAAATGCAAACATGAAAATGAAGTGTAACTTGAAAAAAACCTCTTTTTTTTGGAAAAACGACCAGAATTGAAGAATTAATTTTCTTTCTTTGTTTTCCAGGGTTAAAAATCATGGACGGCAGTAGTTCAGGAGTGGTGCAAGTATTCGTGGGAGAATGGAGCCCCGAGTACGAGGCACTTTCAATAAAAGCCACGAAGCAAACATCTTCTGCTGAAATTGTAGAGTGTATAATTGAAAAGCTCAAACTTGAGGACAGTACAGCCTCAACTGGCTATGAATTGGCGGAAGTTGTGGGCAATTCGGTTGGTCAGGAATGTAAGGAGAGAAGACTGGGTCCATCAGAGTGTCCCGTGGCACTAATGTTACTCTGGCCAAAAAGCGCTGCTCAACAAGAATATTACAGGTAATTAATATTACCGAAAAAACGATTCTTTCTCTTCACTCGATTCAAAATCCATAGCTTCAATAGAAAATGAATTGTAATTCAAAATTCAAAATCAAGGAAAAGTGCCAAACGATGGGGCAAAGATTAAAATAAATCAATTTAATGGGAAAAAATTCTAAACATGGACAAGAATCCTAAGATTCGTTTCTTACGTTTTAGTTTTATCGAATTCAACAAATGAGAAATTTGAATATAATTCGTGTTTCCAAGTTGAAAAAATGTTTGAATTTATTGGTGAAAAAAAGGAGTATAATTTTTATTTCCGAGTTGAAAAAATATTTGAATTTGTTGGAGGAAAAATTACGCGGAATGCTCAATAGAGAAAGAGTAATTAAAACAATTTCCTACGAGCAGAAGATGTAATTTTTCTAATCCAACTCTCAAATCTTTGCACTCGATAATTAATTTTTGAAAAAGTAGCAAAAAGTAGCTTTCAAACCAAATAAAAAAAAAAATATTAAGCAAGTAGCTAACGAAAAATTAAACTTGACGACCAAAGAAAAATTCATTTTAGACACTTTACAAAACAGACAAAAATTGCATTCTATATTTTATTTTCCTGACTTTTTTCTAAGTTTCATAAAAAAAGCATTTACTTCTTTCTTATCATTCTGCTAATAAATTGAATTCCTGCACAACGAATTTTGTGAATAAAAATTCGAATAAAAAAAATCATGCGTAAGGACTCGAATATTTCTGAAAACAATTTAATTCCTGCTATGAATTTTATAAAAGTTTGTAAATAATTCATTTCTTTCGACCAATTTTATGAGAAATCTAATTTAAATAATTGAATAGCTGAGAAAAATTTATTATTCATGAAAAAATTGAATTCTCACGAAGATTTTTTGCAAAAGAATAGTTAAATAATTGAATTTTTGGGTGGAAATTTTATAAAAAATAATAGATATTGAAAATTTATGTGCGAAAAGTTTTTAAAAATAAGTAAATTTTACAAAGAGTTGTATTAAAAATTTGTTAGTATAATTGAATGTCTGTGTGACATTTTATTATTTTTTGTTATTAATTGAATTCCTAAAAAGCATTTTATTATTTATGAAAATAGTTCAATTCTTATGAACGACTTTATTAGGATTTTTTTTAAATAATTGAATTTCCGAACAGAAATTAATTACTTTTAAAAATAGTTGAATTCTTGCGATGAATATTGTTATTTATGAAAATAATCGAATTTTGCAAAAGAATTTTATTAAAATGCCTCAAAATAATTGACTTTTTTCGGAATAATTGAATAATTGCAGAGGAAGGAAAAATTGAATTATTTCATAAAAATTTGATTAAAATTATTGTATTTAAAATAATTGATTTCTTTTCAACAATTTTATTAAAATATTTAAAAACATTTATTAAATTCATGGGAAAAATCTAATATTTCTGTCAATAATTGAATTCTTCCAATGAATTTAAAATAATATTTTAAATAACTTATTTTTCCCAAAGACTGAAATTAAATTTTTGAAAATAATCACTTACATTTATTGAGTAATTTCCGTTAAATTGTATTAAAAGTAATTAAGATCCTGCGATATTTTTTATTATTTATGCAAATAGTTTCAAAGTCGCAAAGAATTTTGAAGTATTTTTCAAAAATAATTAAATTTCTGAGAAAAATTTTATTATTTATGAAAAGAATTGAATTATTTTCAATAACAAAATTTCATTGTATTTAAAATAATTAATTGTTTTCCAACAATTTTTATTAAAAAGATAATAAATTAAATTCATTTGAAAAATTCTTATATTTTTGTAAATAATTAAATTCTTCGACGAATTAAAAAAACGATTTTTTAAATAATTGATTTTATTTCGAGGAATTGAAAATATAATTTTTATGAATAATTACATTTTTTTGAGGAATTTCTATAAAATTTTTTGAAACATAATTGAAATCTCGCGAACAATTTTATTATTTATGAAAATAATTAAATAATTGCGAAGAATTTCATAAAAATTTTAAAAAACAATTTAATTCCGTAGAAGAATTTTATTATTTAGGAAAATAATTAAATTATTTCAACTAAAAAAATTAATTTTATTTAAAATAATTGATTTTTTGGAAACAATTTTTATTAATATTTTGAGAAAATAAATTAAATTCCTGTGAAAAATTCTTGTATTTTTGTAAATAATTAAATTCATCCAAAGAATTTTGAAAAGAAATATTTTTTTAAATTATTGATTTTATTTTGAGGCATTGAAACAAAATTGTTTAGAATAATTACATTTTTTGTGGAATTTCTATAAAATTGTCTGAAACATAATTGAAATCCTCGGATGAATTTATGAAAATAAATGAATTTATGAAAAATTATTTATGAAAATAATTGAATGGTTGAGAATTTTTAAAAAATTTTCAATATTAAAAAAATTCCTGAAAAGAATGATATTATTTAGGAAAATAATTGAATTATTTTAAAAAAATATAATTATTTTTAAAATAATTGATTTTTTTAAAAAAATTGTTATTAAAATTATAGATAATGGATTAAATTCCTGTGGAAAATTCTTATATTTTTGTAAATATTTAAATTCTTTTAAAGAATTTTAAAAAGAAATATTTTTTTAATTATTGATTTTATTTCGAGGCATTGAAATAAAATTTTTAAGAATAATTACATTTTTTTGAGAAATTAATGTAAAATTGTTTGAAACGTAAATGGAATCCTGCGATGAATTTTATTATTTATGGAAGTAATTGAATAGTTGCGAAGAATTTCATTAAAATTTTCAAACCTAATTGAATTCATTACATTTTTTAAAAATAATTGAATTTCTTTTGACAATTTTATTATTTTTGAAAATAATTGACTTCTTCATAAGAATGTTAATAAACATTGTTTGAGAATAATAATTTATTTTCGAAATATAGTAAATATTATGAAAATTTTATTTCAAATAATTGAAGTCCTTATGAAAAGTTTTATTTGTGAAAATAATTGAATTTTTCGATTAGTTTAAAATAGTATTAAAAATAATTGAAATTCTTTGATGAGTTTAATTTTTTTTTTGGGAAAATAATTGAATCCTTGTTCAGAATTTTATCAAAAATTTTTAAGAAATTGAATTTCCATGAAAAATGTTATTATTAATTAAATTAATTAAATTATTATCAAGAATTGTATAAAAAATTTTGTTAAATAATTGATTTTTTTGAAAATGCTATTTTTAATTAATTGGATTTTTGTCGAAATTTCATTACTTATGAAAATAGTTCAATTTTTGATGAATTTTATCAATTTTGTTGGTTAATAATTGTATTGTTTTGCAAAATTAAAAAAAAAATACTAGATATTGAATATAATTGAGGAGTAAGTTTTCAAAACCTGATAAATCCAAATTTTGTCATTTCGAGTAATTTAAACAAATAATGACAATTCTCACATAACCATTAAAATTATCTTTAATGTAGAAAAAAATGTAATAAATTATTCATTTTTTAATATTTTTTCTATTTAAAATGCTATGTTTGTAATTAAATTCTATTGTAATTGGGAATTTAAAGGTTTTAATAATTTTTACGTCGGTGAAGTTCGCAACGTTTATGATCAACGATTGAAAAAGAAAAAAAATTATTTTTCTACCAAAAACAATAAAAATTATTGTTCACAAATATTTTTTTTGTAAATCATTATTAAAAAAATAAAACGAATTATTTTCTGTACAAAAATTTATCAAAAATTCCATAAAAAATCATTTTTCGTCAGAAATCGTTGACTATAAACGTTGTAAACTTCACCAACGTTAATTTTTTCTAATAAAAAGATAGAAATGAAAAATCATCAAGGTTAGGCCAAAATATTTTTTAAACTGAAAATTCTTTATTAATAAATTTGTTTTTCTTAAATTGAACAGTGATAAATGGATTTCTAAAGATTTTAATATTTTAAATATGTGTTTATCTCAATTTTTTTTTTAAAAATGGATTTATCAACTTTTGAAAAATTGCTCCTCAATTGAATTTCGAATACTTTTTGAAAATAATTGAATCGTTTTAAAAAATTTGATTACAATTTTTGAGAATAGTTTCTTCTTTTCTAGTATTAGGGAAGTTTTAAAGTAGTGGAAATTCCAAAAAAAGCAGAAATAGTAGCTTTCAGTGGTTGAAATCTAAAAAAAAATAGTAACCAAATAGTGCTTATAAAATGAAATATAAATAAATAGTAACCAAATAGTGCTTATAAAATGAAATATAAATAAATAGTAACCAAATAGTGCTGATAAAAGGAAAGATAAATAAATTAGTGGTAATAATCGAGAAAATAAATAATTCTTGCAGGTTCTATTTGAGAAAGAAGCAGCCCGATTATATATGGACAGACAGTAGATTTCCAATGGATCCACAATTATTAAAGGACTATTTCAATAGATTCCTTTATCAGCCACGTGACAAGGAATATCCGGATCTTTGTCAGCTGCCCGATTTAAATGAACAAACACTATTGGATAATTTGAGAGCAAGATTTTTAGCCGGTAAAATTTATACCTACGTGGGAAGTATATTAATTGCTCTCAATCCATTCAAATTCTATCCAATTTACAATCCAAAATATGTGAGTCTCTATCAAAATCGAAGACTTGGCACCGACATTCCACCGCATATATTTGCAATAGCCGATGCCGCCTATCATTGCATGTTGAAAGAAAAGAAGAATCAATGTATTGTTATTAGTGGTGAGAGTGGTTCGGGTAAAACAGAATCGACGAATTTTCTTCTACATCATTTGACCGCACTTAGTCAAAAGGGTTCGCATGGAAGTGGCGTTGAACAAACAATATTGAGCGCCGGTCCTGTTTTAGAGGCTTTTGGCAATGCTAAAACAGCGCATAACAATAATAGCAGTCGTTTTGGTAAATTTATTCAAGTGAATTATAAAGAAAATGGAATGGTTCATGGGTAAGTTGATTTTTGTTGTTGTTGTGAAAAATGAAAAAAAGGTTTTTCTAAAAATGTAGTTTTTAAATAATTCTTTTTCAATTTTTACAGTGCGGTGGTTCAAAAATATTTACTCGAAAAGTCGCGAATCGTTTCGCAAGGTAGAAACGAGAGGAATTATCATGTATTTTATTATCTGCTGGCCGGAGCTACTGAACAGGAGAGGCAAACACTTCATTTGGAGAGTTGCGATCGATATAATTATCTTAATAAAAGTGGTTGTTATGGCTTGGAGAATGTCGATGAGTTACATGAATTTTCAAGACTGAAACAATCAATGGAAATGGTGGGATTTACACCTGAGAAACAGAGACGATTGTTTGCCGTTTTATCAGCTGTTTTATTACTCGGTAATTCGATATTTTTTCTAAATACAATATTTTTAAAACGATATTTTCAGGCCTCGGATGTAACTACGATTCTTACGATTTTTACGATTATTTTCAAATAATGCGACTTTTGCTACTTTTTTTCCATATTTTTGATCCAATTTTTCGAAAATTCAATTTTCAAATTCATACACTAATAGAATAAAAATTTTTCACAACTACTTTTAACATTTTGTGGAGAAAATATTCATATATTCAAAATTTTCAATGTTTTATAATACCGTTTTACTATAAAATTCAAATTATTTCGATTTTTATTAGTATAGAAAGTATAGACGAATCTTTGGAAAATTTATTTTTGAATAAGTTTTTAAATTAAATGTTTCAAATATTACAGTTTAGAAAGATTTGGAATATTATTGAAATTCTGTAAAATTTAATTCAAACTAAATCAGCTTTTTAAGTATTTTTTTTACAATTTTCTGAATTTATTTCTGAATAAATAAATTTTCGAAAATTAACTGTTAAAGAATTTTAATTGAAAATTTTTAGTTTTTGAAATAATTTTAAATTGTAGCTGAAATTTTAATGAATAATCGTTAAGTGTAAATTAAAAAAAAAAAATGAAAATTAATAAAAAATAGGTTTTAAAAATAATATTAAACGAGTTTGGAAAAAAATGATTCTCTTCGAATTATATTACGTTCTAATTTTTCAAAATTCAATTATTTTCAATATTTTTATAATATTTTCGAAAATTCAGATTCATGCACAAACTAATAAAATCGCGAATTTTTCAAAAGAATTTTAAGATTTATGAAAATTAATTAAATTTTTGCGCAAGAATTTAATTTGTATTTCATAAATATATTAAAATTCTTCTGAGAAATTTAATTATTTTTAAAAAAATTTGTAATTTCTTGAATTCTTTCTAAAATTTTTTACAAAATTTTTAAAAATAAAAGAATTTCTCAAAAGAATTTTAAGATTTTTGAAAATCAATTAAATTTTTGCGCAAGAATTCAATAATTATTTTCATAAATATTAAAATTTTAATGAATGTTGTCAAGTGTAAATTTAAAAAAATGAAAATTAATAAAAAAAATAGGTTTTAAAAATAATATTAAATGAGTTTGGAAAAAAATAATTCTCTTCGAATTATATTACGTTCTAATTTTTTAAAATTCAATTATCTTTAAATATTTTCATAATATTTTCGAAAATTCAGATTCATGCACAAAATAATAAAATGCAAATTTTTCACAATTTTTTTTAACTTTTTAAGGAGAAAATAATCATATGTTTTGAAAATTTTTAATTAAAATTCTTTAAAAAAAAGATTCGTTTTAAATTCTACAATTATTTTCGAAAAATTACATGAAAATATTCATAAAACAATAATTCTTAGAATTGTTTTGTCTCTTTCAAAATAGAAATTGAATCGCTAGAATTAGAATTGCTTTATTTTTTTAAGACTCAAGTACTTTCGAACAAAGTAAATTAAATCTTTTAAAAATTTACTATTTTCGAATTTTCATAAATCATTTGTTTATAATTAAAATTATACGAAAAATTATGATCAATTTTTTTGTATTTTTAAAAAACTGAATTTATTTTAAAAATATTTTGTCAAATTTTGAATTATTTTTCAAAGATTTTGCTGCGAATTTAAATTATTTCTTAAAAGATTTGACCAAATTTCAATATTTTAAACATTTTTTAATTTTTCCAATTTTAATCGAATTCCTCGAAACTCGGAATTATTCTAAAAAATTTGATTGAAATTCATCGTGAGAATTCAATTTTTTTTAAATTGTTCATAAATTTCTTTAGGTAAATTTCAATTTTGAAAGACATTTAATTCTTTTATAAATTATTTGTTTTTGTATTTATAAAATTGAATTTTCTAACAAAAATTGATTTAAAAATGAATTTTAGTTTATAATTGAATGAAAATAATATAATTAATAATTAAATTCATTAATTAATTTCAAATATTGCATTGTTTTGAAATTTTTTATAAATAACGGATTAAGGAAAAAAATTGAATTCTTTCCTAAAAAATTTTTTTTTTTTTTTGATAAAATGTTATTTAAAAAATAATTGAATTTTTCAAATGTTTTGCTGCGAATTTAAAGTATTTCTCAAAAGATTTTACCAAATTTCAATATTTTTAACATTTTTTAATTGTATTTAAGTTGTAAAACTTTTTATATTTGAAAAAAATTATTTAGAAATATTTTGAAAGAAGTTCATTTTACGAATTTCTTTATAAAAATTTTTGAAAATATTCTACCTTAATTAATACTTTTAATGACAAAAATTGGACTGTTTATATTCTGATAAAAAATTGGTTTTTTTGTATTTAAATATTTGGATTTTCGAAGAAATTGCAGAATAAGTAAAAATTCATTTTTGATAATTGATTTGGAGATGAAGTTCAACTAAAAAAAAATGTAGAAAATAATTGATTGTTTGGAAGGGTTATAGTTTTAATTTTTGAAAATTATTAAAATTTAGGAGTTGAAATTTTTTAAATTTTATTATATAAAAAATAGAAATTATTTATTTTATTTCCGGTGAATAAATAAATAAGATGTATTTAAATATTTGTTTAGCAAAATTGTACAATTTTTGATTAATTTGAATTTTCGTGACAACACTGAATTAAATAAACCACTTTTTCGACTTTTTCTTCTATTTTTAATCTTTTTTTTACTTTTTTTGCTTGTTAAAGTCGATCCAAGGGCTGTATTTTTAAGACGATATTTTTTTTGTCGATAGATTACTAATTAGAAATTTTTAACAGGCAATGTTGAATTCCAACCGAGAAAATCGTATCATCATCATGATGAGGCTGTGGGTGTTAAAAATCCAGAAGTTGTTGCACTTATTTCGGAATTATTGAGGGTAAAACAGGAGACACTGCTCGCTGCTCTTACGGCGAAACGTGCACGAGCCTCGGGAGAGACGCTTGTTATTAACTACAGACTTCCGGAAGCGATTGCAGCAAGAGACGCGATGGCTAAATGTCTCTATGGAGCTCTATTCGATTGGATTGTTCTCCAGGTTTGTTATTTCTTCTTTTTTTAAAAATGAATGACCAGAGTTTTTCAAATTTAGCAAGTTAACAGAAAAAAACGTTAACACCAACATTGGTTAACAATGAAATTTGCGAATCGAACAAAACATTTTTTGGTTACAATGAAATTCCAACCAAAATTAAAATTGAAAACCGAAATTTTATTTCATTAAAATTGAAAGCCGAAATTTTATTTCATTAAAATTGAAGACCGAAATTTTATTTCATTAAAATTGAAAACCGAAATTTTAATTCATTAAAATTGAAAACCGAAATTTTATTTCATTAAAATTGGAAACTAAATCGAAAACCGAATTGAAATTTTTGGTAAAATTGAAAATTGTAAATAAATGAATTTGAAAATTCTTAAAGAACTTTTTCGAAAAATATTAAGAGTACAACGATTATTATTATTTTGAAAAACTAATTGAAAGAAGAATTTTTGCTATAAATTCTAGAAAATGATAATTGAAGTAAAGTGATAAAATAATTTTTATAGTAAATAAACAATGTTTCTATTTAGTTATTGAATTTGAAGAAGGTTTGAACTTGAAAATTTTTCCAGATCTTAATTCCTTTGAGGAAAAAATAATAATGTGTAAATATTTATTCTGAAAAAAAGAAGTTATTAATGTTTTTGGAATAATTTTTCATTTTTAAAGAATTTAAATAAAAAATGCAAAGGAAAAAAAATGCTGTTTGCAAATAAATTAGATAAAATGATAAATAAATGTCAAATAAATTAGATAAAATGGTAAATAAATGCCAAGTAAATATTATTAGAACCTTTTTTTTTATTGTACATTTTAAAAGCAATATTATTGAACTCTAGGTGAATCATGCGCTTCTCTCGAAGAAAGATACACTCAGAGATCATCAAGGCAACAGCATAGGTGTCCTCGATATTTTCGGATTCGAGGATTTCAAAACATGCAATAGTTTCGAACAACTCTGTATTAATTATGCCAACGAACAATTGCAACATTATTTCAATCAGCATGTGTTTCAATATGAACAAAGGGAATATCGAAAGCAAAATATAAGATGGACAGACATTGGTTACAGTGATAATTCAGCTTGCTTAAATCTTATCGAGGGTAAGCCTAATGGACTTTTGTGCCTTTTGGACGATCAGTGCAAGTAAGTTAATTTTTAATAAATAATAATGAAGTTGTCTTCTTTTTTTTTGGTAAAATATTAATTTTCTTCGTGTAACAGAAAATTGAATAGAAAAAATTGCATTTTTTTTCAGTTTTCCTGGTGCTACAAATGAGACGCTTTTGCAAAAATTCAATTCTGTTCATAAGGACAATTCATTTTATGAAGCACCTCAACGACGTGAGGCTGCTTTTGTTGTTCGACATTACGCGGGTGCGGTGAAATATCAAACGTCAAATATGAGAGAAAAGAATCTCGATTTGATGCGACCAGATGGTGTTGTTGGTGTATTGAAGAATTCCTCGCTTGCATTTGTCCGAGAATTAGTTGGTGCTGATCCAGTTGCTGTGTTTAGATGGGCGATACTTCGCGCCTTCTTTCGCGCTCATTTTGCATTTCAAGAGGCTGGAAGAATTCACCGACATGGCAGAAGTAAGAATTTTATTTCTATTTTACATTCATTTAGAAATAGTTTTAAATAATATTACAGGCTTTACACTCACCTAATAGAAATCTACTATTTACTATTTTTTTTTTTTAACAATTTGCTACTATTTGAAGACTTTTTTAGATTTATGAGACGAAGAACTGCTTTTTTTCTTCACTTTTCGGGGGAAATTTGATAGTACTTGAAAAAAAATTCTTAACATTGTCACGAAATTCTTTAAAGCGATTCATTTATTCTCGAAAACTTTTTGAAAGTCCTTATTTTCGTAAATAATAAAATTCTTCTGAGAAATTCAAATATTTAGAAAACAACTAATAAAATCTTTCTGTAATTCTTCACAAATATTCAATTATTAAAATATAAAAATACAAAAATCAATTATTTTACCAAATAATACGATTTTTACGAGAATTTAATTACCTAAAAACAATTACATAAAATTCTTTATAAAGAATTCAAGAATTCAATTCTTTATAAAAAAATAAAATTCAATTCTTTATAAAGAATAAATATAAAATTCAGAAATTCAATTACTTTTTTAAAAATTGATGAATTCTTTAATTCTTAATAATTATTTCATTATTTTCTCAAGTATTAAATTTTTTTTCATAAATATTAAAATTCTTCTGAGAAATTAAATTATTTTTAAAATTTTTTTAATTTTTGAATCCTTTCTTAAATTATTTACAAATTTTTTCAAAAATAATTGAATTTCTCAGAAGAACTTTAGGATTTATGAAAATTAATTAAATTTTTGCGCAAGAATTAAACTATTTTCGTAAATATTAAAATTGTTCTGAGATATTCAATTATTTTTAGATTTGTAATTTTTTGAATTCTTTCTAAAGTCTTTACAAATTTTTTTTAAAAATAATTAAATTTTTTAGGAGAATTTTAAGATTTATGAAAACTAATTAAATTTTTGGGCAAGAATCTCAATTATTTTCTTAAATATTAAAATTATTCTGAGAAATTCAATTATTTTTGAAAATTTGTATATTCTTGAATTCTTTCTTAAATTCTTTACCAATTTTTTAAAAATAATTGAATTTATTATAAGAATTTAATAATTTAAAAACAAATTAATAAGATTTTTTCCGCAAGATTTGAATTTCTATTTCATAAATATTAAAATTCTTCTGAGAAATTAAATTATTTAAAAAATTTTTTAAATTTTTGAATTATTTCTTAAATTCTTTACAAATGTTTTGAAAATAATTGAAATTCTCAGGAGATTTTTAAGATTTAAGAAAAGAAATTAAATTTTTGCGCAACAATTCAATGATTTTCTTAAATATTAAAATTTTTCTAAGAATTTCAATAATTTTTGAATAATTTGTTTATTTTTCAATTCTTTCTTAAATTCTTTACCAATTTTTTTAAAATAATTGAATTTATTATAAGAATTTAATAATTTAAAAACAAATTAATAAGATTTTTTCCATAAGATTTGAATTTGTATTTCATAAATATTAACATTTTTCTGAGAACTTCAATTATTTTTAAAAGATTTGTGAATTCTTTACAATTATTAAATTACTTTTCCAAACAATAACATTTTTCACAAGAATTAAATTATTTAATAACAAATTAATTATATTTTTTCAACCAAAATTAAATTTTTTTTCATAAATACTAAAATTCTTCAGAGAAAATAATTGATTTTAAAAAATTTGTAAATTCTTGAATTTTTTCTTAAGTTTTTTAGAATCTATTTTTTAATAATTGAAATTCTCAGAAAATTATAAGTTTTATGAAAATAATTAAATTTTTGCGCAAGAATTCAATTATTTTCGTTAATATTAAAATTTTTCTGAGAAATTCAACTATTTTTGAACTATTTTTGAAAGATTTGTAAATTCTTGAATTATTCCTCAAATTCTTTACAATTACAGGCTTCGCACTCTTCTACTAAAAGCTACTATTTGCTACTTTTTTGATACAAGGCTACTTTTTGGCTACTTTTTTGAGCCTAATGCTACTAAAAACTACTCTTCTCAACAAATAGTGTTAAAACTAAAATCGTTAATGAAAAACGACCGCCAATAAGATAATAGGAAATAATTTTACCAACATTTACTCTATTGAATTGAACAAATTTTTTTAAACATTTTTCAATTTTTCAAAAACCAATCTTGACTGTTCATAATTATAATTGAAAAATTTGATTAATTCAATTTCATTAAAATTTATTGATACTAATTGAATTTGTACAAAGAATTTTACTATTTATAAAAGTAATTGAATCCTTCAAAAGAATGTTATTACATATTTATGAAAATAATTTTGGGTTTTTGAGAACCACTTTACTTTTTTAATTATCTACATGCTTTGCCAAAAAAAATAATTTTATAAAAAATTTTAAAAACCGAAATTCTTAAAATTCAGTTGTTTCTACTTGTTTTTCTACTTTTGCTTCTTTATTTTTGGGTTTTTGAGAACCACTTTACTTTTTTAATTATCTACATGCTTTGCCAAAAAAAGCTAATTTTATAAAAAATTTAAAAACCCGAAATTCTTAAAATTCATCTGTTTCAACATGTTTTTCTAGTTTTGCTTCTTTATTTTTGGGTATTTGAAAACCACTTTAGTTTTTTAATTATCTACATGCTTTGCCAAAAAAAGCTAATTTTATAAAAAATTTTAAAAACCGAAATTTTTAAAATTCATTTGATTCTACTTGTTTTTCTACTTTTGCTTCTTTATTTTTGGGTTTTTGAAAACCACTTTACTTTTTTAATTATCTACATGCTTTGCCAAAAAAAGCTAATTTTATAAAAAATTTTAAAAACCGAAATTTTTAAAATTCATTTGATTCTACTTGTTTCTCTACTTTTGCTTCTTTATTTTTGGGTTTTTGAAAACCACTTTACTTTTTTAATTATCTACATGCTTTCCTAAAAAAATAATTTTATAAAAAATTTAAAAAACCGAAATTCTTAAAATTTATCTGCTTCTACTTGTTTTTCTACTTTTGCTTCTTTATTTTTGGGTTTTTGAGAACCACTTTACTTTTTCAATTATCAACATGCTTAGCCAAAAAAAAATTTTATAACAAATTATAAAAACCGAAATTCTTAAAATTCATCTGTTTCCACTTGTTTTTCTAATTTTGCTTCTTTATTTTTGGGTTTTTGAGAACCACTTTACTTTTTTAATTATCTACATGCTTTGCCAAAAAAACTAATTTTATGAAAAATTTTAAAAACCGAAATTCTTAAAATTCATCTGTTTCTACTTGTTTTTCTACTTTTGCTTCTTCATTTTTGGGTTTTTGAGAACCACTTTACTTTTTTAATTATCAACATGCTTTGCCAAAAAAAAAATTTTATAACAAATTATAAAAACCGAAATTCTTAAAATTCATCTGTTTCTACTTGTTTTTCTAGTTTTGCTTCTTTATTTTTGGGTTTTTGAGAACCACTTTACTTTTTTAATTATCAACATGCTTTGCCAAAAAAAAATTTTATAACAAATTATAAAAACCGAAATTCTTAAAATTCATCTGTTTCTACTTGTTTTTCTACTTTTGCTTCTTCATTTTTGGGTTTTTGAGAACCACTTTACTTTTTTAATTATCAACATGCTTTGCCAAAAAAAAATTTTATAACAAATTATAAAAACCGAAATTCTTAAAATTCATCTGTTTCTACTTGTTTTTCTACTTTTGCTTCTTCATTTTTGGGTTTTTGAGAACCACTTTACTTTTTTAATTATCTACATGCTTTGCCAAAAAAACTAATTTTATGAAAAATTTTAAAAACCGAAATTCTTAAAATTCATCTGTTTCTACTTGTTTTTCTACTTTTGCTTCTTCATTTTTGGGTTTTTGAGAACCACTTTACTTTTTTAATTATCAACATGCTTTGCCAAAAAAAAAATTTTATAACAAATTATAAAAACCGAAATTCTTAAAATTCATCTGTTTCTACTTGTTTTTCTACTTTTGCTTCTTCATTTTTGGGTTTTTGAGAACCACTTTACTTTTTTAATTATCAACATGCTTTGCCAAAAAAAAAATTTTATAACAAATTATAAAAACCGAAATTCTTAAAATTCATCTGTTTCAACATGTTTTTCTAGTTTTGCTTCTTTATTTTTGGGTATTTGAAAACCACTTTATTTTTTTAATTATCTACATGCTTTGCTAAAAAAACTAATTTTATAAAAAATTTAAAAACCCGAAATTCTTAAAATTCATCTGTTTCAACATGTTTTTCTAGTTTTGCTTCTTTATTTTTGGGTATTTGAAAACCACTTTAGTTTTTTAATTATCTACATGCTTTGCTAAAAAAACTAATTTTATAAAAAATTTAAAAAACCGAAATTCTTAAAATTTATCTGCTTCTACTTGTTTTTCTACTTTTGCTTCTTTATTTTTGGGTTTTTGAGAACCACTTTACTTTTTTAATTATCAACATGCTTTGCCAAAAAAAGCTAATTATATAAAAAATTTTAAAAACCGAAATTTTTAAAATTCATTTGTTTCTACTTGTTTTTCTACTTTTGCTTCTTTATTTTTGGGTTTTTGAGAACCACTTTACTTTTTTAATTATCTACATGCTTTGCCAAAAAAAGCTAATTTTATAAAAAATTTTAAAAACCGAAATTCTTAAAATTCAGTTATTTCTACTTGTTTTTCTAGTTTTGATTCTTTATTTTTGGGTTTTTGAGAACCACTTTACTTTTTTAATTATCTACATGCTTTCCTAAAAAAATAATTTTATAAAAAATTTAAAAAACCGTAATTCTTAAAATTTATCTGCTTCTACTTGTTTTTCTACTTTTGCTTCTTTATTTTTGGGTTTTTGAGAACCACTTTACTTTTTTAATTATCTACATGCATTCCTAAAAAAATAATTTTATAAAAAATTTTAAAAACCGAAATTCTTAAAATTCATCTGTTTCTACTTGTTTTTCTAGTTTTGATTCTTTATTTTTGGGTTTTTGAGAACTACTTTACTTTTTTAATTATCTACATGCTTTGCCAAAAAAAGCTAATTATATAAAAAATTTTAAAAACCGAAATTTTTAAAATTCATCTGTCTTTAGTGTTCTTTTTTTAGAAAAGTTTTTAATGAAATTCTTTAATTCTTTTTTTTTGTCATCGCGGCTACTATTTCCTACTTTTTTTTGTCATCAAGGCTACTTTTTCCTACTTTTTTAAACTCATAATGGAGTGCGAAGCCTGCAATTATTTAATTATTTTCTCAAATAATAAATTTTTTCACATGAATTGAATTATTTAATAGAAATTAGATAGAATTGTTAGCAAACATTAAATTATTTTTATGAATAAGAAATTCAGGAGTTCAATTATTTTTTTAAATTTCAAAATTTTTGAATTCTTTCTTAAATTTTTCACCATTATTCAATTATTTTTCTAGATAATAAAATTTCTTACGAGAATTCAATTATTTAAGACAAATTAATTAAATTTTTTGCGCAAAAATTCAATTATTTTTCATAAATATTAAAGTTGTTCTCAAAAATTGAATTAGGTTTAAAAAATTTGATAAATTCCTTACTAGAATTAAATTTTGTGATTCATTCAATTATTGAATATTTTATTTATTTTTGTATTTAAATAATTGAATTTCCATTGAACTTTATAATGAGAAAAATTAGGAAACAGTCAGGGAAATATTGAATCAAATTTTTGTGAATCTACTAAAACAATTTATTTTATTTGTTAAAACAAATTTTTGATAAGTACTTTTTTTTCTACTTTTTTCACTATTAAAGCTACTTTTTGATCCTTTTTTTAAAATTTATCATTGAGTGTAAAGCCTGATATTATTATTTTAAGAATATTTTAACTAATTTTTTGCTTATCATTTCACAGCGGATGGAAATAAAACTTCTGTACAGAACAGATATAGAACACCAAATGAGAATTTAATAAGGTCAGTAGTGAAAATTTACAATTTTGATCTTTGTCTGTGTGCCTGATGATTTTTTTTCAAAGGAGAAAGGAACTAAATATTTAACTAACACAAATTTCTTAAGTGTTTGATTTTTAGCTTATTTATCAAAAAAATATATATATATTATTCTTTGCATTTGAATAAAAAAAAATTTCAGCAGTTTAAATTTCAAATTACGAAGAGTTGAGAGAGTTTTCTTTTCTTTGAGAATAGTAATAATAGATAAAATTGCATTTACGATGGACACATTGTCTTTTGTCCTTGTAGCCATCTTGTGACGTTATCGGCCGTGAATCTTGCTATTAACCGAATAGCGTAAGTGGTCTTCGATCCACTATGTGTGTTTGTTTCAGAAAAAAAATAAAAAAGAAAATACTTATGGATTTGCAAAGTTTAAATTAAAATGAAGAAAGTTTTGAAAAGTTTAATGAACATAGACACAATAAATTATTGTAAATCCATAATGTTCTAGACTTGAATGTTTCATTAAATTTATAAATTTCGAAAATTAATGTCTGTTCGCACTTTAATGTATTGTGTTTTAGAATTAGTTTTCATAATCGCGTCATAATCATTGTTTTTTCCCCCACATAATGCATTTACATTTCTCTACAACTCTTCTTAAGTCAGGGTTGCCACAGGTTAGGGAAAAGTAGGAAATTTTTATTAAAAGTACTGGAAAAAAATTTAATTTTTTAAATTCATAAGAAAATTCTGAATTTTTGAGTCTTTTTTGCTTCGTCTCGTAAACTATGAAATTACCACGAATTTTAATACAAAATCTTCAATATTTATTAAAGTATTTTTTGCGAAAAATTTTAATTTCAATTCTCTCGAAATTAGTTGAAATTTCAAAAATTTAACACAATTCTTTTAATGAATTCATCTATTTAAATAAATATCAAAATTCTTTGCAGAAATTCAATTATTTTTAAATGTTAAAAAATAAATTCTCGTCAACATTTCAATTATCTTTATAAATAGCAAAATTCTTTGCGCGAAATTCAATTATATTCAGGATTTTTAATAACATTCGTTACAAAATTCGATTATTTTCAAAAATAACAATATTCACAGTAAAAATTCAATTATTTTCAAAATTAATAAATTTTTTCGAAGCAATTCTATTATATTCCAATTTTTTTTATAAAATATCTTGTTAAGATTTCAATTATTTTTAAAAATAGAAAAAATGCTTCGTAAAATTCTTGGCAAAATTTTAATTATTTCCAAAATTTTTCCTCAATTCAATGATTTCAAAATAAAATTCAATTATTTAATAATTTCATAAATAATGCAATTTTTTTACAAAGATTCAATTATTTTCGTAAATAAAAATTTCTTTTTAGGAATTCAAGTATTTTCATAAATAGTAAAACTTATAATCAATTTTTTTATTATTTTTAATTCAATTTCAATCGAATTCATCGAAAAATGCAATTATTCTGAAATATTTTATAAAAATTCGTCAGAAGAATTCAATTATCTTGATAAATTACAAAAATGTTCCCAGATATTCAATTATTTTCAGGAAATTTAATAAACTTGTTTAGGAAATTTAATTATTGTAATAAATAACAATATTCATTAAATGAATTCTAAAATTTACAAAAGTAATACATTTTTTGCAGTATTTTAATTATGTTCAACATTTTTTTTCCAATCTCGCCAAAATTTCAATTATTTTCAAAAATTTTCTTCAATTCAATGATTTAATAATAATATTTAATTATTAAATTATTAATTATTTAATTAATTAAATTATTAAAGAAAGAAAATTCAATTAATTAATTATTTTTAAAAATAACAATAGTCATTGAAAGGATTCAATTATTTTCCAAATTAATAAAATTCTTTACAGAAATTAAATTATTTTCAAAAAATCAGGAAACAAATTATAAGAATTCAATTATTTTCAATCATTTTTATAAAATTCGTTGCAAAATTTTAACTATTTGAAAAGTTTTGTTTGTTTAATTCAATGAGTTTCAATGTTCTACTATTTTATCAAATTTTCTAAAAGAATTCAATTATTAATAAAAAAAATTAAGATAAAATGCTACACAAACATTTAATTGAATTATAAAAAAAATTTTTGAAGTTAATTTTACACAAAGATTTAATTATTTTCATAACTAATAAAAATTTTCCAGGAATTTAATAATTATTTACAAATTTTATTTATAAATTTCGTCGAAACGGTTCAATTATTAAAAAATTTGTTGATAAAAATAAAATTTTTTCAAAATAATTAATTAATAACAAATGGAGAAAAAAAATGAATTCGTTCATGAAATTTTTTTTAGAAATATTGAAAAATAATTGAATTTTTGTAAAGATTTAGTTCTTTAAAAAAAAGAATTGAATTTTTTCTAAGGGATTTACTGTGATTTTAGAAAATAATTGTATTTGATCGTGAAATGTTATTGAAAAACTTTTTTTTCAAAAATAATTGGATATTTGCAAAAAATATTACTATTTTTAAAAATATTTGATTTTTTGCAACAAATATTACTATTTTTAAAAATAATTGAATTTTGTATTGAATTTTATTAAAATTCCTGGAAATAATTGAATTTTGTCGAAGAATTTGGCTATTCATTTATAATGGTAATTGAAATGTGGACAATTTTTTTAGATTTTTTTTAATAATTCAATATTTGCGAAAAATCTTACTATTTTTAAAAATAATTTAATTCTTACGAGGAATTTTATTATTTATGAAAATAAATTAATTCTTGGGCAGAATTTTAGGAAAATTTTTTTGAAATTAATACAGAAGAATAATTAAATAGTAAATTAGTTAATAACTGAATTTCTTGAAAGTTTTGAATCTTTGAAATTATTAGAACATTTGTATTTGAAGACAAAAAAATTGTCTAATTTGCAAAAATTAATAATTTTCAATCGACGGAATTTTTTTCTTAAAATTGAATTTTTGTAAATAAATTGTTTTGAAAATTCCTAAAGAACTTTTTTTAAAAAATTATTAAAAATAATAATTGATTTTTAAGAAGAATTGCAGTTAAAAATTCTAGAAAATATTGCTTTTTATAAGAATTTTATAGTTAAAAATTCTAGAAAATAATAATTTATATTTAAGAAGAATTTTAAATTGAACTGCGAAGTTTACAACGTCAAACCTGACGATTTTAATATTTTTACTTGTAAAATCGTCAAATTTGACGTTGTAAATTTCAGTTCAATTTAAAATTCTTCTTAAATATAAATTATTATTTTCTTGAATTTTAGTTAAAAATTCTATAAAATGTTAATTGATTTTTAAGAAGAATTTTAGTTAAAAATTCTAGAAAAATATTAATTAATTTTGAAGAAGAATTTCAGTTGAAAATTCCAGAAAACTATTAATTAATTTTGATGAAGAATTTTAAATTGAACTGAAGTTTACAACGTAAAATCTATGACGATTTTCCAAGTAAAAATATTGAAATCGTCAGATTCGACGTTGCAAATTTAAGTTCAATAATTTTAGTTAAAAATTCTAGAAAATAATAATTTGAATAAAAAAGTAGAAAATAATTTTGAAACCGTTTGAATTTGAATTTTTTTTTTTTTTTGAATCTCAATTCCCGTGGAGTTTTTTTTAGAGAGAATTAGAATATTCTTCAGGGTCAGGGAAAAAAGGAAAATATCAATTTTTTTGTGGCAACCCTGTAAAAAGCATGACTGCAAAACTATGGTAAAAATGTATAAAATTGTAGCGACATTAATCTGTTACAAAACTGTTCATTGCTACTTCATCATCATCATTATTGCATTATTAAAATTAAAAATTTTCTAAAGGAAAAAAAAGATCGAGACATGCTTTTCTAATTTTGCAAAGAAAGAAAGTAAATTTAGATCAGGGAGAAAATATAGTATTTTATTTTATTTAAAAAAAATTTTTTTATTTCATTTTTTTATTTTTATTTCGTTTTATTTTATTTTTATTTCATTTTATTTTATTATTTTATTTTTTTAATTTTTATTTCATTTTATTTTATTATTTTATTTTTGTTATTTTTATTTCATTTTATTTTATTATTTTATTTTTGTTATTTTTATTTCATTTTATTTTATTATTTTATTTTTGTTATTTTTATTTCATTTTATTTTATTATTTTATTTTTGTTATTTTTATTTCATTTTATTTTATTATTTTATTTTTGTTATTTTTATTTCATTTTATTTTATTATTTAATTTTTTTTATTTTTATTTCATTTTATTTTATTTTTTTATTTTTCAATATATTGAAATTGAAAAAAGAGAGAGAGAGAGAAAGAGAGAAAGAGAGAGAGAGGGGTAGCTAAGCATGAAGGCATTTTTCAGTGCGCACAAACAAATTCGCCCGCCAAGTTATCAGAAGCAGCGCAGTGTCTGCTTACCATCGACCACCCCATCAGCCACATTAACTGTCACACAAATTGAAAACAACGACAGTGTTAACAACAATCGTTTATCATGGCCACAATTTAGAAATATTAATCAGATGCAACAGCCTACGATTGTAACGGCAAAAAGTTACATTGTCAGGGGAAGGGATGAGCAGTCCAATAGTAATAATAGATTCAGGCGTGATACACACACGCCACTAGAGAGGGTACTTCCAAAAGACGAAGCAAACGTTATGGAACGTGCAAATCGAATTGTCATGTATGTAAATCATCATCATCATCGCACCTATTTGATAATTCATCATAAGCTAAAAATAAATAAATAGAACTTCAATTTGCGGGCAATTTTTTCAACACACGAGTGTATTTTGTTTAGAGAAAACAAAAATCTCTTTGTCGGGTGTAGGTAATAATGGTGTAATCTTGTAGAAACTTGAAAAAATATATAAAGGAAGACAAATATATGTTTCGTAGTTAAGCACACTATACACTGAAGAAAACTGGTTACGGGGTTTATACACATTTTTGGTTTCTTCATTTATTCGCCAATCACGTGTGTTTTGCACCGAAACGAATCAAAAAAGCATGCTCTTTAGGTTTTTATAGACTGTTAGCATAGGTGGTAGTTTCTAGAGAGAATTTTAGATTTTCTATAATAGAAAAGAAAAAATTATTATTCAAGAGGAATTTTAATTCATTCTGCATGTTTATTTTTATAAACAGTTTTTCCACTGATTGGCCACTAATAATAATCAATTCTGTTATAGTTTTGAGTTCATTGAATTTAACCCTGCATGAATGTGGCGCGCTTTGAAGAAAGGTACCCCAAGGATGTTAGGTTCGAATTAAGGTTAGGTTTGAGTCAATATTGTCTCTATTAATTTAAGGAGTCGAATTTAAATTCAAAATTCGATAAAAATGAAAGAAAAATCGGTTTTTTAATTGTTTTCTGGTTAATGAAGTGAAATTGGATCCACTTTTTGTATTTTTTTTTTTAGTTTTAAAAACTAAAAGGCTATTTAAAAGTTACTTTCGACTAGTTGGGGCACCTTTCTTCAGTGCGCGCTCACATATGATTTACATTGATAACATGAAATCATGCTTACCTGCAGTCTTCAGAAAATGCCTGCTGCCTGTATAAATTCTAATAATTACAGTCTAATGACTAATCCTTTTGTTTCATTTAACAATGGGGATGGTGACTGAAAAAAACTTTTTCAGAAGATGGCAACATCATTGCAGGATTTTTCGGGGCAACATTTAAAAAAAATTTAAATTAAAATAAAAAATTTTAAATAAAAATAAAAAATTTTTTTAATATACTTTTTAAATAACTTGAGGAGGAAAACAAAACAAAAGTCAAAAACAAAAGTTTGTCCAATGTCATAATTTCGTAATTTAATCAAAAAGGACAAATTTAGTTTTAAATTCGTCTCGGTGGAAAGGTGGTGAATTTAATTTTGAATATTCAAAAACGATTAAAAAAGTTGCGGTTGAATAAAAATTACAATTCTCTGTCAACAAGAAACATTCAAATTTTAGATTATAAATAATTTATTATTGACAAAAAATTATAATTGTGACGCGATCTGAAGAAAGGGACCTTAGAAGCAAATCACTTTAAGGTTATGTTAGTCTTACTTTTTTGTTGATTAAAACTCTCTTTTTACTTTTTGAAAATTAAAATCAGTGTTTATTAAATATTTTAGTTGTAATAAAAACTTAAACATTTTTGATTCTCATTGACAGTTGATCATTTTTTTTGTATTTTTATTGCAAAAATTGCAAACATAACCTAAAATTTTTTGCTTCTAAGGTCCCTTTCTTCAGATCGTGTCACAATTTTTATTCAAATATAACTTTGAAATAATCAAAATGTTGAAAATTTGATTCCTTACGCTTTTACCGAAAGGAATTTAAAATTTAATTTGACTTTTTAGAAGAAACGAAATTATGACATTGGACTAACTTTTCTTCCGATTGTTTGACAGATTCCTTCATTAATTTTTTCGCGCAAATTTAAAAAAATTTTAATTAAAATCAAAAAATTCAATTATTTTTAGGAATTTTAATAAAATTCTTTGTGAAATTCAATTATTTCTGGAAATTCATTTAATACACAACTATTATTATCTTAAATCTTAACTAAAAATTATATTTAAATAAAAAATTATTTAAATACAAAAATATTTTTGAAAAAAATTTCGAACATAATTGAATTTCGGCGAAAACTTTTATTATTTTTGAAAATAATTCAATTCTTTCGATGAATGCTGTTATTTATGAAAATAATTTAATTTTTCGCAAAGAATTTTATTAAAATTTTTGAAAATAATTGAATTTTGAAGAGGAATTTCTTTTATTAATAAATTTAAATGAATTCTTTCAAAGTATTGAGTTAAAAGTTTTTATTTTCAACAGAATTGAATTTTCATTTTTACAACAAAATTTATTTCACAGAATTTTTAACTAAAAGTATTAAAAAATAATTTTGATTTTCAACGATTTTAATTGGAAACCTTTGAAAAATTTTGTAGAAATTCAATTACATTCAACATTCTTTTTAAATCTAGTCAAAATTATAATTATTTTCAAAAATTTTCTACAGTTTAATGATTTAATAATAATAATAATAATAATAATAATAATAATATTGAATTATTTTTCTTAAATAATAACATTTTCTACAGAGATTAAATTATTTTCATAAATATTAAATATTTTTTTAGGAATTCAACTATTTTTATAAATAATAAAACCCATCATAAAAATTTCAATTATTTTTAATACAAGTTTAATTCAAATTCATCGAAAAATTCAATTATTCTGAAAAATTTTATTACAATTCGTCAGAAAAATTCAATTATGTTGTAAAATAAAAAAAAAAAAAATTGGCCCATAAATTTAATTATTTTCTGGAATTTTAGTGAAATTCTTGGCAAAATTCAATTATTTTCAAAAATAACAATGTTCTTCAGAAGAATTGAATTATTTTCAGAATGAATAAAATTCTTTGCAAAATTTAATTATTTAAAAAAAAAATTTTAATTTCAAGATTTTAATTATCTTTATTATTAGCACAAATCTTTGGTGAAATTCAATTATTTTCAAAAGTAATGAAAGCTTTTGTAGAAATTCAATTATGTTAAAATATTTAAAAGAAATTTTTGTATAAATTTCAAATATCTTTATAAATAATAAAAATCTTCTCCAGAATTCAATTATTTTTAAAAATTTTAATAAAATTCTTGTCATAATTTCAATTATTTTCCAAAAGTTGGCCACAATTCAATGATTTGTAAAATTTACTTTTACAATAAAATTTTCCAAAATAAATCAATAATATTTAAAAAAATTTTCAATAAATTTGTACGAAGATACTTAATTACTTTCATAAATAATTCAGAATTTTTTTTTAATTTCGTCAAAAAAAATTCAATTATTTGAACATTTGTTTATTCAATTTATTAGGAGAATTCAATTTTGATAAATAATTCAATTATTCAATAAAATTTTTTTTATTTTTTATTTAAATAAATGGAAACTCGTAGAATTTTTTTTAAAAATTGCTTTAAAAATGAATTTGTAAATTTTAATTAAAATTTTAGATATTAATTGAATATTAAAAGCATTATACTATGAATTTGGAGAAATAATTGAATTTTAAAAAGGTTTCAAAATTAAAATCGTTGAAAATCAAAAATTTTTTCTATACATTTAGTTAAAAATTCTGTGAAATAATTTTTTTCTAAAATCTTAAATTCAATTCTGTTGAAATTTAAAACTTTGAACTAAATTTTTCGAAAGAATTCAATTAACTTTATTAATAAAAAAAATTTCTTCTCCAAAATTCAATTATTTTCAAAAATTTTAATAAAATTCTTTGCAAAAAATTCAATTATTTTTGTAAATAACAATATTCATCGAAAGAATTGAATTATTATTTTCAAAAATAATAAAAGATTTCGCCGAAAACCAATTATGTTCAAAAATTTTTCAAAAATGTTTTTGTTTTTAAATAATTGAATTCTCGTAGAAGTTTCCAATAAAAATTGGTTTTAATATGATTTTCAGTTAAGATTTTAGATAATAATTAAATATTAAATGAATTCCCAGAAATAATTGAATTTCAAAAAGGGATTCAAATTAAAATTTTTGAAAATTTGAATTTTTTTATATTTTATAACTATTTTATATTAATATTTCACATTTTTAACTAAATTTAACTTTTTCGAATAAGTTTAATTAAATTTTTCTTTTTTAAAAAATTATTTGAAGTTTTTAGTTTCTAATAAATATTTAACTGAAGAACTTCCGAATAATTGAAATCTTTTAGTAAAATTGAATTGTGAACAAATGAATTTGAAAATTCTCAAAAAACTTTTACAAAAATTATTTAAAATACGATTATTATTATTATTATTATTATTATTTATTGTTATTATTATGATTGTTATTATTTTAAAAAATAATTGAGAGATGCCGAATATTATTTTTATGGCTGGGAGGAAATCGAAATTTTATCTTGAAAACAAGAAAAAAGTCAGAGAAAAACCAAATTTAATTTTTGATAAATATTTATTTATTATTATTTATTAAATTTATTTATTTACATAAATATTTATTTATTTTCATGATTACGGGACTTGATTAACTATTTTAATAAATTATTATTAATATAAAGATGAATATATTAATGAATATATTCAATATTCAATTAATTTGAATTATAACTGAATGTAATAATTTTTTTAATTTACCAATGATTGTAAATTCTCGTGAATAACATTTTGTTATAAATTTACTTTTCTCGATTCTTAATTGTTATACCGAAAACGATCTTTGCCGTGATGTTGCCTTCTTGACTGAGCTTTACATAAATATAATCATCCCCATTAAATAAATACCATTTGGTAATTGGTTACTTTTAAGACACATGTAATTACGCACTTAGGCCCCTCCCTCAGCCCCCTGAAAATTAGCTTTTTTCTTTTTTTAGAAAAAAAAAGAATTCAAAAACCGCTTAAAGAAAATATATTAATTTCATTCTTTCATTATTTTAGGAAAAATAAATCGTTTAGACCAAGGGAAAGGGGCAAGAAGGGTCTTAAAAATTTGCAGACTGTTAAAACGCTCGCCGGTAGAACACAAAGTTATGGAACTGGTCCTGGAAAGGCGCGCAAACAACCAATGACAGTTTCAGCTCAATTTCAACAAAGTTTACATAGTCTAATGGACACATTGAATCAGGCGAATCCATTTTTTATTCGATGCATCAAGAGTAATGCGAACAAAGTACCAAATGAATTTGACGAAGAAACAGTTCAAAGGCAATTGCGCTACACGGGAATGTTGGAAACTGTGAGAATCAGACAAGCTGGCTTCAATGTGAGATTAACTTATGAGGAATTCATTCAATTATATCGAATGCTCCTTCCAAAGGGCTTATTGAGCTCGCAAGCTGATGTCAGACATTTTCTATTGACATTGAATCTTGACAATGATAATTATCAACTTGGAGCAACCAAAGTATTTTTGCGCGAGTCGGAGAAAATTAAATTAGACATTAAATTACATCAGCAAATAATCACGAGTATTACGACAATACAAAAATGGTTTAGAGCGTGTTTAGAGAGGAGGAAATTTTTGAGGCTAAAAAATGCTGTCGTGCAAATACAAGCGTTTTGGCGTATGGTCCTGGCGCAGAAATTTGCACATTCATTGCGCACGAGAATTGAGGCTGCCATTCATATACAATCGGCGTGGAGGGCCTATAAGATTCAAAATTGGTTCAAGAAATTAAAGTGCTGTGTGATAACATTCCAAGCTTGCGTTCGGGGTAATAATGTTCGAAAAGCAGTTGCCGACATGAAGAGGAAGAAGAAGCGGGAGTTTATGTTCCGATCGGATGCAAGGGGAGAAGTTCGCGATAAAGAGTGAGTTTCATGAAATTCTTTCTTGTTTCTGTCTTTATTTTGTATTTTTTAATTTTGTATTTTTTGCATTTTTTTAATTTTTTTATTAGGTAAACCCAGAAGTATTAAAATTGAATTTAATTCCAGATTCGTTAGTGAAGATTCCAGAAGTTTCTCATCATCCACAGAAAGCAGTGTCTTCACTCGTCGCCTTGAACCGTACGAACGAGTTTTGCCATCAAGGTATTTATTTCTTCATTCATTTCAACCGCGAGAAACGAAATCAAAATTTTACAAAATTGTTTCGTAGTCGCGCTTCCAAGAAAGATAAGAACCAAACAAATTACAGGTTATGTTTGTGTCACATTTATCTTAATTTACTGCTTCTTTTTAATTATATACAAATTTGAAATCATTTTTTATTGAATAACTTCGATGCAATGAAGATTTGACTTGAATTTCCAACAATAATTGCCTCTCTTTCTGTATTTTTATTAAAAAAAGAGTAGAAACATAACCTAAATTGTTTGCGTCTTAGGCACCTTTCTAGCAAGCAACTTGTATTAATTTTAATTTCTTTGGAGAAAAAGATAATTGTGGAGAAAAAATCCGAAAGAAGAATTTAATAAGAACTAAATTTAATAAGAATTAGAAAATAAAAGCAAAAAAGGCCAGAAGCAGATTTAATAAGAACTAAATTTAATAAAATTTAAAAAATAAAAGCAAAAAATGTCCAGAAGCAGATTTTATAAGAACTAAATTTAATAAGAATTAAAAAATAAAAGCAAAAAATGTCCAGAAGCAGATTTTATAAGAACTAAATTTAATAAAAATTAAAAAATAAAAGCAAAAAAAGTCCAGAAGCAGATTTTATAAGAACTAAATTTAATAAGAAGTAAAAAATAAAAGCAAAAAAAGTCCAGAAGCAGATTTTATAAGAACTAAATTTAATACGAAGTAAAAAATAAAAGCAAAAAAAGTCCAGAAGCAGATTTTATAAGAACTAAATTTAATAAGAAGTAAAAAATGAAAAATGAGAATAAACCTGCAAAGTAAATTAACATATAATTTTGTCACTACCGGTTAAGTAATTATCGCTTCCGGTAAACGCAGAGGAACTAATCTTGACAATTTCCGCTGTAAATTACGATATTACGGAATTCGGATTAGAAATTATAATAATAATAGCAGATTACAATAATTAATTCGCCTTATCGAGAATCGTAAATGAATTAATCTTCCCTAATTTGATGGAAATTATTTTATATTATTGCTGAATTAATTTCCACTGTTTGAAAACAAATATGAATAAATCTTCTAAATTACCGAGGTAATGACAATATTCCGGAATTCGAATTAATTAATTAATTAATTAATCGGAATTAAGAGAATTAATTGCCATTATCTGCAAGGGAATAAAAATTAATCTTGTAAATAGTTAAGGTTTTTCAATATTATTTTGATAAAATTTTCCAAAAACTATTGAAATATTTAACAAGGATTTTGAATAAAATTCTACGCAAACATTTTAATTATTTTTATAAAAAATAGTAAAAAAAATCCAACGGGAATTCAATTGTGTTTAGACATTTTCTTTTGTAAATTTATTTTTGGAATTATTAAACTATTTTCGTAAGTAGTAAAATTCTTTTAAAGAATTCAATTATTTTCTATTAAATTATAATTAATATAAAAGAATTCTTCGTAGAATTTGAATTATTTTTAATACAATTTGAATTTATTTTATCGAAAAATGTAATTATTTTGAAAAATTTGAGTAAAATTCAATTATTTTGAAAATTACCAAAATTTTTCCTAAAAAATTCAATTATTTTCAGGAATTTTAATAAAATTCTTTGCGAAATTCAATTATTTTTATAAAAAAAATATTCATTGCGAAAATTCAATTATTTTTTAAAGAAATACAATTTTTTTCAAAAGTTAAAAAAAATCGTATCAAAATTTCAATTATTTGTACAAGTATCGAAGTGGAATTATTTTCCTAAATTTTAATTCCAATTCTTGTCAAGATTTCGATTATTTTCTGAAATTTTTCTCAGTTCAATAATTTTTAATATTTACTATTTTAATAATTTTAAATATTTACAATTTTCATAAATTTCTCTAAAGGAATTTAAATATTAAAAACATTATTGACGAAATTTAATCATTTTCATAAGACAATAATAATTCCGCAGGAATTTAATTATTTAAAAATTGTTAAAATACATTTCTTCGCAATAATTTAGTTATTTTCATAATTAATAACATTTTTACAGGGTTTCAATTATTTTCGTACATAGAAAATTTATTCATTTAATATTTAGTAAATTCTTCCACGATTATTTAATGAATTTATTCATTTTGAGAACTAATTTATTTTAAATAAAATTTTAATCAAATTTCTCAGAAAATGTAATTATTTTCAAACATTTTTTCTAAATCGTAAATAGAATTTATATATTTCAAAATTTTTTGATAAAATTCTTTAAGAGAATTCAATTTTAAGAAGCATTGAAATATTATATTCAATAAAATATTTATTTTTGTATTTAAATTCAAAAATTGTAGTAGAATTTTCTAATAAAAATTGATTTTAAAATTAATTTCAATTAAAAATAAATAAATTGGAAAATTCTCAGGATACTTTTATAAAATTTAAAAAAAAATAGATTTATAGGCAAATTTTCACATAAACATTGAATTATTCATTAAATTGTCTTTTTGTATTTAAATAATTGAATTCTTGAAAAATTTTGCAGGAAAAACTGATTTAAAAATTAATTTCAATTAAAATTCTAGGTATAATAATTGATTTTCAAAAAAGCATTCTGGCAAAAATTTTTAGAAATAATAAAATTTCGAAAATGTTTTAAAATAAAATCTTTTAGAATTTGAATTTTTCAGACTTTTAATTTAAAAATTATGTAGAATTAATTTTTTTGAAAATGTTTAATTGAATTTTTATTAAAATAATTTCAAGTTCTTATATTCTAATATAAAATATATAGGTATTTATTTTGAGAATTTACGAATTATTCAAATTTTGAAAAATTAAATTACAAATGAATTTGAAAATTCTCATTAAGAACTTTTTTAAAAAAAATTAAAAATAATGCATTTATAGAAGAAATTTAGTTAAAAGATCGGAAAAAAATTTTTCTTTTAGAAAAGTTACAAATTTTTTCAGAAATTTAATTATTTTCAAGAGGAAATAATATTTTTCGCAAAAAGTAAATATTGTTCAAAAGTAATAAAATTCTTTTTAGGGATTTAATAATTTTCATACATAATAAAATTCATCCAAAAATTTTGATAGTTTTTAATACGAAATTTAATCGAATTTTTCGGAAAATGTTATTATTCTTAAATGTTATTATTCTTATTAACATTATTAATGTTATTAATGTTATTATTCTTCTTTTTTTATTTTATTAAAAATCGTCGAAAAAATTCAATTATTTAAAAATTTGTTGATAAAATTCATTATGAAAATTTAAGTTTAAAAAACATTTAATTATTCAATAAAATAGCGTAAATTTTTAGGAATATGAATTTTGAAAATAATTTTTTTGAAAAAGTTTAATTGAATTTTTTTATAATATTTGCAGTTTTTATTTTCTAATAATATATTAATGAATTATTTATTTTGTGATGCAGAATAGAAAAAAAAATTTAAATAGTTTTTGGGAAAACGTCCACAATTTTCTTCTTTTTCCAAAAAAAAATTATTGATCCTTTTTGTACTTTAAGGTATTTCTCCGGCTGACAATCTTGTAAACATTGATTTTTGATAGATTATCTTCAAATTTTGAGAAAATGTTTTTTTTGGTTACCTTTTAAATGTGGTAAAAATTTCAAAACCCTTTACCATGTCCAAAAACGAGATATTGTGGTTGACTTTTTTTATTTTTAACATCATCGCATATGTGATGCGATCTGAAGAAAGGGACCTTAGAAGCAAAAAATTATAGGTTATGTTTGCAATTTTTGAAATTAAAATACAAAAAGAGAATCAACTGTCAATATAAATCAGTAATGTTTAGATCTTCATTACAACTAAAATATTTAATAAATACTGATTTTAATTTACAGTAAGTAAAAAGAAAATATTAATTAATAAAAAAGTAACACCAACATAACCTTAAAGTGATTTGCTTCTAAGGTCCCTTTCTTCAGATCGCGTCACATATGTAAAAGTAAAAGTCTAAACTTGAATAACTCAAAATTCAGCATCGCAAAGGGTTTTGAATTTTTTACCACAATTTTTGACCCGAAGAAGTATTTTGCTAAAATTTGAAGAAAAAGGTCAATTTTTACAAGAGTGTCAGCTGGAACAGCTTTAAAAGTATACATTTATGAGAAGATAGTTCAATGTAAAATGATTTTACATCACCTTTCGTAAAATTGTCTTTTTCAGAGTCGATGACATCAATCAAGAGCCGTCATTCGATTCGAGTCTCGCCTACCGAAAGGTACCAAGTAAACGCTTTTTTAATGATCCAATATCAATGTCAAAATCGAGTGAAACCTTCTATCCGGACGTGAGTAATGAGAGAAAAGGAAGTCTCGAAAGTTTAGCGAGCCTCCGCAGTTATGAATCTCAATTGAGTATCGATAGTTCAGAGTCGCATCATTCGCAGGAGAATTCCAAACCTATACCGAGCATGAGAACAAGACGCAATGATCAAACATCCGCGACAGCAACTGTCAACACTAGCCTAACAAATACTGCCAGCCAATTGTCAAATAAAAGGACAGACAGTTCATCGACTGGTTACAGTGACGGCGATACAGATGCCGAAACTCCAAGTGCAGTTCACAGTGCACCACCAGTTTTCAACACCGCTCCATTCTCAAGTAATCGAGACATGGCCTATCATCTCTCATCATTGAACATCACCCAACAACAGAATCCAAATAGCAGCGATATTTGGAAGAAGCGTTCCGACATTACGCCCACAAGCTACGATTACTTGATGCAAATCCCCCAAAAGACAACTGTCACACGTTCGCCAAATGTTTCGCAATACAGAAATTTAACTGAAACCCTCTTGGAGCAAGCGCGACTCGAGAGACTCAACGAGGCCTCGAATTATAATGTGAAAATTGCCAATCCAACCTCTAGGGAACAACGAAGACTTAGCGATAATGCCTATCAGAATGAGTGCGCGGAAAATCTTCATTGTTCACCAGCGAGACGGGATATTTACACAAGCGGTAAGAACATCAAGGATTTCGGTTATTTGCGTAGGCAAAATTCCGAAGGCGACACGAATGTAAAACCCGAACTCGTTAATAGTGAATTGGGCAAAATTACCACTTCGAAGGAAACTGCTTTAAGGGATCGAACATTGAGAACTAAGGACAAGGCTGAACCGGACGTACCTGTGAGAATTGCCAGAAGAAATAGATTACCACGTGAGGTGCAATGTCGTTCAATGGGCGAGAGTGCCAATGAAACAACAACGAATGAAAATCGAAATTTATTCCTCGGCACAATTCGCGAGAGTGACTTAAAAGCCGGCAATGTTTGGATGAATAAGGAAACAAGTGAGACTAGTTTGAGAAATGTTCACGATTGGACAACAGTGACGAAGAGTGACGTTGCCGCATTCAAGGATCAACAGACTGGTAAACGTGCGCGATCAAATGCCATATCGAGTTTTGAATTACGCCGCAGGAATTCAGATCCAGCGACAAAAGTCTCGGGTCTTGGCGATGATAAGGCGCCAGCTGATGCTAGTCCTGATTTTAAACACGCCTCGGAGAGTATCGAATGGAAGGGGAATTATTTCACATTAGCTGGTCATCGATTTAGAAAAGTTGCCAGATTCTCGAAAGACGATGTCTGCGTTTGCTGTCATGCGAAAATGGACGCATTCGTCACGCAGGGCTACAAGTGCAATGATTGTAAGCAATTGTATCATGTCAAGTGTATACAGAATGGTGGTGTACTGAAGATGCCGTGCAGTATGGCGAATGCGCCAAATCGAAGGAATCGGAAGAAAACGGGACGAATGATCTATGAGAATGTGAAGCAGGGTGTGACATCGAAGTTTAGTCTCACTGGCACGTCGGCCTTCTCGGACAGTACGGATAAAATAATTTCCGACGCCAAGGAACTTGCGTTGATGCAGGACTTTATAACGAAGAAGATCTACGCTATGGAGAGTCAGGAGGAGGGTGGGAAACGTAACGACGTCGATCGGGTCTTCAAGCAGGCTCTGAGGAAATTCAAGGACGATCTGGTGATTACTTATAGTGTCGCAATTCAACAGGGTATCGAGGGTAATATCAAGTACACGGATCTGATTGCTAACTTTCTTCATGTCATTGAAACGGTCTGCAAGCAGGAGAATACGAGAGAGGACTTTCCCGTGTCAATGGGAGTGAATGCCTTCAGGGGTTTTATGAACGAATTCATGAAGTTGTCAAAGACCGAGGCTCTTGAGAAGCAGAGTAAGAGTAAGCGGAAAAAGGAGAAGAAGCGAAAGCAGGAGGAACCTATTCGTCATGGTAATCATATGTTCCAGTTGACGATTATAAACATACCAACGGCTTGCGAAGTTTGTACGTCCTTTTTTATGTGGCCGATTGAAAGGGGATTGGTTTGTCAGAATTGCAAGCTCACTTGCCATAAAAAGTGTTACACAAAGGCTTCTGAGTGCGGTAAGGAGGGATCGATTAGCGAGATTAATTCACGACATGTCTTTGGTGTTCCACTTTATAAACTCGATTGTGGAGATGGTAAGGTGCCACTAGTGGTCGATCGTCTAATAACGACAATTGAGATGCGTGGTTTGTACACCGAGGGGATTTATCGAAAGAGCGGCGTCAGCTCGAAGGTGAAGGAGCTGAAGATGAAAATGGACGAGGGCGATTTGGAGAAGGTGGACTTTGAAAACTATCAGGTACACGTTCTCGCCGCTGTTCTGAAGAGTTTCTTCCGCGACATGCCTGAGCCATTGCTCACTTATGAATATTATGACGACTTCCTGCATGCGGCGAGCTTGACGGATCCTCACGACAGGATCAGTACGCTGTTTGCAATTCTGAAGAAATTGCCGAAGCCAAATTTCGATCTTATGGAACGGCTGATTGTTCATTTGGCGCGGGTTGCGCGTCATGAGGAGGACAATCGAATGTCACCGTCGGCATTGGCGATTGTTTTTGCGCCGTGTATTTTGAGGACTAATCGAGTGCTACCGGCGCAGGATTCATTGCAAGACGTTGGTAGGCAGACACGATGTGTGGAGACGATTGTTCAGGAGAAATTGAGAGTTGTTCGTGCAACATTGGCTGATATTAATACATTGGAGACTGCATGTCATACGGCAACGCATAGGCTGTCGAGTTTGAGATCATCGAAAATTTTTAGCCCTGAAGAATTGAATGTGACATCGTCGAGCGCTGTGTCCAGGGGGACAACTGTCGAGACAGAGAGGGATCGAAGTGATGAGGAGGAGGCTATTCTTGTTGGTCATATCAAGGAAATTGAGAAAGAAAAGGCCCTTCTTACGTCAACATTACCCAGTTTAACTAGAGCTTCATCGGACGACGACCTTCTACTATCAGCTACTGATCTGGACGATGGATCTTTGGACGATCTACTTCCATCTGCTGGTATGTTTTATTTTTATCTTCTCTTTTATTGTACAAAAATGAGATAATTTAGAAGCAAAAATACTTTAGTTTCGCTTCTAAATTATCTGATTTGCCTTGTTGAAATGGTTTTCGAAGAAAATAGTCATAATTAATAGATTTTTGTGTGCGAATTTAAGAAATTCTAGGTACACGTATTGTAAGCTTCCTTTGTAGGTTATGTTTGGATGCGCGCGCAAGTCTCGTCTGATTGGACGTTGAAAGTTGCGCGCGCAACGTACTTTACCTATCGTACAGTAGAAAGTTTCAAGTAAACAAAACAAAGGCTGATGACTAAAAACATTAAAAATTTTTATAACAATAAAATTGTACACTTTGAACTTAATGACGAGAAAAGAAAAAATTAAGACGCATAAAAACATTTAAAGTGGAAATAAATACATAAATTTTTACTTGGAGTTTTTTTGGGTCGATAAATTTCAATTTGATGTCTGATTTACAAAATTCAAAATGACGGATCAAAAATGTCGACAAACGTTTTCTAAAATTTAACCGATTTTCTTGAAATTTGTCACGTAGTAGTTTTCGAGGTAGCTGAGTCTAAATTTGTTGTCAGATTTACAAAATACAAAATGTCGGATCCAATATGGCGGCTAAAATTGATTAAAATTCAACTGATTTTCTTGAAATTTGTCACATAGAACTTTTCAAAGTTGCCAAGTCTAAATTTAATGTCAAATTTACTAAAATAAAAATGGCGGATCCAATATGGCGGTTAAGATTGATTAAAATACAAACGATGTTCTTGAAATTTATTACTTGGAAACTTTCGGGAACGCTGAATTAAAATTTGATGGCAGATTTACAAAATTCAAAATGGCGGACCCAATATGGCGGTTATTTTTCTCAAATTTTACCGATTTTCTTGAAAAATTTGTCACTTAGAAGCTTTCGGAAACGCTGAAGTTAAATTTAATGTTAGATTTACAAAATTCAAAATGGCGGATCCAATATGGTGGCTAAAGTTTTTTAAAATTTAACCGATTTTCTTGAAATTTGTCACTCAGAAGCTTTCGGGAACGCTGAATTCAAATTTGATATTAGATTTACAAAATTCAAAATGGTGGATCCAATATGGCGGCTTTTGTTTTCAAATTTAACCGATTTTCTTGAAATTTGTCACTCAGAAGCTTTCGGGAAGGCAGAATTTAAATTTCTTGTCAGATTTACAAAATTCAAAATGGCGGATTCAATATGGCGGCTAGTTTTCTAAAATTGACCCGATTTTCTTGAAATTTGTTACTTTATGGGTTTTTGGGGTTGCAGAATTCAAATTTAATGTCAGATTTATAAAATTCAAAATGGCGGATCCAATATGGCGACCAAAAATTAAAAAAATTGTCTAGATTTGCTTGAAATTTGTCATTTGGGAGTTTTTGTGGTTGCTGAATTCAAATTTGATGTTAAATTTACAAAATTCATGGCGGATTCCATATGGCGACTAAAAAATTGCAAAAATTCTCTAGATTGTGCTTGAAACTGGTTATTTTTTAAAATAATGAATAAAAAGTGGTTTTACACAATGAATCAGAAACTTTTAATTTAAAAAAAAACAAATCTATAACCTTAAAAAATAAAAAAATATTTTCCTACTTTTCTTCGAAGTATTTTACATATATCTTTTTGAACAGAGAATTTTAATTATATTTTCCCTATTGAATTATCGATTTGGAACTTGCGAGATAAAAATTGAGTAGAATTATTAAAATTATTTTCTTAAATAGAAAAATTTTCAGAATTTAGTTAAATTATTTAAAGAAATATTTTTTTTGTCCTTTTATTGGAAATTTTTCTTGATTCTCGACAGTGGGAAAAATATTATTTCTTTTGTGATAATGAGTTGAAGGGGAAATTATTATTTAAATTATTATTATTACTTTTTGATTTCTTTTTCTTATGTCACGTATAACTTTTAATAGAGTAATTAAAATCATTTCCATTTAAAGCTTATTTTGCGTAGAATTCAATGAGAATTTTCCAATAAATTTTTTTTTCCCTCCAAAACTTTTTCTTAAACTTTACATTTGACGATGCAAACGCTTTTTAAAGTTAAAGTTGATTTTCAATAGTGCTAACGGTAGTTGAGTGCACACTAATTAAATGTTTGATTTATTATCAAGTTAGAAAAAGTTTACTTTTCTATTTATTGAACTTTAGAAATGAAAATATCCCTTGTAAATTGGATAGAGTTGAGGGTAATGAGGAAGAAAAAAAAATACATAGAAAAAGGAATAAATGTTACTAAAAATGTATATAATTGCAAGTAGTTGTAATTTAGATATTATATATCTTTTTATTTATCTAAATTATAGATTTATTTTTCAATTTTAAAAATTTTTTTTTTTATATGTTTTACTCTTTAGAGTATTTTTATTGGAATATTTTTAATTTCACCAAAGTTTTATTAAAGTTAGTAAAATTTTATTGAAAAACTTTTTCCCTTGGATTCGATAGTTCTTTTTTGTTGAACGTCAAAAATTTTTTGCATGAATGACAAGTAATCTCGTGTTTTTCATTTATTTTATTTTACTTCATGTAGAGAACAGATGATTGATGTGTAATTTATTATTGGAAAACGTATTTTATTTTTATTCTATTTTTTTACATTGTTTTAAAAAAAATGCTTTTTATTTTTAAATAATTTACTAAGATTCAAATAATAATGTCACTCATTGAGTGTGAATAAAATAGCAATCACCTCCGTTCTTCTTTTATTATCAATAAAATATAATTTATTAATAATCGTTCTTTAATTACAAAAGTCAGTAAATTATTTAGTTTTAAACTCGTTTATTCATTGTATTCGTTGATTGAAAGTAATAAAAAATTTATTAGTTTTCATTTTAGTGCCAATTAATGAAAAAAAATTTATATTCTACAATCCATATTTTTAAACTGAAACAAAATGGAATTTTTTAAAATATTCTCCCTTTTTTTAGTTGTGAAAAAATTAAAATTCATTTCCTCTATGTGGAAGGGAATTAAAAAAAGATTCTTCTTTTTAGAGATTGAGTTTTTTAATTATGCATTCATTAAAATATATAAATGATTTAAAAATTCAGGGAAATGTTTCCAATGAAGGGGAAAAGTTTTTTTTTTTAAATGAAAATTTGAAATAACTTTTTTTTTTTAGTGGAATATATGTTTACTGTATAATTTATAATGAGAGCAAATCTCACAATACAAAAGTAAGTTTTAATTAATATTTGAGTCTCTAATGCTATATTCTAACTCTAACTAGTTAACTAAGGATGATATCATTGATTAAAAGTTTTAGTAACATAAATGAAACTGTACTTAAAACTTTCTCTGTGAGTGAATAGAAAATATGTGATTCATAATGGAGAATTTAAGTGACGTGATGCTTTTAATATATAAAACTTATGTTCATTACGAACTAAGTAATGTAAAATTTTACGCGAATGTCTCATTATTCAATTAAAATCATTTCCTGTAATTGTCAGTCCTTTTGACATTTCTTATTTTTAATTAATATTTGTCAGGGAAAATTTATTTTTGAATTTGAATTTTAGGGATTTCAAGAGGTTGGCGAAATGAGGGAAGAGTTTTGTTTTTAATAATTTAATTCTTGAAAGAACTATTATAAAATTATTACTTATAAATAATTTATAATGAATAATTTTACTTTAATGCAAATGAAACTTTAATTAAAAATTAGAAAAAAATAATTAATTCAGGAGAAATTATGAATAATAGTAAATTTGTGAAAATAATTAAATTTCGAAATGGATTCAAAATAGTCCTTGAAGAAGTAAATTTTTTCATATGTTTAGTTAAAAATTCAGTGAAATTAATTTTTTTTTGTTTTTAAAATTTAATTTCGTTAAAATTAAAAATTTATAAATCGATTTTTCGAAAGAATTCAATTATCTTGATATGTGAAATATATAAAAAAAATATCTTGATATGTGAATCTTTTGTTTTTAAATTCAGTTATTTTGAGTAACTTAAATAAAATTCAATGGAAAATTCAATTATTTTTATATAAGAGTATTCGTTGCAAGAAATAAAATTATTTTCAAAAAGGAATAAATTTCTTTGCAGAAATTTAATTATTCTCAAAAATTGTAAGAAAGTTCGCGTCAAAAATTCAATTATTTTCAGAAATAATAAAACTTTTCTCTAGAATCCAATTATTTAAAAATATTTAAAGAAAACTAAACGCAAGAACTCAATTCTTTTTATAAATATCAAAACTCTCTTTGAGAAAATCAATTATTTGCATAAGTAATAAAACTCATAACAGAATTTTAATTAATTTTAATTTTTAAATAAATTTCTCAATAAATGCAATTATTTAAAAAAATATAGTGAAATTCGGCTAAAAAATTCAGTTTCTATAGAAACATTTAATTATTCAATAAATTATTGACTTTTGTATTTAAGTAATAATTAAATTCTTGTAGAATTTTTCAATGAAAGTTCATTTAAAAAATTAATTTCAGTTAAAGATTTACAGGTAATAATATTGTATATTGTAATCTTTAAATATCTTAATTTTTATTTTTTTTAATTAATAACAGTTCTGTTGAACTAATTTTTTTTTTAATTTTCATTCTAAATTCTTTTTCAATTAGTTAAAAATAAAATATTTTTAAAGTCTATTTATTATAGTTCGAAAAATGAATTATTATCGAAAACAATATTTGTAATGTTCTTATGAAAAATTTAATTATTTTCAAAAATAATATAGCGGTTTTTAGAGAAATGCAATTTTTTAAAAATAATTTAAATAAATTTTTCGCAATAATTCAATTCTTTTTGGAAATAATGAAATTCTCCTCAGGAATTTAATTCTTTTTCAAAAATTTTAATAAAATTCTATTATTTTATTAAAATAATAGCACCGGTTCAATTATTTTCATGAATAATAAAATTCATCGCAGGATTTCAATTATTTTTATTTCAATTTTACAATAATTGATAAAAAAAATGTAATTACATTCTTGAATAATTATTAAAAAGAATTCAAATATTAAAAATAAACAACAAACTTATTCCCAAACATTTAATTATTTTGAGGCATTTTAATGAAATTTTTTGCAAAATTCAATTATTTGGGGAAATTTCAATAAATTTGTTCGCAAAAATTCAACTATTTTCGTAAATAATAAAATACTTTTTAGGGATTTATTTGTTTAAAAAGAATTTAATAAAATGCCTCACAGACATTCAATTATTCTCAAAATGTTAATGGACTTCTTTGTAGAATTTAATTATTCTTAAAGACTTTTCGCAATTCAATTATTTTCAAAATAAACTATTTTCACAAAATTCCCAAACCTAATTTAATTATTTAAAAATTTTTTTGTACAAATTTTCTTAAGGATTTAATCATTTTCATGAATAATACAATTTTTTTAGGAATTCGATTATTTAAATAAGAATTTACACTTAATTAGTCGAAAGAAATTAATTATTTAAAAATTTCAATAAAATTTTTAGAAAAAATTCCATTATCTTTAAAAGTAATAAAATATTTGCCAGAAATTGAATTAGTTTCAGGAATTTTAATAAAATTCTTTAAATAATAAAAATAAAAATCAATTATTTTCATTAAATAACAATATTTATCACAAGAATTTAAATATTTATTAAAAGTAATAAATTTCTTTTTGGAAATTCAATTATTTAAAAAAAATTCCAATAAAATCATTCGTAAGAATTCGATTATTTTCTCAAATAATAAAATGCTTTTTAGGGATTTAATTTTTTTGAAAAAAAATTTAATTAAATAATCTAATAAAAATAAATTATTTTCATAAATAACAATATTTATCACAAGAATTTAAATATTTATTGAAAGTAATAAATTTCTTCTTGTAAATTCAATTATTTAAAAAAAAATTCCAATAAAATCATTCGTAAGAATTCGATTATTTTCTCAAATAATAAAATGCTTTTTAGGAAATTAATTTTTTTGAAAAAAAAGAATTTAATAAAATGCTACACAGATATTCTATTATTTTTGAAAAAAATTAAATAGAATTCTAAATTGTAAATTTTGAGTATTTTTAAAAATTTTTCGCACGTCATCGTCAATGATTTTTAATATCTTTTATTTTCTTGAGATTTCCAAATAGAATTGAATTATTTAATGTCTTTTTTTTAAATCTTCGTAAGAATTAAACTTTTTTCATGAATGATACAATTTTTTTAGGAATTCAATTATTTAAATTAGAATTCGCTTAAAATTAGTCCAAAGAAATTAATTATTTCCAAAATTCTCTAAAATTCTTCGCAAGAATTAAATTTTGTTTATCTTTAAAGGAAATAAAATATTTGCCAAAAATTCATTTAGTTTCGGGAATTTTAATAAAATTCTTTGTAAAAATCAATTCTTTCGCATGAATAATAAAATTCGTTGCAGGAATTCGATTTATTAGCAAGAGATGAAAAAAGTGAATATTTTTGATGAACATTGGGAAAAAGTCATCAGGAAAATAAAATAAAGAGTGAAAGTTTTGTCTGTTTTGTTAGGTCTCGAAAGGGAGTTTTTTTGGTCGTTGGGTTTAATTATTCGATAGCTACAATTTTACTATATTTTTTTTTGGTTTGAAACCTACGTTTTGCTACTTTTTTACTATATATATTTTTTTTGGTTTGAAAACTACGTTTTGCTACTTTTTTGAAATTAATTATCGAGTACGAAGTCTGTGGGTTTAAAGTAGAAAAAAATTTCTTTTTTTACCTGCAGACTTAAATTCTTTCAAATTAATTGTTTTTGAATATTATAATTTGAATTAATATTTTCTTTTTTTGAATTATTTTCAGACGGCCTAGTCAGGAAGAAACCGATTCAAAGACAAAGCTCGGCGGACAACTCGTTTCAGACAATCATGCATCATGACGAAGATATATTGATGGTATGACGAGAATACATCGTCCATAAAACACGTCTCGGTTAAGTACACAAATCAAAGTATCAAAAAATAGATTCATTATTAACTGAAAGAAAATGTCATTGCTACCTGCGTGTAATGCAAATCGCAAGTCTCTTTTAAAGAAAAAAAAAAACAAGTTAATAAAATAAATAAAAAGCATTTGTTGACAGTTAACTAAATAATAGCAAAAAAAACTTGATTCTAGATAGGTTTAGTAATTTGTTGAATGCAGATAATGTTTTTTTTTTTTGCGAGTGTGGATAATTAATATGCGATACACTATTATTGCATTTATTATAACGAAAGGTGTGAAAAAAAAGGAAAATTTTCGTTTCTACCTTTCTCCCGTTGAAAACTTCCGAAGAAAAATTTAATATACAAAATCGCGTTTTCCAAATTGCACTTTGCAATAAATTATTTTTTATTAATATTATTATATTCTATTATTATATTACAATTATTATATATTATAATTCTTTTTTAATGTTAAAGTTGTATGACGCTGTTTTTTTTGTGGATGAAACGACGTAGTTCTTTCATCTGGAAATATAAGATTCTGTACAAAAAAGCGCCAAGGCGTTAGACTGAGTTTTCAATTGTGAAAAAAAAAATAATAATATTGAAAGAACTTCAAAATGATGATTTATTTACATTTTATAAAATGTGATTAGATGCGGTGAGAGAAAAAAAAATTATAGAACTAAGCGAGAGGGAAACGAGAAAACCAAATTCTAGTTTGTAGTGATCCGATTTAAAAAAAAAAGCTACTACTTATTACTACTACTTTTTTAATTTTTAATTCGTTTTTTTTATTAACTATATTCAAGCAATATCGCTTATTTATCATTCCAATGAAACTGTATATTTTTTAGCAAACTTTTTTCTTCATTTTCTTTTCGCATCTTTATATTTACGAATTTTTGTAAATGTAATGTTTTTTAGCATTCCTTCATCATCGAGCATTTCTTTTTTGCACTGCTCAGAACTGAACTATTTTTTACCACTCAGAGAATCAAAATATGATTTTTTTTTAGTTTTTAAAAATCATTTCTTTTTGGGGGCAATTTGTCATTATTTTTTTTTAGATATTCATTTAAAATTCATTTATTATAAATATATTATAAATATTTTTTATAAATTACTCAATGTCTTTCAATTAATATTTTTCAATTGAAAGCGCAATGACTGAATGAATTGTAGAAAGAATTATTTTTTAAAAATACTGTTTGATTATATATTTGAAAATGTGAATTATTGTGAAATTTTCTTTTTTCAAATTCTCGGCGATGTTTTGTATAATTGCTTCGACGATCGCTCTTCTTGTCGCGAAAGTGTTTATTAAAACAGAAAAAAAAATCTTATACTCTAGAAATATTATACAAATTCATTGAAATGTTTTTTTTTCCCAAAAAAAAGTGTTTGCTGTAAAGTATCTTTATAGATGATGTGAGTCGAAATTTTAATTCGGTAATCGTTTCATCTTGCGTTTTAAAAACTCGTTTCGAATTTATTTTTTTAAAATGAGAATTACTTAGAGAAGCGAGGCTCTTTTTAAACATATTTTTTTATATGTATATGAACGTCTGTTTTCTAAAGAAAAAAAAAAGATAAATGCGTTGTATAATTGCTCTACGATATTATATATGTACAGTAAAATCCATGACATTTGAGCCTTCTCTAAAAGAAAAGAATTTTTTTTGGTTTCTACAAACAGAAAAAAAAATTTAACCGATTTTTCAAGACCAATGTTCTGAATAGTAAAAATGCAAACGTTTTTTCTTTCATGAAATTCCAAAAAAAATTTCAATATTCGGTGAGATAAGAAAATGATTTTAGTGAATTGCGCACAGATCATTTTTGAAGAAAAATAAAAAAAATGCTTACAAGTCACGAACTTTGCACATATATTCATTGTCGAGGAATAATCGTATGTATTGTAAGAGTAATATTGCAAAAAAAAATAAAATAAAATAATTAATGTAAATGCATATACGCTTCGAAATTCAGGCTTTCTGTGAAGCGCACAATGCGCAAGCAATGATTCTACTCGACAGTTTCTTACACTAATAGGAAAAAAAAATTGATATATATAAAGACAAAAAAAAATAATAATTGAGGAAGTTCACTAAAAGCTCTGAAAACGAGACGATAAACAGCGAATTTCCGGGGAATGTTCGTTTAAGTTATATAATAATATATTTTTTACAAAATTTTCTTCTTCTTCTTCTTCGGGATATCGTTGCTCATCGTTCAAAAAAAAAAATTAAAAACTATGACAATATTGTGTAATCCGTGATCGAGTAGACTCTTTAAAATAATAGTCGGATTATTTTTCCGAAGATACGCCTGATTTATAACGACGCACATATTTTGTCACACTGTTGAGAGAAGAAAAAAAAGTTACAGATTGTTAGGTCAATTTTTTTTTTGTACCATAGTTCCTAGGACACTTTATTTTAGTTGATATCTTTTAAAGATATATAATAATTTCAACTGAAATGAATATTTCTCTTCGTACTTTTATTTATTATTTATAAAATAAAAAATTTGTCTTGAATATTTTTCGATATTAAAGAAAAGTCTCTTTTTTTTCGTTTAAGAGGTGAAAACAAAGGCAAAAATTGCAGTGGAGAGAGTGAGAAGTTTCGATTTCTCTCTCTCACTCCCATTGCCTCTTGCGCTTGCGCAGAATAATCTAACCTAAAAATCCTCGAATTTATATTTTCGTTTCGATCTTAATTTTTTTGATCTACGACTTAGAAAAAGGCCTTCAAAGAGAGTAAAGATTCTTTTTTAAGAAATAATAATGGGCGTACCTCGGATCTCGCTTTTCTGTCTCTAGAGAATATTCCTTAAAAATTTTACTCACAATTATTAAAAACTAGCGTCGTTAAAAATTCAGAGAAATTTTTTTTTAAAAACTATTTTTACGTTTTCTCGTTTTTGAGACTTTGTTGTTCTTTTTATGATAGTAGTTAAATTACAAAATGTCTTGCAAATTAGATAAACGTTTAAATACATATTTTTTTGTAAAACAACTCGTGTAAATAATTTAAAAAGAAAAAATAATGTGGGAACTCTCGCGTAGGTTCGATGCTTCCTCTTTAAAAAAAAAATAATAATCAAATTGTCAAGTATGTGAATGATAGAGAGTAAGATTCATTTTATGAATAATAAACGTCGCGAGAAAAAAAAAACCTGCAATGTTCTTCCTGTTGTACTTGGAAGTACAAATAAAAAAAAACTATATTGTAAAATGTATAATGCGATTTCGGATAAAAAAAATTGTGTGATTCGCTGAAATTACGATTCGAAATATAATATTGAATACGTGTTACCGGAATAGGGACCTATATGCATATATGAATATATAAATATATAAATATAAAAATATAAATATTTATATTTATATATGTAAATATAGTAGCTAAAGTTAGCAGTGAAAAAAAAAATTCCCCAGGCAATAATCTTAACGCTATTCTTTTAGAGCTCCCGGGGAAAAGATTTCGATTGACAAATGACGGTTTTATGGTTTCCTAAAAAGAAATTTGAAAAAAAAAATTTCCTTTTCAAAAGTGTTTATTTTTCTTGCTGATAAAATAGAAAGTATCTTTATTATTTTAGCTTTAAACAAAGTTGAAAGAAGAAGAAGAGAAAAAAATAAAAAAAAAAAAGTTGTGGTAAATTAAATTTGAAACAGCAGGTCTTATATATACGCTGAAGTCTTGGCGAAAGTTTAAACAAGTTTATGTGAAGCTTTAATCTAAAAAGTCATCTTTTATAGAGGGGATTAATCTCAGCTCTTATTCTTTAAGTTAGGTCGTAATTCCGTCATAAGTCAATGGGAAGAAAAAGCGTGACTGCCAGCATCATTTTTTTTTTTTTTTTAAGAATAGGTTTTTATAATCCCTTAGCAGTTCTTGTCATTACAAAAGTCGAACAAAAATATCCTTTCTTTTTTTAAATGGCATTTACTAAAAAAAAAGGAAAAAATGTAGATCGAGATTGTATAACACCTGAAAAAGGAGTTCTTTATGTATATAAAAATAAGTAAAGGGTATAAAAACAAACCCCCATGCCAATATTTGGCTCTTTCATCATTCGTTTATAAATATATATATATATATTTTTTTAAGTTCATATACTTTATAATTTTTAGAAAAAAAAATCGGGAATCTAAAAAAAGCGCTTTAAGTGTTGGAGAATGAATTTTGTAACTCGAGAATGGAATTTATTAAAAATATAAAATATAGAGATCGAAGGAAGTGTTAAATCGTCTCGCTGAATTTGAAAGAGGGGAGAGGATGAATTTTTTTTTTTTTTTTTTTTGAGAAATAGAGCGAGATGGTACTCTGTTGAAAACCACCAATGCTCCTTTTGTTCGAAGCTTTACTGATTTAATCCACGAGCCTATATGATGTGAATGGATTCATGATTGTATGTTAATGTGTGTATGTAATTGTTAATTTGAAGGAGAGAAAGAAATTTTATGTCAAGTGAATGAGAGAGAGAGAGAGAGTGAATTGAAGAATATTCTACGCGATTGACTGTAATTTTATATAATATTTGTAAGGAGAAAGAAATCTTATGTACAGCATATGTTAAATAATATCTACCTTATACTTAGTCAGTTTGTAATTTATTTTTTTACTAAACACCCGTTTGGTCACCCAGAGAACCGCCATATTGGATCCGCCATTTTGCTTTTTGAACATCTGACTAGCAATCAGTACTGCATTGTCATTTTTTACTGCTTAAAATTTACAGCTTCAATTTCAGTCAGCAAATAAATTTTACAACTCTACTGTGTCATCGACAAGATTTAAAAGTTGATTTTTACCTCGACTGGTATTTTTTTTTTCTAATCGGATTTGTTTTGTCGAAGGGATTCAAGTCGGAGTCTTTGATTTCAGGGTTTTCAGTACTGTCTCGTATTCATCACTTTTATTTCTCTCACGTATAGGGCGAAGTCCTTCTGTTTCTCAACGAATCAGAGGAAAGAAGAAGCATAGTTCTCTCTCTCTCTTTATATATATATATATATCTATAGAAAGAGAGAATCGAAAATGGCTTGTGGACAAAGGAGACGATCGAGAAAGGAATTTCGAAAGGTAAAACTACCCTCGTTTGCGAGGAAGGACTGAGCAGTAATGTCCCGTTCGGACAGAAATGAAATTCGGGTGATTTAACCGCTCGAAATCTCGAGTTCACGTACAATCGAAAAGAACGGACGACAGTAGTAAATCCTACCTATAAAATGGGGGGAGACTTTTTTTCTTTCACTACTCTATAGTGCAAGCGACGCGACATTGGCTTGCTTTTCGCTCGTGACTCTTGTTGATTTCTCGGAAATCGACATCTTCTCAAATGCCTTCGGAACTTTTCATCAACTGGTTTCAATATAGCCAGTTTGCAATGTTGAATCTTTCTTGATTTACTTTTTTTTTCCTGTCTTCATCTCCTCCTACTCCCTCGCTTAAGAATGAAACCCCTAAGCATCCATAAAGAGATGTATCAATTTAAAGAATTGTTTCTTTGATTTATGAAAGAATTTGCAGTAAACTTTTATTCTCCGGCGGGGTTTTTTTTTTATTTTAAAGTGATACTTTTATCAATTTATAGAAAACGCTTATAGTAAAGTCGCTTCGGAATAAGGGAATGCAATATCGATCTCTACTGCACTGAAAAAAAAATTTATTTGATTCAAATAACCGATTATTTGTCTATAATCAAATAAATATTTACTTGAATCAAATAATTTGTATTTGAATCAATTAATTAGTATTTGCTTCAAATACTGAAATATTTGATTCAAATACAATTTATTTGATTCAAATAAAAATTATTTGATTCAAGTAAATATTTATTTGATTATAGACAAATAATCGGTTATTTGAATCAAATAAATTTTTTTTTTCAGTGAGAGGGTGGATAAATTGTAAGATTTCGTTAGACGTTAAAGAGTAAATGGAAATAATAATAATAATAATAATAATAATAATAATAATAATAATAATATAATATATAATATATTAATAATGAAATAATTTCTCAAAATTGAATTCTCATCTCGAATAGTAATACACCACGGTTGCCACAGGTCAGGGAATTCAGGGAAAAGTCAGGAAAAGTAAAATTGGTCAGGTAAAAGTCTGGGATTTTTACTAAAAGTACTGTAAAAAACTGAATTTTTAAAATTCATGAAAAACTGAATTTTTTTTCTTTTTGCCTCGTAAACTATGAAATTACCACAAATTTGAATACAAAACCTTCAATTTTTTCTATTTCTGACAATAATTTCTTTTTAAATAACTTAAATTTTCAAAAACTATCATAAAATTAATAATTAATAATAAATAATAATAAATAAATAAATAAATTTAAATAAATAAATAATAATAATAATAAATAATTAAATAAAATTAATAATAACTATCATAAATTATGACTTATAAATTACTTTATGAATAATTTTTCCAGTTTTTATAAATACTAGATTGGTAATAGAATTTTAGTTAAAAATACTAAAAAAAATTAGATTTTGGAAAAGTTACAAATGATTACAAAAATTCAATTATTTTCAAAAGTAATAACATTTTTGCAGAAATTCAAATATTCAAAATTTAGGAGAAATTCTCGTCAAAATTACAATTATTTTTTTAAATAATAAAATACTTCATTAAAATTCAATTATATTTCTAAAAGTTTTAATAAAATTCTTGACAAAATTCTACAAGAATGCAATTATTCAATTTTTCATAAATTTCTTCGAAATAATTCAATTATTATTTTCATAAGTAGTAATAAAATTATTCACAGGAATTCAATTAGTTAAAATACAAAATTTAAGAAAATTTTTCGAAAAATATCAATTATACAAAAATATTTTTAAAAATAATAAAATTCTTCACCGAATTTCAATTACTTTTATAAACTTGAATGAAATTCGTTGTAAGAATTCAATTATTTATATAAACTTGAATAAAATTCATTGGGAGAATTAAATTATTTTCAAAGTTAATAAAATTCTTCGCAAAAAATCAATTATTCTCAAAAATTAAAAAAAAAATATTTTCAAAATTTCAATTATATTTATAAATAAAAAAATTCTTCATCTAAATTCAATTATATTTAGAAATTTTAATAAAATTCTTGGCAAAATTTTGTAGGCTTTCAGTTTTAATGAATTAATTCAAAATAATTCCATTAGTTTCATAAGTAATAAAATTTTCACATTAATTTCAATTATTTGAAATACAAAATTTAAGACAATTTTTCGAAAAATACTAATTTTAAAAAATATTTTTATAAATAATATAATTCTTCACCGAATTTCAATTACTTTTAAAAACTCAAATGAAATTCGTTCTAAGAAATTAATTATTTATATAAACTGGAATAAAAATCATTGAAAGAATTAAATTATTTTCAAAATTTATAAAATTCTTCGCAAAAATTCAATTATTCTCAAAAATTAAAAAAAAATATTTTCAAAATTTCAATTATATTTATAAATAAAAAGATTTTTCATCTAAATTCAATTATATTTAAAAATTTTAATAAAATTCTCGGCAAAATTTTGTAGGAATTCAATTTTAATAAATTAATTCAAAATAATTCCATTACTTTCATAAGTAATAAAATTTCCACAGGAATTCAATTATTTAAAATACAAAATTTAAGACAATTTTTCGAAAAATATTAATGTAAAAAAAATATTTTTATAAATAATAAAATTCTTCACCGAATTTCAATTACTTTTATAAACTGTAATAAAATTCTTTGTAAGAATTCAATTATTTATATAAATAATAAAATTCTTCACATAAATACAGTTATTTTTATAAATTTGAATAAAATTCGTTTGAAGAATTAAACTATTTTTAAAATGTAATAAAATTCTTTACAGAAATTCAATTGTGTTCGAAAATTAAAAAAAATAATGTAAAAATTCTTGTTAAAAATTTTAAGTAACTTTATAAATAATAAAATTCTTCTCCAAAATTCAATTATTTTATGAAAATTTTAAGAAAATTTAAATTATTTTCATAAGTAATAAAACTCATCGCAGAATTATAATGATTTTTTTATACAATATATATTTTAATCAAATTTCTCGAATAATGTAATTATTCTTAAAAATTTTATTAAAATTTATCAAATTAAATTCATATATTTAAAAATTTATTGATAAAATTCTTTATGAGAATTAAATTTTAACAAAGAACATTCTATTATTCAATAAATTATTAATTTTTTAATTCAAATAATTGAATTTTTCTAGAATTTTCTAATAAAAATTGATTTAAAAATGAATTAACGGATAATCGATTTATTATTTTTTATGAAAGTAATTGAATTATTGCCACGAATTTTATTACATTTTTTTAAAAATAGTTTAATTTTTTTGAGAAATTTTACTGCTCGTAAAAATAATTGAATTCTTGTGAAGGATTTTATTTCGATTTTTGTTGAAAAATTTCATATTTTGTAATACTATTCTTATAAATTGTTTAATTTAAAAAGGTTTGAATTTGAATGTTTTGAAGAATTTTAATTCCTACAGAAAAGTAATAATGATTAAACATTTATTTAAAAAAGAAGTTATTGATGTTTTTGCATAATTTTACAATTAACGAAATTTGTAAATAAATGTAATAGAACCTTTTTTTATTATCTAATAATTTTTACAGTGAATCAGAATATTCTTTAGGGTTAGGGAAAAAATGAAATTTGTTGTCACACAAAGTGACCCTAATTTGTGTAATGGAAATTTTACTTTTTAACAGTTTGAGATTATTAACAAATTTTATTAGCATCAGTATTGTAATTTCTTTTTCTGGTAGTCGTTGTCTTGACATTGGATGATTTCCAAAATTTTACTTTTTGACAGTTTGAGATTATTAACCAATTTTATCAGCACCAGTAATTTATATTGTAATTTCTTTTTCTGGTAATCGTTCACATGACTTTGGATGATTTCCAAAATGTTACTTTTTGACAGTTTGAGGTTATTAACCAATTTTATCAGCACCAGTAATTTATATTGTAATTTCTTTTTCTGGTAATCGTTCACATGACTTTCGATGATTTCCAAAATGTTACTTTTTGACAGTTTGAGGTTATTAACAAATTTTATCATCACCTGTAATTGATGTTGTAATTTTTTTCTGGTATAGTAAATAAATTGTAAGATTTCGTTGGACGTGAAAGAGAAAATGACAAGTTAAGTCTCCTTATTGACCACATTCACATTGTTAAAACTATACTTACCAAAGTTGTTGAAGTAGAAATGTTGTTCCAGTGCGTCTCGATGTAACCTGAAACAAAACATTTAAAAATTATTCAAAACGTCTCAGCTTGAAAGAAATTACAAACATTTACCTCAAATTTCACTAAAAAATATGAATTTCACCTAAATATTTTCCATTGCTAGTTCAGATTGCTAATTCATGAGAATGATGTCAATTGTTCGAAATATATTGACACCTAACAATGATCTAATATCTAATTATGAGACCGGTTATTAGGAACTGCTGCCGCTGCCGGCTACATGCCTTCGAGGCTCTAATTTATACGTCAGTTGATTATTGCAAACAAAGAGTGAAATAATTCTTAGTAATTATATCCTATTATTATCACAACAGTAGATCACTTAAATAATCAACTCTCGAGCCAATTAAGAACTGCGGATTTTTACCTACTTTCAATTAAAGTCAGCTGATACATATTTGACGTTCTTCTTTTTTCATTTGTCCGGTACAATTAAGCTCTCGTTTTTATTCAGAAATAAATATTTAATTTTTATCCTCTAGCTGCGCCTTTTGTTTCGAATTAAAGCAATATGTTTTTTTCTTTCATTTCTTCATCACTATTTTATAGATATTTATTCATTTAGAAATTTAAATGAACTTGATCAATATTTATTCTGTTTGGAAATGTCACGGGTAAAAAATTAGTGATGCGAGTTTCTTAATAAACGAACAATTTGGATAATTCTAGAGTAAATTCTAAATAATAAGGAATTTCTTCTTTGACTTGGGAAGTATCTTATTAAATTAGCTTCGATGAATTCGAAATAGTAAATTCAAGAAATTTCCTTTGAAGCATCTTTAGTAGTGCGAACAAAGAAGTTTTGCAAGCTATTTAATGGTGTAGGTGTATATAAGAAAGGTTCGTTTTGATCAGCAATCAACTATGACCTGTATCGAGTAAACTGGAAAGTTTTTCGAAACTAGAAAAGACAGGATGAAAGTTGAAGAAAATGAAAAAAAAAATGTCTCGTGAGGGCGAGATAACACAAGGTTCTATATATATATAGAGAGAGGAGTTTTCAAGTTAGTCTTATTTTCATAGTGAAGAGACTCTCAAAGACGCATTACCACCCGATTTGTAAGACCTTCAATCTGTTATACACTGTCGAACAGAAAACACTTCACCTCGAACTTTTGACTCGACAAACTGACGACTTGCTGCGACTTAAGGAAACTTTCAACAGAGATTAATCTGAATCCAATGAGCTTCCTTTTTGACTTTCTTGAAGAAATATTTAACGAATAATAAAAACATTGTTTCCCTCTCTGCTAAAATATGTATAATTATTGTGTCTCGAAATTTTATGTACTTACTATTTTTAAAAAATTTAAAGCACATAAACCTAATGGAAGTTGTATTTTTTCCCCACCAACCACGGTTGAATATCACTAAAAGATAAATTTTGCCAGCACACTAAAAGAAATTCACTGATGTCAAATTTTACTCAATAATTCGTGGGAGACATAAAAAACATTTTGCTATGAATTATTAAAAAGTGAACGTTTTGAAATAAAATGTACAAGGTGAAAAACCAGACGTCTACTCGAGTGTGCGCTTGTGTGTATTGTGGTATATACTGAGAGAGAGAGAGAGAGAGAGCGAGCAATATTATATTTTATTCATGATGAGTCTGTGAGTCATACAATTTATTTTCTCTAGGTCAACTTTCTTCAGAATAAGTTCTTCATCCAACCGCAAACTCAGTATCTCACTGTTATGTGACTCTATTCTCTTCCCTTCGTTTTTTCTACCCTCTTCCTCACGACAGAACATATTTCCAACTCTTATGCATAAATTTTTAAATCTTGAGAAATAAGTTAGATACAGAGCCTGCAATTTTCGCAATGTTAGTAATAAAACAAAATAATATTTTCAAACTAGAATCGTAACTCTTTTGAAGAATCTACTCTCGTTCCCCTGTGACAAAAAAAAAATGGATAAAAATTGTTAGAAACCATAATTTATTAAATTAATTGTAATAATTGCATTATACGTTTCAGCAAAAAACATTAATATTGACTTTAATATTAGATCAATCTCATAAAACTACGATTATAATTACAAAAGTTAGTTTTTAAATAACAAAGTTGTTGAAATTAATGTAAAGGCACAGTTTTTCTGTCCACTTTGGTCAGTGTCCGCTTGGACTACTAGCGCTTCTGTTTGAACGGAGAAACCGCGGAACTAACGATTCGTGACCTCGGGCGACAAATTTGACACTAGACTTTACGAGCGCAGTGACGAGTCTTGCACTTTTGTATTGACTACATTCTCTCGCAGTCTGACAGTCTGAGCACTAATTATTGGACGTTATTTGTCACATTCTTTATTCAGGGTAGAAAATCGAAGATGAAACAATCTAATTCTAAAGTTTATTAAAAAAAAGGGTTTGTAATTTATACAATCGAACATGGTTAGAAAATTAATTACACATATAGTTCTGTAATACGCAGAGCTCGAAGTAGGTCCGTAACTTAGTCCGTCTGTAAAAGTCCGTTTTTTTAAAAAAAGGTCCGTAAAGTCCGTAATTTCATCCAAAAAGGATAAAAACTTCGTGAATTGTACGATATAATTTGGAGAATATTAGAGAATTTACAAATGATTCAATTATTTTTAAAAGTAATAACCCACACAGCACCGAAACTTTCCTAAAAATTTATTAAAGATTTACTTGCAAACTTCAAAGTATTTACTTAAAAAGTTTAGTGAAAATTTTGTAAAGATTTAAATGTCCCACTTCAATAAATGTTTAGCGTGAAACTTTCCTGAAAATTTAAAAAAAAATTTCGCCTACTGTATACAGGCGAAAATTTAATTTAAATTTTCAGGAAAATTTTAAGTTATATTTTCGCTTATAAGAGAGAAGTCGAAAATTTAATTTAAATGTTCAGGAAAGGTTTAAGTTAAATTTTTAAGAAAATTTGACTATAAACATTTATTTAAGTGGGACATTTGAATCGTTACACAATTTCCACTAAACTTTGCAAGTAAATTTTTCGAAGATTGCAAGTAAATATTTAATAAATTTTCAGGAAAGTTTTGGTGCTGTGTGGGAAAATTCTTCGCAAAAATTCAATTCTGTTGAACATTTTTTTTTATATTCTCGTCAAAATTTCAATTATCTTTAGAAATATTAAAATTCTTCTCCAAAACTTATATATTTTCAAAAAAAAAAACTAAAAAAACATTGTGAACATTTCAATTATCTGTACAAATAAATAGCAAAATTCTTCAACAAAATTCAATTATTTCCAAAAATTTGATTAAAATTCATTAAAAAATTTCAATTATTTTCAAAATTAACAATATTTATCACATGAATTCAATTATTTTCCAAAGTAATAAAATTCAATTATTTTCAAAAATTTTCATAAAATCCATTGCAAAATTTGAATTATTTTCAAAAGTAATAATATTCTTCGCAAAAATTAAATATTGTTTAATATCAACTATTTTTATACAATTTACCAAAAGAATTTAATTATTAAAAAAAATTAATAATATTCTACAATAACTTTAAATTAATTTCAAAGAATAATAAAAATTTCACAAGAATTTCATTAATAACAAATTTTTTAAATAAATTTCTTCGCAATCATTCAACTATTTTCATAATTAATTAAATTTTGTCGGAATTCAATTATTTTCGTAAATAATAAAATTCTTTTTAGGAATTCAATTATTTTTAATAGAATTTTAATCGAATTCCTCGTAAAAATTCTTAAAAATTTTATTGAAATTCGTCTAAAGAATTTAATTCAATTATTTTTGTAAATAATAAAATTCCTTTTAGGAATTCAATTATTTTTAATAGAATTTTAATCGAATTCCTCGAAAAAGTTCTTAAAATTTTTATTAAAATTCGTCCAAAGAATTTAATTGTTTAAAAATTGATTTCAGTCATCTTAGATTATAATAATTTAATTCTTTCAAAAAATTTTATAAAAACTTTAAAAATAATTGAATTTGGGAAATTTTTTAAAAATTTTCTTAAAAACAATTGAATTTCTACCAAAAAAAGTTTTATCAAAACTTTTTAAAATGTTTGAATTTCTGCTAAAATTCTAATATTTTTAAAATAATTGAATTCTTGCGAAGAATTTTATTAAGACTATTGAAAATAATTGATTCCCTGCAAAGATTTTTATTATTTTACGAAAATATTTAAATTATTGAGAAAAATTTTATTAAAATTTTTGAAAGTAATTAATGATCTGCTAAGAATTTTGTTATTTTTAATTCATGCGAAGAATTTTATTCAAATTTTTAAAAATAATTGAATTCCTGTTAATTTTTTACAAGAATTGAATTATTTTTGAAAAATTTTATAAAATTCTTCACAAAAATTCAATTATTTTCATAAATAATAAAATTCAATGCTAAATTTCAATTATTTTTAATACAATTTTAATCAAATTTCTCTAAAAATGTAATTATTCTTAAAAATTTTATTAAAATTCATTAATAGAATTCAAGTATTTGATAATTTGTAGATATCAATTTTGGATCGGAATTGAATTTTAAGAAACGTTCAATTCTTCAATAAATTATTAATTGCGTTTTATTTTTATTGAAATAATTGAATTCTAGTAGAATATTCTAATAAGAATTGAATTTTATTTCATAAAAACGATTTTCAGTTAAAATTTTAGATATTCATTGAATATTAAAAGCAATATAGCGTGAATTTTAAAAAATAATTTAATTTTGTAATTAATTTTTTTGAAAAAAGTTAATTGAGTTCTTTTAATACTATTTTCAGTTTCTATTTTCTAATATTTATTTAATAAATGAATTCAACTAATAATTGAAATTCCGTAAAATTAAATATTGCTAAGAAATTAATTTGAAAATTGTCAAAGTACTTTTTCGAAAATTATTAAAAATAATAGATATAAGGAAGAATTTTAGATAAAAATTCTGAAAAAAATAAATGAATTGATAATGATTTTAATTATTGTAAATTGTTTTTATGAATAATTAATATTAATTATTATAGAAGTCGTATTTTTGAATACTTTCACTGCTTCGAGTCCTGGTAATACGTAACTCAGTGCAAGTATTTAAATAATTAGTGTTTATGTACATAAATCGTACAAATTTTTTTTTCGACACTGCATTTTCATCCCACGTTTTAATTTTATCTATTTTGTATTTGTCCGAATTAATACATTAAATTAAAAAGAGTTGAATGAACCACAATTTCAACCTCATTGGATTGAAATTTTTTAAATATTTCCATGAAATATTAAAGAAATATTGTATGCTGTACGGGATTGATAGAAATTTCATTTTTAAAAAGCTTTTACTTTATTGAACTAGATATGACTATATTTTTTTCAAAACATTTACTTTTTTATGATTTTTTTTTAAAATAGAAAAATTGAGAGGAATTTAATTAAACCAACCGCATTTTTCAATTTAAGATTAAATAACAAGGGAATTCAATCAATTTTGTTTTTAAAGTATTTTTAAATATTCAATATACATATAAGAGAGAAGAAATTTTCCTTCTTTAAAAAAACAAATAATTTCGATTGAGATAAAAAATATTTTTAGAAAAAAAATTAATTTTCAAATATATATTACATTAATATCATGAAAAAACTAAAACGTGAAGAAAATATATTAATTTCCACACAGTTTCTTGAAAATTGTTCGTTAAATGAAGTTTACTAAAACCATTTAAAAAGTAAATTCCTTAACTGACTATTTCTTTTAACTCTTTATCCATTTCTTCTCAAAGTGTCTGTTTCTTGTAGATATCGAAGCTTATTCGGATAAATTGATAATACCGTTGACGGGTCTTCCTTTTAAGAAATCAAATGAAGCAGAAAAGAATGCGATCAATTTTCTTTCTCTCGCTCTCACTGTCTATTTATCTCTTTCGCTTGTTCCGTTTGTTTCTGATGATTTCACTTGAAAATTTAATTTAAATTTATCAGACAGATTTTAAACTGCTCATTCCAAAAGCCATCATTAGCCATAGTTTCACGATAACAATGTTGATTCATAATGGAACCTAAGCTTTATAAGCTTTCTATAAACCCTTTTGACTGCGAAATTATTTGGTACCCCAGATGCTAAATTGTTTTATTCAGATTATGTATGCAGATAGAGAACAATTTATACGTATGCAGTTAATAACTAGATTAACATTTCGATGGGTCCTGAAATGAAAACTTATTATTCATGAGGGTGAGTAGAAAAAAACCCCCTTGTTTTAAAAAAATGGGTAGGAAAAAGGTTTTTTTGGAAAATCCGCAATCTAGGATTCACATTTTTTTTGAAAACTGAATACTTTTCTTTTAATTGAAATTTTGAAATGCGTCAATTGGACGTCTATAGTAAAGTATTGATCCACTTAGGAGACATATTAATAGCTTTGAAAATTAGCTAATAATACCTGTCGACATGAAACTGACCCAGGTCTATAATGATAAAAATTCATTTGCACAAGAATATCTAAAATCATAAATGGAAATAATTAGAAACCAATTAGTCTATTTGCCAATTGCATATTGACATTGTTAATTTTTCTGAATCATTAAATCGATAATTATAAAATCAGCATTTTTTATTAATTTCAACTATGTCCTTATTTTTCGAAGCTTGACACTGTTAAGGAAAACATAAATTATTATTATTATCGGTACATTTAATGCTTCGTTGCCAAAATATAACACATAGTTTGCAAAGTTTACATCACCTGGCAATGTTCGCACATTCTTCGCAAAATTGAATAATGAAATTTATATATATTTTTGTTTCCAATATCAAAAATTGTTCTTTCTATTCAATACCTCTTGTAAAGTCTATTTATTTCACTGAAGAATTAATTTAATAATTCATGGAAATTAATTGTTTGCCTTTCCCTCTGGGATCGGGATTATGAGAGGTCGGAAGTGAAAATTAACGAGCTTAACACCTTCTTGAAGACTGGACTTTGTAGAAATTTATTATTAATTTACGTGTTAGAATTCATTTACCAGGTATTTGAACTTTTGCAAAATTTCCCCACTCACTAAAAAATTTTGTTTAGTTCGTTAATATTGAAATTAACATATTTCACATTTCCGTAATTTCTATTTCCCCCCCAAACAAATAATTAATTAATAATCCATCGCATATAAAAGTTTCATTTAATATAAATATTAAAAATTTTATCATTAGTGCGAATTTTCGAAATACCATATTTAATCCTAAAGTGGATTGTTGAAATTATCAGAAATTAATTATACAAATATTTTCATTTTATTGTATTTTTAATTGATAATTGTGGTCTAATTTATAATTCGATATCAAATCCCCAAAGTAAAATAAACGTGAATAAATTTTCAAACACTCGAAAATTTGTATTAATAAGTTCATACTGTAAATTCATATATATAGATGTGTAATATTTTATTGCATGCAATTACAAATATTGGTTGGCATTTAATGAGCAAAAACAGTCCCCTTTCGTTTAATTGTTTTTGCATAAAAGATGCATTAACGATAATATTAAAATTGTTATTAATTAAAATTTTTAATTATTCCCTTCATGGAGAATTTAATTTTCACATTCTGGCATTTTGAGAAAAAAAAAACAAACAAAATTTTAAAGCACGTGTACTACCGACTTTTTAAGTTTTTATTGAAAAATCATTTCTGTGTCATAAAAAAAAGTTTTAGTGAAATTACTTTTGTTGCGTTATTTATAGATAGTGTTTTCTATCCAATAATACCAATCTATAGCTATGACTATAAAATAGCTATCTCCCTATAAATATTATTTATCCCAACCAGAATGACAATTTTCACTGAATAAACTTTATATATAACTTTTCCCCACGACTGGTAAGTGCCTGACATTATCCAGATTTTCGTCTATATATTGAGAAATCGAAATTTACAAAATAAACCTGCTATAGGTGTTTGCCAACTGTCGGTAGGAGTCTTCAAGTTTATTGGACGCCAAAATTTGCTACTAAGAAGACGTAGCTCTTGAAATGCTCAAGAAACTTTATCCCAAGTTTCGTTTTATTCATGAAGCCCCTCACCCAATGAATTATGTCTAAAACAATCTTTTACTGGATAAATATATATATATACATATCATGACAAATATTTATGATCCAATATTGGATTTTAACACTTAAGCGAACGTCGGAGTTTTATTTTTTTACAACAAGTTAATACCAGTATCAATAATGTATCATCATCGTCAGGAAAAGAAAGTTTTTCGGTTTAATGAAATTTCCATTCAACGAGTGGATATGATTTAATTTAAATCTGTCTGTATTATTTATTTCCAGAATTAGTTTGCGATAATTTTAGTTGATTAAAACTATTTTATTACTAAGGGGTTTTTTATTTTTTAGAAGAAGAAAATTGCTTATCTGGGGAAAAGTAATATTTATTTAGAAGAGCTGAGAGGTTGTATGGTTTATAACTTCTGACATATGCCAACTTCTATTGCGCATATCGAAATTCGTCTATATTCCCAGTGTAACAAATAAATGCAGACAATTGTAGTCACCGACCTGATTCTAGCTCGTAATATGTTTTCGCCAAATTTACATATTCTGGGAGAGGAATTCTAGTGTTTCCCTTGCAAAATGTTAGTTCGAATCAACACAAGGGACCTCTGGGAGAATATCTTTTGGAGCACCTGCGAAATGTCAAAATTAGATTTGGAAGAATGTTCAAAAATGATTACAGTTATTAGAGGTATTCGTGGAATTAACATTTGACGTTGAAACGAAACTAATTTGGCATGATGATCAGTGGATGAACCTACTAATAGTTGTCATAGTAAGTAATCCTAATTTGCTTAATAGAACAATTTTTTTGTTGACAGTTTCATTGTTATTTCATTGTTCATTGTTGACAGTTTCATTGTTATTTCATTGTTTATTGTTGACACTTTCAAATTTCATCAGCAGCAGTATTTTCTTTTTCTGGTAATAATCGTTGTATTGACTTTGGATGATTTCCAAATTTGAACTTTTTTACAGTTTGAGATTATTAACCAAAATTTTATCAGCACCAGTAATTTATATTTTAATTTATTCTTCAGGTAGTCGTTGTCTTGATTTTGGAAATTGAATTTTAAAAATTCATGAAAAAACTCTAAATTTTGATGTTTGTTTTGTTTGCCTCGTAAACTATAAAAATAATCACGAATTTTAATACAAAACCTTGAATTTTTTCTATTTTAGACAATAATTTCTTTTTAAATAACTTAATTTTTAAAGAACTATAATAAAATTATGACTTATAAATTATGTAATAAATAATTTTTACAATTTTCATAAATACTAGATTGATAAAAGAATTTTAGTTAGAAATACTAAACAAAAATTTAATTTTTGAAAAGTTACAAATCATTACAGAAATTCAATTATATTCAAAAGTAATAAAATTTTTGCAGAAATTCAATTATATTCATAAGTAATAACATTTTTGCAGAAATTCAATTATATTCAAAAATTAAAAGAAATTCTGGCTATTTCAATTATATCATTAAAAATAAAAAAATTCTTCTCTAAAATTCAATTATGTTCAAAATTTTTCTAAAAATTCTGGTCAAAAATTCAATTATCTTTAAAAATAATACAATTCTTCTTCGAAATTCAATTATTTTTAAAAACTTTAATAAAATTCATGGAAAAATTTCACAGGAATTCAATAATTTACAAAATTTTTGATAATTTTCTTTTAAATAAACCAATTATTTTCATAAATAATAAAATTTCCACAGGAATTCAATTATTTAAAATACAAAATTTAGAAAAATTTTTCAAAAAATATCAATTATATAAAAATATTTTTATAAATAATAAAATTCTTTACCGAATTTGAATTACTTTTATAAACTTGAATGAAATTCGTTGTAAGAATTCAATTATTTATATAAACTTGAATAAAATTCATTGGAAGAATTAAATTATTTTCAAAATTAATAAAATTCTTCCCAAGAGTTCAATTATTCTCAAAAATTAAAAAAAAATATTTTAAAAATTTCAATTATATTTATAAATCAAAAAATTCTCCATCTAAATTCAATTATATTTAAAAATTTTAATAAAATTCTTAACAAAATTTTGTAGGAATTCAATTTTAATGTATTAATTCAAAATAATTCCATTACTTTCATAAGTAATAAAATTTCCACAGGAATTCAATTATTTAAAATACAAAATTTAATAAAATTTTTCGTAAAATATCAAGTATTAAAAAAATTCTTCACCGAAATTCAATTATTTTTATAAACTGGAATAAATTTTTTTGTAAGAATTCAATTATTTATATAAATAATAAAATTCTTCACATAAATACAGTTATTTTTATAAATTTGAATAAAATTCGTTGGAAGAATTAAATTATTGTCAAAAGTAATAAAATTCTTCGCAGAAATTCAATTATGTTCAAAAATTTTTGTCAAAATTTCAATTATTTTTATAAATAATAAAATTTTTCAATATTTATTTATTTAAAATTTTTTCTTTAAATTCCCATCAAAATTTAAATATATTTAAAAACTCGAATAAAATTCTTGTTAAAATTTTACAGAAATTCGATAATTTAGGAAATTTTCAATAAACTTGTTTGAAATAATTAAATTATTTTCATAAATAATACAATTTTCACTTATTTTCAATTATTTAATATGCAAAGTTTTATAAAATTTTTTGAATAATATCAATTATTTAAAAAGATTTTTATAAAATTCGTCGCATGAATCAATTATTTAAAAAAAATTTAACAAAGTTCTTTACAAGAATTTAATTATATTTATGAATAATAAAATTTTTCACCGAAATTCAATTATTTTAGAAAAATTTTAATAACAATTTTAGAAATTTTTTAATATTATTTTCATGAATAATAAAACTCATTGCAGGATTTTAATTAATTTTGGATACAATATTTTAATCAAATTCTTTGAAAAATGTAATTTTTCTTAAAAATTTTATTAAAATTTGTCAAAAGAATTCAATTATTTAAAAATTTTTCGATAAAATTCTTTATGAGAATTCAATTTTAACAAACATTCAATTATTCAATAAATTTTTTATTTTTCAACTTAAATAATTGAATTTTTCTAGAATATTCCAATAAAAATTGATTAAAAAACAAAATTACCGAATAATCGAATTATTGTTTATGAAAATAATTGAATTATTGCAACGAATTTTATTACAATTTTTACAAATATTTGAATTTTTATGAGAAAATTTACTACTTTTAAAAATAATTGAATTCTTGCGAAGGATTTTATTAGGATTTTTGGAAATAATTAAATTTTTGTTGAAAAATTTCATGGTTATTTAAATTATAACAAAACATGAAGGAGGTGATCGCCTTCTTTATGTTTTGTAATAATATTCTTATAAATTGTTGAGTTTCAAAAAGGTTCGAATTTGAATGTTCTGAAGAATTTTAATTCCCGTGGAAAAGTAATAAATAAATACTTATTTAAAAATTTAGTTATTGATGTTTTTGAATAATTTTACAATTAATGAAATTTGTAAATAAATTTAATAGAACATTTTTTTGAGTATCTAATTATTTTTAGAGTGAATCAGAATATTTTTTATGGTCAGGGGAAAAGTGAGAATTTTTTCCGGAAATCAGGGAAAAGTTAGGGAAAAATAAAATTAAATATTTGTGGCAACCCTGTATATTATCTTCTTGAGGATTTACGTAGCTCTCCGACTGCTGTCTTCCTGAAAATAAATTTCGATACATTGGAATTAAATGCATTGTTTCAAGTGTTCCTAAATAAAAAATAATTTTGAGTAACCTACGTAGCATATCTTCTAATGTATTGATGATTGGGGTTCTTAATAAATTGATAATAGACTGGAAGCATCAAAATACATGACCAAAATCTGTTTTCGGCTCCTGGACTATTAGTGAGTTTGAGAAATTGGTAGCAGTAAGTCACAAATGTTATTCCCTCCCTCTTAGAGAGAAATCGACATTTGCGGAATATAACCAGTCGCCGCAATTCGATGCAATGTCATTGAAATGGTGGAAATTTAATAATCAAATAAAAGGGTCAAGTTCGTGGTCCCTTAGTAGACAGATGTGCAATTTACAAGGAACAACGTACTCATAAATCACTTCTATATGGACATTCACAATATTTGATGATTGATCTAGTGTTTGAATAATGTCAACGTTATCAAATGGCATTAATGTGTAAATTGGTTTCATTATTATTGTTCAAAAATAATCAAGAACACTCTGCCTCTCTGAATATTATTGTGGTCAACCCCTAACGACATGGTAAAATTCAATCTTTCTCATAAATTAAATATAAATCAACGAATGCTGAAAGTAGTTCAATGAAACATCATTAAAGTAATTAACTTATTACTTTAATTAATAGACAAACTTTCTTTAATTAATGTTTGTAATAATTGTCAAAAAAACTAATAGTGACAAGTTTTACAAAGCAAATTTTCTAGCCCAGGTTACTTCGTATTAGGAAGAAACAAGCATTTTTTCGATAATAAAAGGATTTAAGTCTACACTCATAAATATAACTCAATTTTGACATGAAGTATGCAAACATTACCTATCACAAGCCAGATCCCTTCCATATTTCATAAAATTTTTTCTGCTAACAATTTGTCATATATATCGACAAGAGCAGTAAAACTTTTCTCTTCCTTTTTAAATTACTCGTCAAAATATATATTAGATTTAACATGATCCACATTATATGTACCGTATACGCACATGACGAAGAATAATATTATTCACTTTCTTCCTGAAATATGACAAATATAATGCATACGAAAGCAGTAATGGCACATAATTTCAACTGCAACTATAATTATAACCAGTGTTGAAAATTTTAAAAAAGAGAAACAAATCAAAAGCGTAAAACATGACAATGCAATTTGCAACAATTTGACAACTCGCTTTTTTTTCTCTGCAAAACACACACTTAATGAAAGAAATGGAAAAATATTTTCACTCTGCTTTTCTGACGAGTGAAACGCAACTCTTTTTTTCTATTTACCCAAAAAAAAGCAAAAAAAAAAAAAAAAAACAGGTAAACAGAAAGATGTATGTGTAGTATAAACTCGAGTTGAACGATTTTTATATTTATCATTTTTTTGACATTTCTCAATATACGAATATGTAAGTAATTTTAAATATGTCAAAATTGATGTATTTTTATCAGTTATATCAAAAGCAGATTTTCCAATAAATTCGCAAAAGGGGGGAAAAAAATTCAGACTTCATTTGTAACCAATTTGTGTAGTTTATTGTTGTTTTGGGTCGTTGCACAAATTGTGTTTATAATTTTTCAAAACAACAGCGAGACAAGTGGAATTTAACCAATTTTTAATTTTGCCTATGTAAACAGTCAAAAAGAAATTAAAAAAATTTAAAAAATTAAAAAAAAATTAAAAAAATTAAAAAAAAATTAATTGTTTGTCAATTAAGACTTTTCCTATTCAGCAATTAGCAGATCACCTTTTGGCATTTTGGATTCATGGTAAAATTCCCTCGGTTACCCGGTTAAGAGTGTCGCATGGAATGGGCACACATGAATGAAGGGGGGCAAAAAAAAGGGAAAGAATCCGATTAGAAAAAACATTGACGTGTTCAATTCCTTGACCTAAATTCCCAGGAGCACCCTCGAGACTTGAGCTTCACGACAGTTCAGATCTCGGCCATTCCCGGATAAAGACGAGCTACTTGAGCAAATTGCTGAAATTTGGCCGTAAATACCATTGTTTGAGTCTGTCACGCGACCACTGTGAAGTCATTAAAGCAAATTAGTCACTATCACCATGTCCGAATGAACAGCACAAATGTGCTTGCATATACTTTACAATCCAAATAAAAATTATCCTCTAGAATGATATATATTTCTAATTATTGTTATCGTTCAGAGATAATTTTTCCCCTGTATCTAATTAACAAAATTCACAACTCCCCCCCCAAAAATTCCACTCTAAATCCCTTTCGAAATACCGTTAATCATTAACATACACGAACACGCCAATCATTATTCAACTATTCAGTTTCAATTCAAAATCCTACAAACATCAATAAGATAGAATAGCACACAGTTGTTCTCTGATATTGCTATACAATAGGAAAAATTCATTCAAATCCAAAACCCTTTAAAGTTCATTAATAGAAGCACTCACGAGCAAATTCGTATACAATTAAAATCGGAAGTGAAATTATTTCACCGTTAGCATGATTGGTAAAGTCCCTTATAATGAAAAGAGTAGATATGCAAATTGGGTAAAAGTATTCGACTGTTATATTTTATTCGACTATTATTTCAAAAAAAAAGTCTTCACCTGGAACAACTATAAAATTCACCATATTAGCGGAATTTTTAGTTTGTGACTAACGGACTTCGTCACGAAATATCCCTTCGTGATAACAGAATACAAATATATTTACAAGAAAATATTAACAAAATATACTTAGTTCATCTATTCGTTATAATCTTAATTAAAATGAGTTTAAATATTAATAAAATATAATATTTCTTTCAATTATTGCAGTTTAGTATTATATTGAATTATTATATTGAACCATGATCACACCACTGCCTAAAACTGCAAGCTTGCAGAAAAGCGCCTGGCAACGAGCAGGTGCAATAAACTAAAGTATGATTTTCACCACTGTAATGTCGATTAATAAAATCGATTGACACAGGGAAATCTGGGCATTTGCCCGTGTGTCTCGGCGTGACCAAAACGGAGACTTAGGGCTACAGTGCCAGATAAAGTTATTCTACGAAGCCCTTGTTTGTTTAATTAAATTGAAGGTCTGAATAATAGACGACAAGATGAAGTAATAAAATAAGTGAATAAATAAATGGTTATAAAAATAAAGTGACAAAAGTAGAAAATAAAAAGTGAAATATTAAATAAAGTGCAAGTGAGTTAAAACACAGAGGAAATTAACTAAAGGGAATAAAACTTAAAGAAAATATATAAATATATATGACAAAGGTGAGCTAAGTTGTTTTACACACTAAAATACAAAACATGCACATAAACACATTATGCATCAGAAAATAGATATTGTGTAGAATCACATACTTAAAAGAAGATAAAGATTGTAATCTTTAAAATAAAGTAAAAAAAAGAGAAATTTAGATAATTATGCTAGGATTTAGAAGTCATAATATATTCTCATTATATTGTAAATTTGTTTAACTTTATTAACGTCTACGCAACATTTCCAAAACCTTAAAATCCACTATTTCCAAACAGTAGAGATTCTCACCTCACTACTTGAACAATAAGTAGAAAGGAGGGGATCCACTACCAAATAGGCTTCAAGGTTTCGAATATTTTCGTGTAACATTCCTTTAAATTAAATTATTGTTAACAATTTTAATTGTTTATTACATAGTTAAGGGCATTTGAACCATTATGACGTCACAATGTATTCTAAGCATTAGATCTAAAATTGTGACGTCATAATGGTCTAAATTCCCTTAAAGCAATTGAATTTTTATTATTGAATTTTTTGTTTCGCTAAAATTGCGAATGTTTTTCACTTTCGCAATTTCAGCGAAACTAATCCGACGTTCCAGTTAAATGTTTTTTTTTTTTCACGTGAAATATTGAGAGTATTATTTAACCTTGTGGATCATCTTCTTTAAGAGATTCTGCATCCTTGTATATCCAATGCGACGTCAATTTCCTCTCAGCACGTATTATAGGTTCGACCACCTTTTGAACCAGTTCCAAATATGACTTAGTTGGGGTGTACGCAACTTAGATCCCGAAAGATTTCTCCCTACCGATCGATGGCACTATACTTTGCACACGACATGAACTTCCCTGCAGTGTGTTACCTGACACATGTAATTGGACGGGATTCCCAATTATTCAAGAGTGCCATGAAATGTCGACGTTTGTTATTCGATCTTCAGTTGAATATATCCATTACCGTGGCTTCACCTAATAAGGAATATCAATTAAATTTAACCCCGATTTTCATTTATGTTAATCAGAGAGTCGATAATGCAATTTCACTTCACTTTGAGTCTAAATTTATTTTTTACCCCTTTTTCACTTTACTTTCAGTCAAAAATTTATTTTTCCTCTATTTTTACTTCAGTATTACTACATTCAGTCAAAATTCTGTTTTCATTGCATTTTCACTTTACTTTCACTTCACTTTTACTCTACTTTTGTTCAAAACTTATTTTCACTCCATTTTCACTCTATTTTCACTTCACTTTCACTCCACTTTCACACAAAAATCTATTTTTACTCTATTTTTACTTCTCTATTACTACATTCAGTCAAAATTTTGTTATCATTACATTTTCACTTTACTTTCACTCCACTTTAACTCAATTATTTTTACCCTCTTTTCACTTCTCTTTCACTTACAATTTATTTTCACTTCATTTTCACTTCACTTTTACTCTACTTTTGTTCAAAACATATTTTCATTCCATTTTCACTCTATTTTCACTTCACTTTCACTCAAAAATTTATTTTTACACTATTTTTACTTCACTATTACTACATTCAGTCAAAATTTTTTTCTCATTACATTTTCACTTTACTTTCACTCCACTTTCACTCAAAAACTATTTTTACTCCATTTTCACTTCACATTTATTCCATTTTTACTTCACTTTCAGTTAAAATTTATTTTCACTCCATTTTCATTTTACTTTTATTTCACTTGCACTTAAAACTTATTTTCACTCCATGGTCAGTTCACTATTACTTAACTTTCATTAAAAATTATGTTTTCGCTCTATTTTCACTTCACTTTTATTCCATTTTTCACTCAAAATTTATTTTCACTTTACTTCTTACTTCACTTTCACTAAATATTTTTATTATTCCATTTTCACATTATTTATTTTTCCTTTATTTTCACTTCACATTCATTTCATTTTTACTTCAGTTTTATTAAACTTTCACTCAAAATTTTGTTTTGACTCCATTTTTATTCTACTTTCACTTAAAACTTATTTTCACTTCACTTTCACTTCAATTAACTTCACTATAATTCAAAATTTTGTTTTCACTCCTTTTTTACTTTACTATCACTTCATTATAACTTCACTTTCACTTAACTTTCACTGAAAAAAATTCTTGTCACTCCTTTTTCACTCTACTTTTATTCTACTTTCACTTAAAACTTATTTTCACTTCACTTTCACTTCACTTTACTTCACTATAACTCAAAATTTTGTTTTCCCTCCTTTTTTACTTTACTATCACTTCACTATAACTTCACTTTCACTTAACTTTCACTGAAAAAAATTCTTGTCACTCCTTTTTCACTTCACTTTTATTCCACTTTCACTCAAAACTTATTTTCACTTCACTTTCACTTCAATTAACTTCACTATAACTCAAAATTTTGTTTTCCCTCCTTTTTTACTTTACTATCACTTCACTATAACTTCACTTTCACTTAATTTTCACTGAAAAAAATTCTTGTCACTCCTTTTTCACTTCACTTTTATTCCACTTTCACTCAAAACTTATTTTCACTTCACTTTCACTTCAATTAACTTCACTATAACTCAAAATTTTGTTTTCCCTCCTTTTTTACTTTACTATCACTTCACTATAACTTCACTTTCACTTAACTTTCACTGAAAAAAATTCTTGTCACTCCTTTTTCACTTCACTTTTATTCCACTTTCACTCAAAAATTTGTTTTCACTCCACATTAACTCAAATCTTATTTTTACTCTATGTTCACTTCACGTTTCCTCCACTTTCACTCAAAATTTTGTTTTTACTCCTTTTTCACTTCACTTTTAATCCATTTTCACTTAAAATTTATTTCTACTTTATTTTCACTTCAAATTAACTTCACTTTTACTTCACTTTTACAACACTTTCACACAAAATTTTGATTTTACTCCATTTTCATTTTACTTTCACTCAAAACTTATTTTCACTTCACTTTCACTTCACTTTACTTCACTATAACTCAAAGTTTTGTTTTCCTTCCTTTTTCACTTCACTTTCACTTTATTTTCACTTACAATTTTTATCACTTTATTTTTACTTTCTCCCAAAATATTCTTTCACTTTCAGTTGAAATTTTTTTCTACACCATTTTCACTTCCCTTTAACTCCAGTTTCACTTTCACTCAAAGGTTATTTACATTCCACTTTTACATCAGTTTTACTTCAATGTTTTTATTACACTTTTACATTACTTTTCCGTGATACGAAATTTATTTTCACTTCACATTCACTCAAAATTTATTTTCACTTCACATTCACTCAAAATTTATTTTTACTTTCACTTCACGCAAATTTTATTTCATTTTTCTTTTTTTGCAATGCAAAGTTAAAGCGTACAAGTTTGATCAAAGAAAAAAATTTGTCAAACGTTTTCACAAAATAAGGTAAAAAAAATTTAGAGTGAAAGTGAATTGAAAGTGAAGTTAAAATAAATTTGTAGTGAAAATAAAGTAAAAACAGAGTTCTAGTCACATTAAAAGTAAAGTTAAAGTAAAATAATAAAAATTTTATAAGTGAAAGTGAAGTGAAAATGAAGTGAAATAAATAAATAAGTTAATAATAACTTTTTAATGAATGAAAAAGTGGAATGAAAGAGAAATGAAATTTGAGTAAAAATAAATATTGAGTGTAAGTGAAGTGAAAATTTAGTGAAAAAAATTTGATCGTAAGTGAATGTGGAGTGAAAGTGAAATGAAAATGGAATGAAACAAATTTTGAGTGAAAGTTAAAGTGAAAATAAATTTTAATTGAAGTGAAATTGAAGTAAAAAGAAAGTTTGAGTCAAACTTAAAGTAAAGTGCAAAAAGAATAAAAAATTTTTTTTAATAATAGTATAGAGAAAGTAATGTGACAATGTAATGCAAAAAAAAATTTCGAGTGACAGTAAAAGTGGAGTGAAGGAGAAGTGTAATTGGAGCGAAAATAAATTTTAAGTTAAAGTGAAGTGAAAATGTAGTAAAAAATTTGATTGTAAGTGAAAGTGAAGTGAAAGTGAAGTACAAATAGAGTAAAAAATTTGTTAAGTCAAAAGTGAAGTGATAATTGTGTAAAAACTAATTTTTATTCATAGTAAAAAAATATTTTGGGTGAAAACGAATGTGGAGTAAAAATCTAGTGAAAAAGAATTTCAAATGAAAGAGAAAATTGAGTGAATAAAATTTTACGGGAACGTGAAATGAAAATGGTATGTAAAAATTTTGACTAAAAGTGAAAGTGGAGAAAAAGTGAAGTGAAAATAAGTTTTAAGAGAAATTGAAGTAAAAATGGAATAAATGTGATGTAAAAATAGAGTAAAAATAAATTTTTGAGTGAAAGTAAAGTGAAAGTAAAGTGAAAGTGATGTGAAAGTGAAGTGAAAGTGAAGTGAAAGTGAAGTGAAAGTGAAGTGAAAGTGAAGTGAAAGTGAAGTGAAAGTGAAGTGAAAGTGAAGTGAAAGTGAAGTGAAAGTGAAGTGCAAACAAAATTTTAAATGAAAGTGGAGTAAAAATGAAATGAAAATGGAGTGAAAATAAATTTTAAGCGAAAGTGAAGTAAAAATGGAATAAATGTGATGTGAAAATGAAGTGAAAATAAATTTTGAGTGAAAGTAAAGTGAAAATGTAATGAAAACAAAATTTTGAGTGAATGTAGTAATAGTGATGAAAAAATAGAGTAAAAATATATTTTGATCGAAATAGGTGTGAAAATAAGGGGAAAATGGACTGAAAACAAAATTTTGAGTGATAGTGGAGAAAAAGTGAAGTGAACATGGAGTGAAAATAAGTTTTTAGTGAAAATGGAAGAAAAGTGAAGTGAAAATGGAGTGAAAACAAAATTTCGAGTGAAAGTGGAGTGAAAGTGAAGTTAAAATGGGGCGAAAAAATTTTCAGTAAATGTGAAGTGAAAACTCCAAAAGTTGAGTGAAATTAAATTTGGGTGAAAGTGAAGTGAAAGTGAAGAGAAATTACATAATCGATCGCCAGTCTTAATTTCGGATTCAAACTTAAAAAAAAAACTCGTAATAATAATACAAAAAATATCATTACTGAATTTCTTTCCTTTAGAGAAATTTCTCACTTTTAATTTCTGGGCGTGTTGAAGTTAAATTTCTTTCAAATAATATATGTACTTAGAATGCTAATTGTAAATGCAGGTAGGTTCGCACGGGTTTTATAGTAGAATGTAAATACGTTTGTATTTTAAGTACAAAAGCAGATAATTGTGAAAAAGCATATATAATATTGTTTCTAGTTAGAAAATGAAAATACGTTGACATATAATTAATACGAAACCTAACTGCACTTTGCTGTCGGAGATTTTTATTTATATAATAGGAAAATGATGGCAAATTTATATATATAGAGAAACGGAGAAAGATAATTTAATTATCATCAAGTTGCTAGTTTAGAGGAAAGTAAGTCTGTAAATAAGGTAGTGAAATTGCAGTATCTGTTTACTTTCTTAGCTAATTTCTCCTGGCAAGATGGGTGGATTATGCATTTGCAGGGGTAAGACTCCTTTTATATGTATCTTGATAACAGTGTGATCTACCACCCTCAAGTAATCTCGTTCGCTTAAATCTGAAATCCACCTCAGACCGGGACTTTCCACTAGATACACGTCAACACGAGTCTTAAGGCATGAACAAACAGCCCAAGGTTTTCGCCTCTCTATATGAAAAACAAATTACAAGTACAAACAAACATATTCTTCCACCTCTCTCTGCAATATAGCAATCAAAATGAAAATTTCTACAATATTTACATCACTTATTTTTATGGGACAGAATTCGTGAAATTTTCACAGAAAACAAAAAGTATTTTTTCTAAATCAAAATGATGGAAAAATATTTCTATCTGGTCTTAGGAATGTGTCCACCAAAGAACAGAAAAAAATATTATTTTTTTATAAAAGTTATTGCAAAATTAATTTTTTTTGCAACTTTTTAAACAAAACCATATTTCTCCTAAACGAATGAACCGATTTCAATAAACCAAGCGGGAATATAAAGGGAATGAAAAATACTTTCGTTCAGAATTAGAAAATTTTTAAAAAGTCTATATTTTAATAATTATTTAATACATTTTTTTATAAACAATTAATTTTTTTTAATGTTCTGCGCCTTTTGAAAATTAAAAAAATATCTACTTACACTTGAAACGAATAAGAAATCAAAATCCGTTGATAAAATTTATGAGCGACCAGTATTTTAAAAGTTATAATGGAAATTATATCGAACGGAGATGCGATTTTGATGACTTTCAGAATTAAAACATTATTTTTAACTACAAAATGAAAAAAACACTGTCGAATTAACATTTTTATTCAGTTATATAACCGTAAAAATTATCAAAAACTAAGTTTTTGATGCACTACACAGCGCCAATATAATTTCTATTATAACTTTTAAAATAATTGTCGTTCATAAATTGTCTCAACGGATTTTGATTTCTTATAGTTTTAAGTGTATGTAGATTTTTATTTAGATTTTTAAAAGGCGCATAACATTAAAAAAAATTATTTGTTTATAAAAAATTAATTAACTATAATAATCTTCGTAGTATTTCTTTCATTCATTCTGTCCGAAGATTGAAGTTAGTTATAGTTCTTCTTTTGTTTTTTATACGTTTTGATAGAAAATAATAATAATAATAATAATAATAATAATAATAATAATAATAATAATAATAATAATAATAAAATAATCGTAAGTTTCCTTTCCGTTAGCAAATTATTTGTATTCATTTGTTTTTTTAATTCATTTTTGTGGGTTATTGTCATTTTTTTAATGTCAAAAAGAAACAAAAAAAACTCGTTTTATTCACTTCACAAAATTGACAAAAATTCCATTACATATTTTTTATTTTCCTGACTTTTTCCTAATTTTCATCAAAAATATTTACTTTTTTCATATCCTGTTAATAAATTGAATTTATGCTACGAATTTTATTATTCGTGAAAGAATTTTAAATAATTTAATTCTCGCGAAGAATTTAAAAAAATATTTGAAAATAATTGAATTTACAATGAAAAATGTTATTATTTACAAAAATAATTCATTTCTTTAGGAAAATTTTGTTATTTATGAAAATAATTGAATTTTCTTGAAATATTTTATTATTTATTAAAATAATTAAATTCTTGCGAAAAATTTTTAAAAAAATTTTGAGAATAATTGACATTTTCTGAAGAATTTAATAAATTCTAAGAAAAATTGACTTTTTTTTGAAAAATTTCATAATTTATAAAAATAGTTAAATTTTTTGGAATATTTTTCTATTTTTATAAAAATAATTGAATTCTTGCGAAGAATTTTTTTTTAAATTTGAAAAATAATTGAAAAAAATAGTTAAATTTTTTTGGAATATTTTTCTATTTTTATAAAAATAATTGAATTCTTGCAAAGAATTTTTTTTTTAATTTGGAAAATAATTGAATTTTTCTGAAAAATTTTATAAATTTTGAGAAAAATTGAATTTTTTGAAGAATTACATTTTTTCTAAGGATTTTGTAATTTATGAAAATAATTGAATTCTTTCGAGAAATTTTATTAATAATTGTTGAAAAAATAATTTAATTACTTTCGAAGAATTTTATTATTTATAAAAATAATTTAATTCTTTCAAAGAATTTTATTAATTAGGTGAATGATTAAATTCTTGCGACGAATTTTATTAAAATTGATGAAAATAATTGGATTTTTTCCTAGAATTGGTTATTTCATAAAAATAGTAGATATTGAAAATCATTAAAATGTGAAAAGTTTTTAAAGATAATTAAATTTTAAAAAGAATTCTATTAAAAAATTTGTCAATAATTGAATTTCGGTAGGAAATTTGATTAAATTTTTTTGAAAATTATTGGATTTTCCAAAAAAAAATTTTATTATTTATGAAAATAATTGAATTTTTGCGAACGATTTATTAGAATTTTTTAAAATAATGGAATTTCCAAGAAGAAATTTATTAATTTTAATAATAATTGAATTATTGTGATGAATATTGTTATTTATGAAAATAATTCAATTTTGAAAAGAATTTTACTGAAATACCTCAAAATAATTGAATTTTCGGGAGTAATTTTTTTATTATTTAAAAAAACGTTATTAAAATTATATTTAAAACAATTAATTTCTTTCGAATAATTTTATTAAATTTTTGGAAATAATTGAATTATTGCGGAAAAGTTTATTAAAATGTTTAAAAAGAATTGAATTTCTGTTGAAAATTTTATTAATTTTGAAAGGAATTGTAATCTTTATAAGAATTTTATGAACATTGTTTTAAATAACGAATTTTTAAATGTTATGAAAATTTTATTAGTTTAAATAATTGAATTCTTGTCAAAAACTTTATTTGTGAAAGTAACTGAATTTTACGATTATGAAAATAATTAAATTCATGCTTAGAATTTAATCAAAAATTTTTTTGAAAAAATGGAGTTTACATGAAAGATTTTATAATTATTAAAAGTAATTGAATTATTGAGAAAAATAAATTGCATAAAAAATTTTGTTAAATTTTCTCTAAAAAAATATTGTTTGTATTCTTTGTTCGGAAAGTTAAATACCTATATATAGCTAATAATTTTTTTACCTTCTCTATTCTTTAGAATAATTAAAATTTTCGCAATGAAGTTTTTTTTTAATTTAGGTATCAGATAACAATTTTTGTGAAATTCAATTTTCCTCGTACAAGAAAGTTTAATTATTTTCAATTTTGAAAATCTGATGCCAAATTTGAAATTAGTATCGAAATTTGTTAAAATTTTTTTTATATACTTTAAAGTTTAAAAATATAATATATTTTGAAAATTTAATTCTAATTAGTTTTTTAGTTATGTGTCATAATAAGTATTTCTTTAAAAATTACTTAAATTAAAATGACTTGAAATTGTTTACAATAAACATTGCTGCAACATTGCAGCAATAATATTTCTTCTAGCAATATTATTATTAAATAATTATTAAAATATAAACTTTTTAAAAATTTTCCAATTCTGAACGAAAGTATTTCTCATTTTCTTTATATTCCCGCTTTGGTTCATTCATTTCTTAAATCGGTTCATTCATTTCGAAAAAATAACATTTTGTTTAAAAAGCCACAAAAAAATTAATTTTGCAATAACTTTTGTAAAAAATAATATTTTTTTCCTGTTTTTTGATGGACACATTCCTGAGACCAAATAGAAATGTTTTTTCATTATTTTGATTTAAAAAAAATACTTTTTATTTTCTGTGAAACTTTCACGAATTCTGACCCTTATGTTATATATATTTTTATCAAGAAACTCTTCTTTTATTTCATCTATTAAATAAAAACTTCCCTAAATAATAAATTAGCTTGAAATGTTAACATCATTTTTAGAACAATAATATAATTAGTGGTAAATGGTAATTTTATGCAGACAACAGAGCAATAAATTCTCCTCTAACTTGGCATCAGTAGTAAAAGTACGATTTAGTCAGACGTTTTAAATTCTCGGAACTTTTTTACTATCGCCAATAAAATACACTTTAAATTCGCTTAATTTCAATTGGATAAAGTTATTGAAGAAATTCTCGATAACTATTTTTGAAATAAACAAAATTTTTTCCCAACTTGATTAATATCGCATATATTTTAATATTTAGTATATAATCTTTTTCTGTTTTTGAAAATATAGACGATCAAATTGCTTTAAAGGGGCAGGGAAAAAAAATCTAATACCGTGAATGACGTTCCAATTTAAAAAGTCATAAAAGACACGTATTTTCATTAAATGTATCATGATGCACAAATATTTAAACGCATCTCATAAAACATGAAAAGTTGAATTTTTCATACAGCTATATTTTATGTGTCAAACGTTTTATGTATCAAGGAAGCATTTTAGAGCTCCTTTTTATAAAAGATTTACTTTTCAAAATATACTTTTATGCAAAAAAAAGAAGAAGAAAAAAAGTAAAAACTCGCAAAAAAAGTGTCAAATTGAAATGCAAAAATAGTGTCAGGATTTGAAAAATTCTCATTCTAAATGAAAAACTATAGACGAACGTTTTTTATCAAACTTGTTAAATGAATAAAATTTCTATTTGTGAAAAGTTTTAAAGTACGCAGTAGTTTTAAAGAAAAGGAATTTAAAAAAGGGATTTAAAAAAGGGATTTAAAAAAAGGATTAAAAAAAAAAAAATTTGAATTAACATAAATTCATTAGAGATGTTGAATATTAGTATATGACATAGGAATATGTGAATAATAAAGGGAAACAATTTTTTGGATATTGTTGAAACTTATAAGAGAACGACATGATTTTTATAGCAATTTTTCATATTGTTTGGTAGATATATCAAAATGTAAAAAAGACTCGTTGACATGACATCAAGCCAGGAAATCCAGTATAAACTTTTACATTTCTAGTTTACATTTACATATTTCTGAGTTTGATGTTGTTATTTTGTGTTCTGTAGGTTGAAAATTTAAGTTTTTTGAATTTGGAATTGAGGAAACGTGCTGGCGATATTAATTTGGATTTGGAATTATTAATGGAGTTACAGTTAGTCGCATTTTTACTTGATAGGGGATAAGTAGAAAGAAATATTTTGTTAATGAGGGTCTTAAAGTAACGACATATGAGAAAGTTGTTAATTTTTAATTTTTTACATTAAAACATTTAATGAAATACCTTCAAACATAGTTCTGGGGGTAGATTATGTAATATCACTTCACTTTCAATCAAAAATTTATTTTCTCTCTATTTTCACTCAAATTTTACTGAAAAATTTTTTACATCATATTTTCACTTCATTTTCACTTTCACTCAAAATACTTTTTCACTTCATTTTTACTTTCACTCAAAATACTTTTTCACTTCATTTTCACTTTCACTCAAAATACTTTTTCACTACACTTTTACTTCGCTTTCACTCCACATTCACTTACAATTTTTTCACTCTACTTTCACTTCAATTTTACTACACTTTCACCTAAAATTTTGTTTTCACTCCATTTTCCCGTCACTTTTACACAACTTTCACTTGAAATTTATTTTCATTCCATTTTCACTTCACTTTCACTCCACTTACACTAAAAACTTATTTTCACTCCATGTTCACTTCACTTTCACTCCACTTACACTAAAAACTTATTTTCACTCCATGTTCACTTCACTTTTACTCCACTTTCACTCAAAATTTTGTTTTCATTCCATTTTCACTTCACATACACTTTACTTTCACTCAAAACTTATTTTCACTTCACTTTCACTTTACTTTCACTCAAAACTTATTTTCACTCCATTTTCACTTCACTTTCACTCCACTTACACTAAAAACTTATTTTCACTCCATGTTCACTTCACTTTTACTCCACTTTCACTCAAAATTTTGTTTTCACTCCATTTTCACTTCACTTACAGTAAATACTTATTTTCACTCCATGTTCACTTCACTTTCACTCCACTTACACTAAAAACTTATTTTCACTTCATATTCACTTCACTTTTACTCCACTTTCACTCAAAATTTTGTTTTCACTCCATTTTCTTTTCACTTACACTAAATACTTATTTTCACTCCATGTTCACTTCACTTTCACTCCACTTACACTAAAAACTTATTTTCACTTCATGTTCACTTCACTTTTACTCCACTTTCACTCAAAATTTTGTTTTCACTCCATTTTCACTTCACATTCACTTTACTTTCACTCAAAACTTATTTTCACTTCACTTTTACTTTACTTTCACTCAAAACTTATTTTCACTCCATTTTCACTTCACTTTAACTCCACTTGCACTAAAAACTTATTTTCACTCCATTTTCACTTCACTTTCACTCCACTTGCACTAAAAACTTATTTTTACTTTATTTTCACTTCAATTTTACTCCACTTTCACTCAAAATTTTGTTTTCACTCCATCTTCACTTCACATTCACTTTACTTTCACTCAAAACTTATTTTCACCTTATTTTCACTTCAATTTCACTTTAATTTCACTCAAAACTTATTTTCACTCCATGTTCACTGCACTTTACTCCACTTTTACACAAAATTTATTTTTACTTTATTTTCACTTTACTTTCATTCAAAATTTATTTTCACTTCACTTGCACACCAAAATTTATTTTTACTTTACTTTCACTTCACTTTCAAACTATTATTAGATTCACACAAAGTTTAATTTCTTTATCAATTTCGTTTCACTAATACGAATTTAGAGTCCACTTTGATGATCAACAAAAAAGTAAAGTGAAAATAAAGTGAAAAATAATTATAAGTAAATATGAAAGTGGCTTGAAAGTGAAGTGAAAATAGAGTGAAAATAAATTTTGAGTGAAAGTGAAGTGAAAATGGATAATAAAAAAAAATTCAGTGAAAGTGTAGTGAAAATAAAATTTTAGTCGAAGTTTAAGTGGAGTCAAAATAGATTTTAAGTCAAAGTGAAGCGAAAGTCGAGTGAAAATAAAATTTGAGTGAAAGTAACAGTAGAGTGAAAATGAAATTTGAGTGTAAGTTGAGTGCCAGTGAAGTGGAAGTGAAAGGAAAATAAAATGTAAGTGAATGTGGAGTAAAAATATTTTTTGAGTGAGGGTGAAAGTAGTGTAAAAAGACAATTTCAGTGAATGTGGATTAAAAATAAATTTTAAATGAAAGTGAAGTGAAAATAAATCTTGAGTGAAAGTGGCGCGAAAGTGTTATGAAAAGTAAAATTTGAGTGAAAGTGGAGCGAAAATGTTATGAAAAGTAAAATTTGAGTGAAAGTGAAAGTAGAGTAAAAATAAAATTTAAATGAAAGTGAAAGTGGTGTGAAAATAAAATTTGAATGAATGTGAATTGAAAAAAAAGTTGTGAATGAAAGTGGAGTGAAAGTACATTTTAAGTGAAAGTGAAGTGAAATTTGTTTAAAAATAAATGGTGAGAGACAGTGATGTAAAAATGGAGTGGAAATAAATTTTGAGTGAAAGTGAAATATAATTAAAGTGGAAATAAATTTTGAGTCAAAGTGAAAGTAAAGTGAAAGTACAGTGTAAGGGGAATAAAAAAAGTTTCAAGTGAAAGTAAAGAACGTGTCAAATAAAAATATATTTTAACTAAGAAGTGTAGGGAATTTGAAGTAAAAATAAATTTTGAGTGACAATGGAGTGAAAGTGGAGTGAAAATAAATTTTGAGTAAAAGTAAAGTTAAAGTGGAGTGACAGTAGAGTGAAACGAAATTTTGAGTGAAAGTGAAATGAAATTGAAATGAAAATAAATTTTGAGTCAAAGCGAAATGAAATTGAAATGAAAATAAATTTTGAGTCAAAGTGAAAGTAAATTGAACGTGAAGTGTAGGGGGAATAAAAAAAATTTCGAGTGAAAGTGAAGAACATGTGGAATAAAAATATATTTTAACTAAGAAGTGAAGGGAATTTAAAGTAAAAATAAATTTTAAGTGGAAGTGAAGTGAATGTGGAGTGAAAATAAATTTTCAGTGAACGTGGATTGAAAGTGAAATGAAGATAGAGTAAAAAAGAATTTTGGATAAAAGTTGAGTGGAAGTGAAGTGGGAAATGAGTGAAAATAAATTTTAAGTGAAAGTTGAGTGAAAGTGAAGTGAAAATATAGTCAAAATAAATTTTGAGTGAAAGTTGAGTGGAAGTCAAGTAAAAATAAAGTGAAAGTGAAGTGAAAATAAACGTTGAGCGAGAGTGATGTAAAAATAGAGTAAAAATAGAGTAAAAATTAATTTTGAGCGAACGTGGAGTGAAAGTGATGTGGAAGTAGAGTGAAAATGAATTTTGGGTAAAAGTGAAGTGAATGTGGATTAAAAATAAATTGTGAATGAATGTGGAGTGAAAGTAAATCATGTGTGGAAGAGGAGCGTAAGTGAAAGGAAGAATAAAATTTTCGTGAGAGGAAAAGTAGAGTGCCAATAAAATATGAGTGAAAGTGAAAATAGTTTTGAAGTCCGAGTGGAGCGAAAGTGAAGTGAAAATAAAATTTCAGTGAAAGTGGAGTGCCAGTGAAGTGGAAGTAGAAGAAAAATAAATCATTTATAGGTTTGCAATTGGCATCGGTGAGGGAAGTTATTATTGTATTTAGGTGACTGCCTATGTATGTTACAAATTTTTTTTCGGTATTACTTAATTTTATAACAATTTCACTTGTACAATAATTTCGGTTATTTTTACAAAGATTAGGACAATATAAAAATATTACAAAGTCATTCCTAACACCCATTAAAATCGAAGGTTCTTCAGGCAACAAAAATCTTCTCCACTTTCTCAAAATGATTTTTTTCCCTTAGCCAAGTATGAAAAGAGAATAAATTTTCATTTTTCTAGTTGGGCTGCAACAAAAAAATTGATGAAATCATATTTCTATTTTTTTCTCCCTGTTGTTCTTGTTGTCGTTGTTGTTGTTGTTGTTGTTATAAAACAAACATTTTATCGGAAACCTCGATTTTTTCCAGTTTTGTATTTCCGAATGAAATACAACAGACCATAGAGTTTCACCGCAATACCCACTTGCGAACGCGAGGTTATTGCGAAAGAATGAGGAAATAAAACAAACGGATCGGACTCTGAAATGGGACACCTGTGGAGGTGTGCGGAACTAGGAAACTCCATTTCTACACACTTTTATTTATACATACAAACTCACAAATATACATAGACAAAAAAAATTAATAAATAAAATAAAGTAAATAAAAAAAATAAAATAATAATAAAATAAATACATAGAGAGAGAGAGAGAGAGGGACATAAATTCACCTCGGGGTTAAAAGGGCCTTGCGCTTGGCGTGTTCCATGCTTGTATCTCCTGTGCTTTAAGCCTTTTTCAAGAAGCATCCTGAAGAGCTCAGAAAGAATCCTGAGACTTCGTTCGAGAATTCAAAGCACGGTCAGGACGCTTTCCTCTCGCTCTAATCGAATCAAATTGAATTTTCAGTCTCCCTTTAACATCCGCATGGTCCTCAACCTTCTTTTTTCTTTGATCAATAATAATTAAGGTTAATCTATAAAAATTGGCATCACTCCACCATCTTTACTATGGTCAAACGAACTTCGTCGCCTCACCTAATTTCGAATCGTATTTAATCATATTTCGATAGACAAGAGGGGAATATTTTTATTCCGTTACCTGAAGGTCATTTTTTCAAACTTTGATTTTATAATTATTAATAATTATTATTAATAATTATTATTATTAATAATTATTATTATTAATAATTATTATTATTAATAATAATTATTATTATTAATAATTATTATTATTAATGAAGAGTCACCAAGTGATAACTTTGAAAAAAATAATTAGTGGAAGTAATCCTAAAGACATATGTTTGTTGAATAAAAGTAAGAAAACAGGATTAGAAGTTTTCTAATTTTCTTCCTCTTCTTCTTCTGATTATTATCATCATTCAAAATATCTCCGACTATTGATTATCAGAATAAAGAAAATAAAATATTTTTCAGTAGAATTTCGGACTTGGAAAAGCTTGAGACTATTCGTAAAATATGTCATGTATATAATATGTTTAAAAACAAATTTTAATGCTCAAAGGGGGAAATTTCAAAGGAAAAACGAATCTTGCAGTGAGTCATTAAAACTTTACGAGTCCTTTAGATTTCTCAGGAAATCAAGATTACTTTCTACACTTTGCGCTAAATTTTCCTTTCCCTTTTTTTTTGTGTGTACCATGTTTTTCCATTTGAAAATTAAATAGCGTGTATTCTGAAATTAATTCCTTTGCCCACTGATTCTTCATAAAAACAAAGGTCTTTAACTTTCCGAACAATGAATTTTTTTTTTGAAGGTGAGAAATAATTTTCCTCCTGTTCCAGTGACTCCTTTGGTGTTGGCAGCATTTTTTATTCTCCAACAAGAAAAAAAACAACGAATAGTGTTTTACTCGAATTTATTTTTGTATCAATTTTTTTTTTTGTATCTGCCTCAAATTTTGATAACACGGTAAATCGTTAGGTATTAAAATAACACCAAAATGAATTAAAATAACACCAAAAAGGATTAAAATAATCCAATTTAGTGTTATTTTAATCCATTTCATCCATTTTTATTTAATCGTTAGGTATTAAAATAACACCAAAAAGGATTAAAATAATCCAATTTAGTGTTATTTTAATCCATTTTGGTGTTATTTTTTAATACCTAACGATTTACCGTGAAAAATAAATTATCAAAATAAGAGGCAGATGGAAATTTGAGATCAGAGATTTATAGTTATATGATTTTATTGAAAAAAAGGGCCAAGTGTGGCCCTTTGAAGGAAAGTTCCGCGAGATGAACCCAAAAGATGTGTCAAAAAAAATTTTTTGGGCAGCTGAGAAGGCCGCCGGCCTCGTTATGCTGGAAAATCTGGAATCGATTGGAGCTTGGCCCTGGCGTCTGCGCGACGCTGACGTCGACGCGGACGCCGAGGTTGCACCAGGTCGATAGCAAAACCCCTGGTTAAACTCAACGAACGAATACTCTCCGTCGATATGGGCCCAGAGAAAGTGAGATAAAGCACGAAAGGAGGCGAATCGAGTGTGTTGGAAGAAGGATGGAGGGAAATTGTAAAAGTGCAAGGGAGAATGAAAGAGAGAGAAAGAGAGAAAAAGAGAGAAAGAGAGAGAGAGAGAGAGAGAGAGAGAGGGAAAAACAAAACCCCACGTCGCACGTCCTCCAATTTTCCTTCTTCTTTCCTCTCATTGGCAAATCCCTTTCTATTACTAGTTTTCTCACTCTCAACTACACCATATATAGAATATAGAGCTTCACTCGACTCCTACGCCCAACTACTTTCACCCTTTCCATGTCTCACCTATAGGGGTCGTCGTCGTAACCGTGCGCCTTTACGTCGAGGAATTAATTACAGAGACCATCCGCTTAATGGCGCCTTCTGTCCCAATAAAAAAATTAGAATAATAATTTATTATTTTATCTTTTTTAAAAAGAATAACTCTCGTCTTTGCTTTAATTAATGACAGCGCGAGGAGAAAAACTTTAAAAAACTCAAGACACTTCGACGTCTTTTTTCCAACATTGCCCCGATTTAATTTTAATTCGACTTACAGTACCGTTCGAAATTGTCAGTCTACCCATTTTTATAAGTAGAAAAAATTTTTAACATAAAATTCATAAAAACAAAAAATTTTTTTCGATCCCTATTTTAAAAGACGATAAAATGTTAGACAAGATCTTATAGAAGTCATTTGGGCAAAATTTGTAGAAGATATTCTTAAAAATCGTAATTTTCAATGTTTTAGAAAAATTTGAATAACTTCTAAAATAATGAACGCTTTTTAATAATCTTAGGCTTATTTTAAACCTCATTTTCTACGGAATAAGAATTACTTATAGGCATTGTAATTTTTTACCTGGAATAACAGGGCTCGAACCAGTGAAAGTATTTAAAAATACGGACTTTACGGACCAAAAATGAAAAATTACGAACCATTAACGGACCATTTACGGACCAATTACTGACAAAAATATATAAGAGAACATTTTAATTAAAACTATAAATTAGATTTTTTCAAAACTAAAAAAAAACATGAAGATATCGATAACTCCGAGTCTTCATGTTTTATGATAATTAAAGATAGAGTGATAAAATCATTATCAATTCAATTATTATTTTCAAGAATTTTTAACTAAAATTCTCCTTAAAATTGATTATTTTTGATAATTTTCGAAAAAGTTCTTTGACAATTTTCAAATCTATTTCTTTACAGTATTTGATTTTTCAATTATTTGTAAATTCTTCAATTAAATATGTATTAGAAAATAAAAACTTCAAATAATATGAAAAAAAAATTCCCAATCAAAATTTCTCAAAAAAATTAATTCCACAGAATTGTTACTTAGTTAAAAATATGAAAAATTCAAATTTTCAAAGATTTGAATCTGAAACCTTTTCAAAATTTAATTATTTCTAAAATTTTACGCCCTAATACTTTTAATATTCAATTATAATCTAAAATTTTAACTCCAATCCATTTTTAAATCAATTTTCATGAGAAAATTCTACGAGAATTTCATTATTCAAATACAAAAAAAAACAATTTATTGAATAATTACATATGTTTCTTAAAATTGAATTCTTTTCAAGAATTGTATCAACCAATTTTCAAATAATTTGAATTCTTTGCAAAATTTTAGTAAAATAGATATTAAAAATAATTAAATTAGGGAAAACTTTTGAAAATAATTGAAATTTTGCCAAGACATTTATTAAATTTTTTTTAAAAATAATTCAATTTTACAGAAGAATTTTATTATTTATAAAGACAATTGATAATTTACGCAAAGAATTGGATTAAAAATTTTGAATGCAATAATTTTATATTCTTTAAAGGAATTTAATCAAAAATTTATTAAAAATAATATTTAAATTCTAATAAATAAATTGTAGCAAAGGTTATTAAAATAATTAAATTTCTTTGATAAATTTTAATAAAATTTTTTTAAGAATAAAGACATTTTTCGAGGAATTCGATTAAAATTGTATTAAAAATAATTGAAATTCTGCAATTAGCTTTATTATTCATCAAAATAATTGAATTCCTAATAAGCATTTTATTATTTGACAAAAAAATTAAATACCTGTAAAAATTTTATTATTTATGAAAATAATTGAATATTGCGAAGAAATTTATAAAAAAAAATTTGTAAATAATTGAATTCTTTTGGAAAATTTTATTAAAATAGTATAGAAACCTATTAAAAATCATTGAATTAAGGAAAAATTTTGAAAATAATTGGAATTTTTCCAAGTATTTTATTAAAATTTTTGAAAATAATTGATATTTCGAAGAAGAATTTAATTATTTCTAAAGATAATTGAAATTTTGACGAGAATTTTCAAAAAATTTTTAACATAATTGAATTTTTGCGAAGAATTTTATTACTTTTGAAAATAATTGAATTCCTTCAATCATTTGTGATTTCTCTAAAATTATCCAAATTATATCGTATAATTTACGTACTTTACGGACAAAATATGTATTTCAAGTATTCACAATTTTTTTGACCAACTTTGACGAATCGACAATCGAATTGTATTGAAATTGAAAAGTTTAAAAATTTTTCAGCATTAAAAGCTAAACATTAAAACCGAACGTTTTTCACTCCACAGTTAAAATCAAATAATTAAAAAATTTTGCAGCAAATAAGCAGCACCTGTAGGTGCGAAGAAAAAAAAGAGTTTGTAATTTACACAATCGAAATATATTCAAATTGAAAAGTTTAAAACTTTTCAGCATTAAAAACTGAATATTAAAGGCAAAGCATTTATTTTCACTCTTCATTAAAAAACAAATAAGTTTTTTTAATTTCAACAATTAGCAGCACCTTTAGGTGCGAAGAAAAAAAGGCTTTGTATTTTACACAATCGAATTGGATTCAAATTGAACAGTTTAAAAATTTGTTAGAATTAAAAACAGAACAATGAAATAAATTTTGATTAAAAGTGAAGTGAAAATAAATATTGAGTAAAAGTAAAGTGAAAGTAGAGTGAAAGTGAAGTAAAACTAAATTTTAACTGAAAATAAAATGAAATTAAGATGAAAATAAAATGAAATTAAGATGAAAATAAATTTTGAGTCAAAGTGAAAGTAAAGTGAAAGTGAAGTGTAAGGGAAATAAAAAAAACTTTCGAGTGGAAGTGAAGAACATGTAAAATAAAAATATATTTTAACTAAGAAGTGAACGGAATTTGAAGTCAAAATAAATTTTGAGTGAAAGTGAAGAGAAAATAAATTTTGAGTAAAAGTGAAGTGAAAGTGGTGTGAAAGTGGAGTGAAACTAAATTTTGAGTGAAAGTAAAATGAAATTAAAATGAAAATAATTTTTGCGTCAAAGTGAAATTAAAGTGAATTGAAAATGTAAGGGGAATAAAAAAAGCTTCGAGTGAAAGTGAAGAACATGTGAAATAAAAATATATTTTAACTAAGAAGTAAAGGGAATTTGAAGTAAAAATAAATTTTGCTTGAAAGTGGAGTGAAAATGGGATGAAACAAATTTTAAGTGAAAGTGAAGTGAAAATGGGATGAAACAAATTTTGAGTAAAAGTGAAGTGAAAATGTATTTTAAAAAATTATGACTGAAAGTGGAGTGAAAATGTATTTAAAAAAATTTTAACTGAAAGTGAAGTGAAAGTGGAGTGAAAATGGAGTGAAAATGGATTTTTAAATTTTTTTACTGAAAGTGAAGTGAAAGTAGAGTGAAAAGTAAAAAACTGTGAGAAAAATAACAGTGGAGTAAGAGTGAAGTGACAATGGAGTTAAATATTTTTTTGGAGTTAAAGTTAAGTGAAAATAAATTTTGAGTGAAAGTGAAGTGAAAATGAAGTGAAAATGAAGTGAAAATAAAAAAAGTTTTTGTAATTAACACAATCGAATTGTATTTAAACTGAAAAGTTAAAACATTTCTTAGAATTTAAAACTGAAAATTAAAGGCAAACCTTATTTGACTCTACATTTAAATTCAAATAATTTTCTAAAAGTTGAATAAAAAAATATAAGCGCATTTACTAGCTTTGTGGATCTTTTCTTTTAGAAAATCAAGTTTAGTGTTTATTGGCTGCATACAAAAATCAATTAAGAAACAATTAGAATTTTTTTCAGAATCCACACATAATAATTAGATTTATTTACAAATACAACAACAACAACGAAGGAGATCTATTACGAAAATGGTTACGTTGCGGTGAAGTGATTAAATTAAGCTAAAATTGGACACTGAGGTGAACCACAAAAATAGGTGAATTTAGAAATTGAAATATTCATAAAACATTTTGTAAACTTAGTTACATAATACTGAAACTAATTTTCTATTCACGTCAAAATTAGTTGAATATTCTTTGAATAATTTAAAACAGTTCATAAGAACTTTTTTTTTAATTCTGATTAATGTTTCATTCACATCTACCCTATTTCAGCAACAACACAAAATTACAAAAAAAAACAGTTCATTTTATATTTATTTATTCTTTCATTCTTAAATAGTAGAAAAAAGAAAAAAAAATTTTCATAAGTTTGTTAAAAGTTAAAAAAAAATATTTTCCAAAGTACGAGTCTAAATATTTTTATTGTTCCAATGAAATTAAAACTATATAAAAATAAAAAAAAAAATATTAACCCCTCAAATTGGAAAGTGAGAAGCTATTTCAATTAACAAGTAACTTGATAACTTTTAAACAATAATAAAATTGAAACCAATTTACACTCTATTATTGTGTTGCAGAATTACCATTTAAAGTGAATATCAAAAGTGAAAATGTTTACATGATTCAAACACTAGATGTAGAATATAAAAATAGTGCGAGAATAAAAATTGACACGCTTACGTTGCATATATAGATAAAAAGCAATTCGAATTGTGCAAAAGGAGAAAATCTTGATAGCTTTCAAAACAATGATAATTGAAACCAATTTACACATTATTACATAGTTGAGAAACGATTTTAGAATTGGGTACTAAAACTATTAACGTCTGCATTCCTCGAACATGAAACAGAGAATGATTGCGCCTTACACGTGTGCAGAGGCTCAATTCTCATTCGGCAATGACCACTTAAAGATTTTACTACTGGGACGGTAATAAGTTTATTTAATTTTACTATTTTTAATTTTAGTTTTATTATTTTTCATTTTAATTTTCACACTTTTTTTATTTCTTGATAATTATTTAGCAATAAAAAAGTGGAAAAAATAAATAAAATAGTCCTGGGGGTCGATTTTGTGTTTTCACTTCACTTTCACTCAGAATTTATTTTCACTCCACTCTCACTTCACTTTCATTCCACTGTCACTTTCACTTAAAATTTATTTTCACTTCACTTTCACATTCACTCAAAATTTATTTTCAATCCATTTTTACTTCTCTTTCACTTCACAAGTCACATAAATTTTATTCTCACTCAATTTTTACTTCCCCTTCACTCCACTGGCACTTTCACTTAAAATTTACTTTAACTTCATTTTTACTATCACTTTCACTAAAAATTTATTTTTACTTAATTTTTACTTCTCTTTCACTCAACTTTCACTTTCACTCTAAAATTTTTTTCGATCTATTTTCACTTCATATTCTCTCCACTTTCACTTCACTTTCTCTCCACTTTCACTCAACATTTATTTTCACTTTATTTTCACTTCACTTTTTCTCAAAATTTATTTTCACGTTACATTTTCGTTGGTCAAAGTTGTGGACTTTAACTTCGTATTAGAAAAAAAGAATAATAATATAAAATTTGATTCGAGGTAAAAGTAGTCTTAGTGTGAAGTAAAAATAAATTTTGAGTAAAAGTCAAGTGAAAATTGAAGTGCAAATAAATTTTAAGTAAAAGTAAAGTAAAAGTGGACTAAAAATAAATTTTGAGTGAAAGTGAAATAAAATTGAAATGAAAATAAATTTTGAGTCAAAGTGAAAGTAAAGTGAAAGTGAAGTGTAAAGGGAATAAAAAAGTTTTGTGGAAAAGTGAAGAAAAAGTGAAATGAAAATATATTTTGACTAAAAAGTATAATTTAAGTAAAAATAAATTTTTAATCAAAGTGAAAGTAAAGTGAAAGTGAAGTGTAAGGGGAATAAAAAAAGCTTCAAGTGAAAGTGTAGTGAAAATAAATTTTGAGTAAAAGTGAAGTGAAAGTGGAGTAAAAGTAGAATGAAATTACATTTTTAGTAAAAGTGGAATGGAATTGAAATAAAAGTAAATTTTGATTCAAAGTGAAAGTAAAGTGAAAGTGAAGTGTAAAGGGAATGAAAAAAGTTTTGAGTGAAAGTGAAGAAATAGTGTAAAAAATATATTTTTACTAAAAAGTAAAGTGGATTTGAAGTAAAAATAAATTTTGAGTGTATATAAAAGTGAAGTGAAAATGAATTGTAAGGGGAATAAAAAAAAGTTTCAAGTGAAAGTGAAGAACAGGTGGAATAAAAATATATTTTTACTAAGAAGTGAAGGGAATTTGAAGTAAAAATAAAATTTGAGTAAAAGGGAAGTGAAAGTGAAGTGAAACTAAATTTTGAGTGAAAGTGAAATGAAATTTAAATTAAAATAAATTTTGAGTCAAAGTGAAAGTAAAGTGAATGTGCAGTGTAAGAGGAATAAAAAAAGTTTCCAGTAAAAGTAAAGAACGTGTGAAATAAAAATATTTTTTAACTAAGAAGTGAAGGGAATTTAAAGTAAAAATAAATTTTGAGTGAAAGTGAAGTAAATGTGGAGTGAAAATAAAATTTTAGTAAAAGTGAAGTGAAGGTGGAGTGAAAGTAGAATGAAACTAAATTTTTAGTGAAAGTGAAATGAGATTGAAATGAAAATAAATTTTGAGTCAAATTGAAAGTAAAGTGAAAGTGAAGTGTAAGGGGAATAAAGAAAGCTTCAAGTGAAAGTGTAGTGAAAATAAATTTTGAGTAAAAGTGAAGTGAAAGTGGAGTGAAAGTAGAATGAAACTTCCTTTTTTGTGAAAGTGAAATGGAATTGAAATGAAAGTAAATTTTGATTTAAAGTGAAAGTGAAGTGTAAAGGGAATAAAAAAAGCTTCGAGTGAAAGTGAAGAACATGTGAAATAAAAATATATTTTAACTAAGAAGTGAAGGGAATTTAAAGTAAAAATAAATTTTGAGTGAAAGTAGAGTGAAAATAAATTTTTAGTAAAAGTGAAGTGAAAGTGGAGAGAAAGTAGAATGAAACTAAATTTTTAGTGAATGTGAAATGAGATTGAAATGAAAATAAATTTTGAGTCAATGTGAAAGTAAAGTGAAAGTGAAGTATAAGGGGAATAAAGAAAGCTTCAAGTGAAAGTGTAGTGAAAATAAATTTTGAGTAAAAGAGAAGTGAAAGTGGAGTGAAAGTAGAATGAAACTTCCTTTTTTGTGAAAGTGAAATGGAATTGAAATGAAAGTAAATTTTGATTCAAAGTGAAAGTAAAGTGAAAGTGAAGTGTAAGGGGAATAAAAAAAGCTTCGAGTGAAAGTGAAGAACATGTGAAATAAAAATATATTTTAACTAAGAAGTGAAGGGAATTTGAAGTAAAAATAAATTTTGAGTGAAAGTGAAGTGAAAGTGGAGTGAAAATAAATTTTTAGTAAAAGTGAAGTGAAAGTGGAGAGAAAGTAGAATGAAACTAAATTTTTAGTGAATGTGAAATGAGATTGAAATGAAAATAAATTTTGAGTCAAAGTGAAAGTAAAGTGAAAGTGAAGTGTAAGGGGAATAAAAAAAGCTTCGAGTGAAAGTGAAGAACATGTGAAATAAAAATATATTTTAACTAAGAAGTGAAGGGAATTTGAAGTAAAAATAAATTTTTAGTGACAATGGAGTAAAAAAATTTTTTTTAAACAAAGCTTTTAAAAGTAAAAGTGTTTCGAAAGTGAAGTGAAAATTAATTTTGAGTGAAAGTGAAGTAAAAATGAAGTGAAAAAAAAGGTTTTGTAATTTAAACAATCGAATATTATTCAAAATTGAAACGGTTTGAAAATTTTCAAAATTAAAAACTGAACATTAAGGGCAAAATTGTTTTCCACTCTACATTTAAACTCAAATACAAATTTTCCAATATTCAATACAAAGAAATATTTACGATAAGCAAATTTACTTTCCGATAAATATTTATCCATTATTCTCATTTTTTTTTATTTATTTGCTACTAAAAGAATTACATTTTAAGTATGAACTTTTGCTGTGGATTTGAAATAATTTTCATGACTCTTTAATTTAATCTGCTATATTTCTGTGATTCATTTTCAATTAAATTTCAAGCCTTCAAATTATTATCGAATTTCGATATTTTTGTTATTTCAAATGTCACGCGAATGGGCAAAATTAATTATTTCCTAAAGATATTTATTTTCACTTCGCAGTATATAAATATGTATATATATATATATATATATTATTGAATTCAAAACATATGGCACTTGTAGAAAAAAGGAAAAATTTAAAAATTCGTTCTCAGAATAATTTATTGAATATTAGAGAAAACGGAGAAGCTGCAAATAGGGTTAAAATTGCGAAAGGTACCAATAACCCCGAGGTGGAAACAAGTGGTTAAAAATGACTCTTTGTGCACCCCCCTTCCTCCCATTTGAAGAGAAATTGTCGATATGAAAGTAATTTATATCCAACGTTAAAAAAAAAAATTCTCAATACTTTCCTGAATGTGACACTGAATTTTTTTTTTAATTTTCACCTACTCGACGAAATACTTGACAAAATTCATTGTTAGAATAACGAAGAGGTATATTCTGTGGGGTTATTTTTAGTTAATTGTTTTAATAAGTAATTTTCTCTTTTTTTGTTATAAAAAAAAATAAAAAAAATAAAATAAAAAAAAATTTAAAAAAATAAAAAAATAAAAAAAATAAAAAAATAAAAAATAATAAAAAAATAAATAATAATAATAATAATATAATAATAATAAAATTTACAAGAAAAAGAAATTTTATTTGAAATACATTATGTAACTAAAATTACTAGTCAGTTCAATTATTTCAACGTTCGACGATCTGATTTTCATTTTTTTTTCTAGAAATAATTTTCTATCTCTAAGAAATTTTCTTAAGTGACAAATTTTCCCCCCCAAAAAAATAGATGTGTGTGTGTGAGAGAGAAATGAATTCTTTATGATGAGTTACTTCGAGTACTTCAAAGGGAATAAATAAATTTTTCGTTTAGAATTCAGCAATTCATTTTAATTAAGATGCACCACATTACCCTTAAGTCACATTAACCGTACTATATGACTGTTACTCACCTTGGATTCTGACTTTTACAAATAAACTCGTTTCCTTTACCCACCCTATGGACCGTCTCGACTCAGACAAGCGAAAATTTCACGCAGTAGAATAAATTTCCTGTGGTTGGACTTAGTGGCAAAAAAAAGGGGGAAAAAAAATTTATCGTACATTGCGAATTACACCCAACGTCGATTTTCTGTCACACAAGAAACACTTTTGCCAAAAACTTGAACTAACATTGCTATAAACAAAAAATTTTTTTTTCCTTATTTTTTTATTCGAATATCTTTGGTTTTAGTAATTTTATTCCTTTTTATTAAGGCTCCTAGGTAAATAATCATACGATAAATCTTGTCAGATATTCGAAATTCAAAATGGCGGATCCAATATGGCGGACAACTGTTAAAACACAAGGGGAATTCCCCTACACAGCAATTCTGAGTGGGAGAAAAATTTTAATTTGATTCAAAAATTTTTGCTTTCATCTACTAAATATGATGAGGGAAAAGATGTTTAATTTAATTTTTTTCTGTTCTGAAATCAAATCTGTGTGATTATTAATGCTTATTGTAGGTACTGTTATAATAAAAAAAGTATGGATATCATTTAGTGACAGAAATATGGAAAAGCAATATATTACATGAAAATGTCCTTTTTCACACTGTATATCATATTCTGAGTATGAGTTAGAATCGATAAATTACAAATTTTATAACGCATGAACGATTGATATTCAGTCTCTAGCAATACGGTACTGTGACCACCACCTCTCGAGCTTTTCTCGTCTCTCGCATTTTTCTTCAAATATTTGCCTCCGAGATTTATTCTTTTCGTTCCTTTGTAAGGGTGCGGTACATTATTTTTGAGAGAGAAAAAAAAACGATATAAATATATTAAAAATATTATTCTGTCGAAAATGAAAGTCACAATGTAAATTCTGGAGCTTTCAAAAATCCAACGTACGAAAAGAAAACAAAAAAAAACCGGAAGGTATCTAATTTTTCGTTATACCAATCGTTAACTTAAAAATTCAAAATGGCGGATCCAATATGGCGGACGGATTTTAAGTCAAATTCCCATGGCACTTGATGTCTAACAGCCTCTTGGACTCGTTGATTACGAATTTAAACTCAAATGTGTGAAATATTAAAGATCCGAACGAATATACGAATAGTACTTGAGGTCATCGCCTCTGAATCGGCGATAAAAATAAAACGTCGAACAAGACGGACTGATATCAAATTAAACATTCTCAATTATTCTCTGAATTGTCAATGAAATAAAAAGTATGAAAAAATTAATTTAATTTTGCAAGCATAATTCTTTTTATTTTGAATTTTATAAAATTCAAAATAAAAAGAAATGTTCTGATAATAAATTTAGATGCGGGAAAAAAATATCAAGTCTTTCAATAATCTAAAGAACACAAGTAAAAATTGTTTTCCCCTCTATTCAATCGTCAAATAATTACATACCAGAAAGACAAATGTTATTCTAGCACTAAAGCTGATACTAAAATATCCCGCTACAAAAATTGTCCCAAGAGTGTTGTTTCAGCACTTGAAATAGGATACTTTACTGTCGTTTGTGAAACCAGCACATGAATCTCTACCTAAATTGAGGATTTTTGTAAAATTAGAAAATATTTAGAATCTTTCGTCGAGATTTTTCTCATGCTTTTTTACTTCTATTCCAACTATTTATGGTTTTTATTGTTTAAATGCAGTTTACTACTTTAGATTTTGTTTTTCTCTACTTTTTGTGAAAGAAAGTTTTATTTTTTAATTGAGAAATTAAATTTTTTAATTAAAGAGAACGAATTCGTTTTATATGTTAAAGTTGAATAGCTCTTTGGAAATATAAAAAAAATTGTCATTTATAGATAGCCAGAATATCGTTAAATTTGTATATATACAGTCTAGAATTTTGAGCAATTTTCTCAAGATTGGTGAGCAACGAAAATTAATTTCATGGAAGAAGTAAATGGATTAAATTCGTCGCCTTTATGGTAATTCAGTGAAAATGCTTTAAAGTGGCTTTAGCAGAGCTTAATTTGGCGTCAGCTAGTCCCTCTAAATGGACAAGAAGTGGAGAAATATTGCAGGTGTGCCCTCATTGAGAATATTATTTGCAAGCTATATTCAACATCATCTATGTAAACAATTTTACTGTATATATGAATTTGTACATATTCGTTATGTACATAAAGTGTAACAAATGTAATTGAACAAATATTGGTAAATTTTTTAGTCACTGCAATAATTTTTCAAACACTGCAAACATTTTTTTAATCCTTTTAAGCATAGAACATTTTTTTTATTTTCTGGAAAAAAATAGTATGGAAAAATACCAAGCAAAAAGAAACAACGTTACAACCCACGTTAAAAATAATTTGTAATTTATAAAAAGAATAAAAAAAGATAAAAGAAGTTACATCGTCGAATCTAGATTAAAAAGTATTTGTTATTGACACAATCGAATAATATTTTTAAAATAAAAGAAGTTACACCATCGAGCCCATTTAAAAAATAATTTGTAATTTACACAAACGAATATTGGTTCAGTACTTTTCACCAAAAAAATTTGAACAGCATAAAGTTTTACTTCATAAAGATTATAAACATTTATAGTTTACAGTTTCGTTTAGTAATAATATTGATTTTGGGTGAAACTTTATAGAAATGTACATTAGATTGCAAAATATTTCACTAAATAAAATTTGAACAGTAAGAAATAAAAAATTATAAACATTTAGAGTTTACAGATCAGTTGAGTGATAATTTTAGTTTTTACAACTTAGGAAGATAATATCGAAAAATTTGAACAGCAAGAAATTAAAGATTATAAACATTTATAGCTTACAGTTCCGTTTAGTAATCATTTTGGTTGTGATGAAATTTAAAGGAGTGCACATTACATTGAAAAACATTTCACTAAATTAAATTTGAACAGCAAGAAATAAAAAATTATAAACATTTAGAGTTTACAGTTCAGTTAAGTAATAATTTTAGTTTTGATAAATATAATATCAAGGTAACGGTACTTTTCACCATAAAAATTTGAACAGCAAGAAATAAAATATTATAAACATTTATAATTTACAGGTCCGTTTAAGAATAATATTGGTTTTGGGTGAAACTTTATAGAAATGTACATTACATTGCAAAATATTTCACTAAATAAAATTTGAACAGCAAGAAATGAAAAATTATAAACATTTATAGTTAACAGTTCGATTTAGTAATCATTTTGGTTCTGATGAAATTTAAAGGAATGCACATTACATTGAAAAACATTTCACTAAATTAAATTTGAACAGCAAGAAATAAAAAATTATAAACATTTAGAGTTTACAGTTCAGTTAAGAAATAATTTTGGTTTTAATAATTTTCGTGGCGATAATTTCCGATAATTTATAGTGGCGGTGATTTTCATTGGGAAAAATTTGAACAGCATGAAATAAAAGATTATAAACATTTAGAGTTGACAGTTTAGGTTAGTAATAATTTTGGTTTCGATAACATCCAAATATAATAACATGGTGATGGCACTTTTCATTAAAAAAATTTGAACAGCAAGAAAAAAAAGATTATAACCATTTAGAGATTTCATATCAGGCTAATAACAAGTTTTGGTTCTGATATAATATTTCGGAAATCTATATCATAGTAGTCTGGTTTTCCACCAAAGAAAATTTGAACAGCAATAAATAAAAGATTATCAACATTTAGAGATTTCAGATGAGGCTGACAACAATTTTGGTTCTGATATAATGTTCTGGGAATGTATATCGTAGTGGTGGGGATTTTCACTAAATAAAATTTGAACAGCAAGAAATAAAGGATTATAACCATTTAAAGTTTACACTTCAGTCTAGTATATCGAAAAAAAGAAAAGCCGCTACAAAATAATATCTAATATGTGCCCTTGATGACAGAAAATAATTTTCAATATCCCTTATAATAAATTAATTTCCCTTTCTTCGGACATAAATATAGAAAAGTGTGTCGAACATTTTTTCTCCATTCAGAATGATTAAATTCATGTGGATAAATATAGTCATAAGTGAATAGATATAACTTTATGGAATGTGTAACTGTGACGAGATTGTGTCCTTATAGTGATATAGATAAACCAATAAAGTCTTTTCGAGGGATAAACTTTTCGAAAGTTAGTGCTGATAAACACAGACAGGGGAGTAATGTTCGTGATCATCTAAATTTGTTCGCTCCTGAGAGTCGAAGACGATGAGGAGAAAATAATAGACGAGTCCGCAATCGACAAAGGAGAATTTCTTGAGTCGAGTATAACAATTATTCACATTTATTGGGGAACATCATTTGTGATTCACACAATAATTTAGGTGGAATAAGGTCGTTTTCTCTTCTCTTGTTAGAATTTTTTTCTTTTATCTTGAACAAAAAATTGATCAAAATTTAATTTCACACTATTTTCACTTTATTTTCACTCTATTTTCACTTTTACTTTTTCTACACTTTCACTCAAAAATAAATTTTCACTTCACTTTTATATACACTCAAAATTTATTTTCACTTCACTTTTACATTCAATCAAAATTTAGTTGCACTTAATTTTTACTTCTCTTTCGCTCAAAATTTATTTTTACTTCATTTTTACTTCACTTTCACTCTATTTTCACCCAAATTTTATTTTCACTTCACTCTCTATCAACTTTTGCTTAAAATTTATTTTCACTTCATTTTCACTTTACTTTTACATTCATTTAAAATTTATTATCAATTAATTTTTACTTCTCTTTCGCTCAAAATTTATTTTCACTTCATTTTTACTTCACTTTCACTCTACTTTCATCCAAATTTTATTTTCACTTCACTTTCTATCCACTTTCGCTCAAAATTTATATTCACTCCATTTTCACTTCACTTTCACTCAACTTTTACCAAAATTCTGTTATCTCTTCACTTTCTATCTACTTTCGCTAAAAATTTATATTCACTCAAAATTTATTTTCACTTCATTTTTACTTCTCTTTCGCTCAAAATTTATTTTTACTTTATTTTTACGTCATTTTCACTTTACTTTTACACAAATTTTATTTTCACTTCACTCTCTATTTACTTTCGCTCAAAATTTATTTTCACTTTACCTTTACATTCATTTAAAATTTATTTTCACTTAATTTTTACTTCTCTTTCACTCAAAATTTATTTTCACTTCATTTTTACTTCACTTTCACTCTACTTTCATCCAAATTTTATTTTCACTTCACTTTCTATCCACTTTCGCTCAAAATTTATATTCACTTCATTTTCACATTACTTTTACATTCATTCAAAATTTAATTTCACTTCATTTTTTCTTCTTTTTTGCTCAAAATTTATTTTTACTTCATTTTTACTTAACTTTCATTCTACTTTCACCCAAATTTTATTTTCACTTCACTGTCTATCCACTTTCGCTCAAAATTTATTTTCACTTCACTTTTACATTCATTCAAAATTTATTTAGACTTAATTTTTTCTTCTTTTTCACTCAAAATTTATTTTTACTTCATTTTTACTTCACTTTTACTCTACTTTCACCCAAATTTTATTTTTTTTTACTTCACTTTCTATCCACTTACGCTCAAAATTTATATTCACTCCATTTTCACATTACTTTTACATTCATTCAAAATTTAATTTCACTTCATTTTTTCTTCTTTTTTGCTCAAAATTTATTTTTACTTCATTTTTACTTAACTTTCATTCTACTTTCAACCAAATTTTATTTTCACTTCACTGTCTATCCACTTTCGCTCAAAATTTATTTTCACTTTCACTTTACTTTCACCCAAATTTTATTTTTACTTCACTTTCTATCCACTTTCGCTCAAAATTTATTTTTACTTCATTTTTACTTCACTTTCACTTTACTTTCACCCAAATTTTATTTTCACTTCACTTTCTATCCACTTTCGCTCAAAATTTATATTCACTTCATTTTCACTTCACTTTCACTCAACTTTTACCAAAATTCTGTTATCACTTCACTTTCTATCTACTTTCGCTAAAAATTTATATTTACTCAATTTTCACTTCACTTTCACTCAAAATTTATTTTCTCTTATTTTTCACTTCACTTTTTCGTTGAACAACAATGTGGACTTTACCTTCGTATTGGAGAAGAAGAATAATGAAATAAAATTTATGTTAAGAAGAATCTTGTCTGAAAGTGAAGTAAAAGTGAAGTATAAATAAATTTTTGAGTGAAAGTGAAGAGAAAGTGAAATAAATTGAAGTGGAAATAAATTTTAAATCCATGGGAAAGTGAAGTGCAAGTCTAATAAAAAAGTTTTGAGTAAAAGTGAAGTAACAATGGAATGAAAATAAATTTTAAATGAAATTTTAACTGAAAATGAAACTAGCGTGAAAGTGAAGTAAAAATGAAGTGAATATAAATTTAGGTGAAAGTGAAGTGAAAATGAAGTGAAAATAAGTTTTAACGGAAAGTGGAGTTAAAGTAAAGTGAAAAGGGAGTAAAATTTAATTGTGAGTGAAAATAAATTTTAACGGAAATTGGTGTTAAAGTAAAGTGAAAAGGAAATAAAATTTAATTGTTAGTGAAAGTGAAGTGAAAATAATTTTTTTGTGAAAGTGGAGTGAAAGTGAAGTAAAAATGAGGTGAAAATAAATTTTGACTGAAACTAGAGTTAAAGTAAAGGGAAAATAATATAAAAATTAATTTTGAATGAAAATAGAGGGAAAGTGAAGTGAAATTACATAATCAATAATAGAAGAATGCTGGACTTTTTTTGTCAAATGGAGCAACGGTCTTTTCAAAAAGATATCTTTTGTTAATCAAGTCAAAGGATTTCTATACCTTTTTTAAAACTCTTTGAGAAATAATTTATTACTCCACTGATGTAACTTGATAAAAGAGCATTTCTGTTCAAAAAAGGCGAAAACAAATTTTTTTTTTTTTAATATGTTTCAAGATATTAGCATTGCTTCTACTTGTGATAATTATTTTTAAAAGACGTTCAGAAATGTTTCATTTCATGTTAATTTATTTTTCCATGTTTACAAGTGTCACTAACGTTTCGACCACTAATCCTAGTTTCTCATCAGTGCGCTCTTTAATAAAATAAGTTTTTTCAAGAGAAATGTAAAATATTTTATTTAAAATTAAATTCACAATTCAGACATTTTTAAGAAATACAAAAATTATCTTGTGATAAAAATTTTTGCAAAATTATCATCTAACGAAACTTAAATAGAAGTTTCATCTCTCAAATTCCTTGAGGCAATTTAATATTTATTCGTATATCATTATACTCCATATGCACATATGAAAATAATTTCTATGAAAAAAACCAGTAAAAGGTTAAATGTGTTTTTATTTGAAAAACGAAAAAAAAATTCAGACTATTTAGATTTGAAAAAAAATAATAAAGGCGATAAAGAGTTATACCATTCATGATTAGAATATTTTCATGTATTTTCATATATTTATGTATTTCATAATATTTTCATGATAAAGGTAAAAAAAATTTGTTTTAATACCTCAGGCAAAAAATTGTTGTATATCATATGATGTCCACTAATTCTGCACTTAAGGATTTGCATTCGTATTTAATAAATATCGAATTTAAAAAAAGTAAAGAATGCATAACAATAAAATAGGTAAAAAAATTAGAGGAATTAAATAAAAATTCATGAAGGAGAAAAAAAGAAAGTCAAGAAATAAAAAATTTAAGTGACGAAAAAAAATGGAAAGTACAATGGAGTATAAATTTGAAAGAAACAGTTTTTTGTCCATATTATGTTGACTGTCTGAGAGAGTGCATTGAATAGAAAATGAAAAATCTTCAATTTGCTTTATGTCCTCTTTTCCCCCCAAACATTTTTGACTCAACTTGAAAAGCCAATTTTCTCGAAAATTTCAAATTTAAAAGGTCTTCATTTAAGATCTTACAGTTTGAAAAGTTTTCAAATATCCACGCTCTTCTAAATCGAAATCTTTTCATGGAAGAAAACATGCAAACTTTGACGTTTTCTATCTTACAATGTTTGAACAAAACTTTAAGAATTGAAACCTCAAAAAAAAAAAAAAAAAAAAAAAATTAACCCAAATTTTTCCCTTTCAAACTTTTTCAAATTTCCTTAATTTTACACATGAACTTGTTTTTAAAGAGATAGAGAAACGACGTTTTTATTCACTGTAAAGAGAAACAATTCCTACATTAAAAATTAATTAAAAATATCTTTCAAAGCAAAAATATTCTATTAATAAGAAAAATTTTTTAATAAATGAAAATTTATTTTCAGTAAATTAGCAAAATATTTATAAATTCATTATTATTCTCTTCGTGGAAGAAGAACGAAATTTAACGCCCAAGCAATAAAATGCTAGAAATTCATTTATTTTACATTCTTTCATTTCGTCAGAAACATTCATTAAACAAAAAAAGGTTAAAAAATTAATTTCCTTTGTTGAATTTACAATATAAAGAGAGAACAGATTTATTTTTAGAGAAAAAAAAAAATAAGTACCAGTTTCAGACTCTGGAAGAGGAAAATATTTAATGCCTCCATAAAGGAAAAAACGGAAAAGATTAGGTTTTTACATCACATTGCTTTTCTTTACAAAAAGAAGAGAATATATAAAATTTTATGATACATCAAAAGATAATTATGACTATTGCAGAATTGTAAACAAATCACAATATAATGGAGAAATTGGCAAAAATTCCAATTTATAAAAAGTAGAAATAGACTATACTTAAAGAAAAAATAAAAAAAAAAAATTTTTCTTTCTCTTTATCAAGAAAAGTTTATAGAAAATGGAAATTATCTGTTAGAAATAGTTAAAAATATCAAAAAGTGACGACAGATGTCTATAATCGTGCTATTAACGAATATGGTTCGCGAAGAAATTGAAAGAGATTTCCATTTGTTAGAATTATCTTCCAGAAAAACGTCACAGGTGTGTGAAATCGGATTGTTACGAAAATCGTGGAATTTTTGAATCTCGTGTAAAATTATTTGATATTAAATGAGTAAGAACTAAAAATGAAAAATTTCATTCGCAAATTCGCTTTAAATGATAAGTACGTAAGTTTGAAAGCACTAAATTAGCATTCGAGATTTAAAAAAATATATTTAAATCACAAAATCAGCTCTAATTAAACATATCACATTAATAAAAAATATATTTCGTTTCGAAATTTTTTTTTCCATTCGGATTTCACTTCAAACCATTTTTAGATTGAAAATTATATTTCTCTCTGTAATGCTAACATATTCTGTACATTAAAATTTGTATCTAAAAGTAATTTGAAATTATAATATTAATTAATGTTTTCAATTCAAAAATCAAAGTGAATCATTTTTTCTGTTTCAAGTACGAGAAAAAAAGCGTCTGTGAATTCATCCCGAATTGCAGTTTGAGAAATCGTAAAAGAGAGAAAAAAAAGCCGCGGATTTCACGCGGATTATAGCTTTTTCGCTCGTTTAGCGTTGATTTTGATCTTCAACATGTCCTAGTTTTATATTTTCAAATGTTAATAATAACACATTCAAATGGTACCTTAGTTTTAGGTTACTAATTAGTAGGCAAATTAGGTCATTTGTACTATTTTTAATTTAATATAAAAATAAGTTAAATTAAAAATATAATTGTATATGTTTAATCATTAGAATTTAGAATTTTTCTAAAATATTATTATTCTTAATTTAAATGCAACGAAAGTAATTTCTGTCCCATTCAACCAAGCAAGTATCAATATAAATTATCAATCAAATTAATTTAGGAAAATAAAATGTTATTTTAGGTATTATAGCAATATGTAAATTAATAGAACTTCGATTTATATAATTAAATAAAACTACTGTCAGGACGTTTATTTTGAAAGAGAAAATAATTCATTAAAAAAAGATTTTTAAATTTAAACAAGGTAGAAATGTTTGAATATAATTACTTAATTAAGCCGCTGATGAGTAATTATTGATATGAACTGTCATTGATTAAAATGTCAATATTCTGAAATTGTCACTGCAAACATTAATTTTAAGGAAGTCGAGCTTCATATTTGCTTAAAATTAGACATTCTACGGATAGGAAAAAAAGAATTATTATTATCGAAAAAAGAATTTATTTTTATATTCAAAAACATGGATCCATTGTTAAATTATTATTTTCGAAATTTCCGTAATTAATAATCTTGTTTGTAAAGGAAATATTTATTAACCAATTTTTATTTTATACATCCAATAATGTACTACTGATGGAAAATTGTTTTCTCTACTAAGCAAAGAAAAACATTTTTCTTTCTTTTTTTATTAAAATAACCTATAACAAAATATATATAAGAAAAAAAGTTTCCCCCTTATTCTTTAACTTCGTCGTCTTTAATCTTTCATTACATTTTTCTGAAAGAATTTTCCGCTCTATATAAATTTTATCGAAAAAGCAAACACTTTAAAAAATATATTTCATGTTTCCGTATATACTATAAAAAAAAGGGGGAAGGAGGGAAAAAAAAATGAGGGAACCTTTTGAAAATGCTCTCCCAGTATAGGAAATTAATTTTCTAGAAGCCGAGCGTAAAACGATGTAAACTTTTCTTCGTGCATCAACACTTCTGTCACGTTGCCAAAGCTCGATCATAATATGTAGTTAAATTTTCACGATAGTTCAGAACCCAGTTTAATCATATTAATTTTTAAATTCATTAAGTCAAAATAATTCCCTTTTTCACGTACATAGAGAATTTTATTTTTATTCTAAAAAAAAGAAAAAAAAAACATGGGAAAAATTAAATTGTTTTTCTCTAAAAGTTTTCTAAATTCTCAACCAAATTGATTTTTGTTTGAAAATTAATCGAGAGGAAGAATAATGAAGAAACAACGTTTTCAGAGAAAAAGAAATATTAATTTCATTAGTGGTTCGGGAAATATATTGATTGAAACTAAATTTACGTAATCTAACCAATTTTGGTTTAACTTGTTTCAGACGATATGCATTCGAAACCCCAAACTATATCCATAACGTTGGGTCACAAGATCGATATTCTTGTCTTGTGTATCTGCGTTCAATATCCAAGTGTATTTCACATCCTTTCACATGTACATGTGAAAATAGTAACGAGCTACCAAATATACGCCCATACATTCGCAATTTTGCTTATGATTGCGCGCATTGCCTCATTTTCAAACTCTTCTTCTCCACCTCACGCCTGAATAGAATAAAAAATTTACTTCATTTTTGAAACCACCAAATCAGAGCTCATTCTGATCGTCATAATGTTGCACAAGTATAATCATATACCTGTCAATTCGCCGAGAGGAAAACTTTTTCTCCCCCCCCGATTCACACATATTTTCAGCCCCACATTCTATATACATACTTTTTTTTCTTCTTTTTTTACTTTAAAAAAAGTTGTATTTAAAAAGAAATTTTCACCACCCATCAGACACATATACTTTATATAAGTTTAAAACTCAATATATGCGCACGACAAGGGAAAATTACTCATATTATGATAAAAAAAAATAGAAAATAAATTTTTAAGATAAAATAAAAGAGATTTAATCTTTGAATATAATAATATAGGTGGTGAAATAAAATTTTAATCCACTTTTATGCAAATTTATAATTTATGATTTGAAGAAAATATTCTATTTCTGGTCAAAATTTAATATTTCATTAATTCATACCTAGCTTCGTTATTTCCCAGAAATCTCTCTACATGATAATTAAATAATATAGAAATTTCTTTTTTTTTTAATTCTAGAGAGAAAATTTTGCTTTAAAAACGAATAGCGCGAATTTTTAAGAAGAAATTAGATAACTTGGAGCTTCGGACAAAGTTAAAATTAATTGCTGATGGCGTTGCAAGGAACTCTCGTAAGAAATTTGATGTAAACAATAAATTTTTTTTAATCTTCTGAAGCATACATTTTTCTAGTCAAGGAATTTAATAATAAAGTACATTTTATGGAGTTCTCTGATTTTATATTCGTAATCAGCGACCCCAAAAACCCCTGTGTAACAAGTTTCGAGTGAATTTTAACAATATTAAAAATAGGTCCACCATATTGGATCTGCCATTTTGAATTTTTGAAATCCGACTTCATATTTGTAATCAGTGACCCCAAAAACCCCCGAGAAACAAGTTTCGAGTGAATTTCAACAATTTTAAAAAATAGGTCCGCCATATTGGATCCGCCATTTTGAATTTTTGAAATCCGACTTCATATTCGTAATTAGCGACACTAAAGACTCCCGACTAACCAATTTCATTTGAATTTTAACAATTTTAAAATATAAGTCGGCCAGAATGGTTCCGCAATTTTGAATTTTGAAAATACGATTTTATATTTGTAATATAAAATTATCGATTATCTAATTTCACTTCACTTTCATTTAAAATTTATTTTTACTCTATTTTCACTTCACATTTAATCAAAAATTTTTTTAAATTTATTTTCACTCCACTTTTACTTGAAATTTATTTTCACTCCATTTTTAACTTACTTTGAATCCACTTCCACTTAAAATTTATTTTCACTTCACTTTCACTTCATTTTCACTTAAAATTTATTTTCTTTTTCACTTTTACTTTAAAATTTTATTCAGTATTTATTTTTCACTTCACTTTCACATCATTTTCACTCAAAATTTATTTTCTTTTTCACTTTTACTTTAAAATTTTACTCAGTCCACATTTACATTCACCCAAAATATTTTTTAACTACATTTTTAATTTCACTCAAAATTTATTTCGACTTCACTGTCATTCCACTGTTACTTTTACTGCAAAATTTTTCACTCCACATTCACTTTCACCCAAAATATATTTTTACTCCATTTTCACTTCACTTTCACTTCACTTTCACTTCACTTTCACTTACAATTTTTTTATTCTATTAATACTTATCTTTCACTCAAGTTTTTTTTACAGCTTTTTCACTTCACTTTCACTAAAAAATTTATTTATACTCCAATTTCACTACAGTTTTACTAAAAATTTATTATTACTCCAATTTCACTTCACTTCAACTTAAAGTTTATTATAACTACAATTTCACTCCACTTTCACTCAAACTTAATTTTTACACCACTTTCACCTCCAATGAAATTTTATTTTATTAATCTTTTTGTCCAATATCAAATCAAAGTCCGCAACGTTAAGAAACGAAAAACTATAGTGAAATTAAATGATAATAAATTTTTGACGAAGAGAGGAGTGAAAGTGAGGTGAAAATGGAGTGAAAAAAGTTTTGAGTGAAAGTGAAATGAAAGTAGAGTTTTAGTAAAAGTAGAGTAAAAGTAAAGTTGATTATTGGGTGAAAATAAATTTTGAGTGAAAGTGGAGTGTCAGTGAAGTGAAAATAAATTTTGTGTGAAAGTGGATTAAAAATAAATTGGGAGTGAAAGTAGAGTAAAAGTGAAAATAAAATGTACTGAAAATAATTTTTAAGTAAAGATGGAGTAAAAGTGAAGTGAAAATAAATTGGGAGTGAAAATGGAGTGTAAATAAATTTTCAGTGAAAGTGAAGTGAAAGTGAAGTGAAAATGGAGTGAAAATAAGTTTTGAGTGAAAGTAAAGTGAAAATGTACTGAAAATAAATTTTAAGTAAAGACGGAGTAAAAGTAAAGTGAAAATAAGTATTGAGTGAATGTGGAGTGGCAGTGAAGTGAAAATAAAATTTTTACGTGAAAGTGGATTAAAAATAAATTGGGAGTGAGAGTGGAGTAAAAATAAAATGTACTGAAAATAATTTTTAAGCAAAGATAGAGTAAAAGTGAAGTATAAATAAATTGAGAGTGAAAATGGAGTGAAAATAAATTTTTAGTGAAAGTGAAGTGAAAATGGAGTGAAAATAAGTCTTGAGTGAAAGTGAAGTGAAAATGTATCGTAAATAAATTTTAAGTGAAGATGGAGTAAAAGTGAAGTGAAAATAAATTGGCAGTGAAAATAGAATAAAAATAAATTTTTAATGAAAGTGTATTAAAAATAAATTGTGAGTGAAAGTGGAGTGAAAATAAATTGTGAGTGAAGGTGAAAAGAAAGTTATGTGGAAATGGAGTGAAATTAAAGTGAAAATGGAGTAAAAATAAATTTTGCATAAAAGTGTATTGAAAATAAACTTTAAGTGAAAGTGAAGTGAAAATTAAGTTAAAATAAATTTTAAGTGAAAGTGGAGTGAAAGTGAAGTGAAAATAAGGTTAAAAAAATTTTAAGTGAAAGTGGAGTGAAAGTGAAGTGAAAATGGAGTGAAAATAAATCTTGAGTGAAAGTGAAGTGAAAATGGTCTCGAAATAAATTTTGTGTGAAGGCGGAGTTGAAGTGAAGTGAAAATAAATATTGAGTGAAAGTGAAGTGAAAATAAATTGTGAGTAAAAGTGGAGTAAAAATAAATTTTGAGTGAAAGTGAAGTGAAAGTACATAATCTATCCCCTGTTGTTCCCATTCATATCGACATTAATATTTTTTTGCAAAGATCACTTAACACAAAGAAATATTTATTCATCCACAAAACAATAAATTTTTATTCCAATTCCAAAAATTAGTCCTCTACATGTAAATTTCGCTAGGAATAGTTTAGCGAAACTTTAACTTGAGAAAGATTCAACGAGAATACCTCTAGTTGAAACTAACTTATCTTGAAATCGAGATTTTCCCTGGTTTATCTTTTTCTCCTTTTTTTTTAACTGAGTGTTCAGTTTAGAGCCACCTGGCTTCCTGTGACTTGATCGAATCTCCACTGTTCAAGACTCCTTCTCTCTAAAGTTGTTTGTGAAAGCGTTTTCGCAGGAAAAGGGAGTATCGTCTTGAAAAGCTATACGTATAAATGTATATCTATACATAGCTGTATGGTAGCTATAGCTACCATATAGCCTTCGGGCTTGAACGAAAAGAAAGTTAGCCACGATGGACCGCGAGTTCTGGTGTGTCTCTTCTCTTAAAGTGCCGTCGAGTTATATCGAGTCTGAGACACAACCCCTTCGACGAACTTCGCTCCCAAATGCTCTCCTCGTAAACAAGCCGCGCGGCAACCACAAAAGGTGGGTGGGTCGTTTTGCCGCTGCCACCAAAAGGGATTTCCATTCTTAATTTTGTCTCTCAGGATTATACATTTGCTAACTCGGAAAAATTCTCTTTTGTTAAATTACGAGAAAAATTGTGTGCTTGATTTCAAACTTCTTTAACTTAAATTCTTTTATCATGATCATGATGATGATGAAATAAAGTTTAATATATCGATTTCTGTAATTAGCCCCTTTCACAATAGTTCGTATTTTATTTTACCGATCGGTTTTAGAAAAATATCATTGCGATGGGAATTTTGTATTAGAGGAATATGCGGTTTCGTATATCAAATCATAATATATGTTATTTAATAATAATATATAGTGGTATTGAATTCATTATAATAATAATTCAATATCCATCATCTCTAATTTTCATAATAATCATAATAATAAATAGTACGAAATATTAAATTTATCAGATTACGGATTATAAACAATGATAACTTACGATTCGGCGATAAATGATGCATTAAAGTATTTTAGAAATCTTCCATCCAATACAATGAGGTTTCAGTTTTTTTTTTGGATGAGAAATAAAATTTTTGGATGCCAAAAACTATCGGATTTTTTAGGCGAAATTAAACTTTTTTCAAAACACCACCATTTTGTTGCAATTAAATATTTTTACCCCTTCAATGGTTTAGAGATTCCCTTCTAATTGGTAATGATTCACTAACTATAACAAGTGTTACTTGTAAAAGACTATCTTCCATAAAACAAATAAGGAGTTCTGAAGCATAAAATTTGTTTGATCTAGAGGGACCCTGATGAAAAAAACAAGGAACTAGAGAAGACTATCTTCCATAAAACAAATAAGGAATTCTGAAGCACAACATTTGTTTAATCTAGAGGGACCCTGATGAAAAAAACAAGGATGGTAGGATTGATGAAATATAAACACCTACTAATTTGTATTAATTGCGAAACGCAATTCTATTCCTGCAGCACATGCAGTTAAGGCCAACAAGCACTAGAATGGTTTCACCCCATTAAAGAGAAGCACTTCTGCTAATTCGAATTAATTACGTGAAATAGTTTTGGCCCGGGAGCACATGTATCCAATCGGAATAGGATTATTATTGATTTAATTTTTAATTCTTTTTTGGTGGAACCTTTATGGTACGCTAGGAAGGTACACCACCATACCTAAACAAAAAAATTGTATCTAATCGGAATAGGATTATTATTGATTTAATTTTTAACTCTTTTATGGGGACCTGTATGGTATGCTAGGAAGTTACACCACCATCCCTATTGTTACGTCTCAAAGAATGAAACTAAACATAATCATAATTTAAATATTTAATTCGACCAGCATCGGTGATACAACCTGATTTATTCACAGAGCATAAAGTTCTGATATTAAGGGACAGGTTTTAAGAAAGACTGACTGGTTAATTAAAGTTAAATTACTAGAGTATTTATTTGAATCCTTTACAATTAGAATCAGAGAGAAAGAGTAGATCCAGATGTCTTCAAGGACACTGAAACAAAATTATCACTTGTAGAAGAAATCGAGAATTTAAATAGGGACAAAATTTTAGAATATTAGTTACTTGTCTTTTAAAATTATTCTTAGAGTCGTAGACCCAAGATGTGAAAACCACCTTTATAATAAAGTCGAAGAAATGATCTTGTCTAGCGGAAACAGAATGCAATATTTTCCCTTTGAATTGTTTTCGGGCAAACCAAAACGACTGGTCCGGAAACCAGGTGTCGAATGTAAGTTAGGTGTGCCGAATTTAGGAGTGTCCGAATTATTTATATTAAGTCGATGTCGATATAATGCAGTCTTCAGAAAATTAGAAATGTGACTCGTAGTAGAAATATTCTTCTTGAATGAATTTGACTTAGTTAACTTGGTCGTGGTTGCTTGACCTGTACGAAGAAGACACACGGGGATAGAACACGACTTGTTAACTTGATGGCGATTTCTGTACTGACGCGAAGAACATAGATTTGATAATTTCCTGGACTACCGAATTTGGCTAGGGTTTCACCTTTTATACCTTGGCTTCCAATGGAAAGAAATGATAATGACACTTTATATCGAATCGGAATAGGATTATTATTGATTTAATTTTTAACTCCTTTATAGGGACCTGTATGGTATGCTAGAGAGGTACACGACCTAATCCAAAAAATTAGAAAAAATCTTTTAAGATTTTGTAGCTCGAATAAAATCAGTGAAAGTAGATGATGACGGACTCTTAAAATACCGTAGCTCGGAAAAAATCAGTACAAGTAAATATAGTTACTAGAGGAAGGTAACAAGAAACTTCTGTGGGATTTTAATTTTAATGGATTGAAATTAAGAAGCATATGGCATTTTTTACTAAAAATGTTTTTTTGCACGGGGCTGCTCTTTTTTTCAGCCCTTTGGTTAAATAAAACAGAGTGTATATAACGATAACGGGAAATGAAAATCTTTTTTGTTGAAAATGCTATTTCCGTTATAAAGATTGGACTGATTTTATTTTTAATCATACCTAATGTACAGTTGGATGATCATGATAATCCTCATATGCACCTCACTTGTTGGTGTGTGTGTGTGGCAGTGCATTGGGATTCTTCTTTTGTAGGTCGATGTCGAGTATATGTAGGTCTAACGATTATCTCCACCTACCCTATTCCCACCTATACTTTTGTTCGCTTGGGTGGTAGGCGGATAGTCTCATGCGACACAGGCGCTACCCTTCGCTGCCGGTTTCTGCAGGTTACACAGAACTACGCCCCGTGTAAAACAGGATGAAACTTTCTCGTCGGGATGGCAAGTCTATGTGCGAGGAGAAGTAAAGAGAGAGGGATGGCAAGCGAGAGAACAGCGGTTAGGTTATATTCATGGCGACAGCACCAGATGTGCTAGCAACGGTGCCTGAACGTTCAACGTCCTGCTTCCAAGGACGATATTTATGTTCTTCGGACGTTAACTCTGGAATGGGTCAGGGTGACATTCTCCTTCTCTCTCTCTCTCTCTCTTTCTCCTTTTTCTGAATTCACTCTTTAAAGAAACGTGAAAGCACGTAAGATTTTTCTGTTGCTTTAGGGATGTTCCCCTCTGCATACACCCACTGCATTTCATTCTGCGCTGAGTGATTACCCTTTTCACCCTTTTTTTCCCCTCATTCGTGACAGAAATTAGCCACCAGTTTTCACTCATTCCTATACCCTACAGGCCACAAACAAATATTGACATTTTCTGAATCAACCCCTGATATATATCTTTCGAGGAAAATGCGTGTGCATTCCTCTCTTTTTTTCTCTCTCGAATCACTTTTTTTCATTCATAGTCATGTCAATACGGGAATGATGAACTATCCCGAGCTTGGGAATTAATTGAAATCATTTTTCAATTTTGAGGGCTCATTCGATTTGACAACAGATTACACTTTGGGGTGGCACATTCAATGTTAAACGTGATTTTGCGGTTTAGTGGCCGTTTGATTGGATAATTTCACATTGAGAACATAACTTTAAAGAAAATGATTATATATTCAAAAGCTATAGTAAAATTTAGTTTTTTTTTAAATCTCAAAATTATTCCTGGTGATAAAATTCACTAACCCATATAGGAGAATTAATTTATTATTATATACATTATTTTAACAATTTTATTCAAGAAAAACATTTTCCCTCGACAAGTCCAACATAGCGAACTGTGTGAAAATATTGACTTTAGAAGTTAGACGAGGGGATTTCATCACCCTAAAATTAGAGCTTAGCCTGATCACTTCTCGTTGAAAAGAAAAAAATGTCTAGAAAAACATAAAAGTCAATTAAAGAAAATCTGTCTTGTACAATATATATATGCGATATATTTACTTAGCGATATGATATTTTTCCTCTTATATCCACAAGAAATATTCCAACCAGTATGTATATATTTCTTGAAAAGGAATCTCGAAAGGAAACTGTTAGGTGAATGATTCGAAAGCTTACATTTTTTTCTCTTTCTCCTTTTTTTACATTCTCAAGAAGAATATATATCTGAAGAGATGGTTAAAAATCTTCCTTTTGTTGGCATACTTTTCAAAATATCTTTTCATCATCTTAGAAGCCTTTTAATGTTCTTGTTGTCTTTTTTTGCAAAAAAATTTCCCATCTGCAAAAACTTTGGAATAGAAAAAAAGTTATTAGCGTAGTAATTATTCTAAATAGCGAGCGAGTATCCTGTTCAATCAGGAACGAAATAAAAATCACTGATGAATTTGCAGTAAAAATTAAAATTTAGAAAAAGTCGGTTATACTCTCAAACTGTCAAAAAAAAACATTTACTTCTTTACACAATGCATTTGCAATAAAGATTAAAATTTAGAAACAGTCGGTTATACTCTCAAACTGTCAAAAAAACATTTAATTGTTTACACAATTTAAATTTTCCGTCAAAAACTTAGCGGATCGTAATAAAAAGAGATAATAGTTTATCGATTCTTGCTATTCGATTGTTTCTGTTAATTTTTCGAAATGTTTTCATTAATTTTTTCGGATACTGAAATCAATTCTTGTCGGCAAATTTTATTGTGAAGTCACATTTGTGCATAGTCTACTGGAAAATCCACAGTGAATTCGATGATTTACTGTTACTATATAATCCACTGGAAATTCTCTCTTTTTACCTCTCTTTCTCTCTCTCTCTCTCTCTGTGTGTGCTTCTCGTTCCAATCTTTATTCTCTATTCACTTCAACCCTTTCAAACTCAAGCAATGTCCTTATTTCTTTCCCTCTAGTTTCTCTCCAGTAGAATCTTCTTTTTTTTGCCCCTTCACATCACTTTTTACGACTCTGCGCTCAACTTGACTCTCTGGTACTTTCATTTCTTCGAGAACGACGTCAACGACGAATATACCAACATAACAACATGTATTTATCTCTTCGTTGGTTTTCCAAAGAAGGGGGATTGTGTTTGTGTCTCTCTCTCTCTCTCTCTCTCTCTCTCTCTCTCTCTCTCTCTCTCTCTCTCTCTCTCTCTCTCTCTCTCTCTCTCTGTATTTGTAGGCAACGAGGCAGGGTGCCAGCCAGGCCAACGCAGACTAAAGGAGTGACGGACTCACTGAACCCAGCCACAAACTAATTACGGCCTGGAGCGTTTCATCCATCGAAAATAGTCTAAGAGATTGGAAAACGAGAAGTGGACAAGAAGAGGATAGGAGATAATATATATTATTTTGAAGTTCCTCTCTCTATAGTCCACCGTATAACAACATCAGACAATGACATTGCACCCAACTGTGTTTAAGTGCTAAAGTTTCGACATCTTCATCGACATTAGAAATTTGGAAGCATAGGTATGTAGCTCAGTTATCTGCGTCCGGGACCAACTCTGCGGCAATGCAATTAAATTCCCCGCCATCTAATTGGCTCACCAGCCGGATAGCTTAATTGAACTGTATGGAATTAACGACGTAATTGCTGCGACGATTTCAAATAGGTGCTACAATGGCGCTGTGAAGCTCCAACAAAAGTGACCTACGTAGTCTCTGATGAATCAACAACACACGGCAACGTCTCACCCTCGGAGCATATTATCGTCTATGTTGTCAAGCGTAACATGAGATAGACAAATGAATGGATGAACAGATTGATAAGGATAAGTGAGAGACAAGGGAGCAAGAGAGAGAGAGACAAAAGCTTCCAGCCTCGAATTCATGAGCGTAGGAATGACAAACCCCACGTGGATTAAGGGGTTATGCCACTCTAAACGCATAAAAATCGGATGGCTTTTTAGGAATTTTTTTGACAAAACTGTTTGAGGTAGGACTTCTTTATATTTATTGATGCTTTAACACATATATTAATCTTCATAAATATTTAAAAAAATGTTTTTAATTAAAAATTGGCGGAAATATAAGTATTGGCGTGGATCAATTTTTCCCGAGCACTCCTTGATGGTGTACGTGATTGGTAGTTCAATTTTTGTCAGAAACAAGTAAAACAATATTTCTGGCCTCCTTTGTCGCCTCCTGCGCTCTCAGATCGGCAATGGATACTCGGTGTTGGTCAACTTCTTTGCACATTCACTGTGCATTTGGTTCGACTTTTAAATTTAATACTTAATACTTTTCCATAAAATGTTCGTGTAAAACTCAACAATCTTTACTCTGCAGCTCGGAGCCAAAGAATGACAAGTTTCGTAAGGCACCTGGCAGGTGCAAAATACGTGTTCTCGATTGACGTTCCAGTGTAAAGAGTAGATATGCAAATTAGTTAGAGGAAGACATTTTTGCAAAAGAGGAAGAAATGATGAAATTTGAACACTTTTTTTTGATAGTGTAGAATTCCGGAAGAGTGCATCGGATAATTACTAGGTCTATAGCTAGTACCCTCATGTTTGTCCGGGATTCACTTCTATAAAGTTTGATAAGAACTACAACACCGATCAGTATTGTTGATCCTTTCGTTGCTCTCACTTTTCTTCTTCTTGAGAGTTTCCTCCTCTCCTTAATTTTCGTCGCTTCGAGTTTAGTCTCTTTTTGACTGCCGGAGCTTTTCCCTTCCGCACTTCTAAGTGCACATCGACTTTGTCAGCCATCTCTGCACCCACGTTGCTTTATCGTCCATTTGTGTGCCTTCTCTCCTTTTTCCTCTTCTCCAACTCACTTCTAGACTATCGAGGAGACTTCTTGGTTCCCTTTTTTACTCTCTTAAATGTGCTTCTCTCAGCTCGAGACTGGATTCGCTTGCTCCCTCTCTTTCTTTTCATTTATCGCCTCGCAATTTTCTCCAGCAGTACCTAAAGTGCTCTAGAGGCGTTCGTCACCGTTATCTGCTTCCTAATGCTTCTTCTTCGTTTCCTGGATGAAGATTTAAAGGGTTCCTTCCAAATCCCTCCATCATCGGTCGCTTCATTTTTCTGAAAGGGTCATAAATTCTTGTTTACATTTCTGAAAAATTATGCCTGCGGATTACAAGATTCACTTTTACTATATTCTACAATAAGTAGTAAGGTATTGTATTTTTGTCAAACAACTTAATTCTCACCCTCCAATTGTCGACGCTACATCGGGAAATTCACACTCCATAAGACGTAGTTAATATTCAAGGAACGAAACAAGAGTATCTAACCTCTAATGTTCTCGTTGCCTTGGAAATGTGTGACGTCAGGAGATTCTCAGGTTCGTCTCACTACTGAAAATTACCACCAAATGACTGTAGTAAAATTTTAAGAACTACCAACCGGCAACAGCTTTGAATAATTGTTTATAAGATGTTAAATTATTAAGTGCCAAGATATTTCTGACAGTCGTCATCCTTCTTCCGGATAGATGATCCAACCTGCAATAATTTGACGTTTATTTAAAAAAAAGATTTTTGTAAATTACACAATCGAATAATTATTCTAAAACGTGAACACACTTTCGGTAACAATATTAAAAAATACTGAATAATGCCCTCACACAAAAGACATATAACTTTGCAGTTAGAACACGTCTTGCTTCTCCATTTTCCTACGCCACTGACTAGTTCATACTATGCTCTGAGGATATATGAACTTGGTAGACATAATCGACTCAATGCCTATTCACATTACTGGTATGTATACATCAGGAAGACTTACGTTCAGAGTTGATTGCACAACACTATACATATAAATTCAACGTGAAATACCATTCCTTTCTTCGACCAACTATTATGTGACGCACACACTGAAATGCTATTTCAATAGTCGAGAATTAATTTCTGTAAAATATGGATAAAATTAATATGTTGAATAAAGACTTTAAGGAAGGAAATAGTTTTCATAATTATATGTTAAACTATCTTTAGATGTCAATATTTTTGTGTCACAGTCAACTGTTTCCTATTATTTAGAATGGAAGATCAAAAATAGAACAATAAATTTCTGACATAACCTGTAAATTTTAAACTACATTTAAAAAAACCGTCTACCATACATTTTGCTTACGAAGCAACCTGACTTTTGCAAGTCTTGGCTATATGCAGAGCACGGACGTTGAAGAGAGGCCCAGTTTCCCCCACCATTTCCAAGAAGCGCCAATATAAATGCTGCGTGACGAACAACACTCGCATTCTTGATCTGTGACTAGAAGGTGAAGGGCCCTGTCTGACTCTGTAATAATGTGTAAGTCATTAAAATTATAGTCCTTATCAAGTTTGTAATAAAGTATAAATTTCCTTCAATAAAAGTTGTTTTGTAATTTACCCAATCGAATAATTAAATATTAGACCATTAAAATTTCTTAAAATGACAAAAAATCATTTCTTTGTAAAAATTGTGATTCTTACATATAATTTTAATTACCTCAATAAATTAGAAACCCATTGGCATAAATTTGCGAATTGTCGAATTCAAATGATTTTTAACTTAAAATCAACAATTAAAGAGCTATTATATTTTAATGGATGTATTATTTTCGTTTACAATGCTACAAAGTTTTCATTTATTTAAAACACCACGTTGAATTGTGGATAACGTTTTAATAATAATGTGTCTGTCAATACGTTGACAGTAATTTTTGAAATTCAAAACTTAATAGATTGTAAACATTTAATGGGCATGAAATTTAACAGGATATAATTAAAATTGTATTTTATTAGAGAGCCTTCAAATGCAGAACAATTTGTAATCTGGAGAGTCGGATAACGCAATTAATTTTGCAATTTTGTCGCTGAGGAAGTCACATTTCATTAATAATAAAATTAGAATGGAAGCACATACATTGACCAAATGAAACACAGGTTGAATCATACACTGTGTGTCCGCTTTGGATCGATGTAACTAGTTATTAAGAATTTAAATTGGAATCGTATTTTTCCAGTTTTTATCAGAATTTAACCAGAAAATACATAAATATGATTTCGATTTAGTCGAAATTTAAAATTTACTTTAAGTTTGTAATTAGGGGAGTTGTTCTTCAGAAGGTTTGTATTTTTAATTGTTTTTTGGGGTCTTTTGGGAAATCGGCTTTGCGGGGTTTTTATTTTCGCTTTCGGAAATTGTGTGGGGTATACTAATAGGGGCAGGAGGGAATGAAAATTTGATTAGTATAGTCTAGCTACATAGTTTTGATCCACTAAAACCAGTAATGATTTATTTGCTGTCCTTTATCCTGTTTCGGAACTGTTCTAAGACTTAAGTCTTCATGGGTGGTCCTCAATCTCTGCGGAAAATACGGCTTTCCGCTTTCTCCACTCTGGGTTAGGCAGTTTAATTCCCGAATCTTTGGGGTAATTCTTCGATCCAACTTTGATGCACTTAACAAGGTAGGGGACACATAAATTTTTTGCCCGACAGCTACGTTGATATTTTTAATTATTCTGAAATCTGAAGGTCCTTCTCTCGTATGATCTAGATCGTGGCATCATCCCTTCATTTATGAATTTTTTTTTAAACATTGGTTTTGGTTCCATAACTACTTGAATGTTTTTGTAAATTCGAAGTACTGCATAAAACATTAAATTATTCTATTTATTTAATTTTAGAAAAATAAATTTCTCTGAAAAAGCTACCTATTTGAAATGACCTTTTGACAAAAAATTCCCCTGTAACGAGGGTTGGGAGAGAACAATTTACAAGGGAGCAAAAGAAATAAGGGAGGCTGAGACAATGGAGCAAGATTTTTGGGTATGGGGTTAGCACTAAATCTTTGAAGATGAAGGGATCGATTGAAGACACTACGTACTGACAGTGAAAAAGTAATGTCCGCTCCTCTGACACAAGACTAGAGGGGTAAAAGGGTGAGAGAGAAAAAAAACGGGAAAATTCAAAAGAAAAATGGTCTCTTGCTCATGATACATCAACGAGATTGTGTGCGAGTGTGTCTGTGTCTTCGACTAGAATTCCCTGGGGGGATAATAAGCTTTACTTGTTCCCAATGCCGGTAAAGCGTTGGGTTAACTTGACTTCACATCCAAATATACAAATGTAATATCAAATCAAGGACGGGAGACTGTTTCCGCAATTGCAAAATATATATATGTACTCACACTATTTCAATGTCCGCGTTGAATTTCGAAACTCGTTTTATCTTCATTACGAGTCTTTTGAGAGAAACCCACTTTTGCAAGTGACTGGTCTTGGTGATGTCAGGTTATAAAACAAAGCCATCTAGTAATAATTTAATTTATTTCACTCACATTTTACCCTCGTAGACAATTAACTTTATTTTCACAATAATTAACCTATATTGCATTTTCATAAACGGTTGCATTGTTTTACATTTTACTGAATTATAACTTTTTTTCGAAAATTAATTCAACATTATTATAAAGTTTAATTATTTTTTTTTCATTATTTTTTAATTATTACTGGTATCTAAATAAACACCATATGTTTCTCGATTTTATTCAGAATTAAACCCGATTTGAAACGAGGATAAATTTTTCTACAATGTTCAAAACCTTTTAATGATTATAGCCGAATTACTGAATAGTCTTTAGTCCTTGGATGATGGTTGTAACGGATTATTGTTCAGGAGGTCATAATTCTTGATGACTTTGCTAATGATTTAGAAGATTTAGATGATTAGATAATTTAGATGATTTAGTTGATGACAATTGCAAAACAAATGTTCTCTTTCAAAGATTTTTGTGGTAAATATTCTGTTGTAATAAGCAGGGGTTCATCTGCTCGAAATCTAAGATGTAATTGCAGTGGTGATGGCGTGTCATCAGTATTGATGAGGAGCATGACTAGAATGTGCGTGGTATCTCACTAATCCAGGAACCATAGTTATTCCATTGCACAATCAGAGGGCTTAGGTGGATGGCTTTATTTGTTGCAGGGATTCCAAAGCCATCAGACCGAAGACGTGAATCCTTAAGAAAGTCATCAATACAGTTCCATGATTGGACCCAGGCTTTAGGAACCCATCGCCACATCTGTAGCTTCAGTCTGATCAGGTGATATAATTAATTATTACCTTGGCCAAGATGAGTGACCCGAGCTATTCTTATTCTGTGCTCCACTGGAATACACAACATACTTTTACCCCAAAAATCAGAACGGGAATTTAACATCAAGGTACGATTGCTGTCCAGTACACACCAGTAGTAATCAGCATTATTCAGAAGAGTACTAATTCTGAATTTTTTAATACAAAAGTTGTTTTGTAATTTACCCAATCGAATAATTACATTTTAGAAAAATTACATGATCATTATTTCAATGCCTAATGAAGATGTAAATTGGGAATTTTCTGTCGAAAATCTCCAATAATAGTTAGCGGAGGAAAATGTGAATACTTCTAATTTAACGTCATTATCGTTTGGAATATTAGCACAACAATTTTGACCCAAAATGTTTATTTACCCACAGCAATGTTCTAATTAAATTGCCTACCTCTATTGCTGTCCTTATCCCTATAAATAATTGTTCCTCACGTAAATGTCCACATAAAAGTTGGCTGGGTACATTTCTCTCACAAACATCTTCATTTAATAGCGGTTGTAAAAGTGATAAATTATTCTGAACTCAAAATTTATTACTGTTTTTGTTATTGTTGTCAATTACGTCATGTACGAAATTGAACGGACATGATGCCTATCTGTTGGTAGGAAAACTGTATTTTGTAAAGTAGATTTTTCGAATTCGGGTTTATTATTATTATGCATTAATTACCCTAATCCCCTTCTGTCGTTAATTTATGACTGAATGTTTTTTTTATATTGGATCACTAAAACATTATTGTTTTTATATTCTATTCATTCAAAATTGTTAAATAAAATATAATAAAGTCTGAAAAAGTATCTGTTAATCTAAGTATAATTTTAAAAAAAACCTTCTTTACCAATTAGCTTTTCTGAAAATAACAAAAATGAAGAATTAATTAAACAGCTCGAGCGGTTCTAAAATGAATTTTTTAATTCCTTGTCAAGTTAAATTATGTCTTGACAAAAATATCCGTTTGTTTCAATTATATTTTAAATAGAAATTATTGTAATTATTCATATAAGCCAATAGTTTAATATAAATGTGCTTTTTGCGTTCAGAGGGAGAATTTAATATGAAAAAATTAACTATTACATAACGGGAATATCGAAAAATTTAAAATTTATACATTACTTTTTATAGTCTTTGTATAAATATTTTATGCACTTATATAATAACTGATTTTTATATAAAAAGAAATAAAACTTAATAAAAAATGAAATATTTTTTGTTGCTTTTTTACATTTGTGGCGCGTCATATCTTTTATCGAACACGCGATGCAATTTTTAATCGTCATTTTTCTTGCTTTCGGAATTAATTATAAGATACAATGATAATCTATTTTATTATTAATTACTACCCCTGCAGATTTCTTCAGTCATTGCAAGTAATTATTCTTATATTCTTATGTAACATTAATAAATAATAATAAATAATAAAATAATAAAAAAAAAAAAATAATAATAAATCACAGAATACGAATCTGAAGTCAGATTTTTGAAATTCAAAATGGCGGATTCAAAATGGCGGACGTATTTTTAAAAACCACTGGGATTTTTAAGAAATTTGATATCTAGGGGTGCTCAAGGTCGTAGATTACAAATCTGAAGTCAGATTTTTAAAATTCAAAATAGCGGATCCAATATGGTGGACAAATTTGAAAAATATTAGTTAATCGTTTATGAAAGCTGACATTTAAGTGTTTTTAAGGTCCCTGATATCAAATTTTGAAAATTATGTTGTGATGGTATAAATAAAACGTATTTTTCAATACTGATTGGATCAAAAACTAATTTTTCCTCTTTTTAAAAAAAATTTATATTAAATATTTTATCATTCTGTTGGTGAATACTAAGGTTCTGATGATATTAATAGGGAAGATATTCCAGAAAAGAGGTAGAAAGGGTACACTCAATTACACAAGTTCATGTAATACACTGTTAAAATCTGCCGTTATGGTGCACAAAGCTACGTACTGCACAATGGCGGGAAAATGAAATCTGATTTAGTATATATAGCCTTCGGGCTACGCGTTTCGAGATGTGCAATTTTAAATTAAGTTTCGCTTACTCTCATGGAATACTAAATGTATTTTAACGACCTCAGATTAATATCAATAGAATCTAATGTTAGATTTTCACCTCATCTATTTGATTTGTAATCAAGAAGCAAAAGAGAGAAGAGCAAAAGAGAAATATATACTTATTTTATATTACAATCATTTTTATTATGTTATCAGCACTATTTATGGAAAAAAAATTCTTGACTTATTAAAAAACGTACAATTTATTCCTATATATATTGGTTTTGCTCAGGAAAACTCTAAACGGGAGCAAGTACTCAGAAACAATTGAAATATTGGTTCAATGGAGATATAGTCTAGAGAAATTACAATTCATTTTCTTTCAAGTACCCATACACAATTAGAATAAATGGGTCAGACATTTCAATATTTCATTCATTTCCCCTTGTCTAACTAAATATTATTTTCTAAAAATAATACACTGTAATTTTTGATTCTACGAAAGAGAAATATACATTTATCTGTAAGGAATATGAAAAATTTTCTAACATATTCTTTTCAGGACATGTTGTCATTAGGATAATAGTTTTCAAATCATTTTATTTAGAAGATTGTAAAAGTTTTTGTTTTTTGGATAGTTTAAATATATAGTAGTACTACATTTTGGGGTTAAAAATAAAGATAACTATAGTTGAAAGTGAAAATAATTATTTAGATTCAAAAAGTAGCTCAATATTTTTTGTCATTTCTAATTTTTTATCTTTTAAAGCAACCGATTATTGACATAACCTCTAAATTATAAACTGAGTTAAAAAACCGTTTTATATACATTTTGTTTGCGAAGCAACCTGACTTTTGCAAGTCTTGGCTATATGCAGAGCACGGACGTTATAGAGAGGCCCAGTTTCTCCCACCATTTTCAAGAAGCGCCAATAGAAATGCTGCGTGACGAACAACACTCGCATTCTTGATCTGTGACTGGAAGGTGAAGGACCCTGTCTGACTCTGTAATAATGTGTAAGTCATTAAAATTATAGTCCTTATCAAGTTTGTAATAAAGTATAAATTTCCTTCAATAAAAGTTGTTTTGTAATTTACCCAATCGAATAATTAAATATTAGACCATCAAAATTTCTCAAAATGACAAAAAATCATTCCTTTGTAAAAATTGTGATTCTTACGAATAATTTTAATTACCTCAATAAATTAGAAACCCATTGACATAAATTTGCGAATTGATGAATTCAAATAATTTTTAACTTAATATTAACAATTAAAGAGTTATTATATTTTAATAAAGGCCCTCTCTGACCTTGTAATAATTTATAAGTTTGTTATCTTATATTTTTAAAGTTATCGTAAACTACATAATGCAGTTTAAATTTTCTTCAATGGCATTATTCAAAATTTATCATAAACAAAGAAAGTAAAGTGTAAATTGGTATTATTAATGTTTAGAAGTAAACAATTCTGGGCGTGGCCCTGTAAATCCTACGGTAAGATTTCTAATTTTTGCAAACAAAATTCTTTTCCTATATATCTAACTCTGTATAATATTTTGATTGGAAACAACAAAAACTAAATTACCCTTTTTTACTGCTTCTTGTAATAAACCATAATAAGCTGTATTTTCTTCCGCCTTTTTGTAAAAAGGATATTGCTTATAAACACTTTTAAGGAGCTATTTAAAAAAAATTAACAATAGAAAGTAAATTTTTTATAACGTGGTAATTTCTATACTATGTAATTTGTTAAAAAGCAGCTTCCCACTGGGCAAACTTTGTGGTATCTTGTGGATTCTCATAGGAGTTCATTAGTTGAAGATTACAAGCTCCAGGCCTTTCATGTTTGGTAGCGTGTGAAATATGATATGATAGTGTGCTTTACATACTATACAGTATAAAGCAAGAAACTCTCGGCTACCTTTGTTTAACGACATGAGCTAGCTGTCTGCCACGTTCTTCAAAAATTTCGACTAATTCTTATAATAAAAATATAATGAAACAAAAGGAAATTATAATAATCTACAAAATGAGACCCCTATATAAACGTATTTTTCAGTTGAAAAATTTTATTTTCATTTCTTTATAATACCGAGTTCCAGGAACGGATTTAGCTTAAGGAGTCGGATTATAGTTGATAGCTCTTTTTCTGAAAGAGAAATTAATTCTTTAAAAAAAAGAAGGAGGTCGGTTAATCTGATACACCTGAATTTAAAGTTTTTAATTTATATTAATAATGTTGACGAGAGCGCACGAACAATAACTGGAACGGAATTAAAATTGATCTTTATTAATTAGTAATAATAATAATAATAACATTCTAAATGATGAAAATACATAAATCTGTTTTAGTTGAATTATCTGTTTTCGTATTGACATTATAATCAATTGATTGAAAGGGTTTTAATGTTTAATCTTAATTCCGGACCTAAAATAAATCCTGCCCTCATCCCAATTTCGTAGTTCATCCCCATCTTGTCACTCAAGTGCCAGTAGGATTATGTATTTGTGATTCATTTTCAGTGACATATGCTCCACATAAAAATAGATTTTTTACTACCTTTTTCTTCATTAGTTGCGAGTGAGCGTACTAGATAATAATTTTCTCTCGCGAATTTTTTTTGGTCACTTTTATTAATAAATTTATGATGTTTGACAAACGAAAAATGAAATGTTAAAACGAGGAGTGGAGAGAATTAAATATTCGCAAAAAGGGAATTAAGATCGAAAATTGCTAATAAAGGAAGTTGGTTGCTTTTATAGTTTATTAAAATATAAGGTGGATAGGCAGAATTTATGGTTACGAGAGTTCGAACAGTAAACAGTACTTTTGTGACAAATTCTGAGACGACACCACAAAGTTATACTGCTTTTCGACTTTTATAGCTTCCGAATTTTATACGTGTGCATCAGGTTAGAACTGTGTAACATTATAGTTTGAGGCATGTAGGTGTCTTTTTGGAATTTTGCAAAGTGGAAAAATTAGTATTTTTAGAATTAAAATTATTCCTGAATGAGAATGTAACTAGTGAGTTGCAGAAACTTTTTTAAATTACTGTTCTAAACTTTTAGGTCATCAAAGTCAGCATTACTGTCCTAAACTTTTAGGTCATCAAAGCTTTTAATCCATTTGATGTTTATGATGTGACAAAAATAGTCTTTTTAAATTTTTACGCTTTGATTTGGTTTAAAGAGTATGAAATTGATGATATGGTTGTTTAGGAGCAAAGTAATTAGGGAGGAACATTACCGAAGGTGGTCCACTGCCGAAAATCATAAATGTCATCGATGCAGTAGGCAGAGCTGTTTCACTGTCAAACATCATAGATGTCTTTGATATATTAGACAGAGCTTTTCCACTGTCAAACATGACTGTCATCATGGATATGTTCGGTAGACCTTGTCGTAGTGACGGGGCTTTTCACTAAAGGACAAAAAAACAAGAATGATAATAAGCGATTGTCAAAATTTTGCGGGTACTCCTCAGTACCCGCAAAAACGTGTTCTTAATACCAGGAATTATTTTACAGAGTGTAGAAAGTGGAGAAGGAAAGGCAAAATAAATTTTAGAAACACGTTTTCCCAACAAAGGAAACATAAGAACCTGAGCAAACTTCAATCTTGGGAAAAAAAATTATTTTTCACATTTTCGTTTAACATTTCCTGCGAAAAGCAATTTCTTTCCATCAAGTTTACCAACCGGAGTAAAGCTTCTTGGATCAGGGTTTAATTTTATACAGTCAGAGAGTCACATCCGTTGAATTGAACCGTCAGGCGCTACCACTTGTCCCGTCACTTGTTTGTCAACTGAAACGTGGATTTCGCGATAAATGGAGGTGTTCCACAAAAGCTCGAGTGTTTTCTTGGTAAGAGCCGCTCGTAATCCCTGAATAATAGATTGCTATCGAAAGTTCGAAAGGTTTGCCCCTTGGCGAAACTCAATAATGATTTACGCATGTGCTTTAGAATTTGATGCCTATTGGGACATGTGTTTGCCGTTGCCATTTAAAACAGTCGATATAAATAATTGTTCCGTTTGAAATGAGAGAGAGAGAAAAAGAGAGTGAGTGAGAATACTCATGGGTGTAAAAGCAGTGGTATGAGGTGAAGAACGGAGATAGAGCTATATATCGAGGGTGAATAGGGGTGTCGAGGCGAGCAAGAGAGTTACGTTACAATCGTTAGCTGAATTCTTTTCTATATATGTGCGAGAGAATCGATGAAAGAGTGCAAGATCTGGAAGATCTCTTTTCAACAAAAAAAAACCCCAAATGGTCTATTCAAGCGAAAAAGCTGCCTTGACCATGAGATGTGACTTAAATTTCTTTTTATTTCTTTCTTTTCCTTTAGCCAAAAAAAAAAAATGCTGAAATATAATAGAAAATTTTTACCGCTACTATTTTTTTTCTTCATTATTATTTTTTTTGTCAAGTTCACTTTCTCCTGGCAAGGGTAATTTGTACTCGATAGCAGTGCGGTGAGAATATTGCTCCGGAAATCACGTCCCAGTGCTAAATGCCTTTTTCAGCGCGAATACAAATGTCCTTATCATGATTTGAAATTTGAATTGGAGCGAAAGTTCAGTCATCCGACCAGTTCCAAATGCAGTTTGCATGACTGCGTGCATCGTATTGACTTTTTCATTGAATTGCTGTAGCTGTTAACAGTCATTCAAGCGAAAGTTTCTGCTACTCTTTTTTTAACACTAAAAATCACTGTGATTTTATCGCAAATACAAATCAAGGGTGAAAGATGGTAAATGATAATCAGTGACTCACAGTTTTTAGTTTCTGATATCACGATATTTGAGAATTTTGAAAAACTAAAATAGTTATAAATTTATGTTTCACAAGCTAAGGAAAATTATATGTACCCAATTGGTATCTAGACTCTATGCCATATGTCCAATTAAAAGCAGAACACTTCGACAGATATAGATTTTTAGAAAATAATTCTCTACAGAAATTGGATATTTTATTTCGGTAGTTTGTTGCATGAAAAGGCGAGATAAAATTCAATTTTTTTCGAATTCTATAGAACTATATCACAATAAGATAGTTTAAAGCTTTAGAAACGATTTTTAAGCGTAATAAACTATTTTAAAAAAACTATTGGAATTTGTGAAAATGTGAATAAAAGAATGTTTTTTATTGAAGGCATTTATATGTAGAGAGAGAGAGTTTGTTGGAAAATAAATAAAAAATTTAATAATGTTTATCAAACAATGTTGAAAAACCGTTTGACCTGAAATTTCTATTTCCTGGACTTCATCTTTCGAATGGCGGATAACAGGAGTGACTTTTCGATCCATGAACTGTAGCCTCCCCATGCAACCAACCGCTTTGTTGATCCTCGCGGTGAAATCCTCTTTGTTGGGGGTCTCCTCCGATTTGAATCAGGAAGACTCCCTTCCTTGTAGGTCTTGACCCTAAAACACGCATGTGGTTGACGTCCGGATTTACTTTCTTAGGATGTTTGTTCAGTTCATCAGCATACGTCTAGGGTGTTGTGACTCTGATCAAGGTTTATTGATTTTGTCGATAAATTCTATTTTGGTTTCGGTACATTTGTCACTTTAGCAAACCCTTTCATACCTCTTCTAAATTCTTCTTCAAGAATCAGTGGACAGTCAGTCAGAGTTAAAACAAGTCAGCAACATTCAAGTTCTGGGAGGTGCAGAAGAATGTCAATATGACTATTAAGGAGGGAGAGAAAAGTCTAAAATCACTCGTTGAGAAAGTTTGGGGAAAAGCTTATTCAAAGGACATCAAAGACTTTGTGGACAAAGTAGTAGACACAAAGTGAAAACAATCCAAAACGGTAAAATAAACCCTAAGGTCTAGAGCCAGTAATGATTCTTAAGGTGGCTAGAGAAACAAAGTGTGATGTAGTGTTGTGGAAGCTTCGTCCAGGAAGTCTTGGTGCAAATTTTAGAAACTCCATCAGTTGTAGTCAGAAGCCTAAAGGAAGCTAAAGATTGAAAAGTTAGTATACGTAAAGGTGGGATTTATGTCGTGTCCAATCAGAAAAAGATGTATGGTCGTTAGATGCATTAGGAGCCTTAAAACATTAGGATCTTTTCCCACGAAGTTTAGAGCCAATAGGTATTTCCCTGGGTTGAAGAATATTCCAAAATAAAACCGGAATGGTTTTTAGTGTTGTGACGTTGTGGATTGTCGTCTCCTGTGGTTCGACAATCTGAATCGTCACGTCATCTGTCGGATTTATCCCCGAACCGTGATCGTTAATTGGTATTATAATTTAGAAAGTCGGAACTGCCGAGTGACCCACTATCAGTGGTGAATGTGTGTCCCGCGGCTAGTTAGTAGGAGAGAAAGTGACAGAGGGCAGAGCCGAAGTGAGTAGTAAGAGACAGAGAGAGGAGAGCCAGTGAAACGAGAGAGAAGAAGAGATTTTGGAATATTCCTTAATTTATTTCCGGAGAAAATAGTTGCCGAGAAGCCAACAGAGAGGAGGAATTGAGATGCATCGTTGGGGTGAGTCAGTATCGTGCCAGTGTTGTACCAGTCGTGTCTCGTCGTTGGCTATTTCTGCTGCCAATTTTGTTTGAGCAGAATTCCCTCTGGGAGAGAGAGAGATAATCTCAGAGGTGTCGAGTGTGTATTGTGGTTGAGTCGAGCCAAGTTTATTAATTCATCTTTAAAAATTAATTGGCGCCTGACGGCGAAATTTAAGTATTTAAATTTCTAATTTATTGTTTGTTGAGTGCGTCGGATTTTGCTGACGTAAAGCAGAAAATTTTGAGCCATTTTAATAATTGTTTAAAATTATACGTCACAGTGGATCTCCCAGAATTCCTAAACTCTTACCCCCAACCATACAACTAGAGATTTTCTGTTTCTACTTTGCTCACATGAAGTACTTTCTCTGAATTCTTAAAATCCATTTATTCTTCCTGTTTGAATGTCCTTTAGTGAAAAGCCCCGTCACCAAGACAATGTCTGTCAAGAACACCCATTATTCTTATCATCCAACACTCATCGTCATGGACAAAAAAAATTTAATCATTCCCATAAGTAATAAAATCTAATAAAAAAACAAAATCATGTTTCAGCTAAACCTTATCAACCTAATAATTTTTCTTGAAAATTACCGAGCAAAGTTACCCTTTTCTCATAACTTTGATTACATACATTTCCTTCCTTTCGATTTGTGTAATCGACTCGTTCAAACAAGGGAAGGTTACGCTTACGGGCATATTCTGCGCAAATAAAATCTTGGGCAAAGAGCCAGGAAAAAATTACATACGCACCTTTCAACTTATTCAATGTTAGAGTTCATGTGAAATTCATTTCGTTTATTTAAAGAACCTCTATATTTCAAATTAAATTTTACAAATTACGCGAATGGAAAAATAAGATTAATTTTTATTCTTAATGTGATTTTTTTAATTAAGAATGAAAAATAATTTATTATTTTATTTGGAAAATTCTCCAATTAAAATTTGTTGAGTTATCTAAATAGACGTAATCAGTTTTAATGAAATGTCAGTAAACAAAATTCTCCGTTTTAGGAAATTAAACCTTGTGATGCTTTGAGGTACCTAGAGGAGAAGTAAATGACTTAATGCGAATAAATAGACGCTCGTTTTGCTTTAAAGATAACTTTTAACATTAAGTTCGGAACATTGAGAATAATATGTAACATACGTTTGTTTTCTCGTTTAAATTAAGATTCTTAATTTACAAAATTTCTCGTGTTTAGTTAATAAAATTTATTAAATATAAAATTTCAATGCTTGATGAGGTACCCATGATTCATTGCCCACAATCAGACGTTATTCAAACCTGGCTTACTGAAAATGCATCTGTAAATCGTTCCATATAAGGGTGACCCATCAACCAAGAAAGTCAGTCAGAGGGAGTATATAATCAGTTCAATTCAGTTCAAATTGAGTTTGGTCAGCCTTCAGGTCAGCAAGATAGTATTAGTCAGCAGTGGTAAAATTAAAACGAGAACTAAAAGTATACAAAACGTGAATGGAATGAAAATTCTGTGCTGAATTTATGTTTAATGAATTTTTGACTAAAATTTAACTTTAAGACTATTTTTTTCAACGCCAATTCTTTGGAAGACATTTTCAAAAACTCATAAAGCTTGGCTCAACATTTTTAGCCTCTAGGAATCAATTTTTCTTTGTAGGATTTCATTTCAACTCGTCGCCCATTCTCCCCTTGTGTAAAAGAAATCAGAAGCAAATAAGGAATCTCTCGCCCCTTGCTAGATGCCTGCTGAATACTTGAGCAGTATCACTCCGACCTGTATATATTTTTCCAGAGAAATATTTAATATCCAGAAACAACGTCTGCTTTAAAATAAAAAGCAAGAAATCTTTTTTTTGTCGCTTTGAAAATAAACATGAATGGTTAGAAACAAAATTCAAATATGCGTGCAAACTATTCAAATTTTAAATACTTATCATATTTTACAATGATTGAAAGCACTTCTTAAGTGTGATGTACATTTGTGCGATTTATCATTTTTATCACGTCAGTTATATTGGCACAAAAAATCATCCAAGTATGAGTGGAGTATTTATTATATTTGAGGGATTTGAATATTTTGTCAGATGTCAGCCTCAATTGATAAATAACTCTATTTTATAAACGTATGGAATTTTATTATTTGTTTTTATTTTTCACCACCGGAAAAAAAAATTTATTGAACATTGATCAAAAAGTCAACATTTTTTTGAGGCCATTTCTATTACTTACTGAATAATAAAGAATTTATTTATTTTTTTTGAATTAATACAATAGGAAATATAAATTAGAAAATAAGTGCCCTTTGCTGTTTTATATCCTTCTTTTGAAATATTGGATAAAAGTTACGAATTTTTCCGCGAGAGAAAGTTAAGTTTACTTTCTGCTTGTTCGTGCTAAAAGAAAGCTTTATACCTTTCAACTTTTGACATTAAAATAGAAACTTTTTTTCTCATGAAAATGCTCCCCTTTTTTGCTTTGTTGAAAGTTGCCCTTCATATTGAAGTAGGTAGGAAGTCTCCTGATTCTATCCAGTGCTTATGTAAAACGCACGCGAAGTTCAAATATATTCTATATATCAGTCGAGTTTCTCTCTTCTCTAGCGTTTTAAATAGACACTAGATAAAGTCAATGTTGGTTGATTCTCAAGCACAACCGATTTAAAACGCAATTTAGGTCGCAAATTTTCCCTTTGAACTCAAAATGGTTGGAAATAATTATTCATGTTCAGTTTTAACTTTATTATTATAATTATTATTTTGTATGAGAAAATATTTCATGATAGAATGAATTTTTGTATTATTGTTTGTTATATTTGACAGTTTGAGAGTATAACCGACTTTTTTTTGCATGTAGAACTTTCTTCGAACTTTCTGCTTGTGGGATAGATGCTCCTCGGTGTGTGGTTAGGGAATGACTGATGGAACCTATCAGGGAACCTCCTTCCTGTGAATTAATTTTTCGATCTGGAATAAAAAGAGTGTTAGTAAATTATAAATTAGAACATTTTCGTATTAATATCTTTCATTAGCATTTTCGAATTGTTAGATAAGCGTGTGTTGAACTTCCGTAACACGATCGATATTGTGAAGATTTTTTTTTTATTTTTACTGTTAAAAATAACAGGGATATATTTAACTGAGCGTTATAATAATGATATATTTTAGCTGGCTGGAATTCAGTAAAATCTATCGTCCAAATGCAAAAAGTAAACTTCACGAAAGCTCGGAGCTGTATATTGAAGCCACAATAGCTCTTGTTTTCTCATAGTTTGCCTCCCTTGCAGCATTAAGAGCAATATTTCGCTTTTTCTGTCTCAAGCTCACTTGATATATCTCTATAAAAAGGATGATTTCCCATTTTTTGTACTGCCTTTTTTTTCATTTAGTAATCTGTAAAATCAATTTATTTTCCTAGCTTCACGTCCTTGGAACTATTCATTAAAAAATTCATAGTTTTCAAAGTTATTTGGAAGTTGTAATTAATTTAAAGTTTAACCTTTGGTAATAGTGAATTATTAATCGATTATTTGTACCTAGTGGATTTTGTATTTAAAGTGAGGAAACATTTTAATGAAGTAAGTACGAGCTACAATTTAGGGCAAACGTTCCTGAATAAAGCATGTCCAAATAAATAATTTAGAGATTATTTATTTTATTCAAAGTGATTGTTTCAGTAATTGACAGTTTGTGATTATGTAATTTGTTTTTTGTAGGATTGAAAATTTCTAACAGTGGAACAGAGTTGCTTTCACTAATATGATTGATATCAATAATATGATATGAATATGATTCAAAGTGAGTATTTCATTGACAGTTTGTGATTACGTAACTTGTTTATTTTGTAGATTTAAAAATTCCTAAGACAGGTAAATTTTTTTATACCTTCTTGTTCATAATTTCATTTTCAAAAATGGTAAAAATCATCAGTACGATCTTTAATCCAAGCTAATAACTCGACATTTTACGAAAAATACTTTATTAAAAAACAAATCTCTCTTGGATATTAAAATTTGTGATTAAAATTTGATATTCTGATATATTCATATACCTGTTGAATATATGACAATTTATGTAAAAGTATGCGGCTAATGTAATATTGAAAATTTGCTGAGTATTATAAAAAAAAGACTCTAAATATACTTTTAATACAATAAAGTAAATTTTCATTTACACTGTAACAATGATCAAGTAAATGAAGCGCAGAAAGTGCAGGATTTTGCAGCGTATTCTATATTTGTCGAAACAGCATTATCAATGCAAGAGGGGCTGAAATTCCCGGATTTCTCGCTTGATTATACAGATTTTGTGAACAAAATGTATCGCATGCTGGACCAAAACCGCCTATTACTACTGAACACACACAAGCGGATTACCTTACAATTAGTACACTACTCAAATTGCAATATGAAGGAGTATTTGTGATAATAATGATCAATTGTTCCATATTTCTCAATTATTTAATAAAGATTTCTAATTTTCCTTCACGACTATCGTAAAGTGTGTATGACATTATAAAATTTAATTTCTTACTTTACAAAAAAAATCCAATATTCGAAGAATAGTATAAAAAGCAAAGCACTATAGAAAATCACTCTGACAAATTTTGAACTTAAAGAAAATTTTATTTCTTCAAATAAAAATTGTTCCTTTTACTCGAAATCAAAATGTTGTTTCTTTGATTTAAATGGATTTTCTTTTTGCTTCCAAAGTAACTGTTCTTTGTGAATTTACTTTCGAAATAACAGACCCCGAAACGTTAAAAGTGTTCTTTTACAAAGTTTCGAATAGTCAGACTCTTGATTTTAATTAACATTACTAATAGCAGAGAAAGACCGTTAATGGAATTAATATATGGCAAAACTACTGGCGAAGAAGGCATTTCTTTCTCTAGAATTCGTAACTTTAATTAAAGAGATACCGAGAGACGTTGGACGATAGTATCAGGGTACAAACATTGAATTCTTGTTTCGCTGTTTCTCCAGAGGTGATTGAAAAATAAATAAAACAAAAAAAAAGTCTGGTCTAGGAAAAAGTTTGAAATTCTAATTAAAAAAATGTAGAAGAATATCTTTGGGACAATTTATATACACATAATAACTTTTGGCTTCGATAGAATGTAAAAATGACCAGACCGGACACGTCATTTGTAACTACTGGCACATAAACTTTTTTTTATTCCTTTCGTATTCCCCTCGACCGACCTCGAATCCGTTGTCGTCGGGCGCGCGGATATTAAATTGAAAACACGCATCGAGCCACGGAAGACAGCTTTCCGTTAGAAACGGTTGTGCCACTTTTTCCAAATAAATCGTTAAATCTATCTTTTCAAGCTTTTGCATGACCAGATAGTGTATTTTACTTTGATAGACTGTCTGTTCGTTTCACGTTAAAAATTGCAATATTCCGATTTATATCGTGCACTTAGAATTTTAGTGCATGTGCAATATTACAGATGATAAGAAAAATTAGGTAAACATTCTGAGTGTACATTTATGGCTTAGGGTACACTTTTTTGTTTTCTTATCAAAAGTAATTAATTTCAAAATTTGAAGCAAAGAAAAACGGTAGAGATAGGAAACCATGTCTCTATGTAACCCATCAAAGTATTAAGCACCAAGTTTTGAAGATCAGATCACGAGTTTAGGAAACTGCAACTCTTCAAAATTCAGAAGAGCCAGCATACTATTAGAAGTTTTTAATGTAAAAATATTTAAGAATACGTGTATACCTATATGAATGAAAATTTCGCTAGGAACTAAAGAGATAAAATCTCCCGTTTGTTTATAAATTATAACTTGGATTTTAGTCTATTATCACAGAATTTTTGCTCTATATTCTGGCTTAATAGTGAAATGAAATTAGTTATTGAAAATATTTCTTATATTTGACAGTTTGAGATTATAAACGACGTTTTTTGCTTGTGGGATAGATGCTGCTGGGTGTGGGGTTAGGGAATTACTGCTAGGTTCTCCTTCCTTCCGAATTAGTACAGCATTTCTAATTTTTCGATCTGGAATAAAAAGAGTATTCGTAAATTATAATATAGATTTTCTTATTAATATATTTCATTAGCATTTTCGAATTGTTAGATAAGTGTCTGTTGAACTTCCGTGACACGATCGTAAAGCTTATCTATAAGTGGAAGATCGTAAAATTTCGAATTCACTAACCATAATCTTTCACCTCCTCTGCTCCACTTGACACCTGGACCAAATAACTTGAGCCAACAATTTCAGATTTGCTTTTAAGATTCACGAAACTATTATATGATGTAATCATCAATAAACCCCGTAAACAGTGAATGGTGCCATAAATATTTTAACAAAGATAATTATTTTATATCCATTAAACCTTTATTTAAATTCAAACATAAAAATACACTTCTTTGGATTCTTTTTCGGTGAACAAAATTAAGATCAGATTATTCGAGTTTGTTTTCAGGACTTTGATAATATAACGTATGAGCTTTTAAACTTCTACCTTTTGACTGGAGAATGAAGGAAATTGATAATTCCGTTTGACAAATTCACAAAGTCGTTCCAAATTCAACATTGAGACTTCCATTTGTGGATTTTCTTCATTATATATTAAAGTTCAATCCAGTATTGGTAATGATGAATAATTTGGTATGTATCGTGAGTTAAACGAGGACCATTGCATCGTTTGAGATCCACTCTAAAGTACTTGTGACGCAAACACATCTATGTCCACTGTGCTACTGTGTAACGATCACTTTGGCACAAGAGAGCTTGTCTGACACGAGCCGAAGTACTTTTCGAGTATCGTACTTGTCGGAATGTTTATTACGCTACTAACGCAAACAACAAAGTTGTGTCGTTTAACTTCTCGGTCAACCATTCTCCTGACCAAGAATAAACTTTCTCATAAACAAGTATACTTTATTATTTACGGAAAATTTTCCATATGCATGTACATGGAATAGACTCAAATGTAAACTAATTCAAATGTATACTTTAAAATTAGTCAGCCGTTTTAATTGCTTTTAATAAAGGCTCATTTGGGCATGTAATTATCCATGTTGATATTGCAAACAAACATTTGAGTTCACAAATCTCCATACATTAATAGAAACAACATAATTGGTAAAGTGAAATGTGCTTTGATATCGATTGCGTATATCGACTAACATTTCTATTGAAAGAGGATTCCTCTTGTTTAATACCATGATGACAAATAAAGTAATTTACTAGTGAACCTTGCACTTACACACGCTAATCTTCTAGCTAAATTTTAATATTACATTTCATACCAACTTGCTACTAAACTCTCTAATACAATATTTATATAAAAAAAGCCTGGCGCATCTTGGGCAACTAAATTAGTTACCAGACAAACAAATCCAGTTCATAAAGACAGTCAATATTTTCTTTTCAAGAAATGTAGAAAACAAAACTGTCTTAATGAGAGATAACAGCAAACAATTATGCTTGGTAGAGAGTTGCTTTATCTTGACGGAAACGTCTGGTCCTCTTGTAGGGAAACGCAGTCCTCAATTTTCATTAATTTGCATAAGTACCTACTATACTGACATCAAGAGGTATTATTACTTTTCCACTAAATATTATTATGGTATCAACGACATACAAGAGGTTGTTACATATTTTGGCCAACTATCTCTTCATGTTAACAGTTGTTTCAAGTAGCATCATAAAAAAAACTCCCAACAACTTCGAAATATATATCCACAATATTGTGAATGAGCAAACTCTCTTTAAAATTTGTTCAACCAAATAGTTAAACACAAAAATTTATAATTGCTTGAATTGATTAAAAAACTTTGAAATTTTTTTTACAACCTTTTTTCTTTCCACAAACTCTGATTTTAATCATCGATAAATATTGAGATATATATTTATAAATGTTTGAGAAAATTGAGACCAAGCTAACAGAGAATTTGAAATTTGTTACTATTTTCAGAAAATCTAATTAATAATTTAATTATGACACTTCTATAAACTGTTCTCTAATTTCATTCGATATAAATGCGGTTTTGTGTATTATTAAGTTATGCATTATTGCGAGATGATGTAAAATTATATAGAATTTCAAAAAGGAGATAATTATATTCCATTTCAATTAAATGATGGTATGATAATATGTATTTCTCTACACATGTGAGGGAATAATTTATTTGTCAATTTTAATTTATCCAATGTCAAATTAATAGACAAAAAAATGTTAATTTTTTCAAAAAGAATGTAACATGAAGTGGGTAAAAAAATTTTATTGACTTTTCTTACTTTTATGATACATTTATGAACAATAGTAAAAAATAAGATAACGTCGCACTCTAATTAGAATTGAATAAAACCTTGAGCAATTCTTATTTTCCGTGTTTCTTCTCTATTTCTTTTGAAACTGAAATGTTCATCCTAAAAAAGCCATAAAAATCCACCTTTCTTTCTATCTTGGAAATTGAATTGTTTCCAAAGTCATAAAAAAAACAAGAAAATTTTTAGGTCTCTGTTTGAAAATCGAAAGCTTGAAAAAGGAAATAAAGTATTTAACAACTTTTGGAGTTAAGAATGTGAGTCACGATTAACTTTTTTTCTGAAAAAGAAGTGTTAAGGTCAGAGACAAAGTAATCAGCAATTATTAGAAACGTTTTCAAACGTCAGAAAAGGAGAGAAAAAACCTTTGCTTTTTCCTTAAAGTTCACCAAATGTCGTTTTTTCGTGCGGATTCACGCGTCGTTTCAATTTTTTTTTCTCTGGAGGAAAAAAAAATCTCTCGTATGGTTGTGACGTCGAGCGGGAAATTGGAGCCGTTCGATCTGTCGAATCCATCCGGAACGTTGAAACTGGTTGCTTCCCCAACGAAGGGGAATAGAGAAAATATAAAGATATAGGTGTGCGCAGTGAGTGTCGAGAGGTATACTCCATAATACAAACGCACTAGCTTGCTTAAAGCTTAAATGTGAAAGTGGATACACATTTTTTTCCACACTTGTACTTCTTCTTTAGGTTTTTATTTTATTAAATTTTTTCTTTGCTGTATTGCATGGCTATTTTAATTAGAAAAACATTGGTAGTAAATTATAAAAAGTCAGACGTATTCGATTTAATCCAATAAAAAATATTTATATAAAAAAAGCCTGGCGCATCATGGGCAAAGAAATTTAAAATTGGATAAAAAAACACCAAGGATAAAGTCATACACCAATTTTCAAAAATAGTGCGAATCTGTAGCCTATATTATTTCTTTTGAGAGGAGTAAGAAAACGGAAAGAGCTTTCAGAAAGTAAATGTGAACCGCGAATCCATCTTCTATTTTATTTCAATCTCATTGATTTCTCGACATAAACGACACCCAACAGTGATATGGAAGAGGCTTGGCTCCAAGCCACCATCACTTTTCTTTTTCCCACAAGATGCTGTCTTACGCTTTTCTTTTTCTCTATTTAAGTAACTCCCTCTCCTCTAAAATACTGAAAAATTATTCATTTCATCCTTCTCAAACTCTAATTTATGAGAGGAAAAAATTTCAATGAACACGTATAGAGAAAAATTGATGATTTAGTTCCTCTTTTTAACACATTAGAAAAGGAGAATAAAAAAGCATTTCTGGTTCATTTCGTAAATTTAATTTTGTAAAATTGTTGGTTTACCAAAAAAAAGGTGCCTTAGTTTATAATTTATTAGAATCAGTTTTCAATTTTGTAAAAATCCGAAAGTATTTGAAAGGAATGTGTATAACAAGAAGATTAACAAAAGAATGAAAAATTCCTGGTAATCCGAGGTTATTGCTTTATATTTACTCATAATTTTCCGTTAAAAGAATTCTCGGCGAATAATTAGCATTGAAAATTACACAATTAAGAGAGATGAGCTCGCAAAATTCGATTAAGAATTTAAAAACGGAACTATTAATTTCGCTATTTAAAGTCTCACACTCCTTTTCATTTTCCTTTCTTTCTTTATAATTCTTTATTACTATCTTTTTTATCTTTTTTCATTTTAAACGATAAACTTGAAAGAATGGTGTCAGGTTAATAAATTATAGCCCCTGACTGAAAATGAAGAAGAAATTGCCCCGGCTATAATTATACGATACTAGGAACGTATATAGATATATTAGGATTTACGATTTGAAAAGCTTCTGGAAACTCAAGGTTAAACGAATTTTTGGTGACGCTAGAGATTTTTTTTCTCTCTGGATGAAAAAAAAATGTCTGAAAGTCATCGGATCGTATTTTTGCGAAAAACGTCCAGTGAGCATTCGATTTCCACTAGAATCCCCCATACGTTTGTGTTGTAATATATGGAGTATAGTAGCGGCATTCATAAATTTTTCGAAAGCAGACAGTTGAAACCGAAGCAGCCAGCGGGAGATATATTTATTATGAAAGATACAAAAAAAACTGAACACGTTTACATCAAAATGCATCAATTTAACGTCGACAATCCATTATCTTTTTAAACGAGGCTATTCGGATTATGGAAGATTAAAGATGCAGGGCAATGTTTGCTGTAATTATGCGGTTACCTGTTTCAGTTGGTAAAGTTCCTTCTCTGGTGAAACGGCAATTTACGAATTTACCTAAATATGTGTGTGTGTGGAATTACAAGTTTCGTGTGGGCGAACATGTGTGTGAAGAACTTTACGCAACGCCATCATATCAGTTCTACAATTATGTTCGGATTTTAGGGACTTTACGCTTACTTTGCGCATGTGACGGTCATATGCAAAGCATACGGTTAACTTTGTGAGGGCATTTGCGCCAAAGTCATTGGAGATGGATATTAATTTTGTCAATTTTGCTTTTATTGACATAGGTATTTATTTAAAGGAATAGAAAAGTAATTGGATGGTACAATATTGTTAGATGGCAATATATTTATGACAGTTTGATGACACCCTTTTTCTGGATCGAAGATCGAACAATTTAATCCAATGCAATTTAATCCATTTTTGAAAATTGGTGTATGACTTTATTATCCTTGGTGTTTTTTTATCGGGTTTTAAATTTCTCTGCCCATGATGCGCCAGGCTTTTTTTATATAAATTTTTTTATTGGATTAAATCGAATTTAATTTTTAATTAATAGTTTATAAAAAAAGGATTTTCTAATTTACCCAATCGAATAATTTGATGTTAGGTATTAATATGGTAACAGTCATCAACCATCCTTCATTTAGAAAAGGACGGACCAACATGGAACATTCTAATGCTCAAGTTTACCAAAACAGGATTGATTGATTAGGTAAGTAAAATACAGATTTTTATCATTTTTATAAAAATTAAGGGAATGTTAAGGAAATCTTTAGTTTCCTAAAAAAAGTTTTTTTGTAATTTACCCAATCGAATAATTAAATTTAAAACCGTTGCTAAATGTCAATATACCTTAACCAGTCGAGTAACTTTAGAAGACCTATTATATGATTCAAAAAAAGATTAATTCTCCCAACTATTTTCAATCGTCTTTGTAAAATTGACACTCAAATTAACATTTTCAGATTGTTAACAGACTTTATTTAAATTTATCACACTCCTGTTATTTAATGACTGAAGACGTCTGTCCGCTACCACTTGTTTCCAAGTCCCGATTACAATTGACCGATCTAATCAAACTGGCAACTTTTAATAAAATAATTATTCCACACAATGTGTTTGAGATCAAATATAGCGAAACAAGAAAAACTTTTTTTTAAAGAATACTTCTTTTTATGTTGAATTGCTTCAAATGTTTTGAAAATTGATCTCACTGACAAACGAGAAGAATATTTATTTTACAATTGGATTCGCAGCACTCACCAGTACACTACTGGAATTTGATATGTTCCCTGAATTTTACAACAAAGGACAAAGGAAGTGGTGTATGAAATGATGAAAATTCGATTCCTTTGTGAATCTCGTTAACGTGAATGACATTTGAGAACTTTTAAAAGTCCTTCAAGAAAAGTATAGTTTCTTAAAGAATTGATAATAATCGAAAATTACTATATTGAAAGAGAATTTCGATTATCTTCCAAATTTTGTTGAAAATTCTTGTAAAAATTATTATAAGGGAATTACTAACTATTCATAAAAATTCGTTAGGGCAATTGAACAAATACTTTTTATGCTCACTTTTTTTCAATCTCGCTCTCTCTGTGAAATCATCGTTCAATTTAAATTGAAAATTTTCTCTTATCTGTCAGATTATATTCTCTGAAATTTTTAACCATTTTTTTACATTCCCTATTAAAAAACATTTCAACATTTCTTCGATAAAGAAGAAAAACTTAAGTACGATTTTTAATTTTCTAAATTCATCTCTCTGATTCAATGATTATTTTTTAATTCTATTTTGACAGAGATTGTATTTGAATATGGGGAAAATAGAAAATGGCCTGTTTCTTTTTTGAGGAATGTAAATATTATTTGCACAAATGAGGGAAATTCTTTTTGTCCACATAAGTTTTGTCAGTTGGAAATAATCACGTTTATTTGAGCGCAAGTTTTACAATGTTAAGTGTTTTCTCGTTCCAAGGTGCTTGGTGGCTAGTTCAACGTGTTTTGTAATCAAGGGAAAAAGAAACTTAACGATTATGTTTACTGAATACGGGCCATTGCCAACGTGTACTTTAAGAAGTTTACACAAGTTTCCCTTGGAAAAATAAGTTTTTTTCAGATAATATTGCGCAGCGATTTTCACTTTTTGACTTTTAATAATCAGAATCATGGTGGTAAGTAATTTTGCTACTTTTAAGTAATTACCGTGCACAACAATGAACAATAATTATCTTTATCTTTAATTCCAGGAATTGCGTAGTCGAATAAGAAGTTTTATGCGGATTTCTTTTATTTTCAAGATGTTTAGTGGAGAAATTCTTCTAATTGCAGTTTTTTAAAATTTGGAAGAAGGAAGTTCTGTCTTTAGTTTGATGATTGGGTAGGTAAGTTAAATTCGAATTTGTGTTATTTTTATGATAATTAACTGAATGTTTTTATAATAACTGGGTGCTACTAACAACTGTTCTCATTATTAGATGTTGGATCATTGTAAGGCGTGAAAATATTTGTGGTATTCAGCAGACAGACTTCATTAGGGAAAGGACTGACCAACCTGGAACAATTTAATTTTCAAGTTTTATAACAAAGTTTTTTTGTAATTTACACAATCGAATAATTAAATGTTAGACGTCAATTTGTGATAGTCATCAGTCATCATTTATTAAGGAAAGGACGAATCAGCAGGAAACATTGAATTCCTAGTTTACTTCGACAGTCGTCAGCCATCCTTTATTCAGGAAAGGACTAACCAACCTGGAACAATCTAATTTTCAAGTTTTATAAAAAAGTTTTTTTGTAATTTACACAATCGAATAATTGGATAGTGGACTATTGCTAGACGTCTATTTTTGACGGTGAGTTTGGTGCAATGGGCCCTAGCCTAACCTAATGATAATCCTGTTCGAGTTCGGTTATTAGATAAGATGTTCGATCAGTTTTGTGAGACACTACATTTGTACTAATTGACATCTTCAAGGTGAATTATTTGCAACCTAAATTTAACCTAGATTTTGTCTGCAGTTGTCTAAAAAGTGTTGCACAAAAGTGAATTAGCAGAATCCTGGCTGCATGAATAGTAAAAGCCAGGAGAAGCTTCTAAAAAAGTAGTTTGTAATTTACACAATCGAATATTTTGCAACAAAATTTAATTACAGTTAGCATGTAAAGTGATACATTCATTGTAATTCTAGACAATTGATAGTTGCTGTAGGGAACTCTAATGAATTCCAAGAGGAGAATTTCTAAATTCTTTCCTCGGGAGCATTTGAATTCTTCTCCGAAATCGACACTAAGTATAATGAGGAATGTGTGAAGAGCAAATGTCTGAAAAATAAAGCATTAAATACGAAGAGAATGTAGGAAAACTTGCGTAATCGAAAACAATACAAATATTGGTTATATTTCTCTCGCCGCTCCAGCGATACGACGTGATGATCAATAAAGTTCTCGTCATTTGTAAAGCTTAGTGGCAGATAAAATCCGGCAAACCTGGTAATTTTTTTTTCCTTTCCAATCGGAGATGAGATCAAGAAGAGAAGGTGGATACAGGAGAAATCCGAGATCTTTGCTAAATATTTGTTAAAGGGAAAGACGAAGTTAGAAGATAGGGGGAAGATTCTTTTTTTTCATCTTCAACTGCGTATTGGTGTGTGGACATTTTCTCATACATACACAATACCGCATACATACGCTCATGATAGAAAAGCAAAAGCGTACTTATACTTGCACTTGTAACTATAAGTTTGGATAAGCTTTTCACACAGTTGTGGGAATCGGTGGATCGTAAATTTCACCCGGCGTTGAGGGAATCTAAGCTCTCCTCGCAGCTTCAGTGCTTCTTCACTCCCAGCACGTTCGAGAGGTGATTCAAGAAACCGAAATTCATCCATCAGGTTAGACGATGTCGTTAGAGAATCGTCAACTACATTCTGTTTAAACAAAAAATTATTATCAAAGAGAAAAAAAAATGAATTTTTTAACTCTCCTACCCTTGGAGAAATACAACTCGTGACTTTGTTTCATACATTCGAGAGAGGACTCTCCATCTCTGTCTTTAAATCCTGATTGAGGATGGTGGATCAAAATACCTTGAAATTCAGGGGAGGCGATACATTTAGAACATGCAAAAATGTTCACGACGATTCAGGGGGAGAATTCCAATTGCTCGGGAGACGCGAAAATTACTGGGGGCGGTGAAAATTCTTTGAAAGAACCGCTACTATACGATAGGGGGGATGAAAAGAGAAAGAGAGAAATGTGTTGAATTCATCCCTCGTATAAACGAATGATGTGAGGAGCCAATCACTTTAATAATGGATTTTTATACAAATGGCCAGAAGCATAATGCACACATTATGTATGTATCAAAAAAAATTTTCCTCCGAACATCCATTTAAATAAATAAAAATCTCCTACATTTATATTGCGAACACTTTGGGATTCTTCATTTTTCTTTTTTTGTCTAAAATACGTATAAAGGGCAAAAGAGATCATTAAGTTGACATTTGGTGGTAATTTTATTCCATCACTCTAAAGTGGATGTACTTTTTTGATTAGTTGAACCATTAGTGAACAATTTTTTACTCTGGACCAAAAAAAACCTTAGCCTAGACCTTTAAGTTTCTAATGGTCCATATTTATTACCATATCATTTATATTAGGGGCGCATTAACTTAAGGGGCGCACCTAGTGTGACACTTTGAAAAAGTCGATTTTTTTGCATTTTTTGATCGTTTATACCTTTGAAAATAACATATTAAAATTTCAAGTGCGTATCTCATTTTGTTGGAAATTAAATATTTTTTACATCCGAGGGTCATTGTACGGCAAATATCTTCTAGTTTAACAATCATTTTTGGTTTTTTTGATTTCAGTCACTGAGAAGGCTGCAATCACTGCAGCAGTGGGACAACTTTTTTTGAACACTTGGTAGATGGCGAATAACTTTTTTAAAAAACAATATTTTTTTTTTAAATTACGAATTGATCACTAGTAATAGATATATGGTAAAAAAAAACTTCAGAACGTTTGACGCAATAAATTCTCTGAAAAAATCCTAAAAATCACCGTTTTTCAAGCAATCACACTAGGTGTGCCCCTTTAAAACAATGTATCGAAAAAGTTAATTAAGCTAACTTTAAAATTTGCTAACTATCAATCGAATACATTTCTACTCCGAAAATAACCTTTCTCCGGTGCTTTTTACTCCACTTTTACTTCACTCCTAATCAATAAGAGACATCTGACAAGGTTCTTACCAGAAACCTATTGATATTTCCGCACGAGTTGACACTAATATTTACCTGAAATATTTCCAACTGACTGAACCGAGTAAACTCAATTGATACGAATTGTAAATTCTTCATTGAGGAAAAAAAAACGGTGTTTTTAATTGCTTCATTCATTAAAAATTAAAAAACCTCTTTATATTTATCCGTATATACAAAATTCGTATATATGTAATTTTTAATAAAACCTACAAATTTTTGCATATAAATTCTAATAATATTTTACTATGCAAAATTGTAAATGAAAAATTCATATTTTTCCAGGTCCTCTGAAGCCTGAAATTTTCTATAAACTAAATAAAATAGTTATGTATATACATATATAGGTAAATAAATTGCCTTTTGTTTGCGCAAACACAATATCTATATATACACACAACAATACAGTAATGCTAAGTTCATTTTCACATGGACTAAGTGTATTTGTGTTTTTACCCTGCCATTTTCACACTGCGCTTTATTTTCGAGTAGCAACAAGCGTCGTGAAATATTCCATTTCTCCGGAACTGTTTGTACTTTTACTGGCTCTTCATTTTTCTCTTATTCTATACATTCAACATATAGCTGCCCTCTAGAGTAATGTTTAGTTTGTGAAACAATACATGATGTGTAACAATTTACAATTTTACACGCCTTTAAAAAAAAACAAACAAAAATACATCTGTCATGAGTGATATTTTCAAATGTTTGTAATAATTTCATTGTAATTGATGGCGGAAATAAATTTATACATGTAAATGAAAAAAAAAAAATGTTTCGGAGAAGATTAGAGGGCACTTTTAGGTTTAATTTTTATTTTTTAGAAGATTACGATTAGGTAAACCATTATAGAGATGATTTTTGGTAAAATAAAAAATATTGTAGTCGTTACAGTCAATAATGAATAATTTTAAACATTGGAATTGATTATATTAGTAAAATTGGAATTTCATGTTAATTATCATCTGAAGTGATTGCTACTATTTAAAATATGAAAAAAATATTCTGTTCTTCTGGATTGTGTAATTTTTCTACTAAAAATCAGGTAATTTTCCGATTACAGAAACATTGAAAATTAGAAGAAATAAATGTATTAAACTCTTTTTTAAAAAAATTCATTGTCCTCTGGATGGCGAACAGTGTTAAATATTATTTAAAATGTTATAAAAATATTTAATGCTTCTGGATTTTATAATACTTAGTCCCTACTAGCAAACAGGTAATTTTTCAATTACAAAAATATTAAAAATTTGAAGAAATAAATTATTTGAAATCTTTCTTTAAAAAATTCATTGTCTTCTGGATGGCGAACAGTGTTAAATATTATTTAAAATGTTAAAAAAATATTTATTGCTTCTGGAATTTATAATACTTAGTCCCTACTAGCAAACATGTAATTTTCCGAATACAAAAATATTAAAAATATGAAGAAATAATTGTTTTAAAATCTTACTTAAAAAAATTCATTGTCTTCTGGATGGCGAACAGTGTTAAATATTATTTAAAATGTTATAAAAATATTTAATGCTTCTGGATTTTATAATACTCAGTCCCTACTAGCAAACAAGTAATTTTCCGATTACAGAAACATTGAAAATTAGAAGAAATAAATGTATTAAACTCTTTTTTTTAAAAATCCATTGTCTCTTGGATAGCAAACAGTGTTAAATATTATTTAAAATGTTAAAAAAATATTTAATGATTCAGGGTTGTGTAATACACAGTCCTTACTAGCTAAAAGGTAATTTCTCGATTACAGAAATATTAAAAATTAGAAGAAATGAATTTTTTAAAACCTCTTTTAAAAATATCTTTCGTCTGCTGGATGGCAAAGTGTTAAATTATATTTAAAATTTGAAAGAAAATATTTTATTATTTAGGTTTGTGTAATACTCAGTCCCTACTAACAAACTAGGCAATTTACCGATTACAAAAATATTAAAAATTAGAAGAAATAAATGTTTTAAAATCTTTTTTAAAAAAATTCGGATGGCGAACAGTGTTAAATACTATTTAAAATTTTTTCAAAATATTTATTGATTCAGAGTTGTGTAATACTCAGTCTCTACTTTAACATTAGTTAATTTTTTGATTACAAAAATATTGAAAATTAGAAAAAATAAATTTATTAGGAACTTTTTTAAAAAAAATTCATTGTCTTCTGAATGGCGAACAGTGTTAAATACTATTAAAATTAAAAAAATATATATTTAATGATTCAGGGTTGTGCAATACTCATTCTCTTCTAGCAAACAGGTAATTTTTCAATTACAGAAGTAATAAAAATTGGAAGAAATAAATGTTTTAAAATTTTTCTTAAAAAAATTCATTGTCGTCTGGATGGCGAACAGTGTTAAATATTATTTAAAATGTTATAAAAATATTTAATGCTTCTGGATTTTATAATACTCAGTCCCTACTAGCAAACAAGTAATTTTCCGATTACAGAAACATTGAAAATTAGAAGAAATAAATGTATTAAACTCTTTTTTAAAAAAATTCATTGTCTTCTGGATGGCGAACAGTGTTAAATATTATTTAAAATGTTAAAAAAATATTTAATGTTTCTGGATTTTATAATACTTAGTCCCTAATAGCAAAAAGATAATTTTCCGATTACAAAAATATTAAAAATTTGAAGAAATAAATGTTATAAAATCTTTTTTTAAAAAATCCATTGTCTCCTGGATAGCGAACAGTGTTAAATATTATTTAAAATATTAAAAAAATATTTAATGTTTCTGGATTTTATAATACTTAGTCCCTACTAGCAAACAAGTAATTTTCCGATTACAAAAATATTAAAAATTTGAAGAAATAAATGTTATAAAATCTTTTTTTAAAAAATCCATTGTCTCCTGGATGGCAAACAATGTTAAATATTATTTCAAATGATAAAAAAATATTTAATGATTCAGGGTTGTGTAATACACAGTCCTTACTAGCTAAGAAGTAATTTTCCGATTACAGAAAAATTAAAAATTAGAAGAAATGAATTTTTTAAATCCTCTTTTAAAAATATCTATTGTCTGCAGGATGGCAAAGTGTTAAATTATATTTAAAATTTGAAAGAAAAAATTTTAGAATTTACGTTTGTATAATACTCAGTCCCTACTAATAAACTAGGTAATTTGCAGATTACAGAAATATTAAAAATTAGAAGAAATAAATGTATTAAAATCTTTTTTAAAAAAATTCAGATGGCGAACATTGTTAAATACTATTTAAAATTGTTTAAAAATATTTATTGATTCAGAGTTGTGTAATACTCAGTCTCTACTGTAACATTAGGGAATTTTTTGATTACAAAAATATTTAAAATTAGAATAAATAAATTTATTAGGAACTTTTTAAAAAAATTTCATTGTCTTCTGACTGGCGAACAGTGTTAAATACTATTAAAATTAAAAAAATATATTTAATGATTCAGGGTCGTCTAATACTCAGTCTTTACTAGCAAACAGGTAATTTTCCGATTTAAAAAAAAAAATAAAAATTAGAAGAAATATATTTTTCAGAATCATTTAAAAAAAATTCATTGTCTGCTGGAAGGCGAATAGTGTTAAATACTATTTAAAATGTTAAATAAATATTTTATGATTTCGGGTTGTATAATACTCAGTCTCTATTGCAACATTAGGTAATTTTTTAATTACAGAAATATTCAAAATTGTCAGAAATAAAAGTTTTATAATCTTTTTTTAAATCCATTGTCTGCTAGGTGGCGAACAGTGTTAAATACTATTTAAAATGTGAAAAAAATATTTTATGATTCAGGGTTGTATAATATTTAGTCCTTATTGAAGCATTAGGAAATTTTCTGATTACAGAAATATTATAAATTAGAAGAAATAAATTTTTTAAAACCTCTTTTAAAAAAATTCAATGTCTTCTGGATGGCGTATAGTCTTAAATTATATTTAAAATTTGAAAAAAAAAATTTTTTATGATTTTGGGTTGTATATTACTCAGTGCCTACTTGCCAAAAAGGTAATTTGCCGATTACAAAAATCTCAAAAATTAGAAGAAATAAATGTTTTAAAATCTTTCTTAAAAAAATTAATTGCCGTCTGGATGGCGAACAGTGTTAAATATTATTTAAAATGTTAAAAAAATATTGAATAATTCTGGGTTGTATAAAACTCAGTCCCTACTAGCAAAGAGGTAATTTTTCGATTACAAGAATATTAAAAATTTAAAGAAATAAATGTTTTGAAATTTTTCTTTAAAAAATTTAATTGTCTTCTGGATGACGAACAGTGTTAAATACTATTTAAAATGTTAAAAAAATATTTTCTCCCGTAACTCATTTATTCTAAATAGTTTATCTTCCTTGACAAATGCTAAATATTCAATTAAACAAAACATGAAATAAATAAACAACAATTGTCAAATAAACAACGCCTTATAAAACACACATATTGTGTGCATATAACGTTTTGTACAATTTATAACCTTAGAGCGATACCCGTATTTGATTCTGTTTCCACGTACGCGCTAGAAAAAAGGACAGATAAAGTTAAACAGGTGGGAAAATACAGGGAGAAAAAGAGACATCAGCAAGGTTACGAAATAGGATTAAAATTCTGAGCGAGAACGCTCCGAAGATAAATGTTCCATTGCCCGAAGGATTGCCAATACGGTGAACATACATGTTTTCAACCCTGCCTTCTATAATCTATATACGTACATACATATATGAAGAAGAAACTTGATTTGACTTGAAAAGTGACTAATCAATTACTTAAACTTTCAAAATTCAATATATAAGTTTCCAGTTGAATAAACGAATTCACTACCTCATGGACGAAAATACATTGCTAGTATCTATCAGAGGGAAAATATACGTACCCGACTTTTGGATACGTAACAATATTTATATAGTAGAATTCACAAAAAAAAAAAAAAATGAAAAAAATAAATAAATAAAATAAATAATAAATAAAAAAATTTGTTTTATAACTTTTCTATATCTACAAATTACAAATAGATGATGAAATATTTATAATTATTTGCAAAAAAGAAATGCCGATATTTTATCGATTATTTAATGGGAATATAAAATCAATTCCTCTCAGCCAACTGGTGGCTAGATTCTGATTTCAATTTTATTATTCCAAAAAAGAGAGAAAAAAAATTGAAAATCAAAAAATCCATCGAAGAAGAAAAATTGTGAAAGTGAATGAATTTCCGGTCGACTTTTATTTATGGATTGCTGGTTGCAAGGTGAAAAATAATGAACTAGAGGAAAATATTTTTGTAGTACATTATATGTAGAGAAAAACGGAGCAAAAGCGAGTGAGGGTTAGGGTTTATAAAACAATAAGTGAAAGCAATGCAATATTTCACAGTACTTCCAATAATTTGGTCAGGAACTGCAGAGACTATACGTGCAATGTGTACATAGTATCGGTTATATGAACCTAGCAGCAGCAGCAGCAGCAGCAGCCGTGCAACCAGCCACATGCAGCATATATAAGTATGCGAAATTCTATGTGCGCTTTCAAACGAACACGAGATTCTCTCATGGGTTTCGACAGTTGGAAACTTCTACTGCACTCGAGTCTTAAATCTCTTGAAATTCCCAGCTAATTATCCTCCTCTATTCTTGGATGCGGAAAATCGACTCCATTTCGACAACAATTACACCTTATCAAAAAAAAAATTTTTCCATATGTAGACGTATGATTCTTGCAAAAATCAAAATTTCATTGTAATTCTTTTGTGTATGATTAGAGATAATATAAAATTACTGCCCTGTGGCTTTGCAATCTGTTCAAAATATTTGTACGTCCAAATTAAATTCCATTCGGCTACCGCTGGCATTACCCATTACAGAAACAAAATATCTGCCTTTCAAAACATGATTCAGTTAAAAATAATCACTAAATTTTATTCACCTATTATTTAGAAAAAAGAATTTATTATTCGTCCGTCAGAATAAGTCAGATTAAACGAAAAATTTTTTTGTGAAGAAAGGGATTTTTAAAAATGCTAATAAATTAAGAGAGTAAAAAATTAAGGGGTTGGAGACATCCTTCTTGCATGACAGTCCCTCAGTGACTGAGGGACTTAAGAAGACGCGCGATATTTATATTCCCCTTCCAACTAGGCGACAGCCAATCAAGTGCCGTCCCCCCTCCATGCCACTTCCGCGAATTGCGGCCAAGAAAGCAAGAATCAAACCATAGAGAAACCAAGTAACATTTAATAAAGTCCTAACAAGAAGAAGTTTCTTTCTTTCGTTTCTTCAACGTTATAGTTTGTTCGATATATACTATTTGTTTAATCATCATAACAATTATAGAATTATATATAAATTCGGATTACTAATCCACGTTATGCTGCGTCATGAATATTATACTCTGCATTTATGATTTTTCTATTATTTTCATTATTTTATATATTGTTTTTTCTTTATTGTTTTCTCCACTCAAAACTGTATTTCTATATTGTTCCTTAAAGAGCTCATTAGCGTTGGGAACCGTTTAAGTAAATAAACAATTTTTGAAAATTAGCCCTAGTTTCAATTCCTTTGGATTTGCTTGGAAAGTTATTTTTACTTTTGAAAAGAAAATTCCCTTCGTTCTTATTACTTATGGTATAGAAAACATTGAAAATCCGAAGACGACCAAGCGCAAATTGTAACGTGCCTGGCATATTTTTCAATTTCGCACATTCTCACGGGTTTGAATCTCAATATTCTTTTAGCTCAGATGATCGATGCCCCTGTGGGAAATTGCTAACGCTTGGGCCAGTAATGGCGCTACCTTGTCAACAATGCTCTACCCCTCTAAGCCAATCGTTAATTCCCCATAGGAATATTTAGCATTAATAATTTATCCCCGGTAGTTAAAAAAAAGCAAGTTGTTCCTTTATTAAAACAAATATTTATCACTAAATAAATAAAATTTTCTTGCTTTAAATCTTATTGGAGGTAACAATAAAATTAACAATAAAATTATTACAAATTGGTATCAAAAACCGACTTCATCGGAATGGCTAATCAATTATTTTTCAGATCACCCAATTCTAGAAATAAAGAATATTGTATATAATCTTGTTGACAGAGTGATTTCATTGTCTAGTAAAAAATTCCATTTTGATAACTTGAAAAAAACTATTTTGAAAAACAATAACTATCCTTTCGACTTTATTGAAAAACATGTAAAAATTCGGATGAATAAAAATATTTTTCCGATTTAAACAATAACAAAACTAATATTTATAGTTAAATCCTTGAAGTTTGTTTACCTTTTAATGAAAAATGTTTTTTCAAGTTGTCAAATATTCTTAAAGAGTTTCATTGCACTTCTATTCTCCTTATAAAAACTCTAATTCCATCATTAGACTAGGTAAAGATCCGACGAAAAAATGGGATAGAAGAAATGTTGTGTTTAAGATTAATTGTAAAAACTATCCTGCAACATATATTCGCGACACGAAACGATCATAACTAACTCGCATAAATGAACACAAAAACGTGAATGACAACTCTGTTTATCGACACCGTATAAATTTTAATCATGATTCACCTTCCCATGATCATTTATCTAATAATATCAACTGAACTATGGAAGGATTTAACTAAACTCAAAAAGTAAATAGATTCTTTTAAAATTAATCTTTCAGTGCTTCTATTTCGAAACATTTCTCACTTCTAGTTCATTTACACAAGTATTGGAAAATAAAAATTAATTTCTTTCGTAACATTTGTAACATTTTAATTTTAATGTCCTTGATGAATGGTAGAGAAAACACTATAATTCAAATAGACTTATCACTGATTAGCTACACTTGTCTTCTAATCCAGAACTACCCATATTCATGTGAATGTCGTTCAAAAGGTAGATGTAAATCTTTGAATGGTTCTAAATTTTGTGAAAAGCAGCTTAACATGCATATATAGTTCAAGATTTCAGATTTCACAGAATGTATGTTTCGAGGACAAAAAGTTTGCAGCAGCTATTTAGACGAGAGAAACGGATAAGCATTATTAAATATTACATCTACCTTATCGACCGTCGATAATTACCGACAGTGGATAAGTTACTTCCGCCACCGTTCGAGACCGGTCAGACCTTTAATTACCTCATTCTTGTTATGGTCGCCAACCAGTGCAGTTCACTGATGTCCTTTATTAAGAATCGAAGATCCAAGATGGAATAATTAAATTCTCAAGTGTATTTAAAAAAAGGGATTTTGTAATTTACCCAATCGAATAATAAAATTCAAAATTTGCTAAATATCAATGTAACGGATATTGATACAATTGTACGAATAGAAAAACACTTGTCTAACCAGATAAGCTTAAGACGAGGGGCATAAAACCAATAAATATTTGTGACAATTAAAGCAAAAATATCCTTAAACGGATTTGGATTACTCTCTCAGTTTCGTAACAGTTGCAAAAATAACCAACATTCGTTGAAAATACTCAAAATCTAGGTTATATAAACACAAAAATATAAAGGTTGGAAAAAAAACTTTGGGATTGAAAATAAATCCTATTGAAGTAAATTTTTTAGTTCCTTTTTTTAATGTGCCAAATGTTACGGAAATAAATCAACCATTTAAGACTAGTTCTATAAAAAAATATAAAGAACCAAAAAATTTGCAGACAAGTATCCAAAAGCAAATTGAAATCATATTAAATTATCAAAATCAAATAATTGAAATCCACCTTATGCGAACCTGCAAAAAAAAAAAAATGTCGCGAAAATAAATCTCATTTCCCTACACAAGAATCCAATTCCAATTTTGATAATCATCTTTCAGTAAAATCTCGAGTGGAAAATCAAATGTTAGTCACGTAGAGTATCGAAAAAGCCATAAAATAAAGTTTGTGGGTGAGAAAATGAAATGAGGCTAGTATCGACATCAGCTCACCTAAAACAAATTCTGGGGTTAACCGCACCCTTTACGGAACAAGTAGAGCAGTTGGTTCAATAATTTAGTAAGGGACTGTACTTGAATATAGAATTATATATATATATGTACGTGTATATATACATGTATATCTTATCGAAGTGCACGGGTTGGAGCTTTCGGGTTTCGATCCTTTAAGCTCGTTGAAAGCAGTTCACACTGTTCCTCGTTTGGATGAAGACACTGCTAAATGAACGAGGCTTTTAGTATATCTGTGAGCTTTGAACGAGAGTGACACCGTTAAAAGAGAGCGCGCATTTGAAAAGCGTAAGGCCTCTTTCCTAGTTCATCGTTTTAAGTGGCAGACACACCAACTGGAGTTCATAAACCACCGCATTGACACTGCTGCCTCTAGTATTATACAAGATGAACTTGTCCTTGTTAAGCAGATTCATTCATCTCAAGTATCATTTCTATTATTCTTTCTTTTTTTTCCTTCTTTTATCGTACCATTCCTTTTTCCCTCTTCTTCTTCTTCTTCTTCTTTTCTATTCATCGTCAAAATGAAAGAATATAACGACGAATGACAGTTCATTAGTAACTGTATAGACACACTGGCGAACGTGACACCTTAGCCAGCAATTGTGTTATCAACAAGAGTCTGAAAACACTTTAGAGCCTCTCTTGGATCATATCCGAGTTCTTATTAAAATATTTTGCTGAGTTGCATTTTAGACTCTTAAATAATTCCCTCCCAACTTTGTATTAAATTATTTTTCTATTTTTACATTCTCATTAGCACAAAAGTGTTGGTGTGTACTGGTTGGTGTGTTTTCGAAAAAAATTAAAGCGTAAAATGGTTTCATTATTATTTAAAAAAATTAATGTTGCCTTAAAAAAATTAAAGTGTAAAATGGTTTCATTATTTGAAAATTCACGTTGGTTCCAAAAATAACTAATAACAATAGCTTAATTAGTAAAGTATTAAAAGAATAGAAATAAGTAAATCGTCGCTTAAGTCTTACATTTCATTTCTATTTTCCCTCCATTTCGCTGTTATATTTGCAAATAAATGAAGACATTTATATAATGAAAACCATTCGAAATATGTATTCAAAGTAGGATTACCTTTATATTTCTGAATTTGCCTTTATTGTGTGATAGGAACTTAAAAGTAATTAGATTGCTCCCTTCCATAGAAATATGAAAGCTACTTCTTCAGTTGTTTCAAGCTTCGTGTTGTATTTTATATACACAATAAAAATGTAATTTAAAGTAAGCTCGGATTTAGTACAGTCGTTTTTAATAAAATTATTTATCTTTATAAAACTTTATTGTCATATTCTAAAATTGTTCTTTTTACGGTTTTCTTTATAATGAAGTAATTAAAAATTCGACTAATTAGTTTAGCGTTAATTATTTTTGCTCAAATCTTTCATGGAAAATGACAGTAGAAATTGTTTAATCCAAATAAAATGTAAATTGAATTTATCCATAAAATGTAATTTCAAATATCTAAATTGAATTAATATATCTATATAGAATTAATATATCTATATAGAATTAATATATTGTTATGTCTTACCTTATAATATTCCCTATATTTTCTCGATTTAACTTTAATTTAGAAAAAATTAAAGTTGGGACGAGGTTAGATAAATGACAAGAATAAATTTATTTGAACACAGTGTATTTAAAAAGATTAAGATTATGGAAAGATGAAATGAGCACTAGCTTTCTAATAGTGAGTCTTAAGTGGTTTCTCTGTTTACCTTAGAACAGCTAGTTTTTGGTCCTGGCTGGATTCACTGAATTTAGAAATTCACGTAAAGATCAGGACAACTACTATACTGGGGTTGAGAGCACTATTACGAAGAGAACCACTTGTGATGATTAAAAAATTAAGACTGATGTCCAGGTGACTACTACTGACGATTACATTTTTAAGACTGATAGCTGTTGATGCTCTGGCCCTTTTTATATCCAAATTTTTCTGGGAATTTACAAACTGCTTACTTTCCCATGTATTTTACGAACTGCTTACTTTTACATGTATTTTACGAACAGCTTACTTTTCCATGCATTTTTGGAAACCCTTTGTTAGAGAAACACTTGTGGTGACTCACTATTAGCTCGCACGTGTTCACATCTTCTCAATATCATATGTTTTTACAATTTAATATTATATTTTTATGTTATTTGTTAATTATTTATAGTTATTACAATTTGTTATTAACAATTTTTATTAATTTGTTATTACAATTTGTTATTATTGTTTACATTATTATAACTTGTTGTTAATTATTATTTTGTTACAATTTATTATTATCTCGTTATTATTAACCATTATTTGTTGTTATTTTGTTGTTACAAATTATTATTAACTTATTATTATTATTTATTATTTTGTTGTTACATTTTATTACCATCTTGTTACAATTAATTATTATTATTTTTATTAATGTCACAATTAATTATTATTATTGTTATTAATGTTACAATTAATTATTATTATTTTGATATTATTGTTATCATTAATTATTATTATTTATTGCTACAATTTGTTATTATTAACTATTATTATTGTTACTTTTATTACTATCTTGTTATTATTACAATTGCTTATTATTCTTATTTTGTTATTATTGTTACATTAATTATTACTAATTTGTTATTATAAAACATTATTATTGTTTAAATTTAATTATTATCTTATTATTCTTATTATTCTTATTATTACTATTTTCATTAATTAATAATTGTTTATAATTGTTAATATGTTAATAACAATTATTTATTGTTATTCCTATTGTTATTATTATTATTTATATTATTATTAATATTGAAAAATACGTTACGATGACGTAGCAATATCTATATAGAATTAATAAATCTAAATAGAATTAATATGTTTAAATCAGAGGAAAATAGTAAATAATTTTCAAAAAAATATTTTTTAAATGTATTTCGAGAAAAAAGGTCACCTTCTGCTAGTAGTGTACTTTACTTTAAAATGTCAGTTTCATATTCATCTGAACCATTAAAAATATTTCTAGGAAATTCCTTTGTGCACGACAGAGAATAAGCTGCCAATTATTCTTTCACCGCTGTCCTTTGCAATTTTTGCTTCCTGATATCTACGTCATGGATACGGTAATGAAAAAAAATGATTCATTCTAAAAGTCCTCTATTAAAACAATATATATATACATTTTTTTCGTACTGGGTAATTATTATCTTTGAAAAAAATTCCATTACGTCCTGCATTGTCATTACATCGTGTTTATACTTTTCATTTATAATTGCCATTTTCATAAAGGTGGAGAAAATATTTTTGCAAAAGAATAATTCCATAATGCTTAAAGGGTATCCAATTAGGCAGCCGAAAAAAGTCGATACTTTAGGTTTTCATGGATTGGTATGAAATTTAATATGTAAATGAATAATAGAACTGTAATAAAGCTGATGACCTACTAACAGCTTTGGAAGAATTTGAAAATGTAAATAGAAAAACATTCGCGCCTTTTGTTACTATCCGGCTTTAGTTTTTGTTCTCGCAAGCGTCCTCTTAGCTACTTCGAGAGCTGTTCTAAAGACTAGGGTTACTTTGCACCCTGTGACGTGATCGACACTTACTTTGGCGTGTAGATTCTCTTTGTTAAGAAAACATCTTTAGATCCTTTTGTAGTCCGCGAACTTGTGATCGACTTCTCCGCACTTGAAGCACCCAGACGATCTGTCTGATGTCTTGGAAGCTCTTCCTGGGTGGTCGTAATGTAGACATTGATGACACCTAGTGACCATCAGTATTTTTTGGGATTGAAATATAGGACTGACATTAGGAGGACTTATTTTTCTGGTAAAATTGGTATTTATATTTGACAGTTTGGGATACGTAATTTGTATCAATAGTTTGATATCAAAAGCACGATGTAAGAGAATGTGGTTCAGCTTCTCACATAAGTTGCAGGAATGGTCGTAACATGTGTTCCCCTCAAAGGTCTGACTAAGACTGATTAAATGTAACAAAAATTGTCAACCATCTCCTACCGTACCAATCATGCCTTTGATGAACAATAAAGAAACTCTTGTTCCTGTCTTCCAATCTCAGTGGTCTTTCCCTTTTCAAAGAGGTAGTCCTTCCCTGGCCTCTTGGTGAGGGGTAGCACCTTTCTAATCCCTTGTTACTCTGCAGGTAACCGTCCGAGTTGATAAAGCAATTCACCACGTCCAGGTCATCTAAAAGCCTGAACCTCAGCATTCGAGGTTTCAACTACTACCAAAATAGGTAGTAATTGATTTTTACTAAAATCACTACGATTGCAACTAATTGCTTCTCCATTTCATACGCCACCAGCTATAGCTTAAATAATTTATTATTTAAAATTCTACATACCAAATTTTACAATTTGGTAAAAGGAAGACTTCTCTAGACAACTTTTAAAGCTGAAGGGAAAAAAGAAGCAGCAAAAGTATTAGGAGCATTTGGTGCCTTCTCTATAGATCTGAATTTTGTGAATCCTTTTCACGAAACGAGTAAATATGCAAATAAGCATGAAGCAGGAAAACTTTATGCCATTAAAGAGGGAGTGAAAAGAGGAAGCGTTACCTCTTTGAGAGAAAGAAAATCTTATGGTCCTGTTCATTGAAAAAAGTGAATAGAAAAAGCGTCACCTACTAAAATAATTTATGAACAAGTCTTATGAATATGTTATAAAAACTGTTACCAGTTATTAGTTTTAAAAAAAATTCTCATACCATTATCTTATCATAGCGCAAAAAAGAAACTTTATAGACATGGAAAATCTTATGCATATAATTCGAGATGGGGTATAATAAATATAAAAAAACGTTACTGCAAATACTGTGAAAATTTTCAAATTACAAACATTGGAAATTTATCTTCCGCATCTCAAATCGATGAAAAGTTATCGATTATGAAAAATATGATATTATGTATTTTTACATGAGATAAAATTTGTCCAACAATCTGTTGGTCTAAAGGAAAAAATAATTATTCAACAAAAAAAAACAAAGTGTCAATTTGAGGAAAAAATCAATAGAGCGTTAAGTCGGTAAATTCCATCAACATTTTAGCAATAAGTCCTCCATGTCGTTTACATGGTCCTTGGTATCTGGGATGGTATCAGCTGATTCGCACCCGCATTTGCTCGACGTTCCCCTTTTAGCCTATAGTAAACATGTGCAGAGTGAAAATTTATGAGACAGATAATACGACTAGCTTAAATAAAATACATAACCATGTCTTGATGACACTCTTGTTCCTATTAACAGAAGCCAGGTCAAATTCACGCACACACACCCTATTCATTTAATGAATTTATTAACGCGCATACTCATAAACCAATTATTGTTCAATTTTTAATTATATACGCGCATTTATGAAATTTATTTATCAATTATCCAAATATGAGAAATTATAGATATTTACGTTAATTAAATTTTAAAATGATTATAACTCAACGTGAAAAGGGTGGAAATTAAAATTCTTTTACGTTAATAATTATTAATTAAAAAATTGTAAGTTGTACATTTTATTTAAAAAAAAGAATGTGAGGAAAAACTTTTAATTTAGAAGTTTTAAAGACAAGCAGAAGATCTTTCTTTTTAATTAGTAAAAAAAATATATATATACGTTGCATTACACTAAAGCGTTAAGGCGTGTGCAGTTGTGCACTTTAACAATAATAATTATCCTTCAGACTTTTAGCTCCTACTAAGGCAGTGGAAAATGTAATAAGGAGAAAAAGTCAAGTATTAATTAAAAGTACATTGTGCGATAGGGTGGAAAGCTAAGAGCTTGAAGATTTTTATCCTCATTTACTGTCTCATATTTTCCCTCAGTTTTGAAATTGCAACGCTATAGTGAATGAAATCATTAATTCTGGAAAATTTTTTACTGTAATAGAGAAATAGAAATACATAAGAATTTTTATGATTGTACCCATCAGTTTTAGGTGTAGTTTCTTTATCGTTCATCAGAGGCATTATTGGTACGGTAGGAGATGGTTGTCAATTTTTTTGACACTTAATCAGTCTCTATCAGATATTTGAGGGGGACACATGTTACAAGCATTTGTGGAACTTGTGTGAGAAGCTAGGCCACACTCTCTTACATCGTGTTTTTGATATCAAACTGTTGATACAAGTTACGTATCCCAAACTGTCAAATATAAATACCAATTTTAATGGAATAATTGTATGAAGTATTTTATTTCTGGAAAAAAATTGGAATCAAAATATTAAAGTCGATCACTTTTTCTATCCGTTTCTGTTAGATTTAAACGCGCATGGAAATCAACTATTTCGCCCTTGTAATAAAGTGTAAATTGGTTTCATTATTATTGTTTTAAAGTTGTCAAGGACTCTCAGTTTGCATTTTGAAGTAGTCATTATCCAGCTCAAGTTCAGTTTACCTATGTTGGTAACGCATAATCACTATTCTGCATTTGTTGTAATACAACATGTTCTGAATTTTGGTTTGCTGTCGTTCTACAATCTTGTTGTAAATTGTAAATTACTATTGTTTAGAAGTTTTAAAGATTTGCAAATTTTTAACAATTCGCGAACTTGATTCGAAATATTTTAATGTTGAGCAATTTTTTTGAAAAGGTGATTTTTGGGCGAACTTTTATTTATCATGCATCGATCGATAGAAAAAGACACACCCCTCTTGAATCTAAATTGAGACTTAACCTGCATTTCGCTTACTGAAGAAACTTTTCCCTGTATTGCACAGTGAAATTTCATTGATTTTATTTTATTCAGTCTTGGGAGTATTTCGTAAGAAAATTCAGGAATATTATTTCTCTATCGGCAAAATTTAAAAAAAACTGAATCATCAATTTTAACAAAAGATACTAATTTTATTATTAAGATATAGATAGTACAGTACAATTTACAAAAAGGACTAGATTTAATGTTGTAGTTAATATAAAAAATATACCATGTTTCAAAAATTGTTGAACAAGTTTTTCTTTATGGGAAAAAATTATTTTTGATCAGAATGAAATGGTATTTTCCCAATTGGAAGTTATTCAGAATTCTGATACGATACTTAGATATTCATGAGGCAATCACATGGTGTTTGTTTGGTTTTTATTATATTCGATACTTATATATTTTCCTTCTACTATCTCACGAGGGAAATAAAGCATATCTGCAAGTGAAGGTGAATCCCGCATTTTAGTTTATCATTTGACTTCCAATTTCTCCGCACACTCTGAGAAGAATGCAATTCATCATTATCGTATATTTGTCGGTAAACTAATAAAAAAAAGTTTCTTGCTGACATGACAGTGTTTGATTTTTTGAATTTAGAATTTTATTTCACTAACTTTAGGACGACGGTGTGAGTTGTAAAAAATCGAGGACTATTCATTAGTGTGTAAAAAAAAGAATTGTTGAAGAAGTATGGAAGAGCTAAACTTTCTGAGCACGTCTAGTCTGTTGAGAGGCAACGTGGGAGAGAACGCGTAGAGTTTGATACACTTTGACGTAGAAGACGAGACTTCCTTTCAAAAACGCGAAAAAAGGGTGCGTTAAGATAGAAGAAACTTTGGAAATATTGAAAATAGATTCCTGTGGATGATGAAGGTACGCGGAATATGGAATTATGGAGAAAAAGTTCAAAGATGGTGTTGAAGATTTTTGGGAGGAACAACTTGCAAGTTTCAATTGGAGCAGATGGATTAATTATTTTTTAGAGTATAATGGACCAGGATCAATATTTATTGAATGTTTTAAACTGCCACAACGATATAGTCTATTACTGTAGGAACACAACTTATAAGTTTAATCTTATTATTAATAAGGTTAAAACTTAAGACTGAACTCAGATATAAGGCTCGGTTAAGGCTTAAAACTTGTTTGAAGCTAAAAAGTCGTCTAAAAAGTAAATCTATGATCAGTCTTCAGTTTTAGATGACTTTTTAGCTTTAAACAAGGCTTGAGCCTTAAGTGAGCCCTAAGGTAGCTTTGAGGTATCCTAAAGGTACCCCTTGGGAAAGTTTTGAGGTAGCTAACATTTTTACATCCTAAATTGTTTTTGATACCACTTTACGGATGCAGATTTTGATAATTATTATAAACCTACTAGTTGGAAGAATTTATCATTTCATTTCTAACTATTTTTGGTCAATTTTCGTTTTAACTATTTTGACGCAGTGTTCATGATAACGAATCGATAAATGTCTTTTCCACATGGATATAGTGTAAACGAAGTTTATCTCTCACGTATCATGTGAACGAAAGATAAAGTACCATCCCCCATTGGTCCTGAATGATCGTATCGCTGAATCTACTGGTCCGGTAATCAACTTTCACTTAAAGTAGGACGATCGGTAACTATCGAATTGGAACCAATAGATATATCCCCAACTTTAAAATCGATTTCAAAAGGATTCAACCTAACGGCACACACGTGCTTTCTATCTTCTTTCAATTTCCCTCATTGCCTTTACTCGAAAAGTATAAACTCATCATTTCTCAATTAGATTTTTCTCACTGACTTCTCTCTCTTTCTCTCTCCCTGTCTTTCCATTCTAGACTCGGTAAAAAAAAAGAAACCAAAAGCCATTATTTTTAAAAAGCGAGATGCACTTTTGATCATATATTATATTCCAAAAGATTTCTTGTAAAAGGGGAGTAAAAAGGAGGCGAAAGTCAGCCATGAAGAACCAGGTGGATTTAATGGGACGTTAGTTTATTTTTCTTTTAAATTCGGTTTCCTTTGGCTTTCTTCTTTTAATATTGCGGATTCTCTCTCGATTTTCCATGTAGGATTAAGAATTTGACTTGAAGCAAAGAGTAAGTTGGAAAGGTATGGGGGTAATTGCCTCAAGCAAAGCAGATTTCAAGAGGTGGGACAAAAAAAATGCAGATTTCCCAGGGGCTAAAAATATTTCTAGATTTTTTTACAAGGTATGTTAAAACTTTATAAAAAATTGTAAATGGAAAAATCTTGCAAAAATTAGAAAAAAAAACTATTAGACTGATGAAATTTTTCTCTTTGATTGATTTTTAATGGTCGAGTAAAAATTTATTTGTAGCATTTTTAAAAAAATTCTGTCACAAAAATTACATGCCATTGAATATTCACTATTGCATACAATCTCTGTATACATAAGTTTTCTTATATATATGTTTTATGTAAAGACCTTAAAAACTTTTAATATGTGTACGTTCGGAAAGAAGTTTCTCTCAAATATAAAAAGGAACTCTAAATATAGTTTCATAAAAGTTTTAATGTCAATAAAAAAAATTTCTTTGATTCTTGTAAGTTAAAAAACTATTTCTTCTTTTGATGTATTTTAATAAGTACAATGTTTCTTTGAATTTCCGTCTGTAACATTATATTTATTAAAATATAAAAAAAATAACAAATAAAAGAAAACTGCTTTCATATCAACTCAAAATATAATATAAAGATATCTTTACAAAGAAGAAAAAAGTTGTAGGCAAAAATATAAATTTAATTAAATAAATGTTAGTTTTTTTTTAAATTGTGTATAACTTTTTTCAAGCTTTTTAATTTTTTAAAGATTTTATGTATTAAATGTTTTAACAGAAACTGTGAGTGTGTGTTAAAAATTTACATTTTACTAAAAAGCTTTTGTTTATGTTTTTTTTCCTAGCGAAAGAGAACACTATAAAGGAAAATGAATAATGAAAACGTTTTTTAAATATAATTTCGGAAACCGCACTTTCTGACGAAGTCAATTCTCTGTGGCTGCAGAAATTATTTACTTATTCCGAAATAAGGAATTACTCACTTCTTGAAAAGTTGAACAAAGTTTATAAAATGTAAATTGACTTTGGATTGACATTGTTATGTTACCGTTAACACGGGCTGAATATTAAGGAAACATGGTCTCTGCAGTCGGAAGGAAATTCTCTCATGAGAGTAACTTGGTTATAATATATGATAATAATAATCTCAAAACAGAAATTTCATTTAATGCACTAAAATGCTTTTCCGATAGATTATTACTTAATTTAAAAGCGCGTCATGCTTCAACACCAGAAAGTAAAACTTAGATTTGACATTTCACGCGAATGGCCTCGAGAATAGTTCTAAATTCGATTTAAATTTTTAACTAGCAAAACTGGCTTTTCACTTTAGAAAATTTGAACAGCAAGAAATAAAAGATTAGAAACATTTATAGTTTACAATTCAGTTTAGTAATAATTTTTGTTCTGGTGAAATTTCCTAAAAATATAATATTGTCGTGGCGGTAATTTTCACCAAAGAAAATTTGAACAGCAATAAATAAAAGATTATCAACATTTAGAGATTTCAGATGAGGCTAACAACAATTTTGGTTCTGATATAGTGTTTTGGGAATGTATACAGTAGTAGTGGGGCTTTTCACTAAATAAAATTTGAACAGCAAGAAATAAAAGATTATAAATATTTAGAGTTTACAGTTAAGTTTAGTTCCGATATTATATTGGTTCCGATATTGTTTCCGATAAAAAATTTCAGGAATGTATATTGATGGTGGTGGGGCGTTTTACCAAAAAATATTTGAACAGCAAGAAATAAAAGATTATAACCCTTTAGAGTTTACAGCTCAGTTTAGTGATAATTTTTGTTCTGGTGAAACTTCTTGATAATGTAATATCATGGTGGCGGTGTTTTTCACTAAAGAAAATTTGAACAGCAAGAAATAAAAGATTATAAACATTTAGAGTTTACAGTTAAGTTTAGTAGTAATAATGTTTCCGATAAAAAATTTCAGGAATGTATATTGATGGTGGTGGGGCGTTTTACCAAAGAATATTTGAACAGCAAGAAATAATAGATTATAACCCTTTAGAGTTTACAGTTCAGTTTAGTAATAATTTTGGTTTTGATAACTTAGGAAGACAATATCGTGGTGGCGGTACTTTTCACTAAATAATTTGAACAGCAAGAAATAAAAGATTATAAACATTTAGGGTTTTCAGTCCAGGTTGGTAAATTTTTTATTCTGATTCTTAAGTCGCCGTGCATAAAAGACAATAAATAAAAGCTATGAAAACTTTTGCTATTAAAATATATGTAAAAAAGCAGAGATTATTTTTTTTTGTGAAATCTATTTTAAAAGTACATTATTCAATTTGGAGATGGGTTCGAGTGTCCTTGAGAAACTGAAACTTTCCCAGTTAGTTAATATTTTACTTTTAAGTGAATGTTGTCCTGCGATGTTGGTAAAGCAGAATACACAGGGGACATGAAACTTTGTTTAGACGCCTTGTACAATAGCGTATACATTGGCAAGTGTAAGGCGTTGCACGTAATCTTATTTGAGTGGGTTAGACTGCGTTTGGACACGAAACATAATTGGAACCTCCCTGGAGAATTCAACGTTATGCTACTCTACATGAATTGCATTAGATCTTAATGTGCATTCGTTGAATATACCATGAAACTAGATACTAGGCGATCGATTTACGACCTTTCCTTCCTAGAAAGCAAACGTTGTATTTTGTCCCTAAAATTGCAAATCCACACCTTTCCATTTGTAAAGGTTAATCGAACATTTCCTATTGCATTTATATTTCATTTCTAGGAAATATTTTTATTTCTCAATAAACTGAATACAGTTCATTTTAAAAAAGGGTATTTCAAATTGACAGCTTGGGATTTTTACCAGTTATCAACCATTTGAATTGTAATTAGCAGTTGCTGATAAAAAAAGTGATGAACATGTCGAGCAAGTGTTGAGGGTAATGATCGTAAAGCTCAGGAAGCAGATAGAATTAGAATCTTGTTAGCTCGTAAGACCTCAATTAGTCCTATAACTTAACTACATCGCCGGAACTAGAGTTTTCAAGTCTTTCCATAGCGAGCTTGGTGAAAGAATAATTTAGCAAAAGGGTGTGGTTCTTAGAAGATCACCTAGAACAAAAGCGATAAGTTCCATTTAGCTTAACAATACATGTTCCAAGTATCTGCCTTGGAATTACACCTTCAGTTATTAAGGAAAATAAATTTACTTCATGTTTAAAAGGAAGCATAAATTATTTTCTTAATATAATTTACTAAATAAATGATTGACAATTTGAAAAAAATTTTATTTAAAAAAAGAATTTATTTTATTTATCCGACAGTTGATTCTCGTTTTTGTGCGCTGCTACCACTTTTATTTTGATTAGTGTGGTATTAAACGTCACCTGGGGTGTATATAAAACCGGCTTTAAACTATTACTTCACAACATCTATTTTTAACTAAATTTATTATATAAATCTACTACATTTAAGCTAAATTTGCACATTGAATGTACTTTCGAAGAGAATTTATTTTCATTCCATATTACATATAGAAGAATCTAAAAATACTTTTTAAATTTATATTTTCATAGAACTTACAAAAAAAAACAATAACAAAAAAAATGAAATAAGAAAATACTCATAACGTGTTTTGAAGTTTTTGTTCCTTAAAAAAACAAGTGAAAATAAATAAAAGAAGTGTCGGGGAAAAAGTTACAACTGCAATTTTTCCATACATGTATAATTTTCTATATATACACACACTTTAAAAAGTGAAGTTTATATTTTTCGAACGCGTGGGATAAAAATTTTCTTGGCATATCATATATGAATGTAGAAATTGCGAGAGTTTCTTTCTCGACATAGTATGGGTTGCGTCTAACAATGCCGGAAAGAAACATGTGGGAAATGAACGTGCTGTGTATGCACAACAAGATTTTACTCAAAGTAAACATTGATGTAGCTGACTAAGTCCGCAAAGCGTTTTGCTTAAGCCATAGACACACACCCACACAAACACCAGAATTGGAGACCATCTTAAAACTTTCTAAATAAGTTTTGACATTCTCACGATGTTTTTCGACAAAATTCCATTTGGTTAGCTGTTTCATCTTTTTTTTTTTAAAGTAAATATGTATATATTTACTTAAAAAAAAGATATTGTCATGGTGGGGCTTTTCGGTAAAGAAAATTTGAACAGCAAGAAATAAAAGATTATAATCATTTAGAGTTCTGGTGAAATTTTATAGGAATATAGAAGATCATGGTGCAAAAGGTTTCACTAAATAAAATTTGAACAGCAAGAAATAAAAGATTATAGACATTCAGAGTTTACAGATCAGTTTAGTAATAATTTTAGTTTTGATAACTTAGGAATATAATATCGTGGTGGCGGTATTTTTCACCAAGAAAAATTTGAACAGCAAGAAATAAAAGATTATAAACATTTATAGTTTACAGTTCATTTTAGTAATCATTTTGTCTTTGGTAGAATTTTGTTGGAATGCATATCACATGCAAAATATTTCACTAAATAAAATTTGAACAGCAAGAAATAAAAGACTATAAACATTTAGAGTTCTGGTGAAATTTTGTAGGAATGCAGATCACTGTGCAAAACATTTTACCAAATGAAACTTATACAGCAAAAAGTAAAATGAATAAAAACTTTTAGAGTTTATGGTTCAGTTTAGTAATAATTTTGGTTTTGATAACTTAGAAATATAATATCGTGGTGACGGTAATTCTTCAGAAAGAAAAATTTGAACAGCAAGAAATAAATGATTACAAACATTTACAGTCGAAAGTTCTGTTTAGTAATAATTTTCAATCTGATGAAATTTTTTGGGCATGGAACATTGTGATAGTGGTGCTTTTCACCAAAGGAAATTTGAACAGCAAGAAATAAAAAATTATAAACATTTGAAAATTTTAAATCAGGTCAGTAAAAATTTTCGACCTGATAAAATTTTTGTGCATGGAACTTTGTGAAAGCATTGATTTTCACCAATGGAAATTTGAACAGCAAGAAATAGAAGATTATAACCATTTAAAGATTTTAGATCAGTTTAGTAAGAATTTTTGGTCTGATGTAATTTCTTGGGAATGGAACATTGTGGTAGAGGTACTTTCCACGAAAGAAAATTTGAACAGCAATAAATAATAGATTATCAACATTTAGAGATTTCAGATAAGGCTAACAACAATTTTGGTTCTGATATAATTTCTTGGGAATTGAACATTGTGGTAGAGGTACTTTCCACGAAAGAAAATTTGAACAGCAAGAAATAAAAAATTATAAACATTTGAAGATTTTAAATCAGGTTAGTAACAATTATCAACCTGATAAAATTTTGGGCATGGAACTTTGTGAAAGCATTGATTTTCACCAAAGAAAATTTGAACAGCAAGAAATAGAAGATTATAACCATTTAATGATTTTAGATCAATTAAGTAAGAATTTTTGATCTGATGTAATTTCTTAGGAATGGAACATTGTGGCAGCGAAGTTTTTTACCAAGAAAAATTTGAACAGAAAAAAATAAAAGATTATAAACACTTAAACATTTCAGATAAGACTAACAACAATTTTTGTTCTGATATAATGTTTCGGAAATGTATATCAAAGTGGTGGGGCTTTTCACTAAATAAAATTTGAACAGCAATAAATAAAAGATTATCAACATTTAGAGTTTATAGTTCAGTTTAGTAATAATTCTTTTTCTGTTTAAAAATTTTAAGAATGTATATTGTGGTGGTGTGGTTTTTTACTAATAAATATTTGAACAGCAAGAAATAAAAGATTATAAACATTTAGAGTTTACAGTTTAGTTTAATAATAATTTTGGTATTGATAACTTCCGAATGTAATGTCGTAGTGGCGGTGCTTTTCATTGAGAAAAATTTGAACAGAAAAAAATAAAAGATTATAACACCGTGTGTCGTATGTGATGTTACTTTAAGCAGTCAAGGGAATTATTATTCAAACCTGTAAGATGTACTTTTTCTATTTCAGCAAAAAAGTTAACGCAAACAAAAGATTAAAATGGAATGTAGGAGGATGGACTTACCTTGTGCAATTGAATTACTTATGCATAAGTTACAAGAAGTGTGTTGCCCTATCCTAACATGAAACACACAGGTCCCTCGAGAATTCGGAAATGGTCGGCGGTAGTACTTGGTTTCCGGACTCAAACAACAACTGAAACCGACACTAAGCGGAACCTGAGAATTAAAGAACATTCCTAACTGAATTTCGAGATAATTTTTTTTTTAGTTTCTGACAAACTGTTTCGATTTTCGTGAAAAATTAATTAAACAGATACTTTGAAAATAAAAATGTAGAGAACACGCATTTAAGTGGCTTGAAGTGATTCTCCAGTTTTCTTATTTTAGTACTTACGTCGTGTTTCGCGGACATTTCACATAATTAATTACGGTTATAAAGTTAGCGAGAGAGTGAGGAAAAGCGGATACGGTTTTCAACGTGCCACGACCACGGTAATTGTTAAAACTGCTCGTTAAACGTGCTAAATTAACCTACAATCACCTTCATCGTATTAAATTATAAAATGAACGATGCTCACTTTTGCAAATAAGTCAAATTGAAGAAAAGGAATTTTAAATAGATAGGGAAAATGGTTTGGGGTTCGAAAAAAATGTCTAATGAGATTATCGCGTGTCAATGTTCAATTTAGTTATACTTGAATCACTGTCATTGCGCTGATAAAGGGAAAACCGGACGTTATAAAAGATATCAATGTCACATGATACTTATTCAACTTTTGATTTTGCTTTGCAAGTCGAATAATTAATCTTGATGGAAGCGTGCCTAATTTGTCACGGCAGAAAAACTTTGCTCATTTCACCACCGATGCGCTGAAAGGAAACTTTACCCTCACGATTCTAACACTTTAACCAAGGCATCACTTTGGAAATAAGAACTCCCCTTTACTTTATAAGCATAATTATAATTTTCCTCAACATAATTACTTTTTCAAACTGAAAAATTGGTCACGTTATATTAAAAGTTATTAAAAACCATGTTTATTTTGGGAAAAAAGGAGTTTTAATGGAAAACTTTGTTTTCTTTCTCTGCTTAAATCTTTTTTCCACAAAACTTTCTAGATTATACTGTATGCAACTGTTTGTTTCTTAACCTCTTTTTTAATTGAAATGAAAATTCCATACTCATGGGACTTAGATTATTTTTTATGTAGTTAGAAGTGAAAAATCTGTAAATTTAAATATCTGGATTCATTCTGTAATAAAATAATTAACTTTTTTGGAAACAAAAATATTTGACATTAGAATAAAGTCGTAAAAAAGAACTCTTTCAACATATTTACATTTCATTATGTTTTCATAAGAGAAGACAAACATGAGAAAATTATTTGTGAAGAACAAAGCTAATGACTATATTTGTCATTATGCACAAGCTGATCTATTTTCACGTAACTTAATATTAAAATTTAATTAACCCCTTTAATCTACGACATATAGGCATTAGGCAGATATTTTTAGGGTTCTACGAAATAACAGTTTTCTAAAGATAGGTATATAATTAAATGTCTTTCCAGTTATTTTAGTGGATCTTGTTCGAATTTTAATTCTACCGTAATATTATTAATAGTAACTGATAGCATTACAAAGGCAAGATGTCATTTTTGTCCCCATTAATAATTAACATCAAAAACTAAGATATTCTTAAAACCCTATAAGTAGTAACAGTCTAAATTTAAACTTATTTTTTCAATCTCCACCGTAAATATCGAATTTACATTTTAATTATATGTCGCTGTAACTGACACAGTAAAACAAAAGTAATTGAATACAAAAATACTGACCATTTGTTCCATGGTTTTAGGATAAATAAATAAAAATCATGTCGCACGAATTTGTAATTTTCCTAATAATAGTTGGCCAAGAGAAAAGACTTGGAGCTCTGTGTTAAATCGATTTGTCATAAAATTCAAACATAAAAAACATCTACTTTAAAACATGCGATAAAGTCACGAATGTCAGTACTCAAAGGGTTTAGGGTATACACATACACAAAAAAGAACCCATAAAATTTGTAACTGCAAATGGTCCTCTCATTTTGTATTTAGCTAAAAACTAAATTGTATCCGTTTTAATTTCTTTTTAAGTCTTCAAATTTTTGTTTTAGATCCTTTTATTCCATTAACAGGCGAATAGTTCATTCCGCTCTCGTAACTTTTATGCAAATTGTTGCAAAAGACTTGAGACAAGAAAGGTAAAATTCATCTCGAGCCTGATATATATATATACCACTATACATACTTACATATACGTATATATATATACATATAAAAGAGAAATATATAGATGATTGCAAGTTAATTTAGAGGAGAAATTTCCAGTTAGTCAAGTAGTTACAGAAACTTGAATCGATTTCACACGTGTTACGAGACAATTTATTTGGGGGTGAGGTGAACTCAAGTGTGAAGCGAGACTCGCATGAGAATAAGCTATAAATTTAGTCTCTTCTTATCATTCTCAAGCTTCAACGATAAAGGCAAAGATTGACGATAAAAAATTTCCACGTACTATTGAATTTGATTTTATGACGTCCATCAAAACCAAAGGCAATGGAATAAAAATTTACATTTCTCATATTTTTTAACATAGAAATAGTTCGAATAGTAGAGAAGAATAATGAACTTTTGAAAACTGCTTTTGTAAGCTCTATACACAAATGAAAAACATGTTTCTATACATATTTTATTGTTCTCCTTTTTTTTAGATGGGGGAAAAAATTTGATTTAATCCTTGTCGAAAATAACAATAGCAAAAATTGTTCATTCCATATTTGATGATATCGAGTTGAAACATTAAAAATTCAGACAACGATATTTCGTCGAGGAATAAATTATTAATTTACAACTTGACTACAATCCAAGTCGTAAAACTTTAAAATGTTTTTATCCTTTTTTTTCGAAAACACATTTTTACATCATACGGTGGACATTGTGAGTAAAAATATTTCAATAAAAGCTGCAATTTGGTTACAACGTTTATTGGTTTTCTAATATTAGAAAATTATATTCAAAATTTAATAGTGTCTTTCATTTTTGATTAAATTGTTCTCAGTGAGCCAACGTTTGTGAAAAGCTAATAAGTTGAAGAGCGTAAGAATTACCTTGTATGCAAATATTAGGCAATTTACACTCGCATGCCTTAGTAATTATTAGAATGCGAAAAATGTTATTGTCTGAAATTAATTATATTTCGTAATTATAATATGTAATTACTCAACGCTTCGTAATTAATTTAAATTTTAATTATTTATTTAATTTATTAAATTTACTTCAAGAATTTAATTACAATTAAAATTTAGGTGTTACAAAATGTCATCGTTGATATTTGAAGGGAAAAAGTGTGGGAATTAGTAATTGGTGCCATTTTCGTAACGATGAGGTATAAAAAGTCACAAAGCAAAGGAAAACAACGTTATTTGAAATTTGCACAATCGAATAATATCCAAGTTGCAAGAAGTTCAATCTTCGAATCTGCATTGAACATAATTTGTAATTTACACAATCGAATAGTATTCTGATTAAAAGAAGTCACTTAGAGTTTATAGTTCAGTTTAGTAATAATTTTTTTCTTGTGAAATTTTTTAGGAATGTATAAAACATTGCACTAAACAAAATTTGAACAGCAAGAAAAAAAAGATTAAACATTTATAGTTTACAGTTCAGTTTAGTGATAATTTTGGTTCTGGTGAAATTTTACAGGAATGTACCTTACATTGCACAATATTTCACTAAATAAAATTTTAACAGCAATAAATAAAAGATTATAAACAGTTGGAATACACAGTTCAGATTATTAAAAATTTGGTTGTGATGCAATTCCAAGCAAAATTTAATCAGCAAGAAATAAAAAGTTATAAACAGTTGGAATTCACAGTTCAGTTTAGTAATAATTCGGTTTTGATAAAATTCCAAGAAAAATTTGAACAGCAAGAAATAAAAGATTCTAAACATATAGAGTTTATAGTTAAGTTTACCAATAATTTTTGTTCTGGTAAAATTTTTTGGGAAGGGAACATTGTGGTAGAGGTACTTTCCACCAAAGAAAATTTGAACAGCAATAAATAAAAGATTATCAACATTTAGAGATTTCAGATGAAGCTAACAACAATTTTGGTTCTGATATAATGTTTTGGGAATGTATACCGTAGTGGTGGGGCTTTTCACTAAATAAAATTTGAACAGCAATAAATAAAAGATTATCAACATTTAAAGATTTCAGTTCAGTTTAGTAATGTTTTTTTATCTGAAAATTTTTTTTTGAGAACGAGACATTGTGGCAAATGTGCTTTTCACTAAGGAAAATTTGAACAGCAAGAAATAAAAGATTATAAACATTTAAAATTTGCAGAACAGTTGGGTAATACTTTTCGTGTTGATAACTTAGAAATATAATATCGCGACAGTGGTGCTTTTCACCAAGAAACATTTGAACAGCAATAAATAAAAGATTATGAACATTAAAAGATTTCAGATCAGAATAACAACAATTTTGGTTCTGATATAATGTTTTGGAAGTGTATATCGCAGTAGTTGAGTTTTTACTAAATAAAATTTGAACAGCAAGAATTAAAAGATTATACACATTTACAGTTTATTTTGTAAAAAAAGTTGTAATTTACAAAATCGAATAATATTCAAGTTAAAATAAGTGTCATCCTGGAACCTACATCGAAAACTATTTGTAATTTATGCAATCGAATTATATCCAAGTGAAAAAAAGTTCCATCCTCAAACGTTCATCAGTTTCACACAAATTTAGTTACAATTTATGTAAAAATAAATATTTTTGTCTCAAAATCTTTGTATCATGAGCCACCTCTGAATTGTTTGACTTCATTCTTGTAATTTAAACTTAACACACACATTCCGTTATTAAGAATACCAATACACCATTTAAAAACTGTTTTCTTAAACCAGTTTTCCTTGTTTTTAGACTGAATTATCAAATTATGCAAGTTTATGTCATCTTTATTGTTTTTGAGAATAGTTTTGAATGCTCAATCTACTCTCGACAGTAGAATCTTAGAAGTGGAACAATGCAGATAATAAGAGCTAAGACTATACTCCATGACTTGCATATTAATGGTGTATATACAATCTGTTCGAGTCACTTCTGAACGGGTTAACAAGCTTAGCTTTTATTCCGTAACGTGCATTTCTCTTCTCATTCGCGATGCTTTTGTTTCTTTTTTGTTTTTGTTCTAAAATGCCGCTTTTATTAAAGGTGTAAAAAAAAAGTTCCGTGTGAATGGAGTTGCAATAAAAGTATTGCAGTCGTTTGCGTTCCTAAAACAACTATAATATTTGCATCTACAACGAAACAATATTACTGTATAAGGATATCGTAAACTCCTTTAAAAAGAAAAAAAAATCTTGTATATAAAGAAAAGAGTACCCGAACTCTTTTACATCGTAATAAAAAAATGTAATCATTTTTATTCATTTTATTCTTTTGTAGACAGGTAGTCAAAAAATGTATATTCATTTTTACAGAAAAATGTTAGTGATAAAGAGAAATTGGAGCACTGGTTCAATTTCTTTCTTTTTTCTATTGGAGATATATATTTTATTTTTTTCCGTAAAATTTATAGCTATTTTTATTAAATTGAAGCTTATCTTGATTAGGCATCGAATTATCATACGAGAGCAGCATATCACACGCTATTGTACAATTTAATGAAACTTATTCGTTCAATCTGTGTGATCTATATTTTAGAAAATAGCTTGCTCTTATTTCTTAAGCTAGAAATTATTCACCCTTGGCAGCGAACAAGCCCTTTAAAGCAGAAGCTATGTTTACTCTTGGCGTCCTATCTCGAATATCTAATTAAAGCATAGTGAACTCACTTATTATTTTTCCTGGAATATGAAAAAAGTAGACTCTTTAAATTTATGGGTACATTTTTTGTATAATAAATGAAAATTTTTATTATATATGAAAACATTTTTGTTGCACTTATTAGTTAATTAAAAATTATTATATTGGGATAATATTTGTGTTACGTTAAAAGTAAAATCATCTTATATCTAATCTATTTGGGATGAACATAAGCCTACTAAGTTTTAAGAGAAAATAGTTATTTAAAACCATCCAGAAAAGAAAAAATTTAATTGTACAATAAGCATTTATGTTTATATTGAAATTATTCAAATTAAAGAAGAGAATAACTAATTATTTCATTTTACATAAAACAATACTTCAGATTCAAGTAATGTAGTAATCTCAGATTTCATTATTTAATAAATATTTAATAAATATAATCTTATTATATTATATAATATAATATTTAATAAATCCACTACAGAAAGATGTCTGATTTAATGATTAAATGTTAAGTATTGTATAATATTTTGTTTATCAGAGTCTCTTCGGAATATTGGAAATTGAATTTTCTGAAATTAAATAGAGAAATGTTACAATATCTAATTTTTATGCACAACATCATTTTCCACAGAAGAGAAATTGCAAACATGTTATCGATGGTTTTCCCCTACAGTTCAGTTTTAGTTGGGTCGATACATTGTCTGTAACATTTATTTATATTTATAATATGTTTTTAAATTTAAATATTCAAATTATTTGTAATTATTTTAAGTACCTGTCAAGTTCATAAAAAGAAAGTTCAAAAATGCAATATCAAAAGATTATCAGTAAAATGTTATATCTCCGAAAGTTTATGAAACATTATATTATGTGAAATAAGTTTCCTCTTTATGAACATTGGGATAATGCCAATTTCCCCGGATTAGTATATTTGAAAAACAAATTAAAATTACTAAAATTAATATTTGATGCTTCATAGTGTAAGGGATCTTATACGACAAAAACATTAGATTTAGTCTCCCATGAACAGTAAACAAAAATTGAACCTAAAGTTATTGTTGCATAAGGTTCCATTCCACCGTGAAGCGTCACATATTTGAAATTGTAAGCAATGTCAACAAATTGCGTGGATGCTAGTGTGCTATATAAAGTTCCTCTACGAAACTGTAGCACAGAAATTCTCACCAAAAAAACACCCACCATAGAGTATAAAATTTTTTGTTTTTGATCCAGGAAAAAGGCATTGTTTAGAGAGTTTATAGCTCAGGTTAGTAATAATTAAAATTTTGGTAAAATTAATAGAATCGTAATTTTGTGATGGTCGGGGTTTTCTTTAAAGAAAGCATGAACAGCAAGAAATAAAAGATTATAAACATTTAGAGTTTACAGTTTAGTAATAATTTTGGTTTTGATAACTTCCGAATGTAATATTGTAGTGGCGGTGCTTTTCATTGAGAAAAATTTAAACAGCAAGAAATAAAAGATTATAAACAATTATAGTTAACTGTTCCGTTTACTGATAATTTTAGTTCGGGTGAAATATTGTATAGAAATGTACATTACATTGCAAACATTTCACTAAATAAAATTTGAATATCAAGAAATAAAAAATTATAAACATTTAGAGTTTATAGTTGAGTTTAGCAATAATTTTTGTTCTGGTGAAATTTTTTGGAAATGGAACATTGTGGTAGAGGTACTTTCCACCAAAGAACATTTGAACAGCAATAAATAAAAGATTATCAACATTTAGAGATTTACGATGAGGCTAACAACAATTTTGGTTCTGAAATAATGTTTTGGAAATGTATATCGTAGTAGCGAAGTTTTTCACTAAAGAAAATTTGAACAGCAATAAATAAAAGATTATCAACATTTAAAGATTATAGTTTAGGTTAGCAATAATTTTTGTTCTGGTGAAATTTCTTGAAAATATAATATCGTCGTGGCGGTGTTTCACACCAACAAAAATTTGAACAGCAATAAATAAAAAATTATCAACATTTAGAGATTTCAGATGAGGCTAACAACAATTTTGGTTCTGATATAATGTTTTGAGAATGTATATCGTAGTAGTCTGGTTTTTCACTAAATAAAATTTGAACAGCAAGAAATAAAAGATTATAAACATTTAGAGTTTACACTTTAGGTTAGTAACCTTACTATTTGTAGTGATGTAATGTTACTATCCTTGTGTACATTTTTGTATTCTAATTTTTACCTTAATTTATACTAATTATTTGTTAATTCCACAAGCTCATGTGTCTTCTAAGTAAGGCTTTGGCAAATACAAAATTATTTGTCCTGTGACCATAAACTAGGTTCTGCATTGCAGTGATACTGTGCAGACTGTTTTCTCTCACTCCTTCTTGCTGAGTGACTAATGTTTTCAAACATACACGGAAGTACACAATACACGAAAAGCATCTAAGAGTGTCCTGAGTACAGGAATTATACTGCAGTTTTATATGCATTATATGTATACATATATATTGCACGCAAGAGTGAAAGAAGAGAACAATGAAGATAATAGAAATCTTGAGAATGAATATAATGGCTGTGATGGTCGGTGAGATATATATCGCGGTGAATAATGAAAAGATCATTATGTCCGCGTTCCAAAATTTGAATCGTTATATAAATTCTTTCAAAATCTGGACTAATTAACGTTTACTCCAATTAGAGTCTTTCCCCATAAATCTTCGATTATTCCAAAAAGATTAGGTCTCGTGACATGACAAGTTTGACCTACTTCATTAATATCTATATGTAAAATCGAAAGCATTCTGCCTTTCCTGTAACAACTAGATATTTTAGTGGCTAGGATTAATTACGAACTTTGTTTGCTCTCGAAATTTAAATCAGTTGAATATATCCACTCAAGAACAATGGATTTTTAATGGTAAAAATAATACGTATTTTTGACGAAGCTTGAAAATCGCATCGATTTATCTATTTGCCAACCTATCACAACCTTATTGAGTTACCGTATATGCGAAAAAAGAAATTTCTAAATATTTTATTAACTTGACGATATTAACCAATATTTATGTTATGATGTCAAATTAGTGATTAATTATCTTAAAAACCATTTACTACAGGGCTAATAATTTTAAACAAGACTAAATAGTCCAAATTTATCAAAGTCCAAATAAAAATGCAATTTAGTTAAAGTGAGTTTATTTTGTAAAATAATATCTAAATGTATTTTCTATGTACTGACAACAGACAAACAAGGTTTCGTTGTTTTATGAAATTAATATTACTACTTTCAAAGTAAAATGAAATCCCTTTTATAAAACTCTTGTAATCTCGGAATTTTCACCTGTATTGTAATCTTTATTTGTATTTATATTTTTTTTGTTACACAACGGGATCTATTTTTTGCGCAGAATTTGTTTCTGATAATCTCTGGAAACACCTGTTTGGCACATTGCCAACTGGGGTCTTCACTGAACATGTAACACAATCCCACAGAAATGTTTCTGTTGTACATTTACAATAGTGCGTAAACGTAAAATATATTTTATTGTATTTTTATGTTTAAAAAGGAAATCGGTTTATCGATTTTTTTTTAAAAATAATTATTCTTTATATAGTGTATCAAATTTACCACTTGAATCACAATATTATCGAATTGGGTTATTAATTTAGTTGCACATCTTGAAATTTGAGAATCTCATTCTCTTAAGAACCTCTTTGTAGAGAGACTCCTATCCTCTTAGTTCTAATTTGCAGTAACTATTTAGTTTAAATCCACAGTGTAATCGGAAATGTTATTTGGATTTAAACGTCTCTTAGTCTTATTGAAGAGCTTCTAGAAATTACCTATAATATCTAAACTAGTTTCCTATTACTCGTGAAAGACCGTAGAAATAAAATTTCCTTTCTCAAAGCACGTGAACTAATGTTAAATTTAAAAGACTAGTTTAAAAGGCAATCAGCGTCAGTCACTAAAACCATTACACAAAGATGTTTCTCATTCTGGAAAATGTTTATATACTGTAATGTTGATTATAAATAATTACGTTATAAAATCCAAATTGGGATTTCTGACATTGTTTGTAATTTACTGAATTAGGGCAATCATAATATTGTGATGGTCGGGTTTTTCACTAAAGAAAGTATGAATAGCAAAAAATAAATAATTATAAACATTTAGAGTTTTCAGTTAAGTACAGTATCAATTTTTCATGTGATGTTATTTCTTGGGAATGGAAAATTGTGGTAGAGGTACTTTCCACCAAAGAAAATTTGAACAGCAATAAATAATAGATTATCAACATTTAGAGATTTCAGATGAGGCTAAGAACAATTTTGGTTCTCATATGTTTTGGGAATGTATATAGTAGTAGTGGGTCTTTTCACTAAATAAAATTTAAACAGCAAGAAATAAAAGATTATAAACATTTAGAGTTTATAGTTAAGTTTAGCAATAATTTTTGTTCTGGTAAAATTTTTTGGTAATGGAACATTGTGGTAGAGGTACTTTCCACCAAAGAAAATTTGAACAGCAATAAATAATAGATTATCAACATTTAGAGATTTCAGATGAGGCTAAGAACAATTTTGGTTCTGATATAATGTTTTGGGAATGTATATCATAGTAGTCTGGTTTTTCACTAAATAAAATTTGAACAGCAAGAAATAAAAGATTATAAACATTTAGAGTTTATAGTTGACTTTAGCAATAATTTTTGTTCTGGTGAAATTTTTGGGAATGGAAAATTGTGGTAGAGGTACTTTCCACCAAAGAAAATTTGAACAGCAATAAATAATAAATTATCAACATTTAGAGATTTCAGATGAGGGTAACAACAATTTTGATTCTGATATAATAATGTTTTGGGAATGTTTATCGTAGTAGTGGGGCTTTTCACTAAATAAAATTTGAACAGCAAGAAATAAAAGATTATAAACATTAAAAGTTTATAGTTCAGTTTTACACAATCGAATAATGTTTTAGTTGAAAGAAGAAAATTTAATGGAGAAAATATTTTTGTTATTAAAATTTTCAAAATAAAGAAAAGATCATATATCTTTGTAGGTTGTAACGAAACTTAAAGATATACTTTTCTTCTTTCTCCAAACTTAAAATTTGTTTCCAATTAAGGCAAAAATTTTTGACAGCGATAAAACCCTGAAACTTTTATGAGAAACTTAGATTCAAAAGTGCTTGGGAAGTCGCTTGAGTTGGCGAGAATTATGCATCAGTGTATAACCGACTACCCCCAGCGAAGTTTAGCGGTAAAACTTTTAAAACTTGTCTGATATATGATATACACTTGTACCTTTCACATAATGTTTTGTATCGAGTGTTTCATGAAAAACCTCAACAATAAAGCCAAAAACAATAATAGGTTCTTGGCGCAGAGTTATAAATTATTTATTTTCTTTTCTCATCGGCTGTTATAATTTTAAAAAATGAATGTATATAACTAGCCTATTTTTTTAAATAAAAAAACAAGAGGGATCTTTTATTTAAATTAAATCACAGAGAATGATTGTGGTGCAATCAGTTCAAAAATTACAACATTAAATTTATTAATACTAAGATAACATTCAATTATATCTGAGTTGAAATGTCTGATTTCATTTTGGCAATTCTACTGATAATACGTTTCCCTCGACTGTCGGAATGAAATTTGCTTATACTACTGGCGCTCTATCTTCACTGTCTGGGATTTTCGTGTGATACCTCAGAGACTTAAATATGTGCACGGATTAGATTATAATTTTACCGAAAATTTATAACACAGATTATAAAATATCGTAATGGAAAATTTAAATATGAATAATAAATTTATATCAATAATATAATTTGACAAAAGATTTTAATTTAAAAATAATTTGGACCTAAAAATATTCCTTTCGCGGTATTAAGAGACATTTAGATTATCAGAAGCATTGGTTGTAGACGGAAGTCGCTGTAGCTGACTAATTAATTCAAAGTGACAGATTTTAAAATTCAATTTTCGAGAATAATCAGAATAGAAGTGTGTCAATTAGGGAATAGAATTTGAAAAGATTTATTTAAAAATAACCTGGCGCCTAAATACTTTAATGAAATTTTTAAAAATGAACATTAAAATATCATTCATAATAATAGAGTGAATTTGAGGGAATTAATTTTTTGGAATATTGAAAAGCTTATCGTGAGATAGAAATATGAATTTAATAGTTGCTTGTCGGCTTATGGATCGGGTGACATAAATAGATCAGTAACATCGCGTCTGCAATCGATGGAAAACGGTGGTTATGAACGATAGCTTATTTGCGACTGCCTATTTATCATTTAGCTGAACAATTATGTCACCTCGACGATAATATCGTTACTTTTGCCTTGTGTGCATGACGAACGACACCGATATAGTGGCGCGCTTTTGCACGAGCTACATGTCAGACAGAAGAACGTATTTATTCTACGTGTTTTGCGAACTTTCACAAATTAGCTTTCCACTGAAATGGATAAGCGGCGCGAGTAAGAGAGAAAAATTCTAGGGTTGCCGGCAACTATGAGAACAATGCGAAAATTGTTCGTTACTAAATTCAAGTAGAATTTTCACTGACGAGGCTTTTTTTTACTTTCTTTCCACACTGCACATTGTATGTCGGGGAAATATATTTTCAAATAATTAATTAATATATTATTATAATACATGAAGAGAAATATTCTCATTATGAAATATTTTTTAATCTTCAATGGAACATACGGATTTAACATTAAATTTAGAGAATTGAATAATATTTAGGATAAATGAAGCCGCATCCAAAATCCACATTAATAATAATTTACAGAATCGAATATTATATAGGATGAAAGAAGATCCAAACATACGCCTACATTGAAAATAATTTGCAAATTACAGAATTAATGCAATCGTGATATTGTGATGGTCGGGGTTTTCTCTGAAGAAAGTATGAACAGCAAGAAATAAAAGATTATAAACATTTAGAGATTTCAGATCAAATTAGTAACAATTTTTGATCTGATATAATTTCTAGGGAATGGAACATTGTGGCAGCGGTGATTTTCACCAAGGGAAATTTCTTATATTTGAAATAATTTGTAACTTACACAATTGAATATAACTTAAGATGAAAGAAGGTCCAAAGACGAACCCACATAAAAAGGAATTGGTAATTTACAGAATCGAATAATTTTTTCCATTAATTTAATTGGTCCTCCTTTTTTATAATTAGAAATTTACAGTTTAGATTAGTAATTCGGTTTTGGTGTAATTCCAAAGAAAATTTGAACAGCAATAAATAAAAGATTATCAACATTTAGAGATTTCAGACCAGACTAACAACAATTTTGGTTCTGATAAAATGTTTTGGAAATGTTTATCGTAGTGGTGGCGCTTTTCACTAAATAAATTTTGAACAGCAAGAAATAAAAGATTATAAACTTTTAGAGATTTACGATGAGGCTAACAACAATTTTGGTTCTGATATAATGTTTTGGAAATGTATATCGTAGTAGCGAAGTTTTTCACTAAATAAAATTTGAACAGCAATAAATAAAAGATTATCAACATTTAAAGATTATAGTTTAGGTTGGCAATGATGTTGGTTTTGATTAAATTTTTTGGAAATGTATGTCGTTGTTGTGTGGCTTTTCTCTAAATAAAATTTGAACAGCAAGAAATAAAAGATTATAAACATTTCGAGTTTAAAGTTTAGTTTAGTAATAATTCTTGTTCTGGTGAAATTTTTTTGAAAATATAATATCATGGTGGCAGTGCTTTTCACTAAGGGAAATTTGAACAGCAAGAAATAAAAGATTATAAACATTTTGAGTTTATAGTTTACTTTAGCAATAATTTTTGTTCTGGTGAAATTTCTTGGAAATTGGTAATTTACAGAATTGAATAATGTTTTCCTTTAATATAATCGATCTTGTTTTTTGCATAATTAAAACTACATATAAATTTGATTTATAGATAAATTTTAAATTCTATTTCATAAAATTTGTGTTTATGTGTAAAAATACATTTCGAAATACATTCTACAATTTAATTATAAGAATAAATTTTTCTAATAGTTTAAAAAGCATGTCTTCATTTATTCAAGCTGGCGAAGCATATGTTCCTCTTAAATGAAATATCTTGTAATTAGTTTACACGCGCAAGCCCCGCTTTTTTAATTTTAATAACGCAAATTCTTTTTCCACTAACCAGTTTTCATTATGGGAAAACAGAATCATTTAACAAGTAATGAATTTCCTCTTCGAAGTGAATGAAATTCTAAAGAAATGAAACCCGTCATTTAGAATTATTGTAATTAAAAATATGGAAAATGTTATCATTCTAGATTGTGTAAATATTTAATTGTTTTTTCTATTTTTAATTTGTTAAATGCTCAAGTAATATAAAATGTAAATGAATATTCCCTATACTGGAAATATCTGTCGATCAATTTCATACTTTTTAAACGCAACACGTAAGCAATTTTTTTTTATAAAATCCTCTATTGAACTTTTCAAGCTCCCTTTTATTTTAAAACAGAAAAATGTGGAAGTTTTTTGTACTGAAATTACATTTATATTGGCATGTTTCAATATTGTTAAACGATGATGTGAATAATTTAATAACGTACAGAATATTTTATATGTTTTACACATACCTATCAAAATTAAAGTAGTACCAGCTGCTCACAAGGAAGTATTGTGCCAATCGTGTCTCGTTGTTCAATTTCGTCTGAAATTAAATAAAAATTATTTAATTATAATCAATCATTACAGTTCAATATGTTTTAATCATTACAAATTAAATTATTAATACGAATTCAATGAGCGAAATTCAACCTAAAGTTAGTGTCAAAATAAAAATCCTATGTACAATACACATTATTTAAAGTAAAAATATTTTTTCCTAGTTCGTGAAAAATGTGAAGAGCATTCTAATTTTCAAAGTCCCGCGATCAGAATAAGTTTGTCGACAGGCGTGGAATACGAAGAGAATAACAGTATTACTGAAAAGGCTCAACTTCCACAAGTGATGCATATTAACATGCCAGGAAAGCAACTGCATCACAATTTTTATATTCCATCCTCATCTGATATCTACATTTCAATTTCATCAGTCTGAGAGTCGATGATGGAAAAATTCCAAAACTGACTTCCATACATTGATAATAATAAATTTATAATCTCTCTGACGTACACAATATACATAAAAAGTTTCGTTTTCAATTTCACTTGTTCAAAAGAAAATTTTCTTTCTCGTTAATTTTATGCAATTCGTGAACGATATAATAATTTACAATTCTGCTAAATCAATGACGAAAATATCAGTTTTAGTTAATCGTCACGAACACTCTCTGTTTTTTTTAGAAAAAAAACCGACGGATCAATAAATAATGTGTTAGCAAAAGTAACTTTATATTGCACGCAACATTCTGTAATTGGTACAATAAAGTTTAAGGAAAAAAAAATATTAACGAATTAATATTTATGCACTATGGAAAATAAAGTGGAGAAACGGGAGATAAGGTGAAATGTTGGTTAAAATTTAAGATTATATTTTAAAATTAATTACCTAGGTGAAAAAAAGCAATTCTGAAATATAATACTTTCTTCCTGAAATTCGAACCCTCCATTGAATGTGCACCTTCAAAGATTTAATCTTTTGTCATAATTCTCATATGTAACACCATCTAACTATAAAGTAATGAATCAGGTATTAAATCGTTCTACTTAAGACCTATGAGAACAGATTTAATCCGCAATAACTGATTCTCTTTATGTAGAAACGGGACGATCATGGTACGATTTTCCAGTAACAAATTTTATGCAAATCCTAAATTTCCCATCCGCAAATTTATACAGTTCACATAAACTTAGATGTATTTCTGCATTAATTACCTAAAAAAAAGACACGCAGAACATTAACCCTCTTGTCGATATTAAATAAAGTTTATTTAAAAAAACAGGGCCTCTAAGAAATTATATCCAATTAGCCAGACTATGATTTAGGGTTTTTTCCTTAGAAAAATTAAATTTAAACTAAAACATTGACATTAATTTAATTTTATTTGAAAAACTATAATTAATGTTCAAAAGACTATTTTGAAAAAATACATCCATAAGGATTCGTTTTATAACAACCATTACGTGAAAGTAAGGACGGGAGAAAGAAATGTTTTTACAGTATTGGGTTTCTAAATGTCAAGTGTGTTTGTGCACATGTAACTGATAAAACCAATTTGACACGGATTCATCACGACGAGTATAAAGTTGCAATTCTTCGCTTGAGCAACGCAACGTTTTCATCGAGCTTGGTATTGATATATAGGATATTTTTTTCTCTCACATAACGAGCTTCACGAATGTATCCTAGGAGAGGCGCGTTGGCTTTAAAAGTAACGGGTTGTTACTCCTTATGGTCACTTTACACCAGATGCATGCACTAATGTCATTATTTTTTCATACGCTGTTTTTCATGCTAATAAAATTATTCTCTCAAGTGCTATACTGACTTTAACGGCATTAGCGCAATTTAATTAATAACCCTTTTCCTACTTTAAATAATGAGAATCAAAATTATTTATTGACATAGTGTGAAAAATTATTGGGTTATTTTAAGTATGTAGTTTCTTATATGATGTTAGTTTAGGAAGGTCGTTAATAGGAATTTTTCTTTTTACAGGTAATTCATAAATAAATAATATATTCGCCTTGGGAAGGTTTATGTTATTTTCGAGGATCAAGTGAATAAGTGTACTGAACCCTAGTCAGCAATCATTCTTTTTAAGGATAGACTGTCTAATAATAATTCTCAAGTTTACTCAGAAAGAAAAGTTTTGTAATCTTCACAATCGAATAATTTATTTTATTTTCACTTCATTTTCACTTCACTTTCACATAAACTTTATATTCACACCATTCTTACTTAACGTTCACTCTACTTTCACTCAAACTTTATTTTCACTCCATTTTCACTTCACATTCACTCCACTTTCACTCAAACCTTATTTTCACTCCATTTTTACTTTTCTCTCACTCCACGTTCACTCAAAATTTATTATCATTCCATTTTCGCTTCACTTTCACTTCACTTTTACTTTCTCTGATAATTTTTTACTCTCTATTTTGACTTCATTTTCACTGTTACTCCAAACTTATTTTCACTTCATTTTCACTTCACTTTCACTTCACTTTCTCTTCACTTTCACTTCACTTTCACTTCACTTTCACTTCACTTTCACTTAAACTTTATATGCACTCCATTCATGCTTCACGTTCACTCCACTTTCACTCAAACTTTATTTTCACTCCATTTTCACTTCACTTTAACTCCACTTTCACTCAAACTTTATTTTCACTATATTTTCACTTTACTTTTACTTAAACTATATATTCACTCCATTCTTACTTCACGTTCTCTCTACTTTCACTCAAACCTTATTTTCACTCCATTTTCACTTAACTTTAACTTCACTTTCACTCAAACTTTTTACTAAACTTTTACTTCACTTTTACTCTACTGTCATATTCACTTAAAATTTATTTTTACTTTCACTCAAATTCTGTTTTCAATCCATTTTCACTCCAATTTACTCAACATTTATTTTTACACCACTATTACCTCCTTTACTTTGACTGAAAAATATTTTTGATTCCATTTTCACTTCACTTTCACACAAAATTTATTGTTTGTCTAATTTCACTTCACATTCAATTCACTAACACTAAACATCTATTTTCATTTCTCTTTCACTTTACTTTCACTCAAAACATTTTTAATTCAATTTACACTTCACTTTTACTGAAAATTTATTTTTACTTCAATATCATTTCACTTTCACTAAAAATTTATTTCCACTCTACTTTCCCTTAAGATTTATTTTTACTCCACTTTTATTTTACTTTTAGATTACTTTCACCTTTATACAAATTTTATTTCATTATTCTTTTTCTCCAATACGAAGTGAAAGTCACAACGTTGACCAACAAAAAAGTGAAGTGAAAAGTATTTGAAAATAAGTTTAGAGTGAAAGTGAAGTGAAAAGATATTTTGAGTGAAAGTGAAGTGAAAATGGAGTGAAAATAAAATTTGAGTGAAAGTGAAGTAGAAATGATGTAAAGACATATTTTGGGTACAAGTGAAAGTGGATTGAAAAAATTATTACTGAAAGTGAAGTGAAAATGGATTGAAAAACATTTTTAGTGAAAGTGAAGTAAAAATAGAGCAAAACTTAATTTTGAGTGAATGTGATAGTGGAGTGAAAGTGAAGTTAAAATGAGGTGAAAATAAATTATGATTAAAGTGAAGTGAAATCGTAATATTGTGATGGTCTGGTTTTCCTCTAAAGAAAGTATGAACAGCAATAAATAATAGATTATCAACATTTAGAGATTTTATATCAGTTTAGTACCAATTTTTGATCTGATGTAATGATTTAATATTGTATATCGTAGTGATGGGGCTTTCACTAAATAAAATTTGAACAGCAACAAATAAAAGATTATAAACATTTAGAGTTTATAGTTAAGTTTAGCAATAATTTTTCTTCTGGTGAAATTTTTTGGGAATGGAACATTGTGGTAGAGGTACTTTCCACCAAAGAAAATTTGAACAGCAATAAATAAAAGATTATCAACATTTAGAGTTTACAAATGTCGTGGTAAACATGTGACCACAAAATGTGGGAAAAGTTTTTTATTTTTAAATGAATTTTGATTTTATTGTTTGTAATGTTCTGAGGAGGCTCTGCGTCGTAGAGTGAAAGCTAAGCAAAATTGTATAAATAAAAAAATGTCTGATAAGAAGAATAAAAAAGTTTTAACATCTTTTCATCTAGTGTTTACAGTTCAGTTCGGTAACAATTTTTGGATCTTATGTAATTTCTTGGGAATAGAAAATGGTGGAAGCGATAATTTCTATCAGTGGAAATTTGAACAGCCAGAAATAAAAGATTATAAACATTTAGAGTTAATAGTTCAGTTTGGTAAGAATAAATTTTGACTGAATGGGAAAGTAGAGTGAAAATTAAGAGAAAATAAATTTTGATTGAATGTGAAACTCTAGTGAATTTGAGCAAGTAATATTTTAGGTCTCTAGTTTATTTTAATCTTTTTTTATATAAAGCAACATTAAAAAAAATTTGTTTAATTTGAAATTCCAAATAACAATTTTGTAACGATCTAAAGTAGCCGGAAAATATTCTCCTCGGGGTCGAAAGGCCGCAGTAAAAAAATATATATATACGTACAACAAACATGAACCTTTGCTGGAAAATTTAATAGTATTTTTAAGAACTCCCAGTCGGGGAAATTGAATTGTACTGTTAAGAAAGTATACTCGAATGATACTAAATCGAGAATTGCTGGTTTTTCCGAGGTTTTAAAAAAAGTTCAACTTCCAAGACCGATTTCAGAGATATTTAGTCGAATAATCGAACTGAGATTCGTTTCAATAAAACTCTGCTTTTCTTGTTCAAACCAGCCCGAAGAAAATTCAAGTGTACTCGACTTTCAGTTCGAGATTTTATCCTCAATGACAATTTTTCAACAGGGTCAATAGCTTTCTTTTACATAATTTACAAGCTTTGCTCATGACTTAATTATAGTTCAAGTGCGATTTAAAACAATCATATAGAGTTCTTTTTGCGTTAGAACAAAATTTGCCAAATTAATTAACTTTTGAATCTAGTTCAAAATTTTTGCTCTGTTTTCAGTGAAATTTTTTTCAATCACAATAATTAGGAGAGAAAATAATTTTATTTATTTTATATTAAGAAAAAGGAACAACTTTAATGGTTCTTTTGTTGTTTTCAACGAAATTTTTCTCAATCATAATAATTAGGAGAGAAAATGATTTTATTTATTTTATATTAAGAAATAGGAACAACTTTAATAAATAGTGGAAAGATGCAGTGTGGGTAATAAAATTTAGTGGACTTTGAATAGAAATCGCATATAGGTGCCAATGAAATTAATTTTAAAAGAGTGCACCTGGTCTCGTGAGTAAAGTTCTAAAACAATAGAATACATTCTTTGGAACTTACTACGTCCTCGATTTAAAAGCAATGAAGGAAATCTAGGGAACGTGATCTGAAGTGGAAAGGACTTTTTTAAACTATTTTATAATTTCATTCGAGTTCTAAAATAATCCAACTTTAAAGAAAAATTCTATACTTTTCATAGACAAATTAATTTTCAATAATTAGTGTAAATTTAATTCAACCTTGACATTCTATTACTTAAAATTACGTATTACATTTTTATTATTCATCATAATGTTGAAAAAATACTTCGTGTATCTCAGATTCAAGACTGCAAACAAATGGCAATTTTTTTTATTGTGAGTTTTTGTTTTATATTTGCCTTTTGAAACGTATTCAGTCTTTATCAACGAATAGAAGCTTTCTTTGCAAAAATGACATTGCACCTTCTCTTTTGTATAACGAAGGAGAATTGTCTCGTCTTGTAAAAAATTTGGTTTCAACAAAAAAAAGAAAAAAAAGAAAAAGGAAAAAGAAAACACTCACCAAGATAAACAAGCAGTGCTAGGTGGTTGCAAAGAATGGAGCAAAGAATGTGCACAGCGCGAAAAGGAAGATCTTAATCCTTAATTTCGCCTCCGTGAATTTAGGACACTGTACAGTTTCTAAAAGTCACAGAAAAAGGTCAACGTTTTCAATACCCTTTTCTCCAATCTCAACGATTTCCTGCTGACTCCAACCAAAATTGCCCGAATTACCAGCATTTCTCTTCTGTTTTCTTAATTTTTTTCCCCACAAACCGAAAACGAATTATACTATTCATTTCCTCTATCGCTATCTCATTCTACATTTGTAAAAATTTATTTTTAAATTAATTCACGTGTTTCTGTAAATAATGTTAAGAAAAGTGCAATTTTATTTCTAAACGTTTATTTATTATTTTAAAACTAAGACTAAGCGTTTATTTATTATTTTAAAAGTAAGACTAAGCGTTTATTTATTATTTTAAAAGTAAGAATAACTTTCCTTTCAAAACAACAAAAGTTCGAAAACATTAATTATAAAACAGTTAAGTTAAAGTAATAATTAACAAGTTGATTGGAATATTAAATTAAAAAATAATGTCATCGCGTTGTTTTAATTAAAATTTCATGCCAGCGTTCATTTTTATTAATAATAAAGAAGATTCTGATCTGTTTTTAAATATATTAACAGAGAATAAAGCAAGGAAGTGGAAAATTCATGCAGAGAAGTACGGGTTCTTTATCTACACTTTTTATTTCCATCCTTCAACTCTCGACTTGTTTTTTTCTAATATAAATGTACCCATTAGAATATATTCTCGGCTATTTTCATATCTTTAGTATACAGTTCATGTTACATGTTTAAATGTAATATAAACTTTTTTTTTAAATTACGAACAATGGAATTATTTAAAAATAAGAAAATGGTGTAATTTTTTTTTTGAATCGTAAGGTTTTATAAATATTGGAAAAATGTGTTGATCTAAATGTATAATTTTTTAAGGGATATAAATACTTAAAAATTAGGAAAATTTTACTCCGGTTGACATTTATATTCATTGCAGAAAAATCTTTTAGATGTAATTTCACTTCACTTTCACTCAAAATTTATTTTTACTCCATTTTCACTTCACTTTCACTGAAAATTTATTTTCACTTCATTTTTACTTTACTTGCACTTAAAATTTATTTTTACTCTATATTCACTTCAGTTTCTCTGAAAATTTATTTTTACTCCATTTTCACTTCACTTTCACTCGAAAAAATTGTCTTTTCACCTAAAATATTTTTTCAATTTCTCTCCACATTTGCCTACACTCACAATTTTTTCACTCCATTTTCACTTCACTTTCACTGAAAATTTATTTTCACATCATTTTCACTTCACTTTCACTATTACACAAAAATTTTTTCACTTCACTTTCACCCAAAATATTTTTCTTCTTACTCAACTTTTACTTTCACTCACAATTTTTTCACTTAACTTTCACTTTACTTTCAGTCAAAAAAATTTTTTTACTTAATTTTTACATCACTTTCACTACGCATTCACTGTATTTACACTTCACATTCACTTCACTTTCACTCAAAATATTTTTCAACCTATTTTCACTCCATTTTCAATTAAAATTTTTGTTTATCTTACTTTCACTCCACTTTTACTTACACTTAAAATATATTTTCATTCCAAGTGCAATTCACGTTCACTTTACTTTCACTTTGACTCGGAATTTATTTACACTTCAATTTCATTTTACTTTCACTCAAAATTTATTGGCATTCCACTTTCACTTAAAAAATTACATTTACTTCACTTTTACTAACACTCAAAATTTATTTACACCTCAATTTTAATTTACTTTCACTGAAAATTTATTTACATTTCACTTTCACTTTACTTTCACTCAAAAAATTATATTTACTACACTTTTACTTCACTTTCAGACTACTTTCACTTTTAAACAAATTTTGATTCTTTATTCTTTTTCTCCCCTACAAAGTTAAATTCCACAACATTGGTCAACAAAAAAGCGATGTAAAAAGTATGTGAAAATAAGTTTTGAGTGAAAGTGAAGTGAAAATGTAGTGAAAATAAGTTTGGAGTAACAGTGAAAATGAAGTGAAAATTGAGAGTAAAAAATTATCAGTGAAAGTAAAAGTGAAGTGAAAGAGAAGCGAAAATGGAATGAAAATAAATTTTGAGTGAAAGTGGAGTGAGAGAAAAGTAAAAATGGAGTGAAAATGGAGTGAAAATAAATTTCGAGTGAAAGTGGAGAGAAGTAAAGTAAAAATGAAGTGTACATTAATTTTGTGTGAAAGTGAAGTAAAAGTAAATTGTAAATGGAGTAAAAATAAATTTGAAGTAACAGGGAAAGTGAAGTGAAAAAAATTGTCAGTGAAAGTAAAAGTGAAGTGAACGTAAAGTGAAGATGGAGTAAAAATAAATTTGAAGTAACAGGGAAAGTGAAGTGAAAAAAATTGTCAGTGAAAGTAAAAGTGAAGTGAACGTAAAGTGAAGATAGAGTAAAAATAAATTTGTAGTAACATGGAAAAGTGAGGCGAAAGAGAGTAAAAAAATTGTGAGTGAAAGTAAAGTGAAAATAAAGTGAAAATTAATTTTAAGGAATGTGAAGTGAATGTAAAGTGGAAATGGAGATAAAATAAATTTTGAGTGATAGTGACAGTGGAGTGAAAATTAATTTGGAGCAATAGTAAAATAGGAGTGAAATAGAGATTTAAAAATTGTGAGTGAAAGTGAAGTAAAAAGTGAGTGAAAATAAATTTCGAGTGAAAGTGGAGTGGAAGGAAAGTGAAATGGAGTAAAAATTAATTTTAAGTGAAAGTGAAATGAATGTAAAGTGGAAATGGAGAGAAAATAAATTTTTATTGATAGTGACAGTGGAGTAAAAATAAATTTTAAGTGAAAGTGAAGTGAAAATGGAGTGATAATACATTTGGAGTAAGAGGGGAAGTGAAGTGAAAATGGAGTGATAATACATTTGGAGTAATAGAGAAAGTGAAGTAAAAATATTGTGAGTGAAAGTAAAAGTGAAGTGAAAGTAAAGTGAAGATGGAGTAAAAAAATTGTGAGTGAAAGTAAAGTGAAAATGAAGTGAAAATAATTTTTTGAATGAAAGTGAAGTGAAAGTAAAGTGGAAATGAAGAGAAAATAAATTTTGAGTGAATGTGACAGTGGAGTGAATATGTTGCTTCCAAAGTGCTCACAATAATTTGTGACATTCCAAAAGATCTCTACGATGGTTTTATTTTCTCCTGATTTTCTTTTCTAAAATTAATTGGAAGTATCTGAAAATCTTGATTTCAATTCAGTCAAAGTGTCCCCTAATAAACTGGGTAAGCCCCGCTTCCTGCAAGGTAATTAAGGTCCTTCACCTCCTTATTGGAGGAAATCTTCTAATGATCTTCTCTCTAACTGCGGTGTTTCAAACTACCACATCTTCAATAAGGAGATTTCCTGTTGGGACACTGCAGTCTCGCGCCAACTAAATCATAAGATGGAGAATTAAAAACTATAAAATAAAAATTATAAAATAAAAATTATAAGATAAAAATTATAAAATAAAAATTATAAAATAAAAAGTATAAAATAAAAACTATAAAACAAAAATTATAAAATAAAAATTATAAAGTAAAAATTTTAAAATAAAAATTAGGAAATAAAAATTATAAAACAAAAATTATAAAATAAAAATTATAGAATAAAAGTTATGAAATAAAAATTATAAAACAAAAATTATAAGGTAAGAATTATAAAATAAAAATTATAAAATAAAAATTATGAAATAAAAATTATGAAATAAAAATTATAAAATAAAAGTTATGAAATAAAAATTATAAAAGAAAAATTATAAAATTAAAAATACTAGGGTTCGATTATAGGAAAAAATAGTAGGTTGCTACTAATTATAAATAATTTTACTTATTTCGATCGTACTGCAATATTAAATTTTTGCTGCACCCAAGGCATAAGAATTTTATATTTATTATCTCTATTGGATCAATATTGTTCGTCTATCGGATTACAAAATTCATAAATCATGCTCGTCGTTGCGTCAAAAAGTATATAGAGAAGTCTCGCTGTAGAAAGTGAAAATAATATCAGGTTTGTGCGCGGTAATCTGATTGACGAGTTTCTTGATCGCATTAATCTTATATTTCCAGCTATTTTCTACATCAAAAAGCATGTCAATTGACATTTTCCTTCAAGTCAAACTGTCATTCTAATTGTCAAAAACAATTGAAAACAAAGGTTTTTCAATTCTTTTAAAAAATTTAAATGTTCTTTACTAGATTGAGTTCTTTACTAGATTTTAAAATTACTACAGTACAGATTAATGAACATATTTTGTGTCCATAAATATTATTCTAACATTTAAATTTTCAATGCAAGAATTTCTTTAGAATTGTACTCGTCTGAAATTCTAATTTACTTTGAGTATCGTACAATCGAATTTTCTCTTTAAAGAGAAAAATCGATTTTCGGAAAATTGCTTCTTTTCCAAAGTACCCCATAAACTAAATGAGAGGTTTAAAAATTGAAGAGCCTGTTGTTGACGTTTAGATACTCTTAAAGAAACCCCGTGAGCCAAGTTTTAGAATGTCATCTTTCTTATTGTTGAATTAAAATTTTTTCCCAAAGCCTTTTAAGAACCAAAAGAGCAGTACAACAAATATCAGGGCTCGAACCAGTGAAAGTATTTAAAAATACGGACTTTACGGACCAAAAATGAAAAATTACGGACCATTTACGGACCAACTGACAAAAATATATAAGAGAACATTTTAATTAAAACTATAAATTAGATTTTTTCAAAACTAAAAAAAACATGAAGATATCGAAAATAAAAAAAAATGTTTATAATAATGTTTTATAATAATTAAAGATAGAGTGATAAAATCATTATCAATTTAATTATTATTTTCAAGAATTTTTAACTAAAATTCTTCTTAAAATTGATTATTTTTAATAATTTTCGAAAAAGTTCTTTGACAATTTTCAAATCTATTTCTTTACAATATTCGATTTTTCAATTATTTGTAAATTCTTCAATTGAATGTGTATTAGAAAATAAAAACTTCAAATAATATAAAAAAAATCCCCAATTAATATTTCTCAAAAAAATTATTTCCACAGAATTGTTACTTAGTTAAAAATTTGAAAAATTCAAATTTTCAAAGATTTGAATCTGAAACCTTTTCAAAATTTAATTATTTCTAAAGTTTTACGCTCTAATACTCTTAATATTCAATTATAATCTAAAATTTTAACTCAAATCCATTTTTAAATAAATTTTTAAGAGAAAATTCTGCGAGAATTTCATTATTTAAATACAAAAAAAACAATTTATTGAATAATTACATATGTTTCTTAAAATTGAATTCTTTTAAAGAATTGTATCAACCAATTTTCAAATAATTTGAATTCTTTTGCAAAATTTTATTAAAATAGACATTAAAAATAATTAAATTAGGGAAAACTTTTGAAAATAATTGAAATTTTGCCAAGAAATTTATTAAATTTTTTGAAAATAATTCAATTTTAGAGAAGAATTTTATTATTTATAAAGATAATTGATAATTTACGCAAAGAATTGCATTAAAAATTTTGAATGCAATAATTTTATTCTTTAAAGAAATTTAATCAAAAATTTATTAAAAATAATATTTAAATTCTAATAAATAAAGTGTAGCAAAGGTTATTAAAATAATTAAATTTCTTTGATAAATTTTGATAAAATTTTTTAAGAATAATTACATTTTTCGAGGAATTCGATTAAAATTGTATTAAAAATAATTTAAATTCTGCAATTAGCTTTATTATTCATCAAAATAATTGAATTCCTAATAAGCATTTTATTATTTGCCAAAAAAATTAAATACCTGTAAAAATTTTATTATTTATGAAAATAATTGAATATTGCGAAGAAATTTATAAAAAAACTTTGTAAATAATTCAATTCTTTTGGAAAATTTTATTAGAATGGTATAGAAAGCTATATTAAAAATCATTAAATTGAGGAAAAATTTTGAAAATAATTGGAATTTTTCCAAGTAATTTATTAAAATTTTTGAAAATAATTGATATTTCGAAGAAGAATTTAATTATTTCTAAAGATACTTGAAATTTTGACGAGAATTTTCAAAAAATTTTCGAACATAATTGAATTTTTGCGAAGAATTTTATTACTTTTGAAAATAATTGAATTCCTTCAATCATTTTGCGATTTCTCTAAAATTATCTAAATTACATCGTATAATTTACGTACTTTACGGATCTTTTTCAACCGAATTACGGACTTTACGGACCTTATTTCAAAAAAACGGACTTTTACGGACCTTTTTTCAAAAAAACGGACTTTTACGGACTTCAAGCAAAGTTACGGACTTTTACGGGATTTACGGACCTAGTTCGAGCCCTGAAATATGTAACAAAAAATATAAGGCAAATTAAACTTTATTAATTTTAAAAACCTTATTTTTCGAAAAAAGTTCTTCCACTCCCCTAGCTTTTAATTTCATTTCACTAAAATTCCAAATGACGATTTTAAAATCTGGCATTGCATTGAGAATATCTAATTTTTTACTTTTTTCTAAAAAAAAACAGCTTTTCTCAGTACGTGAAAATCGATTTTTCTTGTTTACAACAGTATACACCAATTTTTAAAATGAGCAAATAAAATTGGTTTCTAAAAAAAAAAATTTAGAAAAAGGACAAATCATGAGAGTAAAAAGAAAGGACTGGTTGTAGAAGTAGTCAGATGGTAAACCAAAAAAAGAATATACAGGGTGTCCCCAGATAGCAGAACATTCGCAATAACTTTTGTTTTTGACAGAACTGAGAGTTGCGAATTCTCAAGGGTCACTCTTTCTCTCTCTCTCTCTTTCTCTCTGAAAAGAATAATGTTTTCCACTGCACTCTTAAAAATAAACTGTCTCTTGATTGGATAAAAAGATTTATATTTTATTATTGCTTTCTTTACGACGAGCACACAGTCATCAATATAAAAGAATCATCTCATTCGCGAGGGTATTGTGTATAAAAAAAAACAAAAAAAAAACTAAAACATGGTTTTTTTTAACCATCTCCACTATTTGACACATAACCTTAAAATATTTGATTTTTTCCCCACTGACACATTTCCAATTTGCAATTTTATACTTCTAGATTCTTTTTTTTTTTTTTAACTTTTTTTTTAAAACTTTTTTTTGCAGTTGTTAAGCTAGTTTCTTCCGTTGTTTTATGGAAATAACTAATTCAAAAGCGAATGCACTGAAAGCATTTATTCCGCTATACCAATTCAACAGCAACAGATAGCTTCGCATGTTCTGCATTTTTTAAAACTATCTACCATGTATAAATTGTGAGTAAGCGCTTTATTTTTTTGTCGAATAATCATTTTATATCTTTCACTTAATCCGTATTTAAGGGCCTATTATTATCATCATTATATTTGTCTAAAAGAGGGGCAAAAGCAAAGAAAAGCAAAAAAAAAAAAGAAAAAAAAATGATGAATCAGATGTGTAATTATAAAATTATTCAATATATTTGAGCTTAAGTCAATAATAAAGAAGACGAGGAATCGAGAGATCAGTTTTCTACAATAATGAAAATGAAGCAACTTGAGAGTTGAAATACGAGCGGAATAGATGAAAACGAAATTCTTCACGATCTGATACACATCCCACTTTTATTCATAGACGGATCAATATAGTTGCCATGATTATTAATCAAGAATTGGAAGGAAACTGAGATGGCAAAATGTGTATAGATATGGGAGTAAAGTTTATACTGCTGGAGAGGAGAAACTGATATTGTATGAATAGGGGATTTTTTTTCCTCTACTTGCGCTGAAGAATTTTAACTTTTGGGATTTTTATTTACTAAGAAAATCTCAAATGAATGTGATTTTCAATTTCTCTTAATTTTAATGTAATTTCAAATTTCTCTTAATTTCAATGTAATTTTAAACTCCTCTTAATTTCAAATATAATTTCAAATTTCTCTTACTTTTAATATAATTTTCTTTTTTAATTTTTCTTAATTTCAATCATTTTAAATTTCTCTTACTTTCAATATAATTTCAAATTTCTCTTACATTTAATATAATTTTTTTTTAAATTTTTCTTAATTTCAATAATTTTAAATTTCTCTTACTTTTAATATAATTTTTTTTTATTAATTTTTCTTAATTTCAATAATTTTAAATTTCTCCTTCAATATAATTTCAAATTTCTCTGAATTTCAACATTATTTTAAAATTCTTGAAAGAATTAATTAGAAATTAACAAAATGAAAGTAATTTACACATTATTAGTCGATATTTCAAATCGACTGTTGGAGCTGAAAACGTTAACATTGTTCAAATATCAGTTGGAAGGTAAATACGGGTTATAAAATTGTGCTGACTCATTTTATATTTGACGAGCGCCAAAGTGTTATTTAATAACTTTTTTGATAAATAATAATGAAACCAATTTACACATTGATATTTATTTTGTATTTTGTCGTTTTCGAATTTCTCGTAAAAAATTTAATAGAGAAATGGTCTTTGTCAATCAAATGAAGACGACTTGCAAATAAGCACCAATTACAAGATGATACAATCTAATAATTTTTGAAGTTAATTAGAAAATAAATTGTTTCAATAGCGAAAAATTTGATTCATTTAAATTAATTTCAACTAATTAAATTAATTTAAATTAAATTAATTATTTGAAATTAATTTAAATTAATTAAATTTTTTGCTATTGAAAATTAAATTAATTTCACAAATAAAAAAATAAATTTATTTATTTAATAATGAAATGTTAAAATATTGCTAGACGGCAAAAAACTTGTGACAAGAGGCAATAATTGATTCGGGTCAGACAAACAACGAGAAACAAATTCTCCACTTTATTGAAAAAAAAATAATTTGTAATTTATACAATCGAATAATCGAATGTTAAACTACTGTTAGAATTCATTATACCAGACCTCGCACTAATCTACTAAAATCTATTGTTTACTATTTTTTTCAATTTGCAACTGTCTGGATACTTTTTTTTAATTGTTACACTAAAAGCCATTTTATTATTTTTTTTTATCTAAGCCACTTTTTTTAATGAAAATTTCCACTGCTTTAAATTTGTTAACACTTGAAATACAAAAAATAAATTAAAATCATTTCATTTTTTAAATTAAAATTTTAAAAAACATTTAATAAAGTTATTGGAAAAAAATTTTTTAAAAAGTTAATAAAATTCTTGAAAACGATTTAAAATGTTTTAAAATTTTTCGTAATTCAATGATTTTTGTAATGTTGGTACTATTTTAATAAAAAATTTTCTAAAAAATTGAATAGTTTAAAAAAATTATTTCTTAAATTCATTGGAACCATTTTATTATTTTAATAAATCAATCAATTTTCATTGGAATTCAATTATTTAATACAGAGTTTTCCTTACATTATATTTAGAAAAAATGAATTATTTAAATAGATTTTCCTGAAATTGCAAAAATTCAATGAATTTTATAACTAATAAAATTTTTCCTAAGGATTCAATTATTTTTAAAAGCAATAAAATTTTTCTTAAGAATTCAATTATTTTTATAACTAATAAAATTTTCCTCAGGGATTCAATTATTTTTAAACATTTTATTAACAATTTTAATAAATATTAAAACTCATCGCAGGATTTCAAATAATTTTAATACAATTTTAAATGAATTTCTCAAAAAAGCAACTATTCTTAAAAATTTCAATAAAATTCTTTGAAAGAATTGAATTATTTAAAAAAATTTAAATGAAATTCTTCAAAATAATTGAATTGTTTTTAATATAATTTTAATACAGTTTTTTAGAGAATTCAATTTTTTTTTGACAAAGAACATACAATTTTCAAAGAAATTTGATTTTTCAAAACACAATTTTGAATAGAGTTTATTTTAAAATATCATTTCTTTAAAATCATTCTTTCTAAAATTCTTCTCAAGAATTAGAATTATTTTAAAATCTTTATCAAAGTTCGGTGACAAAAATGTAATTATTTTCATAAATAATAAAACTGATTGCAGGATTTCAATTATTTTTAAAAGAACTTTTAACTAAATTTCGCTAAAAACGCAATTATTTTTCAAAATTTGAATAAAATTCTTCGAAAAAATTAAATTATTTAAAAAATTTGATGAAATTTGTTTCTTAAAAAATAAATAGTTTTTAATTACATTAAATGAATAAATTTAATTATTATCAAAAATTGTAATGAAATATTTCGTGAAAATTAAATTATTTTTATGAATAATAAAATCCTTCTCATGAATTCAATTCAATTCCAAAGAACCGATTCATTAAAGTTTTGAATAAAAATTTTAATAAAATTCTTTGAAAGAATTCTATTATTTTTAAAACATTTATTTTTGAACTTAAAAGATTAAAAAAATTTAATATAAATAGTTAAACATAATTTTCCTTAAAAAAATTTTAAAAAATTAAATTTTCTAACATTTGTATTCACAATTTTCATAAATAATTTAATTTCAAAAGATGTAGATTTGAAATTTTAGAAAATTAAAATTTTTAATAAATTTAATCAGAAATTTAAAAAATTTAGTTATTTAAAAAAATATAAATGGTGTATTGAAATTCATTTGCATTTTCAATAATGCAATTCTTGGTAAAAATTCAAAATTATTAAAATTTTAAAATTTTTGATAAAGCTCTTTATAAAGAATTAAAATTCAGGAAACACTCGCAATTATTTATTTTTATATTTAAATAATTTCATTCTCGTAAAATTGTCTTGTTACAAATTTATTTGGTATTTGAATAAAATGAAATGACTAAAGTTTAAAATAATGTTATTTATAAATTTCAACGAACAAAAAAAAGTGATGGAATTTTGAAAGGATTGCTTTTATAATTTTTGGAAATATTTAAATTTCAAATACCTTCTCATGCGATGAGTATGCAAAAAATGCGTAACATTGAAATCATTTGATATGTACATCTCTTCCATATTGTCTATATACTATTTTATCAAATTCATTTTAATTGAACTAATTTTAATCATCATACATAAAAAATTTTTTGTACATTTTTATTATTCCTCCTTCATCTAAATATGTATAACATTTAATTTTATTTAAATCAATTTCATCGCAATTCCACAATTCCACCTATTTCAGAGGTAAAAAATAAAAATATCATAACTGAAATAAATATTTCATATACACCGCATGTAAGCAATTATAAAATAATAAAAAATACAAATTTTTAATACAAACTGCAGTGATTTTTATTTGTCCAATAAATGAAATAAATTCGTTAAAATGTTAAAACCAACTCTTTTTTTTTACTAGTCAGTTTGTTGGTATATAGAAGAATCACAACAGACCAGTATAAAATTCAAATTGGATCCAACCAGTTAAACGTGTGTTTATTTACACTATAGAATCACATGTACTATTAGTCACTATTTTCAAAAAAAAGAGAAGAGAAGAAAAAAAAGATACAAATTAAAAGTGTTTTAAAATTTTCCAGTTTATCTTGTACGTAAATTATAAATTATATACTCTATTATGTAAAACGTAAATAAAGTTTGGTTGGTACAAAATCTTTTATGTACATACAAGACGTATAATGTTAAATATTAATATATCAAATGCCATTATAAATATTATCTATTTATTCTTTTGAAATTAAAAAACAAAGTGAGCGTAATTTAAATAAGCAAACTTCTGACACAAGAATATTTAATTTATAATCTTATATATTTAATAAATGCTTAAGATTGATAAATGTGAAATTTTGCAGTCTCTTGAATAATTGAAAACAAATGAAATTTTCATGATGAATTCACTTTGTCTGAAAGTCTCATTTTCTCTGAAATTCATTTTGAAACAAAATGAGAATTAAATTCTGCAAACATTAGTTGTTTGAATGTTGAATTTGTCAATAGCTTTTCATCATTTACTTCTTCGTTTACCTTCTTCATCGCATCCATTTAAATAATAAAAAATGGTGTTAGTGTTGCGAATATAATGTGAAAAGAATATTTATGAAAACTATATTCTATTTTAAATTTCATTTATACCGCAGTAGCTTAATAAAAAAAAATGTTTTAATTTTCAATAAAATAATAAATACATTTAACACTTGAAAAGATTTTTTAGAAAATAAAAATTTTTTTTTTCGATTTCAAATTTGATAGAAAAAATGTTATATGCACAAATTATAAAGGTAAAAATGTCAACTTTTTAATACCGTGTGGTATTATTGACAAATTTGACAAATATTTTTTCATACGAAATATTAAAAATGACATAACGAAAAATACTACTTAAATTTTATCTCTAAATTGAAAATAAAAAAAAAATGTTAAAAACATTAAAATAGTACAAATCTGTACAAAATTTCATGTTATTTCTCAAAATTCAAAATGGCGGATTCGATATTTCGAATTTTGACATCGGATTTATAATCACCAAACCCCAAAAACCCCCGAATAACAATTTTGCAACAATTTTTATTAAATTTAAAATTTTCAGTCCACTATATTTGATGCGCTATTTTGAATTTTAAAAAACTGACATCGGATTCATAAACAGCGATTTCAAAACCCCCCGAGTAACAATTTTTAAGCAAATTTTATTGAATTTTAAAATTTCTTTCCTCCATATTGGATCCGCCATTTTGAATTTTAAAAAACTGTTATTGGATTCATAATCAGCGACCTCAAAAACCCCCGGATAACAATTTTTAAGAAAATTTTATTAATTTTAAAAATTTCAGCTCGCCATATTGGTTCCGCCATTTTGAATTTTAAAAAACTGACATTGGATTCATAATCAGCGACCTCAAAAACCCCCGAGTAACAATTTTTAAGCAAATTTTATTGAATTTTAAAATTTTGGTCCGCCACATTGGATCCGCCATTTTGAATTATAAAAAACTGAGATCCGATTCATAATTAGCGACCTCAAAAACCCCCAAGTAACAATTTTTAAGCAAATTTGATTAATGTAAGTAAATTTTAATATTTATTTTGTTATTTCTTCATTCTCTGAAGTTTTTGGAATCGTTGATTACGAATATGGAGACAGATTTTCAAAATTCAAAATGGTGGATCCAACATGGCGGAAGATTTTTTTTAAATTCGACAGATTGTGAGTTGAAGTATTAAATTTGAATTTCTATTTGGTTATTCCTTGTTACTCTGACGTTTTTCGAGTCGCTGATTGCGAATATAAAGAGCGATTTGTAAAATTCAAAATGGAGGATCCAACATGGCGGAAGGTTTTTTTGAAAAATTTGTGGGATTCTCTTGAAACACAATTATTGGAGAATGACGGATCTAATGTGGTGGAAGATTTTTTTTTATAAATTCAACGTACTGGCATAAATTAAGTTACTCAGTGGTTTTTGGTATTGCTGAGTAAAAATATGAAAGTTTATTTTGCAAAATTCAAAATGGCGGATCCAATATGGCCGGAGATTTGTGAAAAACTCATCAGATTCGCTTAAAACTCATTTGTCGGGGGTTTTCAAGGTCGCTGACTGCGAATATGATGACTGATTTTCAAAATTCAAAATGGCAGATCCAATATGGCAGACAATTTTTAAAAATTGAGCGAATTCTTTGAAACTTTTCCCTTGAAGGTTTTCAAGGTCGCTGATTATGAATGTGGCGTCAGATTTTCAAAGTTCAAATTGGCGGAGGAGAAAATGAAAAATCCAGGGATTCGCTTGAAACTGGTTACTCGGGGGTTTTCGGGGTTGCTGATTACGAATATGAAGTCTGATTTGCAAAATTCAAAATGGCGGATCCAATATGGCGGAGGTGAAAATGAAGAATCCAAAGAATTCGCTTGAAACTCGTTACTCGGGGGTTTTCGGTATCGCTGATTACGAATATGAAGTCTGATTTTCAAAATTCAAAATGGCGGATCCAATATGGCGGAGGAGAAAATGATAAATTCAAGGAATTCGCTTGAAACTCGTTAGTCGGGGGTTTTCGGGGTTGCTGATTACGAATATGAAGTCGGATTTGCAAAATTCAAAATGGCGGACCTAATAAGACGGAAAATTTTTTAAAAATTGAGCGAATTTGATTAAAATTATTTCTCAGGGGTTTTCGAGGTCGCTGATTACGAATATGGCTGCGGATTTACAAAATTCAAAGTGTTTTGGCAAATTTTGCGGAAAATGTACATTATTTGCAATTTTTGCAAAACAAAAGTGACCACCAACATTACTTTAGTAGTAATCGAAATTATTTACATTCTACTATTGCCTTAAGCTTTTAATTTCCCACCAAACGAAATCCAGATCATCAGATTCGAAAACTTACGACTTTGTGTATTTATAAATTTACTTTTACGAGGAAATAATAATCTTTCGCCATTAAGAGGAAATATGCAATATTTTGTTTTCCAACTCTCAGAAGTTTAAATTGAAATACTCATTGAAACGTTGATGAATTGACTTGGCAATTATAATTTTGCAATAATACAAAATGAAAGGAGAAAAGATGAAGTCAATGGTCTTTGTATTTGCTGAGGAGAAGGTGAAAAACGAATTGCGCGGCGGTATGGCATCCTTCGCAAGTGATTGAAAAACGTCTTATAAAGTGCGGAGTTCAATCAATCGGAGGGGGGGGCGGCTGGTTGAAAGTACTAATTCATGAGATAAACAAATAATAGGAGCAACGGTGCGACTGAGAAGGCAAACTAAGCAAAAGGAGTGAGAGACAGTTTATCTCTCTCTCTCTCTCTCTCTCCCTCTCTCTTCTACTTTCTCTCTTTCAAAAATAAGAGAGAAAGGGGGAGAAAATGTGTGTGTGTGTGAGAGAGAGAGAGAGAGAGAGAGGGAAATATAGAAGCAGGGTGGGAAAGCACAGAAACTGAGAGGAGTTTGATCGTAAAGTAGGAGGACGCTTGCGCGTATCCCGGGCGGGCGCGGACAGTGCCACAGGAGCCCGGCACCAGGGTTCATAGAGCTTCGCCCGGGTCGTCGCGACGCCGAGCACTCCCCCTGAAATCTCGTTACGCTCGCGAGAGAGACTCGAGCAATTAAGTTCCCGTTCGCCGCGAAATCAGTACGCTCCGCTAGAAGAGAATTTTTGCCGGTTCAAAAAAAAAAAAAACACTTTCAAAGTTAAAAAAAAAAGTTGGGTGAAAAAATTTTTTTTTTTAAATAATTTTTTTATCCCATCCTTGTTAATTTTTTTTTTTCCTCCTTAAGGAAGAATTCTCTCTCTATTCATTCGTCAGTTGCCGTGAGGGGGGTGAAAAAAAGGGGGAGAGACGAATTTTTTCGCAAAAGGGGAAAACGAAAAAAAGGCGGTGAACGTGGAAAAAAAACAAGGCGCGATTATGTGACCGGTTTAAGAAGCCGGAACGTGATCGCGAGCACATGTTCCGGGATGCACGAGGTCCCGTTTAAAAAGAGAAGAAAAAGTGTGTACGCAACTTAAAAAGCTAAATGAATAAATCAAAGGGATTATTTTTAAGTTAATGAAAAGAAAGAAGCAATGGTGTGTGATTGAAAATTTTATTTGAAATGTCATCCTCGTCCAACACGTCGTCGTGGTCGACATTATCACCATGAGGACATCCTCTTGTATCAACTACTACGTTCTGTGCCTCGTTTTCTGGATACTTTTGGGCATATCTGGTAAGCAAAAAATGCTAGTGACATTGTGAATTAAAAAAAGAAACAATTTTCTATCCAAATGGAAAATAGTGGGTAAAAAATATTCTCTCCTGGATTTTCTTGAAATGGATTAGAGAAAAAGGGGTTATTACCTCCACCGGGTCAGCTGGTATATTGTATAATGCATATCAAGCACTTGAATCGGTTTTCTCTTTTATCGAAAGTGGAGACGTTTATCCGGATCTGTCGATCGAATGCGAGGATGAGGAAAAAAAAAGAAGTGGGCAAACAACCAAGACTCTCTTTTTTCTTCTCTCTCTCTCTCTCTTTCTCTCTTACTCTTCTCTTTTCGTGAAGGTGTTCTGCAAACTCCACTCGAATTTCTTTACTACTGCTTTGCAAGTCTCAAGCACTCGTATAACCCATGAATCACTCTTGCGATTGCCAAGACTCCTTAAAGAAGATACCGGTGAACTACATACAACTCACTTGGAAAACAGCTGCAATACATCTTCCGCTCAAGTGATTCCTCTATATTGACAAATTTCAATGAGGGATTAAGGATTTCCCTCGAAGATGAAAGGCCTCTTCACGTCGTCCCCCTATATGTACTCATAATTTGTTATATTCTCCAAAAAGTGACACTGTAGTTTTTCATGTGGTGAAAAATATAGAAATGTTGAGAAAGTTTCAAGATTTTCAAAAAAAAATTTTCGAAAATGTTTCTTGGATTTTAAATAATTTGGAGTAGAATTTTCCCCAAGCTCTGAAACTTTGGAAAAATATTCCTCGGTGTAGACTGAAAAAGTACCGAAAGATTTAGAAATTTTCCCTGTCAGTAAGTTGATGAACTTTATCTTCAAACATTCGGTTAAAAATAGGAAAAACACTTAAAAATGGTTTTACTTCTAGAATCGATAGTTTTTTCTTTTAATTTTCCTAGAACTTTGACAAAACGCTCTTTTTTGTTTTATTCAAATCTACTAAAAGATTCGGAATCAGTCGCAAAAGAGCTAATAGAGAAAAATTCCTAAAAAATCGTGTATTCGTTTTTCGAATTGATTTTCCATATTTTGAAAAGTTCCTGCTCTCTTGAAACTTTGGAAAAACATTCCTCTGCGTACACTGAAAAAGTAACGAAAGGTTTAGAAATTTTCCCGGTCGTCAAGATGACGAACTTTATCCTCAAAAATTCGGTTGCAAATATTAAAAACACTTAAAAATGGTTTTGCTTCTAGAATCGACTGTTTTTTCTTTTAATTTTCCTAAAACTTTGAAAAAACGCTCTTTATTGTTTTATTCAAATCTAGTAAAAAAAAATCGGAATCAGTCGCAAAAGAGCTAATAGAGAAAAATTCAGAAAAAACCGTGTTTTCGTTTTTCGAAATGAGTTTTAATATTTTGAAAAGTTCGTCCTATTTTCAAACTTTGGAAAAACATTGCTCGGTGTACACTGAAACAGTGCCAATAGATTTAGAAATTTTCCCTGTCGTTAAGATGATGAACTTTATCTTCAAACATTCGGTTAAAAATATTAAAAACACTAAAAAATGGTTTTGCTTCTAGAATCGACTGTTTTTTGGTTCAATTTTCCTAAAACTTTGAAAAAACGCTTTTAATTATTTTATTCAAATCTAGTAAAAAAAAAAATTCGGAATCAGTCGCAAAAGAGCTAATAGAGAAAACTTCAGAAAATTTGTGTATTCGTTTTTAGAATTGAGTTTTTATATTTTGAAAAGTTCGTCCTCTCTTCAAACTTTGGAAAAACATTCCTCGGTGTACACCGAAACAGTACCGAAAGATTTAGAAATTTTCCCTGTCGTTAAGATGACGAACTTTATCCTCAAAAATTCGGTTGAAAATATTAAAAACACTTAAAAATGGTTTTGCTTCTAGAATCGACTGTTTTTTGGTTCAATTTTCCTAAAACTTTGAAAAAATGCTTTTTATTGTTTTATTCAAATCTAGTAAAAAAAAATTCGGAATCAGTCGCAAAAGAGCTAATAGAGAAAAATTCAGAAAAAATTGTGTATTCGTTTTTCGAATTGATTTTCCATATTTTTAAAAGTTCCTCCACTCTTGAAACTTTGGAAAAACATTCCTCTGTGTACACTGAAAGGGTAACGAAAGATTTACAAATTTTCCCAGTCGTTAAAATGATGAACTTTATCCTCAAACACTCGGTTAAAAATATTAAAAACACTTAAAAATGGCTTTGCTTCTAGAATCGGCTGTTTTTTTTCTAATTTTCCTAAAACTTTTTTAAAAAAACGCTCTTTTTTTGGTTTATTAAAATCCTGAGGAAAATTCGGAATCAATTGCAAAAGCTAATGGAGAAAAATACAGAAAAATCATGTATTTGCTTTTCGAATTGATTTTTTATATTTTCAAAAGTTCCTCCTCTCTTGAAACTTTGAGAAAATATTTCTCTATGTACACTGAAACAGTACCGAAAGTTTTAGAAATTTTCCCAATCGTCAAGACGATGAAATCCATCTTCAAACATCCGGTTGATAATATTTAAAACTAATATCCGGTTAAAAAACACTGTAAAAAATGATTTGGCTTTCAAATCGATTATTATCTTATGAATTTTCACGAAACTTTAAAAGAACGTTTCTTTGTGTTCTATTCAAGACTGAGCTGAAAATTTAGAGTCGTTTGCAAAAGCTAATAGTGGGAAAAGTTCCAAAAAAATCAAGTTTTCTTTTTTCGAATCAGTTTTTTTTTGAAAGTTCCTTCTCTCTTTGAAACTTTAAGAAAATATTTCGCAATTCGCACTGTACTAGTATTGAAAGATTTAGAAATTTCAATTTTATTTTTCAACATTCGGTTAGTAGTATTTAAAACACTCCGAAACATCGTGTTTTGTTTCTAGATTCAACTGTTTCTTTCAATTTTTCTTAAAACTTCGAGAAAACGTTCTTAAAGTTTTCATTTAGATTTAGTCAAAAATTTAGAATCATTCGCAAAAGTCACCAATGAAAAAAAATTCAAAAAAATCGTGTCTTCGTTTTTCAAATCTGTTATTTTTATGTTCTTAAAAGTTCCCCTTCTCTTTCAAACTTTGCGAAAATGTTTCTCCAAGTACCGAAAAAATTAGAAATTTACCTTAATTTTATTTTTGAACCTTCGGTAAATATTTAAAACACTCCCAAAAATCGTATTTTGTTTGTAAATTAAATTATTTTTTTTTTAAATTAATTTTCCTAAAACTTTGAGAAAACGCTCTTTTTTGTCTCATTTAAATTTGGTAAAAAATTCAGAATCATTCGCAAAAGTTAATAATAGAAAGAAATTCAGAAAAAGTTCTCTTTTACTCAAAGCGGTTCTTTTTCTTTTTAAAAATTGTTTTCTTTCTTGAAACTATGAGAAAATTTTTTGTTTCGCATTCTTTTGAAGAAAATTATAAGTTAAATTTTTCAAAACTATTGGCACGAGTAGAAATTTAAAGTTATTACAAAAAAAATCGAGTTTTGCTTCTAGAATCGATAGTTTTCTTTTAATTTTCCTGAAACTTTAAAAAAACGCTCTTTTCTGTTTTATCTCAATGTAGTAAAAAATTCAAAATCATTCCCAATGGCTAATGATGTAGAAAATTTCAAAAAAAAATCTTGTCATTGTTTTTCGAATTCTTTTTATATTTTAAAAACTTTAATCTTTCTTGAAACTTTGAAACGACCCTTTCTGTTTATACACTGAATCTGTAACGAAAAATTTAGAAATTTTCCCAGTCGTTTGGAAGCTTCAATTAATTTTCAAATCTTCGTTAAATACACAAAACACTTCAAAAAAATTGTGTTTTGCTTCTGGAATCGATTGTTTTATTTTAATTTTTTCTGAAACATTGAGAAAACGCTGTTTTACGGTTCATTTAAGTCTAGTAAAAAATTCGCCAACATTTGCAAAATCTAGAAATGGAAAAAAATTCAGAAAAGTCAAGTCTTCGATCTTCAAATTGGCTTTTTTGAATAATTCTTTCTTTCTTCCTTGAAACTTTGATAAAATGTTCTCTTATGCTTTCTTTAAGGAAACATTTGAGATAAAAATTTCAGAACCATTTCGTAAAGCTAAAAATTCATGCAATTGAGAACAAAAATTGAGTTCTGCTTTTACCATCGATTGTTTTCTTTTAATTTCCTTGAAACTTTGAGAGAATGTACTTTCATACTTTGTTTAAAACTGGCGAAAAATTTAAAATTATTCGCAAAAGCTGATAATGAAAATCGTTCAAAAGGAAATCAAGAATTGAAATAGTTCAGAATTTTAATTCTTCTTTTTTTCTTCTTATTTTAATTTTCTTAGTTTTAACTAAGAATTAAATGAAATTTTCTACTAATTAAAATTAATGAAAAAATTAATTTTTCCTACAATTTTTACACAGTTTTTTTTAAAATATCGACAAACTTATTGTAATTCTGTGGTTGAAAATCATGCAAACAGAGGAAAAGTGAAATTTTAAAATCCATTTCTTCAAACATTTGAGAAAACGAATTCTCCCGCATATAAATTTTCGAAATTCAGGTTCAATTTACTTTCAAGTTCTTTGAAATTTTCCCCAAAAAAAAAGAGCTGCAAGAAATTTTTTTCTTCTTCTACTTTTGAATTCAAATGGTAAAGTTTGAAAAATTCTTTCAATATCACAATTCTCTTGAAAGTATCAAAATTGATACTAAATTTGAAAAAATTAAAAAAAAATTCTTCAACTTCTGAATTCAGGAAAGATTAATGAAAATTTGTTATTTTTTTGCACTGCAATGAAAAAAAAAATTCTTCCGATAAGTTTTTTCCTACTTTTTTTTATATATATATATATTTTGCTGAAAACAAAAATGAAATGACCAAAGTTTACAAAGACGACAAACGACGACGATATCAACTTGAAAACGAAAGATGATATCTGTAAATGACGTAGTTTATGAACACGATAAAGTTTCCAAGTGATGGATTTCAAAGCCTTTGGAGCTATGTGGATTTTATCTCGGTATAGGGAAAATGATACAGATATAGAGTTTCATATCAATCAAATTTTTGAATCAGAATATGAATCAAGATACATGAACCGATTATTCATCATGAAAAAAAAGGACAAGCATAACACTTATAAAATATTAATGGAGCATAAACATTTTTCTCATTAATAATATCCTTTTGCGCTCAATGGTATTCATCTCTTTCCCTCTTTCGCAATTTGAATAAAAATTGTTTATGTTTGTTTTATTTTCATCAGAATTTCAAAAAAAGAAACTTTCCCACTATTTAGGATGGAAAGCTAGAAATTTCGAAATAAAAAATCTATTTCCTTTTTTAAAATAATTTGTTTTATTTTCATCAGAATTTAAAAAAAAAACTTTCCCACTATTAAGGATGGAAAGGTAAAAATTTCGAAAAATCTATTTCCTTTTTCAACACTAATGGTTTTTAGATTTGAATATTTAAATTTCAATTATATTTGTGTTTTTAAATTAAAACAAAAGTCTTTTACTATTTATGCACCATAGTAGAGATTTATTTATACTCAGTAGAGTGGTTTGAGCATTTTGAATTTTACAAACCCTGTTGAACATTTAAAGTATTAATAAAATAATATTGCAGCAAATAAACGGTCTTTACCTCTTGTTTTATTAACATTAGTAAATTAACAGTTAACGTTGCTATAAAAACTGTTTGTAATATTCTAAATTTTATTATTATAATCAAGCGGAATTATTACTTCGAGGAAACATTTTAAAAAACATTTTACAATTATTAATTACATTATTAATTAAAAAAACTATTTTTAATAATTAAAAAACTGTCTTTAATAATTAAAAAACTGTTTTTAATAATTAAAAAACTGTTTTTAATAATTAAAAAACTGTTTTTAATAATTAACAATAAAAAGTTATTTTAGAAATAATTAATAGCAATTTTTAAAAATTGTCACAAACAACAACTGTTAAAAAATTGTCCATTTAAAAATAAAATATTAAAAGTCAAAGTGGTTATAATTGTTTTATTATTAATAAATAATAATTATCGATTATAGTGATAGATTTATTTTCTTTTTAATTTATTTTATACTTTTCATAAAAAAATAATCTAATAATTAAATAACTGTATAATAATATAAACCTAACGCGCTGTGGAAAAGGTTTTCTAGAACCAAACCAAAAGGTAATGTTTGTCTCCTCTTTTCTTAATTTTAACTTTCTGTTTACTTCTATCAAAATTAAAATACGTTTTTCAGCATTATTTTTAATGTATAAAGACTAAAAAACATTCTAGATATTAAAACTTGATCCTATTTTTGTGTATTTTTATTTCTTAACTTACAAACATAACCTCAAATTAATTTTTTGATGTTAATAAAAGGAGAGCGTAAATTTCTTCAGAGAGGGTAAATATTTATTGATAATTACAAAGTAAATTATTACTAATTATAACTTCTGGTTGTATAAATTTTAACATGCCAATCATTGTTTGTAACTATTCTATATTGCATTTAATAGGAAACTGTCTGTCTTAAATCAATGTAAAATTTGTCTGTTAGGCATTGAACTCTATAGATTTCTCTCTTGGCTTTGAAACTAATTCTGTAATTTCATCATCAACTTTATCAAAGTTACTTAGAATGGAGTTAAAATCAAATTCGAGAATTGATATACTAACTTGAAGTGCTTTATTGAAATAATAATCCCTTTTTAAGTTCAAAAAGCTTTCTGGCAAGAGTGAAAAAGAAACAACTATTCTACTCTGTCCATTAGGGAGCAAATTTTTTTTTTGCTAAGTAAAAAAGAAAAAAAATAACTTATTTATTTAAAAAAAGGATTATTTTAAGGATTATTTTATTATTTAAAGAAAATAAGTTCACTTTTTAAAAGTTAATATTTAAAAAGATAATTTTATTTTTATAGAAGAAAATTTTTATCCTACATTATTTTGGTCTTTTATCCCTTTTTTTCTTTCTTTGGAGTATTCGCTCCTTCGATGCTTTTGACAAATCACAATAAACGATGAGAAAGTTGACAAAACTTACTTTTTTTGGGTCGACCAATAGGAATTATTTCTTTTTTGTCGCGATTTGTGTTTATCAACTTGACGTTTATTTTTTTTTTCAAGGGTTGGCAGCATTTCTATTTGGAGAGCAACTGACAAACAGACGCCATTTTGTTGTTCCTTTTTTTCGAAATCAAAGAAATAAGACTTCAATGGACGTATTTCCTTTGTAGAGTGACTTTTTGTAAAGTAAAGTTCATTTAATAATTTTTTTTTTTTTGCTATTCGCAAGAAGAAAGGACAATTACTTTGATAAACTGGGTCGAATTTTCTCACAAATGTATCAATTTTGTTTGTTTGGAGGGTTTTGCTGTTATTTTTGGGAAATTAAAACTTGACGTCTAACAATGGTCTGACTTCAAATTGTGTAAATTACAAATTTTTTTTTCAACAATCTTAAGAATTAGATTTCTTTTATACTTTAAAATTTAATTACACGGTAAATCGTTAGGTATTAAAATAACACCAAAATGGATTAAAATAACACTAAATTGGATTATTTTAATCCTTTTTGGTGTTATTTTAATACCTAACGATTTACCGTGTATTCGATTGTGTAAATTACAAATTATTTTTTGTCTAAGAGAAAATAATCAGAATTTCATTCAAAACAGAAGAAACCTTTTTTTTAATCAAGTTATCTTTGAATCACCAACTTTTTTCGATTTTAAAAAAAATTTACATTCACATCTTTAATATCATCATAATAGAAACAAAATTGATGAATACTTTGGAAATTTCCATCATTCTTTTTGCCCTATAAGATAAAAAAAAAACGTTTATCGATATTTTGCATTAAATATTTTATGCTTTTTAGAATTTTTCCAATATCTGGAGTGTCTGCACATTTTCGCGAAGGTTTTTTTTTTTTAAAAAAAAGAGGAGAAAAAAATAGAAAATGAGTTGACATTTTTATGCTTCCGTGAATCAGTTAGAAGGCAACTAAACTTAATTATCTCATTAGAGCTAACACACTAACTACTCCTGCTGCGTTAACTCCAACATCAAAATGATTAGGCTCTATCCTGAAGCAAACGATGCCATTCACTATTCCTTTTTTTCCTCAATTTTTTTTTGTATTACATTCATCATTAATTTCTATATTTTCTCTATTTTTTCCCCTCCCCTATACTTTTTGTCTCGTTTCCTTCCTCTCTCTCTCTCTCTCTCTCTCTCTCTCTCTCTCTCTCTCATTCTCAATATTCGCGTAAAATTGATTAAATTTCTCTTATTGTACTGATTATCAATTGACCCATATCTCTGAAAAATTTTTAAAATCCATAAATTTATGAAAAAAAAGATTTCTATTGTAAAAATATAATAAAGAACTTCCCTTTCAACATTTTTTGCGCATTGATTTGGTGAAAATTTTTTTTTTTCATCTACAAAAAGGGGTTTTGAATTAAAATACAAATTTTATATTAAATATAAAATTAAATTCTGCTTTTCATGAAATAATTTACATTATTAATCTTTACAATAATTTTACCTCTGTGTTGGAAATTACGCAATTTCTATTATTTCGCTAACGAGATATTAATTTTCTGCAAATCTGTAATTTTCCATTTTGTACATGCTGGAAGTTTTATTTAAAATTTTATAAATATTTAAAACGAAAACTTGCTTGAATTTTGTAATTTATTAAAAACGATATAAATAAGAATCATTTTACGTACTTATTATTTTGGCAAATAATCTTTTTGATTAAATACTTGAAGTGAGTTGCAATCCGCTGCGCAAGCGCGTAGGAGTCGACAGTCCCACGAGAATCGATTATAGATATCGAATTGTAGAGTTCAGCTGATGTTTTAGTCTGCGTTTTTGTGTCTGTTGTAAAAATTGTTGGCAGTTATATATAAATACAAGAAAAATAAATTCGTTCACTGTCTAATTGACAAAAGGTGCAAAATCTTCAATTACAATTCTGCCAAAAAAACAGGTGTTACTAACCTCGAAAGAGCGTTTAATATTCGAAAGTGAATTTGACACGACATTGAAGGTTATGTTCACCGTAAAAGTAGAAATTTCACAAAGATGCGAGGAAGACAATTATAAACAGAAGATTATGACGATATTTGCACCCAACGAAATTTATGAACCCCTTAATTGCGGTGACGAAGATTTGACGGCCAAAATCTTCGTCATCCGCAGTTAAAAAAGGGAATAATTCAATTCTCAAGAATATTTACAAAAAAGAATTTGTAATTTATACAATCGAATAATTAGATTATTACTACTAGAAAACTTGAGAATTTAAATTAATAAATTCCTATTATCCATTCAGAGGATAAAATAATCTAATTCTCAAGAATATTTACAAAAAAGTATTTGTAATTTACACAATCGAACAATAAGATTATAATTATTATAATTATTTTCATGTTGAAAATAATTGTCACGAAATTGTCAAACTTGAAAAAAATCACATTTCTCGACAACAGATACATTAATATCAAACAATCAAAAATAAATTTTTTAAAAATTTAATAAAATTCATAGCAAAAATTTAATTAGGTATTTTTAACATTTTTTTAAATTCTCTTTAAAATGTCAATTATTTTCATAATAAAATAATAAATATTAAAATTCTTATAAATTCCATTATTTAACAAAAATTTTAATAAAATTCTTGTCAAAATTTCAATTATATCTTTGTAAATAATAAAATTCATCCTATAAATTCAATTATTTTCAAAAGAATTAAAACTCTTCGCAGAAATTCAATTATGAATAAAATTTTTTTTTAATTTTTTGTCAAAATTTTATAAATAATAAAATTCATCATAAAAATTTAATGATTTTCAAAAGTTCTGATAAAATGTTTTGCAAAATTCAATTATCTTCGAAAGTAAGAAAATTTTTGACAAAAATTTTATTATTTTCAAGTTCTCAAAATTTCAATATTATGTTTATGAATATCAAAATTCTTCTACAAAATTCAATTACTTTTAAATATTTCCAGAAAAAATCTGTTCAAAATTTCAATAATCTTTGTTGAATGTAATGAAATTCTTCCCTGAAATTCAATTATTTGCAAAGAATTTTAATAAAATTCTTCTTCGAAAACTCTTTTTAAATTCTCTTCAAAATTTCAATTATCTTTGTAAATATCAATATTCTTCTGCAAAATTCAATTACTTACTAAAGTTTTATAAATTTTTTCCCAATAATTCAATTATTTTCATAAAAAATGATGAAATTTTTTTTTATAAAGTCTTGTAATATAAAATAATGATTTTATCATTAGGTCATCTTTTATGTTTTACAATTTTTTAGAAGTTGTTTAATTTCAAAAAGGGTTAACAGAAAACATTGGGATTTAAATAAATAAATTCTTATTATTCATTCAGAGGATAAAATAATCTAATTTTCAAGAACATTTAAAGAAAGTATTTGTAATTTACACAATCGGATAATTAGACTATTATTATATTAATTCATTATTGGGAATTGGAATAAATTAATTCTTATTCTTCATACACAGGATGAAATGTAGATTATTTCATTCTATGTCTGAATAATTAGAATTAGAATTCTAAAGTATATTTAAAGAAAGAAGTATTTGTAATTTACACAATTGATTTCTTTGATTATTATTAATAGCACATTGGAAATTGTTTTTATACTGATTTTATATTTTCCAATTATTTTCATTTTTCCCTCAAGTTTTTAAATAGCAACAAATAAGTGCAATAAATTTAGTCCCTTATGTGTTTTTTTTTAATATTCAGACTTTTAAAGAATCTCACGGTTTTTATTTAAAAAAAAAGAATCTTTTCCACACAAAACGTAAATTAATAAAATTATGAGAACTTTGATAATTAAGAGAATATCCAATCAAGTGAAAAATATTGGCATCAGAGCATCAGGTGTGAAAAAGGTGTTTTAAACCTTCCACCATGGAGCCTTTTCATAAAATCTCTCTTCGACACTTTACTAAGTCGATTGGATGGCTGCAGGGATTTTTGACATGAGAAGCGGAAGGACGTAAAGTAGAAGTGAACGATATTTTTTTTTCTCTCACTCTCTCTCTCTTTCTCTCTCTTTCTCTTACGTGACCCTCCTTCGTTGCTCTGATTTAACGAAGACTTATTTAACCCCCACAGATGAAACAAACTTCTCTCTCCTTCTCTCTCTCTCTCTCTCTTTTCTCTCTTTTATCTCTCTTTTTACATTTCGATCAATTTAACTCTGACGAATAACAAAGCGAGAAAATAAATTTGACAAAAATATACGAAACATTTGTCAGGCTTCAAAAATCAAACAAATAAGCTCTTTGTGGCTTTTTACAAAGTTGCAATAAAGTAAAAGATCAATAAGATTTTATCGTGGGGGATTTTTTTTCAAAAAAAAAAAATTTTTTCAAAGTAAATTTGTTTGAAAAAAGTATTTGGAAAAAAAAATTCCGTAACTCAATTTTGGATTATATAAACTTGACGATTTATGTTGGATACGTTTCGTACTTATTTTAACTGACCCTTTTTTTCTCTCTAGGATAGAGTATAAATAATTACCTTGTTAAAAGTTAAAGTTGAGAACTTTCAACAATGGAAAATGTTAATTTAAGAATTAATTTATCTAAAGTCTTTTAATCTGGGTAATTTTTACCATGAGAGCCTGGAGGAACTCTTTAAAGGAACTTTTTTTTTTTTTATTAACTTTGTTAGATGTTCATTATAATTTTTAGCAATAAATTTATATTGTGTTTAATCATAGAGCTATATATATATATATATATATATGAATGTATACATTTTTAGTGAGATTTACCAACAAAAAAAGAGACGAAAAAATATTGCCTTTTTTCAAAGTGGAAAAGCTTTATAATGTTATGTAGAGTACATTCTACTTTATTATCACATTTTTAAAGCCAAAAAAATTCCCAAACTAGAAAACAAAAAACTGACACGAAGTTTGTATAAAACATGGCTATGAATTTAAAAAAAAATTGTTAGAAGAAAACACTTTTTTTTGATTATTTAAAAATGAAACTTTTGTTTAAAAATCAAATACGATTTTTCGCAATTTTATTTCACTCGTTCATTTTGTGACGAGTACAAAAGAATTTTTACGTTTTGGATCAATATATTTTTTTATTTGTTATAGTCGAATATTTATTATTTTACAAATTTGTAAATAACTTTTTATTAATTCACCTGTTTTTTGTTTGTTTAATTTCTATTTTACCCCAAGACCTTTCGAATAGAATGTTAAAAAAATTTAAAAATTAGGCTTACACTATTTCCGCCATGTTGGATCGGCCATTTTGAAAATCGAAAATCCGACTTAATGTTTAAAAAGACCATTAACTTTAAAATTCCATTTATGATTTTTTAATAATTTTTTATTTGTTTTATCTTCTATTTTTACATATTCTTTTATTTATTTACCTTTTCATCTCGAATGTGTTGTTTAAATTTTCATTCATATTTCTTTTATCAATTTTTTTGTTTAGCCTCCAAGTTTAAAAAAAAATTAGGCCAAGGGTGTAATTATTTTAATAGTCTAAATTCTCTATTCGTTTTCAAATCAGACTTTACCGATACGTCTCTCTATATCCCAAGGTTTCGGAATTCAATTGAATTTTACCGATTGATTCAATTACGAGGAACAGGGTCAGTCCAATCCTAGACTTCCGACAGAATACGAATCAAAAGGACAGACGAATTTAAACCCAATTCTTGATTTACTTTTTTTTTGTCTGTCTTCTATAGTGTCTTATTTATTTTTCCCTTTAGTGCTGCAAAATTTTAATAGAAAAATTCCCTTTAAAAAGAATCATGAAATCAAAGAATTAAAATAAATATTTCTTTTCTTTAGTTCATGAATAGAATATGAATTTTTAATCACTATTTTTAATTTTTTTGTAAATTTTTTTCACCTCACGCAAAATTATACTTTAGGGAAAGAAAAATTTCTATTCTAACAATGGTTGAAAAAGGCAATCAATACTAATGGTTAAAATAATTAATTAAAAAAACATATATATAAATTTTTTATCTGATAATTACGAATATAATTTAGTAATCTAACATCTAGGATGGAAAATAATTTCAATAGAGCTTAAAATTTTGATTATTTTCTCACCAACCCCCCTATTAAGATTTTTATCAAATTTCCCTAATTTGAGTATTATTAACATGACAAACTTTTTTTAAGCAAATGACCTTTAATTCCCCTTGAAAGATTTTAATCGTAATTAAAAATTTTCGACACTTCGAATTATTTCATTTTTTAGTGATTTTAAATACACAAAGGGAACGGTTTTCAAAAAAGTGCTTTTTTGAATAGTTTTTCAAAAATCTACTTTAGTTTATTTTTTCTTTTTTCTCTCTTTTCAAAAAAAGATATGTTTTATATCAACGAACAGAAATGCTTCAATTTACCTTGAGGAAAAGTTTATTTTGAATAAACAAAGAAATAAAAATAAATCGTTTGATAAATAGTTGATGTCTGTCTTTATTGTACAAGAGTGATGATTTTTTAATTTACTCCGATAAACATCGAGTGACCTTCTATTTGCAGAGAACTTCCCTTCAAATTGAAATTAGAAAAAAAAACCCCGAACATATTTTCATCCATCATTCTCATACATTGTGTACATGACAAAAATAATAATTAGTTAACTTAATCATTAAAAAAACACTTTTATTATTTTCTTTAGTTAAAAATCGAATATATTGATTAACTTCTGTTCATAGAAAGCAAAGTAAAACGAAAGAATTTATGTTTTCCAATTTACTCGGATAAAAATACAACACAGTAATTAAAAATAATTATTTCTTTTTATATTTTTTCTACTTTTTTTAGCTTTTTTCTACTATTTCGAATTTTTTTATGCATAGAAAAACATTACACGAACGAGGAAGTAGAAAAAAGAGAACTTGATGAGTAGGGAGTATTTTTCAAAGGGGGAGTTAATTTGGAAAAGAAAATATAATTATATATATATACAACGTTACCACAACATAATACGAGGGGGAATTTATTCAATGACTTGTCTAAAATATCGAAGAAAACATGAAAATGGAAAGATCGACTCTTTTTGTCGAGCTTTTTACGCGTCCTGATTTTGCAAGTGGGTACTTATTTTTCTGCAACGTTAATGATAGTCATTGTTCTGGTTGTATAGAAATGAAGACATTTCCCCAACTGCTAATTGCGGTAAATAATCGTTCCCGTCTGAATAACAAAAGAAATTTTCTTTTAACAGTGAAATTGTTTTTCTGTTGTACTTTTTTTTAAAAAATGTCTACATTATTTTAATGCATACGAAAACTTTTTTTTCATATTTATATTTTTCCCCTTCACTCACAACTTGTTTGCCCAATTCAATTTTTAGATGTTTAATTTAATTTCTTTTTCCCGAATAATAAGTAATTTAATGATTAATAGTTTTTAATTTATTAATTTTTAGATTACCATTCAATTATCAATTTTCACCATTTGGGAAACGTTTCATTTTTCTTTATAATAACTATTAAGCTCAAGTGACAGTTTCTGTTTTGGATTGCAATTACGTAATTTGATTTCACTTCAATGACAAATTTGAATTCATTTCGAAGTGGATTTTATTTTTCCTTTGACGTCATATTCATTTGGTTAGTTGACGTTGTTATTCTTTTTTATTATCGACGAGTAGTAACTAGATTCGCAAATTATTTACGAGAACTAATTTTCGAGAATTCGTTTACTGTTACCTATAAACATTATTCTTTTTATTTCGAAGTCTTTTAATTAATTTTTTTAATTACAGGTCAATTGGAATAAACAATAGTATATAATATTTGTAATAATTTTTTGTTTGATAAAATATTTATTTAATTATCACGAAGTAATTATTATTCTGGCAAGAATTTGCCAGAAGTTTTGAATATATACCCCAAAATCCCCACTCCTACCATTCGCGCCTGAAAATAGAAAAGCGAATGAAATAAATTGCCAGAGGCCCCGAATATATACCCCGAAATCCCCACTCCTACCTTTCGCGCATGCGAACAGAAGAGCGAATGAAAGAATTTCCTAGAAGTTGCGAATATATACCCCGAAATCCCCACTCCTGTCTTTCGCGCATGCGCACACGATCTCCCGTCGAGCCTCTCGCACCAACGCGCATCAGATTCGTCGCCATACGATCAGTCCCACTTCAGACAGTCCTTCCACTTTCTTTCGACATGTTTTTCTAAGGTGTAATTCTCGGCTATTTTCCATCAAGTTCTAAACATTTTTTCCCCAACATCGAGCCACACGATTAAATCTCCATCCACTAAATTAAATATAAAACACTTTTCAAGATTTGTAAAAAAATTTCATCCTTATTTGATCGTTCCGGTGGTTGTGGGGTTTAGTTAGACAAATTTTTGTCAACCCAGAATAATTTTTCTTGATAAAACGTAAAATGCGCGCACTGAACAACGGAAGGAAGTTGAAGGTGGAAGAAAGGTCGGAGGGTTAACGGAGTGGAGGAGACTGCATGAAATATTTCGTTACACCAAGAAACATTTAACGCTCCCGTGAGTCACGATAAATCGCTAAATAAAGTTTCAACGGCAAGGAACGATCTTTACGACTTGGCGAATTCGCAGAACGCAGAGTTATGCATTTTCTTTTCAAACTGAGAGGAAAAAAAAAGAACCCATAATACTTTAATTTATCGAAAAATTTGTCAGTTTTCCCCCGCAATAATATAATAATGTGCAATTTCCTTTTCCAATGGATAGTTCACGTAATATCCTATATTTTTTTCTAAATATAAATTCTAACTTATATTTTCTCCTTTCTATTGCCTTTTTTTGCTACCAATTAATAATTGTTTTACATTTAATTTTCCGTTTCTAACTCAAACATAGAGTTTTCAAATGTGTAGGGAAAAAAAAATTCAGGAATTATTTTCTACTTCCCCTTTTCATGTAAAAACTTTGAATAAAATTGGAGGAAATTATTTAAAATTTTTGCTTCATTTTAATATGCAAAATTTAATGAGCATTTGAATCGTTTTTGAAAACTCCTCTTAACTTTTAATTTTAATTTGATTTTTACGCTTTTAAAAGTTAAAAGCTGATTTTCAATAAAGCTCGCTGTATGTTAGCATACAGAATGTTAGTAATGTAAATATATATGAGAACGTTACATTATTTAATCTCGAGAGATATTTTGGTTCTTAATTTATTAGCAAATTAAAAGTGTTTAAAATTAATACCAATAATTAATGTTCAAAAATAAATATAAAATTATTTTCCAGTTATTGTAATTAGTATTCATTACCTACATAGATCGCGAATTAGTAATTACTATTTTGAGTTTTGATTAATTGCAAAATAATTTGATGATCATGGTGATGTTGATTATAAAGAATATAGTTATTACACTAATTAGAACGCTTTTTAAAAATGTTAATTGGCTTTTTAGTTATAAGTATTAGCCCGGAATGATTGCAATTAATATTTGAATTTAGAATTGAACGAGTTAATATTATACAAACTGACAATATTAAATAATTACTTTATTAACTATAATTTAAAGTTAATTGTTTCCACGTTAAAATATTTAATTTCAATTGTAAAGTCTGGAATAATTAACTTTTCAAAATTTTACTCTCCTATTTTCTCTAATTGAATAAATATAAATTTTTTTATATCATGAATGAAATTGCAAAAATAATTTAAAAGAACGATTGGATTTTTTGAGCGCTATCAAAAATCTTTACGACCATGTTATTTTTAAGTGGAAAAATGTCAAGTTAGATTAGTCAGAAACTACTGTAAAACTTTCCGTCTGGCTTGGACATAGGTAGTAAAACTTTTTTAACCACAGCAACCAAACTCAATCTACTGCCTGACTAAACGTATATATCTCGACATTTCGAATAATAATAAGAAACTCTCGTCAACAAAAAATTGTCTTTCAAAATAAAATTGAAGTTCGTAAAAATAATACATTAGGATTTTTGTTCTTAATTAATTTAACTAATACCGGTCGTTCCCAAAACCGTTTTTCTAGTTATCTTCTTCTGTAACAAAAAAAACCAAATGCGAGTACCCCTAAATTCTAATTATTCTCTAGGTGCAACATTTAGAATTAAGTTTATTGTTTGAAGAACCTCCAATTTTAATAAGATCCCCTTTCTTAAAGTGTTTTGTCGTCAAGAACCACTCCTTATCTGAAAAGTCTGCGATTTTAACAAAAATTACGATGTTATCATTAGAACTCGAATGTCGATAAAACCGGTTGTACTCTAAAAAGATTCCAACCTATAAGTAAAATTAAAGAATACCTTTGTTGCATTTAATTTGGAAAAACATTTATAAACAGATAATGAATTGCGAAGTTTAAATTAATATGTACCCCCCGTTGGTGTGTGTGTGTGGTGTAAAATCTAAAAGTTTCACAATTTACAATATTGCTCCAGCTACCAATTGACCATTAACCTACATTAACCTTCCTATCGTATAATGGTTATAGTGCCACTTTGTTCACTATACTCCTATGCTTAAATATAAATTTGCCATTTTTACATCTTACGATAAGAAGTTCTGCAAAATTTCCTTCAGTCAACATTACATGAATAGCGAAATTTGTACCCAAAGTCAACACTTATGTTTAACTGTTCAGAAATTTGTACATGTACCAAGATAATAATCGAAGGATTATGAAGAGAACTTTTTAAATTTTTATATAAATAGATGAGGGTTGAAAATAGATAATCATTCCTCCCCTATTATGTGACAATCATTGAAGAGGGAAAACTGTCCTTCATTCAAAAACTCAGATATATTTATTAAAGTACTATAATACATAAAATGGTTGAAATCCATTATGATAAGAATTTATAAAGACCCCCCAACAGTAGCTCGATCTAGGGCAAACGATTCTGTTTGAACCTTTTAATCATTCATATCGTATGTGCCAGGAGAAAGGCTCACCCTCTGTGTGGTCCTTTACAGCTTCATCATTAAAATCCAAACTCTCTCTCTCGTCTCTTCATGTATACAAACCAACATTGTCGAATCTGCGAATCGGTGCGAAACGTGTGTTACGCTGATGATACTTTGAAAACGTCGTTACTAACCGACAGTAACGTATAGAGCGTACGCAGTAATGTCGTAAAACGATACACTTGGTATAATAATAAAGCGGAAGTCAAAGAGGATCCCAACCATATTTGAAATTCCTCTTTCCGCTATCATACACCAGATATATATATATGTGTGTGTGTATAACTAAAAAGGGGTGGTGGGTATTAAAAAGACACGAGACTATTGTATAGAGACCAATTCATCTCTGTTAGAGCTTAGACGTGATAGCGTAATGTGATACACTATGGTGTATAGTGTCGTCAATTCTCTGTTATTCTCTCGCATAGAACCGTAACGGCATCAATACGTAGCTTACCTGTCGTGCATCGAGTAACTCAAAACCCATAATCGGTCGCGTCCTCTCTAGCGAAATCAGAAGCGCAGGATCTTCCTACCATTACTATTTGCATTAAAGGAACGAGACTCTACTGGAATTCTACGCCATTAGCTGCTACTATAACTAGTTTTAATTACTGTTGTTGGAAACTAGCAACGACTGTAACTATCAATAATTTCCATCAATTTGGAATCACTGCGTCAATTGTTAGTTCCCTTAATCGGAGTCGCTATCAATTTTAATATCTCTCACATCTAAATATTCTGAATATGTACCCTGAACTCCCCACTCCTACCTTTCGCGCATGCGAAAAGAATAACGAAATTTGTCAAAGGTTCCTGAATATATACCCTGAAATCCCCACTCCTACCATTCGAGCATTAAAGCTTAGTATTGCCAAAGGTTTTGAATATTGTTACACCTCGTAGTGAAACTAAACATAATTTACGTATTCAATTTGTTCGGCATCGGTGATTCAACCTGATTTATTCACAGATCGGTAAGCTCTGATATTAAGGGACAGTTTTTAGAAAGAGTAACTGTTGAATTAAATTCCCGGAGTATTTATTTGAATCCTTTACAATTAGAATCAGAGAGAAAGAGTAGATCCAGATGTCTTCAGGGGCACTCAAACATATTAATTACCTTTGGGACCAACCGACAATTTGAATGAGTCAAGTTTTCAGAGTATTAGTAATTTATCTTCTAAAATTTTTCTTAGTGTCGTAGACCCAAAAACCGATACCTCCTGTTGGAAGAAATGACGTATAGCGGAAATTAAGAATGCAATATATTTCCTTGAGTTGTTTTCGGGCCAGTCAAACTGAAAGATCTGGTGTCCAGGTGTCGAATTATTGATTTGACGTTGATGTCAAAGTAATGCAGTGCTTAGAAAAAGTAGAAATGTGTCTCGTAGAAAAATGATCTTCCTGAATGAACTTGGTAAAGACGAGACTTGAAGAATGCACTTGGTACTTGAAGAAATTTTCTGGAACTTAAATCGATGAATAAACTCGATGATAAATACACAACTTGTTAACTTGATCGCGGTTTCTGGACTGACGAAAAACGTAGATTGATAATTTGAGTGACTTCTGGACTAGTTAAGTTGACGACATTTCCTGGACTGACTAATTCGGCAAAGGTGCCTCCTTTTATACTATTCCTCTGCAAGGGATCAGCACACCACCCAGTTTTATTACATTTTTAGTCAGGACTCGTTTATAGACAAAATTTAAACTCCCGTATTAGACAGGTGGGGAACCAATAGAAACCTGTCAAGATGCTGTTCTCTTGCCAAAAGAAGAGCGAATGACAGAATTCGCCAGAAGTTCTGAATATATACCCTGAAATCCCCACTCCTACTTTTCGCGCATGCGCACTAGATCTCCCGCCGCGCTACTCGCGCCAATTCGCTTCGGATTCGTCACAATGCGATCAGTCCCAAGTCAGGTAGCGCTCGCAACTCAGAGTTGCAGAACTGCAAATTTATTTCCCATTGAAAAAAATCTTTTCAGGTGAATTTCTGAGCTATTCTATTAATAAAATAAATCTTCTTAAGTTCCTGAAGTATTTAAAACACTTCTTCCCTTGTTATAATATTATAAATGGAATCTACCGGAATAAAATTTCAACACCCTGGAAATAATTTTCTATTTCTAAGATGAGTTTTCCTTGTAATTTATTTTCCACTTTATACACTGTCGTACGAATTAGTGATCTTATCTTTCGTCTGATGCATACCTTTCTTAATGCATTTTCAACGTCAGGTCTTGCATTCTAATCTTGGATATCTACTTGGAAGTATACGGTAAATTCCCACTTTGATTATAATTTCCCTTAAAATTATAATTAGATGTAAAATATTGAAAATAAATGTTACGGGGAATTTGTTTCTTAATATTAGATCAAAACGAGTTGTTCGCTACATTTTGGGGATAGTATATATATTTCTCTAATTCAAAGTTAATGTTCTTTTAATATCCTTTTCATCAAGTAGTAGGTACTGTAATAAATTTTCTAACTAGAAATCGAGAAATGAAAGAAATTTCTCAAACTGAGGACGGTGGGGAGTGAGATTGGATCTTTGCCCCCCCCCTACTTTAAAGACCGGTGGAGAAACTTTCCTTTCAACCCCCCTTTCCTGCCATCTCCCTTTACTCCAGGTTCCAGGCAGCATGGCATATAGTAGAACTGGAGCAGCTAAAGGTAGTACCTGTTATCTACATATAGTAGATGATCTTGTCGCCGGGTAAATTGTAAAAGCGCGTGCGCGACTCCTGCGCAAGTTGTCCACCCACCCTCGAATCTTACTTGCTGTACGGGAATTCTGCAAAATCCTTTACCGTGCCACCAGAATCGACGCATGCCAGCCTTTTGTGGTGGTGATGTGGGGTACCGAATTTCCCAAACCACCGTTTAAATTCACCGAAGCGAACAAGATTAGATTTAATCGATCTATATTCCTAGTTCGTTGGAATTTTTTTGTTTAGCGTTATCCGATTATATGCTTCTTCTTTTCTTTAAACATATCATGATCCAGTCTTCTGATGCTTACCCAACAGACTTTTCTTCTTGTTACGCTCCGCTTGCTTTCAAACTGCATAAGAGGATTTACTTTTCTGTTAATAAAATGTGTACGCCGTTGGAAAACTTTTAGACCCCCCCCCTGGAAGAATGAAAATAAGATTTCTTATAATACTTCTACTTTGTGCTTGTATTTTCACGAAAGTCACGATAATCAGGAGAAAAATAATATTCCACATGACTATGTCTATTCTTTAGATATAGGTGTGGAAAATTGTGTCTGGGATTCCATGTTCAATAGAACAAAAGAATTTAAACTATTTTCCAATATATGATTTTATAGTTTAGAGGCAAATTTAGCACACTGCCCATGGATTGATCAATATTTGATCATTAAATTAATTTATTATTAAATATGTAATCATGATCCTATTCATTATTGTTGACTGCTATCAATCATCCTCTATTGCTCTAATTTAAGCTAATTAAGCTTCGAGAATATTTCAATTTTAATCATTTTTTTTCAAAATTAATTCCAAAGGAAAATAGCTTTGTTCATCTTTACAATATTTTTAATTATTTTTAAATATTTTAAATTCTTAATGAAAAATTTCCTGAATTAATTCACTACACATATAGGATAATAATCAAGTTATCCTGAAATTAGTTTCGAAATGAAAAAATTACAATTTTTTTTTAACTACATACGTGAATGCGAAAAAAGGGAAATAAAAAATTTAAATTCGTTTTAATCCTTTGGTGAACATGTATATGGCGTAATTTCGTCCCTTTTGAAACATTCCATCCGTTAATTTGCACAATTGCATATTTAATTTTCGTCTATGGAAGGGTTGAAATTCAAAATATTAGTCTAATTAAATTAAATCAAATTTTAGAACAACCACGATACCAGCTTTCACGGTAGATGAGCCAACCGAGTAAATTACATTCTGCAAAGACTTGAACTTTGAAATGTTTAATATGGACGTCATACTTCTCGGATTGCCGTATTTTAAAATAAAATATTCTCATAAAACATTCATCAGCTTCATCGCTATATTTGCCGGTGTAAACTGCTAACAACTCTATTTCAATATAAAAAAAAATTGATTAAGACCATTTTCGTTTAACATATTTTGCTTTTAATTTGAAATTCAATGTTTTTAATAACATACAATTATAAAGTTAAAAGATTAAATAATTCATCAAAATTTCATTTGGAGAAAAAAGTATGTCAACTAGATTCTCGACGAAATGAAACTTTTTGATATAAATTTACCGTCAGGACAAATTAATGAGTAATTTAAATTATTACTTTAAATTAAACTTATTAATATTGCATATAATGTGGAAATTTAAATATGCAAAAACTTTTTTCTTTTTAATTAACAAATGAGAAGATAATCGCTGGAAAGATGACAATTACTTAGAAATTAAAACACAAGCGTATCGGTTGTTTGACATCTCTTTTTAAGAATGGGTTTATTAACAGATACGTGGATTTACAAAATTAAATAAGATTTATATATTAATAAAATAGCTCAGAAGTTCACCTAATAAAAATTTTTAATTTAGAAAATAAATTTGCAGTTCTTAAACTCTTGGACAGATGTTCCCTAAACTACCAGCGCTATCTGAACTGGGACTGATCGCGTTGTGTCGAATCCGAAGCGAGTTGGCGCGAGTACCACTGTGGGGAGTCTAATGCGCATGCGCGAAAGGTAGGAGTGGGGATTTCAGGGTATATATTCAGGACCACTAGCAATTTCTTTCATTCGCTCTTCTGTTCGCATGCGCGAAAGGTAGGAGTGGGGATTTCGGGGTATATATTCAGAATTTTTGGATTTGAGAGATGTTAAAATGTATAGTATCTCCAATTATAGGAACTAACAATTAATGAAAAATATTGATATAGTTGCAGTCGCTAATAATTCCCAACAGTAATTTAAATTAGTTACAATGGTAGCTAATGGCTTTTTTAGCTAGTTTATTACATAAACGTTTATAAATCTACTACCATATTTATACAATGATTTCGAATTATTATATTCACTTTAAAAAGTCTGTATTCCACTTTAAATAAGATTCACTAAGCCACTGCATATTTTGGCACACTTCCCAAACATAAATATCGCAACTCCTTAAATTGAAAGTAGTTCAAATTGAACACAAGTTATAGTAATGTTAAACAAAAAGGAGTGAACAAACAAAATTCCACTTTAAAGAAAAATTAAATTTATATCCTTTTAACTCTATTTACCTAGATATAATGACAAATTGTAAGTGTTGAGAGGAAATGATTAAAGAAAGGAGGAAGCAAACAGAATAAAAAGAGTAAAGTTCGTGATAAAAATGTTAGCGTAATAGTATTTTTTCTTTTTATTTTTTTTTATTAAATTGTCCGCACGTTGCTAAAAGATGCCTGCAATAATTCACTTGGAGAAAACAGGAGCCTCTTAGCCTCCTCCTGCTTCCATCGTCGAGCCAAGTTCGTTATTATAGCTGTCGAGAGGATTAATGGTGTGGGCCTCTCGTGTACAGACAATTCACGAATCAATTTTCCTACTATTTTTTTCTTCAAACTCCACCATCAAGAATAAGAATTTTCTTTCTATATCTATAATGTTACGTAGTACTTTCGAATGGAATGTGATGTGACATTTATTCTATGTGGGTTTTTGTTCCGCTTTTAGATCCAAATCTTTGGATTAACGTCCATTTTTTCGCCTCAACGAAAAAAAGGAATAGAACGAAAAAAAGAGGGGAAAATGTCTGGGTATAAAAGAAAAGTCCCTGTAGGATTTATTCCAAAAGAATAGGAGAAACAAGACATTGCTACGAAAATAGGAAAACTAATCCACAAAACACTTATCTGGTACTATTCTCTACATCCATTTACCAAGCAGAAAATGCTTCTCAAAGCAGTACATTTTACTTGCCTTTTTATTCAGTCTGTCTCGCCTATCAAACACCCGACACTCTCAACGCCAAATTGCATTTTTCATTTATTTTCACCCTGTACTTTTCAATTTCATACAAATTTCACATTCTTGTTTCTCATGTTGCGGCTAAAATTACAGGAAAAAAAATTATTCATCTAAAAAAAGAAGTCTTATTGGAAAATATCGTTTTTATTCTTTGCAGATTGCAATAACCTTGTCTGTGAAATGAAATCTGATTAGTAAGAGGAGAAAAAATCCTCTTCCACAGATTTCTACAATACTTTTTACCTTACTTTTTATTATTATGATTCTTTAACAAGTGGTAGTCAATTGAAAATTAAGAAGACAGTTATTGCTGTTCTGCATTATCAAATAAATTCTGATTATTCAATTGTCACATTTGTTAGAAAATAGTTTTATTGCTATTAAATTAAAAGTTAATCGAGTTGCTGCTACCTTGAGAGAAATATAACTATTATAACGCAGTCAAAATAATCAGTGAATCCTTTGGGAACTAAGTTGAAATACCTAACTAAGACAAGTGATAATGTTGTTGCTAACTACTTTTCCCATGTCCCTAAGGGCGTGCAGATTATAATCTATGTTTATTATTTTTACTGTCAGTTAATTATTGTCGGTTGGTTATAAATACTAAACAGTCAACTGTGCACTTATGAATTAGAAATAATAGCTAAGTTTATAATTTGTTTTGAGGTAGTTATTTTTAACATCAACCTATAATCTTTTATTAAAGTAGATATCAGCATATTTTGCATACTTCTTCTTGCCTATTCATTTGATTTCTTTTATCCTTTTTAGATGAATTTTTTAGGGTACCCTTAAGGGTGGACCTGAATACTCTGTCCTATAAGTTATTCCTATAGCCATAATCTACTCATCGATGACACCTGACGACCATCACTCTTCTTTTGATTAGGAACGACATAAAAACTATTTTTTTAAACCTGAATTTCTCTAAAAGTTTCCATTTCCTCGAGGTTAGTGACAAGTGGGAGCTTTATCTTCGCTTGTTGGGTCTGGCCTCTAGAGAGCATCTTCCAGCACTTGCTGAACTTTTCTACCTGGGTAAGACAATCCAAGTCGCGGATCTCAACTGTGACCTCTTGTTGCATCTTGTACGTCAGCCATTCCAAGTCATTGGTGAAACTGGTAGAAACGTTTGAAGCACGAAAATTATTCCATGTAGTATTTCTTATATCATCCTTTATCGTTCTTTGGACTTTCTCATCAATTTGAGAAGGCATTTTAGCTTCTTCTGCGTTTAACATTTTGCATTTTCCACGTTCTTGGTTGATAGCCTCCGTTTCTAAGTTCGAAGGTAGCAGACTGACAACACTTCTGCTGCTGACACTTAAGAGACTGATCGTAATTCCTCGTCTATTTCTTTCTCCTTCCACTATGATCTGTGGATCTAATCTTTAGTGCCTTGCAAGCAATTGATCACCCCACAAACGATTCGCACTTGAGTACTAATCAAATAATTTACTACCTCCGGCCTTCTCACACGAGGTATTATCTCATCATGGGAATACACGAGGTTTTCCTCGATTCCATTCTTGCTGTTCGGATGTCCTTTAATGAAAAGCCTCTGCCCACGACAATGTTTGTCTAAAAAAACCGAATTCTCGCCAGATGTTGTTTTACTAAAGAGGAATATATTTTTACAAACATTTTTGCAAACTGTACGATACCACAGACCCAGTCTATAGAGACGAAATTCAATCTTCGATTGAAATACTCAATTTTAGCGGTAACGAAAAATCAAAGATGGATTTATTCACTAACTCTGAAATTTAAAGTAAATTTTTGACTTACTATTTCTTTTGTCTTAAAATATTAATACAACCACTGAGGTTTTACAACTACGAGCACCGAATAGAGGAAATCGTACAGAAAGCGAATATCAAATCGGAACTTTATTCTGATGTTTCTCTCCAAGACTTGTGCATTATTAAATTGCTGCTGTTTCCTTTTAGACTACCTGGAATTTGAATTTTCCCATCTTACGCGACATCTGTGAGGCCCGACCTTAACTTGGTGAATTGAATTTCAATATTGGAATCGCAAAAAGATTTTTCGATTAAAAACAACTTTGGTGGCGATAATAATTAGGAATTATTTATTCTAGTGGAAAGAATTGCAATTATTTCAAGTCAGATAAGTTTGAAGAAATCTTGACAAATTCGATTGGGATACGTAACGAAGAAAACGAACATATTTATGAGATGGTTGCAGACATAGTCAACAAAGACGAGGAGCACCTAGGGAATCATATTTCAATATTACGATCCTGGAGAAGATCTCACGTAGCAGCACCCAACTTACAGGACAAGACGGGAGAAAAATGTAGTGAAAGAAAAATAAAGGAACAGCCATTTTGCTATTGAGAGATCAAAGATTTTTCTAGAAGCTTATCAGGAAATAATTGATCATTGAGGGAGAAGGTTAGCATAGGGTAGACGACTAAAATGGTAAAGTAGATAAACTTATGGTACTTGTACCATTATTCACTTATTCTATTTTCTTCGCCAAATATTTGTTGGCCACGAAGTAACGAACTGTTACTTTAATGCCTAATTATTCAATTGTATAAATTACAAATTATTTCTATCTAAATGTACCTGAATTTTTTAGAAGCAAATTATTACTAAAGTGAACTATAAACACTGAGTGTTTATAATCTCTTATTTCTGGCTGTTCAAATTTTCTTCAATGAAAAACCCTACCACCACGATATTACATTACTCAGAAATTTTATCAGAACCAAAATTGTTGTTAGCCTCATCTGAAATCTCTAAATGTTGATAATCTATTATTTATTGCTGTTCAAATTTTCCTTGGTGAAAGCACCTCTATCACAATGTTCCATTCCCAAGAAATTTTACTAGAACATAAGTTATTCATAAACTCTAAATGTTTATAATCTTTTATTTCTTGCTGTTCAAATTCCGTTTAGAGAAAACCCCCAAATCTACGGTATAGATTCCTTATACATTTTAATACTATCCAAAAGTATTACTAAACTAAACTGTAAACTCTAAATGTTTATAATTTTTTATTTCTTGCTGTTTAAATTTTCGTTGGTTGCATTCTGTGTAACAACTTTTGGCTAAATTCGCACTGTTAATGAAAAGTCAGGTTAATTATTATTAATTATTAATTAGATATGATACGCTCTAAAGTGGAAACATGATTATTATTCAAAACTCAAACAATCTATTTGCCCTAAATCCAACGTCTATTTAAAATTACAATTAATAAGTCCTACACGTGCCAAGGCACAACTTGAGTATCGATTTCTGAAACGCGTCTAAATTCCGAAGGGTCAAAGCCTTATACATACCCTTATGTATCATTATTACTATATTGTACAAACCCTCTTATCGATTGTGTCCTGCTATCAAACGAATTCCTTCTGAAATTGGGAAAAAATTCTACCATAAAAACCAGATCTTTTGCGAAAGCAAGTCAGTATGAAACTTTAGTTTCACCTCAGTCTTTTGTTCGAAAAATTACCCGAAAAGTTTTTTTAGGCTTTTATCTAATAGATTGTTTTAAAACTATTTCGAAATCAATTCGTCAATTAACGTTTAAATTACTTATGAATAAATGAGGAGATTAATGTTTGCAAACATTGTCGGAGAGTCTGTTAATTTTTTCTAACTTCGTATTGTGAATGAACTATTATTATATCGCATACCCTGAAGAATATACTTTAAATATTATTGCACTACGTGGATAGTGGAATAAAAATAAATTCCACCTTATTTTTAACAGTTTATTAGAAATTTGAAATAGCCTGGTCGAAAATAATAACATAACCCCGTTCACACCGTACAATACCAAAAGTAGGAGTATTATTATAACGAAATGAAATGTGGCTGACGCTATATCGTTTACACTACTAGGAGATCGGCTTTGTTCCTTTCTTGCAAAAGCAGTATTATAGTTACATAAAATTGAAATACGAGTATCGACTTAGTTTGGATTTCGAATGTTCATTTTCAAATGTAATTTCACATACATATACGTGGGTATAAATGGGTTCTATGTGGGATTCTGTCTTAAAAGTCCTCTACTATTTTCCTTTTGTTAATTTAATTTATATGCATTCCCTTTATATACAACTCGCCGAGTATTTACGCAAATAATACAGAGTTAATTAAATATGTAAAAAAAAGCATTTCCGAATTTACGTATTTAGAAATTTAAAAATACAAATTTGTTTATTTTTCCCATTTAAGTAGAATTGAAATTATTTTTAGCATACTTGATGTAATAAATCATGAAATGTAATAACTTTAGTCACAATTTTTTATTTTTGCAACTTAGATATTTTTCTTGAGAAAAAAAAAATTTGCCTGTTAGGTTTTTGTTTGATATGGCATTTCTTTTAGTAGAGCCTCATCATACCGTGCACGAAACTATGTCAAGATATTTCGCCTCGAAATTGTTTCTCTTCTTGTTCTACACAGTGTACTACATTCAAAAAGCAAGTTCTCAAAGGTACATTCATTGTAATATGCTACAAATCAACTAAAAAATATATAACGTAAATAAAAATGAAAAAAATATATAAGAAAAATAATGATATGTATTGGATTTTATTTTTTTTTTCAATCGTATTTTGTAGAATTTATAAACTTTTATTTAATAATTAGAAAAATTCTTCTCAACTAACAAAATCTCTAAAATCTTATGAATAAATAATGATTGTGTTTATTTATTCTATTTTCCTCCCCCTTGAGAAGTGTAATTTTAAAAGAAGAAAAATGTTGCGAAGTATCGAAAATCAAGAGGGGATATTAAAAAGTAAATAAAATTCAGAATCGATGCTCCTTTATATCCGATCATATATTGATATTGTTTGTTTTCAGCAGAAGCACCGAAAGAGAAATTCTATACTGAAGTATATTATTGCACAATTTAACATTCAGGGAAAAACCAATATTTATCTTTAAAACATAAGACATGGGTGAAAAAGTTGAAAGATTCTAAATTATTATTTTTTATTAAAAGAATAAAAGCAGTGGCGAAGTTATATTTCAAGATAAAGAAAAGTTGAAATACGGTTTATTAGAAGTAGCATAAAAGTAAAGATATATTTTTAATGAATGTGCATTTAAAAATATTATAAAAATAATAAAAACGAATTCCCTTTAATAATGAAGGAAATTTAGATTTCATTAAAGGTGATTTTTAAATAAAGTGTACTGCGAGTTGAGATAAACCATATCATTGATGCTAAATTCTGCAATTTTGTGCGAGATTCCCAAAGCACACCAATGTGATGTTCACTCGCTTGCGAGAACTATAGGTCTCAAGGGAAGGTGCAACTTTCTCGCTCCGCTGGACCTCTACCAGTTGACACCTTACATGTAGGTGATACATAAGTACGTGGGATAAAAAAAATAATTAGTAAATAAAGTTAAAAATTTAAATACCTCCACGAGGCTAATAGTGGCTATCGAAGAATTTCCTGTAAAAAATTTTACTTTGTTGATGAAGCTTTTCAACAAACATTATATGAGAAGGTATTAATTTTTACATTCAAATATTTTATGAAATACCTTCAAACATAGTTCATGAAGCATCCTGAGCTGTAAACTCTAAATGTGTATAATCTTCTATTTCTTGCTGTTCAAATTGTCTTTCGGTAAAAGGACAACCACCACGATACTACATTTTTCAAAAATTTTATCAGAACTAAATTTTTACTAAACTGAACTGTAAACTCTAAATGTTTATAATCTATTATTTCTTGCTGTTCAAATTTTCACCACCACGATATTACATTATTCAGAAATTTTATCAGAAACAAATTATTACTAAACTGAACTGAAAACTTTAAATGTTTATAACCTTTCATTTCTTGCTGTTCAATATTTATTTAGTGAAAAGCCCCACCACTACAATATACATTCCCAAAATTGTTGTTAGCCTCATCTAAAAACTCTAAATGTTGATAATCTTTTATTTATTGCTGTTCAAATTTTCCTTGGTGAAAGCACCATTACCACAATTATTCATTCCCAAGAAATTTTACCAGGACATAAGTTAGTGATAAACTCTAAATGTTTATAATCTTTTATTTCTTGCTGTTCAAATTTTCTTTAGTGAATAGCCCCACCATCACGATATTACATTATTTAGAAATTTTATCAGAATCAAATTATTACTAAACTGAACTGTAAACTAAATGTTTATAATCTTTTATTTCTTGCTGTTCAAACTTTCTTGAGTGAAAACTCCTACCATCACAATATTACGTTCCTAATTATTTAACCATAACCTAAATCATTAATAAACCGATCTATAAACCCTCTAAAAGATGAGCTTTTTCTTATATTTATTATGTTCCTTCTTTAACATCTTTTTTCATTGTTGTTTTAAAATTTTTGTAACATAAAAATCTATACGCGAACTTTTCTTCGGTGAATTTCAAAACAACCACATGCAGTTGTGTGTGCCGGTAAAGTGTAATCTTAAAAAATAAACCTCGGTCTGAGAAATCATCATTCGTCCCCATCAGCAATCTCTAATTAACCACCATGTCTTCAAGAAGTTTATTATTATGCCTCGAGATAGTTCAAAATTCAGACACCGTATCTTTAGGGAAACCAAATTTCCATCTTCAGCTTATGCTAATTCGCTCTTAATAAAAGTTCCCCTAAAGAAATACCAGGCACCTGTTTCGTGAAACTGCATTCTATTTTTAACGTGTTCAGACCCCTGACCTTTCAACCCTGTTAGCCCGTGAACTCTCTTGAGAAACATCATCTTTTTCATAGCCGGAAAAACTGTTTGGACGCGATCTCATCTATTAAAACAGATTACGAGTGCATTCGCCAAATACAACTAATAAATAAAAAAGTTAACTTTAATTTACCCAAAAATCTAATCACAAAACACGGATAATTAAACCCTGAAATTTTTCAAGTACCCATTGTTTGCAACAGTGGAAGGTAACATTTTAACTGTGAAACAGTGTTGGGAAATAGGTAATGTAATATAGTAAGCACAGCGTCCAGTATTTTATCACCAAAGACCAATATTATCGTGAGCCAAGTTATTTTAACATATGTTTAGTTTACAATATTAGAGATATAAATTATGTAATAGGAAGATTGGATTAATTTAAATTAGCGGCCGTGTTGTAGCATAAATCTCTGATGCCATTATTAGCAACTTTTAATTACTTACAAATTCTATTAATTCTGTAATCCTTGTTTTAAATAATTTTTAAAAAAAGTTCTATTGGAATAAAATATTATTAAATTCTTAAATTAAATTCTACTTAATTAGCCAGTGTTAAATTACAATACAATTCTTTTCAATCGATAAAATAAATATCCAACTTTATAGAGATAATAAATTATTCCTATCGACGTTGAAATTAATATTTTATTTCAATTCAACCTTTAAATATATACAAGAATGAAAATTAAGACAGGAATAAATAACTAAATTTTCTCCATTTAATCGCTAGAAGAAATTAATTGCATCATTATGTGCACCTTTTTATTATCTTTTCAAATGATATCATTATGGGTAAAATTAGAGTTAAGAACCCAAAAAGGACAAGAGAAAATGGTTTATTAAGTATTTTACTAGACAGCTATTAATAGATATCAATATTTTTTATATGTATATATCTTTATATAAATATGAATATTTCAAACATTCAATAACTCGTTTAGTGCTACAAAAATACTGCATAGTTTAATCAGAAGGGTGATGACTTTCTTTTTATTCATGGTTATTTATTTCACTGGTCTCTGTCATCCCTCTAGTAAGTAATAAAAAATACATAAATAATTCAATATCATCATAAAATTTCATTTGTCAATAAAATATAAAAATAAATTTTTATCATCATAAGCATTGTCAAGAAAGGACAACAAAATTTTTTTTTAAAATGTTTCTCTTCCTAGTGATCACACTAGGTGGATTTTTTAAAATGATTTTTATTGTATCCACTAAAGGATAAAAATAAAATGTGTATTTATTTAAAGTATTAACTAGACAGGCCCTTTCGTATATTAAGTACTTCTACTTCTATGCGTTACAGTTGTGACATATCTTTATTGAGTTATCTTGTGTTGTTATTGTTTACTTTTTTTAAATTGGGAATAATTTAATTGTCCTCCGTAAACTCAAGTCCGCCCCACCATTTCGCTGCCGACCAATCAGGCGCCACTCGCCAGAAGCGCTGGTATATAAGTAGCTGTCTAGCAGCGAGCAGAGACATTCGCTCACAGGCGAGTTGTAGAGGGAAGTCTGTTTAGATCTACAACAGTGCAGAACTGTGTAAAATTTTTTTATTTACTGTAAGTTATTAAGAACTTTCTCCTCGAAATATGTTACAAAATTATCAAGATGCAATAATTTAGAATGAATATTTATTAAAAGTAACTTGTTTATTACAATGACATGTAATGCAAATTGGCGTGAAATACAAGAAAATTTATAACCCAATAAAACTGTTTCTAACAATAACATTCCTACATCTCGTGTTAGTCGTACCATAGGTGTCATATTTTTGGTGTATATTAACGCACCTTAATTGGATGCATTAACGTCACATGTAACGATCATAACAGGCGTCGCACTTTATGTCTGCGTAAACATACCCAAAATGGAACACTTTGCAAATTTGGATAATTTGAATTGCAAAAGTGAAACGAATTTTCATTTCATTACAAGATCATCTCGTCCTTAATCTATCATTAATGTCGACGCCCTATTATACATTCTCCCATTGTATTGATTTTGTGGTGAATGGAACAGATATTCAAAATTTATTCAATAGATTGTTGAACAACTTTTGGAATACTTTCAATGATCAAATTTACATCAAATTACCTGAAATCACCCCAATTTGTAATTAAGAAATAATATTTAGAAACATAGAAAAACCCCCAGTGGAAACTTTAATTAAAATTAAACATCAACAAGAAAGTAAAAAGGAAAAATGAGTTAGTGCGAGAGGGAGAGAGAGAAATTCTGTTAAAATTCAAAGTCGAACTTTAGAAATGAGCAAAACCACACCGAATGGAAGTTCGATGTTCGTTTACATTACTCGAAAGTGGACGGCGCCAGTCTGGCTATAAAAGTGTACTTGTGAATATGGAGTGGTGGCGTGCAAGTGAAATTGACGATGCCAAAAATTGCATCTGCATCTTTATAGTAAATTTTCCCATATATTTTTGTGAAAAAAAAATTCACAGTAAGCAATATTACTTTATGGCAATATGAAAATAGAAACCTATATATTTAAATTTTTTTTTGTCATTTAAAATTTATTCTAATTACAAGCAATGTGAAGCTTTGTAAATTTTCATCGTTAGTGGGCTACCGAAACCGCCTTGTATAAATATGCATATAATTCAAAACCTTTGTATACGAGTATGAAACCAGGCAATCAACACTACCTCCATGTGAAGTAATTAATCTACAGAATTAATGTTAAATCGAGTGGGAAGTTTCACGCGTTACCAGCTTCCATGTTGAAAATGAACCATCCTCCATTCCAAAAGTGCACAACGCACAGTCAGAACCATATCTAATTCTCACTGCAATATTTCATCCACTGTGAGGAAATGAGCCTTGAAAACTTTGCAAATTTCTCAAGACAAACTTCTTATCCAGATATCAGTGGTAAAAACTTGTACTCCTTATTTTTCATAGAAAAATTTCTCTGAAATTTCATTTCTACAACGGATTATTTTATTGTGGAATACTCGACAAATTTTGAATTTTAGTCCTGGAGGTAGAATTCAAGAAAAAATAGTTATTATGTATTGATTCGTAACTGTCAATATTGATTAAAAATATAATCTTTCTTGAAGAAAGGTAAAATATTTTTACTATAGAGATAATTAAAGATTACTGACCTAAAACGCAAACTCTAAATGTTTATAATCTTTTATTTCTTGCTGTTCAAATTTTCTTTAGTGAAAAGCCCCACCACCACGATATTACATTATTCAGAAATTTTATCAGAACCAAATAATTATTAAACTGAACTGTAAACTATAAATGTTGATAATCTTTTATTTATTGCTGTTCAAATTTTCCTTGGTGAAAGCACCACTACCACAATTATTCATTCCCAAGAAATTTTACCAGAACATAAGTTATTGATAAACTCTAAATGTTTATAATCTTTTATTTCTTGCTGTTCAAATTTTATTTAGTGAAAAGCCCCACCACTATGATATACATTCCCAAAACATTATGTCAGAACCAAAATTGTTGTTAGCCTCATCTGAAATCTCTAAATGTTGATAATCTTTTATTTATTGCTGTTCAAATTTTCCTTGGTGAAAGCACCACTACCACAATTATTCATTCCCAAGAAATTTTACCAGAACATAAGTTATTGATAAACTCAAAATGTTTATAATCTTTTATTTCTTGCTGTTCAAATTTTCTTTAGTGAAAAGCCCCACCACCACGATATTACATTATTCAGAAATTTTATCAAAACCAAATTATCACTAAACTGAACTGTAAACGCTAAACGTTTATAATCAATATTAATTAATACTAATAATATTAATATTAAAAATATAATCTTCCCTGAAGAAAGGTGAAATATTTTTACTGTCTAGAGATAATTAAAGATTAGGAAAGTGATTCAACAGGTAATAGTATACCTCAAAGTAGACTTCTAATTAAGTAACATAAACAGTTCATCTTATTTGCGATAAGCAACAACATTTCCTTGTAATACTAAACTAATAATCACCCTGTTAACGTAAAATTACAAAATAGTTCTCTTTATCGCGCAACAAATTTGCCTTTGATCCGTGTAATAAATTTTAACGATCAAAAAAATGCATTTCCATTTCTTTTTATCATGTTATTTTATTAGGTGCATATTTTTTATAAGAAATCAATATGCATTGGAATTATACTATCGCATTGTTATAACCTCCATAAAGCAACATATTTCCTTTTATTACTGGAGCAGAAAAAAATCTAATTTAGGATAAACTTGTCATAAAAGAAAAGAAGTTCTTTAAAAAAATTATTTTCTGGAACGAGGATAAATTTAACCAGGTGACTAAATTTGGTGTTACTTAATAGCCGATTCTTAATGAGTCCTAAAGTAATTTAAATTGTCGTGGTGGTCGGGTTTTTCACTAACAAACAACCAAAAATGTTTAAGAATACAGAAGGGCAGCTAAAGTCCTGTAAGGTGCAGAAGAATGTCAATATGACAATTAAGTAGGAACCATAAATACATCTATTATAATTATTTTATTTAACTGTACCACTACCAAAAAAGAGCAAAATTTTTTATTAGCTTTCCTGAAAAAGTTTTGCTTCAATAACAAAAAAAAGTTAAAATACAAAAGTATGCTATTTCATTGCAAACAAATCATATGCTTTCAACTAGAATGGTGAAGATTGTTTACTTCAGAAACCTTTGCATTTCTTTTATTCTTTTTTGTTTAGAGAAACTTTGCATTATGTGCTTTTATTTCGACAACTTTAAAAGAGCTTTGAAAGTTTCACACTAACTGTTATACACGACTTCATTCTTGTCGAAATAAAAGAGTAAAGAGAAAAATTTGTTTACACTTCTCCATCAATAAAAGAAACACACAGACATTTTCTTCTAGCCAATAAAGCACGAATTTATAAATAGCAAGTAGGGGAATCGTCTCTATAATTGATTAAAACTATTTTAGTTTCCTGAAATTTTTATTAGGGTACTGAAATTTATCTCTATTTGTTAATAAATAATATTAATAATTTAGTTCCTCATGGGTTGAATATTATATATGTTCTCCGTTTTTTGATGTTCTGAAATGGTTGTGTGTGGGTGTTTAATATAGTCGACAAACTTGAAAAATATTTTATCTCGAGAAGTAAAATTCTGACAAAGTTCACGTCGTATTTTTCTGGCTCGAATGAATATATTCAGAGGAAGTCTTGACAAAGTCTATGGACAAAGGCGTTAGATTATTCTCGTACGATTCGGTGGGATGAGAATCAAGTTCTTGGTATAAGAAGGCTTTTCACTTTGGACAAAGAAAGGAGCTTGTAGTAAAAATTAAATCCTTCATTTTCACTGTGCCAACTCGAATGTATTTCCTCTATCCAGAAAAAAAAATGTTGCACTTATAAAGCGTGAATTGAGATGAAAAATCATTTGTTCCACTCTTTCTTCAAATCCGTAATTACACTCGACACTATAGGACTTTTAGACTTTTGCGAGCTTTTGCTTTTTGTCTATTCAAATTTAATTGCCTAAATTAAGCTCTTCCTCTTGTGGTTAAGATCAACGAAAGTTTCATTATCTACTTAACCTTCTTTTTTAACTTTTCAACTTCAAGACTAATCGATAGCTTTTAAATGAATGGAGAACCATTCTAACTTGCCGATTAAAAGGGCTTTTGACTTACATTAATTATTTTCAAATATACGTGCAAAGAAAAAATTTACGCTACTTAAACAAATCTTGACTCACGTATCGACTGTCGATAATCGATTTTTTCTTCCACAATCACTTTCGGTTCAGTTTTCACTCACCGGAGCGCACTAGTCGTTCCTGGGCAACGCATGAGTGCGTGACACGTCATCAGTCATTCTCTATCCAACGTTGGAAGAAACAACATTGCAAATTGTTTCTATTATCTATAAGTTATGAAGAACAAAACATTCGGTTATAACCTTAAACTGTCAAATTAAAGTAAAAGTTGCAAAGAGTAATCAAACTAACAAATTTGTACAAACACTAAACTTAAAATTAGATGTATTTAGATGTAATTTTGACATTTGTAACAATAAGATTGAGAATAGTTATAATTCACAGTTATTTCAAACTTCTGATCATTTGTATTGTTTGCTTTCCTTTAATCAATTGGTGTAATTGGTGGAAATTTCCAAGTTTCGTACTGCCGAATAACTGATGCTGTGAAATGGTTCGGGTGACTAATAATTCAAACTTCTAATTCAAATACAACCTTTGATGCTTAAACCACTATAGAATTACAACAGAGAATTCTACTAAAATATTCCAAAGTAAAATAGTTATACGATGCAATCACACGGAACTTGATGTAAATAAAAAAAATTGAAGAATATAATAATATTGATTTCTGCTACACCCACATTCAATCAAGTACCAACATCAATACCCGAGCGTACTTCCTGTTACCGATGCGTTAATCTCAGAAATTGAATCATGTTATCACAATTTGCAAGTGATGAACATGATTTTGTGTAAACAATTAATACTTTGTCGATAGACACGTCATGTTCAATCAACGTATTTGTAACAATGTATTGTTCCTTATCATTTATTTTAATAAAACAAATTTTAATTTCCATCTTTTAATATTTAACCTCATTGATTCGAAAACTTTGATTAAAAATGATCAAGCCTCACTGCTGGATTTCAAAAGTTATTTAAGTGGAATTATTTTATAAAAACGATACGATTCGGAGGCTATAATTAATCAAAATAATCCATTTGGTTACAATAAAGTTTCATGCGCAGAAATCGTTAAAAGCATCATTAATTACGTTTGACACTAGACACTTAACATGGAGACTAATTGCAAGAAATCCTACGATCACATCGATCTAGGTAATATGGATTAATCAGCTCCGCAACCCTTCAGGCAATGCAAACGTCGATATGTCAATTTGCAAATAATGAACAGATACTCGGAAGTTGTACTCTTCGTTTTTCTGCTATTGATGTCAGGGAAATTCGGAAATGAGTTAATTTTTAAAATAGGTCGATCGAATATCTTATTTTATAGGTGCGAAACGTGTAACGTAAACCTAATTGGATATTGGATTCTGTAATTAGTAATGCATTTGCAAATTTTTATCGAAATAGATATAATAAGCATTTGGGGGGTGAGAAGAATGGTCTTTTATTTTTAAAAATACTAATTGTATTTATTATGTAGGGATGATAAAGTTCGACATTAAAAATAAACTTTTCCTTTTACAATGTAATATTTCATGCCTGATTGATAATAAAAGTTAAGTACCACAACTTTTGTACACAGGTGTAAAATGTGAATATATTGTTGGAACTCCCAATCGGCTGAAAACTGTACTAGTTGTAAAACTGTAATATCGTCAGTTCAACTAGTGCTAACCTTTACTGTCCTGAATATCAAACTTATACTGATGGTGGTTAATATGATCCATACATAGGGGTAGAGTTTAAAATACATCCTGCTTTTTATGATCTTTCTGGATTATTCTTTATTTCATAGAATGTATTTTTACGCGTAAATGTTTTATGATATTAGAAATAGTTTTTTCTAATATAAAGCATAAACTTTAATTGAAAATATTTATGGATCAATGTCTGTTTTTCTGTAGGTGAATGTAAAAATATATTTCTTATTATCTGGCTAGGTCAGCATAAACCCTGGTGTTTCATTTCCATTAAGTTTAGCTTGTGATCTGTTTCTCTGCACTTGAAGCACGCAGCCGATCTGTCTACTGCCTTACAAAGTCTTATTATGTTATCAAGACGCCTAGTGACCTACAATCTCTTCTTGATGAGGCACGACTGTACCCTTACCCACTTTTGTAGCTACTACCCTTATAAATCTTGTATTCTTGACGTCAGAGATTATCTGCTTGCGTGGTTTGCCCGGCACGTCAACGTAGGACTTTCCTCTAACGCCTCTTATTAGAACTTAAGTCCTTAAGAGCACGTCTAAGCTGACGTTGGTAGATACGCTCTCTTCGATTTTTCCGATCTTCTTCGTTTTACGATTTTCTCTCCAATGTTCCACTTCAACCTTTAGGAAGCTGCTGATGCTCTGCGAGGTTCAGAAGAATGTCAATATGACAATCAAGGACTGAAATGCTCCACAACCATAAAACAAGAAGCAAAAACTTTGGATTTATAGTGCTATTGGTATTTTTAAAGAAACTTTGTTAGCAAAAGTAGATGCTAATCAGTAACTTAGATTCATCAAAAGATGAACATGGTTAGAATATATTTCCGTATTAAAATAAGAGAAGAAGTAACTTACAAAGGTTTGTAAGCAGGTAGAAGGTGACGGTACTTAGGTTTAATAAGATAAAATTGAAGCTCGACGTTAAAGACCAGAAAGTTAGTTTTCAGAAGTGACCCAGAGGAAGTCAAGAAGACTTTGTCGAGAACAAGAAGCAAAACAAATATGTAACAATAACAAAACAGTTAATCCCTTAACTCGACGATATTTATTCCACATTAATTTTAAATACATGTTTCAAAAATAATAATTACTAATAAATACAAAGTTTCTAACAAAGTTTCTATCAAAGTTTCTAAACAAGCATTACCGAACTTTTAAAACACAGCAATTTATTAAAGTATTCCATTGAAAATAACAGTGAAAAAAGTTAAAGTATAATTCCGTTAATTAGAGTACATTTCAAGTAACTCCTAGCTGATGTTTTAATTTAATTAATTATGATTAATTTAAGAGAAAGCATATTTGTTCAAAAACATTGTTTCGAGTGCCTTTTAGTACATGGAAAAAATTTTTCAAATGCATTTTTTCGAAACAATTTACACACTCGTGTGCTTTATACTGACATCGTCATGAATTCAATTTCTGATCACATTTTAAAAATTCCTATGGAACTTGTTATCTCGATGGCCATTTTTTGGGTCACTGGTTTATTTCCGGATACAAATTTTTCAAAAAAAAAATCATTTTTTTAATGTCTATTTTTTATTTTTGTTTCAGGAGTGAGTACGAGATCGTATAGTAAAGTAAAGAGAATGACTGGACTATACACAGGGCCTTATTTTGACTCGAGCAGTGCAACGAACATAACGGCACAATTGGGTACACGTGCTTTCCTGCCCTGCAAAGTCCGTCAACTAGGGAATAAATCTGTAAGTAGCATTTCAAATTATTATGAAAGATTGAATTAGAGGTAACTTAATTCTTAGGATAAGTTTTTAATTAAGACATTAAAGTACGTAGTCGATATATCCTCCTGGGAATTAATTCCCATCGATGACATCGGACCCTTTTCTTAATTGGGTGAGACAAAAAAAATTTTTACGTGTCCCAACTTCTCCAGCCTGTCTGCTTCTTGACTACAACCGAGAGCTTCATTCCTCTGCAGTTGGGGCAATTTTAAAATCGATGCTCGGAATCAAAGGAGGGATGGCACCAACGGTACTTTATGGATACCTTCGAGAAATTTGATACTTGTTAATCAAGATACTTGGGCTTGTCGATCTAGACAATAAAACCCAGAAGATACCTTCTGGAGGAATTTCATCCAACTGGAAAACTAGACAGACACTCGAACCACTTACTTAGGTTGTTCTGCTGCAATGTCCACGATCATCAATAGCAGGAAACATTGAAGAGTTCAATGAAACACTATATTTAGTTCATCAAAAAGTGTTCCTACGGATAAATGTGGAAATTCCCGATCCAAAACTGTTGGTAATTTTGAAAAACTTTTTTTTTCCGAATGCGCTCGTCAGGGAAAAAATCCATTAATGATAGAAACCACATCAGCCGGTTCAAAGCTGTTTTTCATTCCATGAATCGATGGTATGACTATTAAAGAGTAAGCTTACAAATATTTAAAGCGAAATTCAAAGTCCTTTGTGCGCTGCAGTTGATAGGCGGTGCTCTCTTCAATTTAACACGTGAACTCACCAAACACGTTGGCGAAGGGCGTCTGTCTTTTATTTGCCTCGCTTTGTATACATAGACTAAATGTACGAGGGGAAAAATTGCCATAAGGGACTTTTCTTTGCTTTCTGATAAAAATCGTGAGCTGCAGGTTTCACGCCAATTATAAATCCCCACATTGCAATTTCTTGTAAAATAACAAATCGCTTTTTAATTTCAGATAGAAAAAATTGTCCAATATTAAAAGATATTAATTAATATGAGATATTAATTTTTTGGTATGAAATAGTTTAGCTACAAAAAAGGGAACGAAAATTATTTAGGGTCTTAAATAGCCTATTATGGTTTAGGTTCATTGTGAGAATTGAGCAATCACTTCAAGATTAAGTAACAGTTTGCAAATTGCTGCAAATATCATCATCAAAATAAAATTAGAGTGTAAAATACTTTCATTGTTATTATTCCAAAGTTATCAAGAAGGCTATTCTTAAATCATTCCCTAGTCATTAACATCCTGCAAGATAAGCCTTCTATTACCCTCATAAATTTCCCACCTAATCCTCGTAATCAAACTTTTGTATAATTTTTCATTAAACGAGTATGAAAATAAATCATTACAATTTCACAAATTATTAAAATATAAAACACTGAGTGGAACGATGATGAATTATTTAATAAATTTTCCCCTTTTATTTGAAGAAAAAAAGAGCAAATATTGAATCTACTACTACTACTAAAAAAATATATTTGTACAAATTTCGACTTTCATGATAATGAATTTATTCCCATATTTATCAGAAATAAATGGTGCTTTTAGCGTGAATTCTATGGTGATTGCGTTAAAGTACGAGTGGACAAAAAAAAATTATGTCAACATTTCGAGATTTGCTGTCAAGTTAAATTTGAGTATATGTTTAATTTATGTCAGTGAAAGGCCAGTTGGATGGAAAATAACAGCCAAACAATGAAGCTTTAAACGAGTAAATTAAAACAATCTAGGTCATGAAGCTGCGAAAGCTGTTTTGACACGCTCTAACTTATACACGAGTACACGCCAATTATTTTTATGGAATTCCCTCATAAAATCTCTATTACTGACACGAGGTTTAAATATGAAGATTATATGCAACGCTTGCAGTGGAAAAATGTGTGTGGGTTTTTTTTTCTATTTCACATTTTCACATTATCTACTTCTAAGCATTTAGTTTAATTATTCATTTTCTAGAGGCGAAAACATTTAGTTAAATTTCAGAGAGATTTTTTTTTCTGTTCCGCTCGCGTTAATGATACATCGTTTTGCCTACGTCAGTTCACTGCTCGTGTTTATATTCGGTTCACTTGCATTTTAAATTATTTCTATCAGATGAAAAGTTTTTTTTTTGTTTCCAATTGGTGTTGCTATCTTTTCAAACTTGTCTCACAATTCTATTTATATTTTTAATTACACGTTGGGCTAAAAGTGCCCATTCGTACAAACTGTTGATGGGTCTATCACCAAGACCTAAAATCCAAACTAAAAAAAAAAGAAAAAAAAATCCTTTCAACTTTTTATCCAAAGCCTTAGAGATTTCTCAATAGTGTTTTCTCTTCAGCTAGTTTCTCCAGTTTCACTCTATACCATCTTTATCCGAAAACTTTAGAAAAATCAGTATAAATTTAAAAAAAAATTTTTTATTTAATTTTAAGATCAAAAAGGATTTACTATAGAGATAATTAAAGATTACTAACCTAAAACGCAAACTCTAAATGTTTATAATCTTTTATTTCTTGCTGTTCAAATTTTCTTTAGTGAAAAGCCCCACCACCACGATATTACATTACTGAGAAGTTTTATCAGAACCAAATAATTATTAAACTGAACTATAAACTATAAATGTTGATAATCTTTTATTTATTGCTGTTCAAATTTTCCTTGGTGAAAGCACCACTACCACAATTATTCATTCCCAAGAAATTTTACCAGAACATACGTTATTGATAAACTCTAAATGTTTATAATCTTTTATTTCTTGCTGTTCAAATTTTATTTAGTGAAAAGCCCCACTACTATGATATACATTCCCAAAACATTATATCAGAACCAAAATTGTTGTAAGCCTCATCTGAAATCTCTAAATGTTGATAATCTATTATTTATTGCTGTTCAAATTTTCCTTGGTGAAAGTACCAAAAAAATCCTTTCAACTTTTTATCCAAAGCCTTAGAGATTTCTCAATAGTGTTTTCTCTTCAGATAGTTTCTCCAGTTTCACTCTATACCGTCTTTATCCGAAAGCTTTAGAAAAATCAGTAAAAATTAAAAAAAATTTGTTTATTTAATTTTAAGATCAAAAAGGATAAAGATCGTCAAACATTTTCGAATCTGCAAAATAGGATGGATAATAAAAATTTAAATCAACTTTTTTTTTAGGTCAGAGTATCAAATTAAAAAAATTGGAAAAAAAGTTTGTTAAAGAAATTCAATAGCGATAAACGAAACATTGGGGGGACTGGAAAAAAATTAGCTTAAACAAGCAAGGGTCGAAATCCATTATTTTGTTTATATAGGATGCATCAATGGATCGCGCCATAATTCCTCTAGTTTGCGGGCTCAGATAACTCATAATTGATTAATTAAAATGATAATTTATTACACGCTCTAAAAGATTGTCTTGTTCTTTTTTTCGGGGAAAATTTAAAATTAAAAAAGGGAGATTTCATTTAATATGTAAATCCAACAGATAGGAGTCAGGAACGTAAATGTCACCTCGGCATTTAATATATCAAGCAGAATATATTTGGTGATGCAAATTTTTTTCTATACACAAATTTTTTCCATACATGTATATATAGAGTTCACTATAAAGTTACTATAGTTTAAATATCGCAATTATGTTTTTTTTATTTTATAAATGGATTTTAAATTTAAAGATACATAAATGAAAATAAAAAATAATAAAATAAAAAAAATGTGACGAACAGACTTTGTCACATTTTTGTACTTACACACAAATACAAATCTACGTAATTATAATATTTTTATAGATGAAACAAAAAATTAATTCAAACGAACTTTGATTGCTAAGGATAAAATAAAACCAAAAAACCCATCTAAATAATAGAAATTGAGCCCATTTCTCGATATTCACTCAACTTGTCAATTTCACACTTTAGGGTCATTAACTTGGCGACATGCGAATTTCACAATACATTCGAAAAGAATTTATGAGTGGTGAAACCAGGTTTAACGAACTAGGATCACACCAAGTTTAATTCGCAAACTATGCAAAAAAACACAAGTCGACGACCAGGTGTTTCAAAGAAAACGATTTCCCCCACTTTCGATCTTCGGTGGACGAAATAGATCGAAAAATGGAAATCGGGGAGTTGGCTTTGGACTTTCCTGAAGGAAAGTCGTGTCTGTTTAATTTCAAGTCGGAGATCTGGAACAAATAGATCGCACAGGGTTGTTTTATTGATTCTAAAAAGAAAAGAGTATTCAAGTAGTGGTTTAGAAGTTAATAGATTAAAAGTGTGAAAATTGGTTTTACGTAAAATTGATATTTGTGAGAAGAGGACTATCGAGAAAAGGGAGGACAAAAACAAGGAGTTACTCAAACTAATTATTGACGAAAAGAAAACGGACAAGGTTCATTAGGAAATCAAGAAGCAATCAAAGTGAGTAAAATTGTTTTTTTAAAAACAGACTCAATACACCTCACACTATACATTACATAAATAACACACTAAAGTTACGTTCAAATATTAAAAGGGGAAATATTATTTCAGTAAAGCATGTAAGAAATAGAATCAAGTCAATAAAACTATAAATATTGTATTTTTGAGTTAACAATATATAATTGATTTGTTGGTAAAGAATAAAGTCTTTTGTTAAACTTATTTATACCCTTCCACCTGAAAAATAAGCAAGGTGCATACTACTTCAGAAATAGGGAGTCTCGCCCCACAAATTGAACTGATAGTTTGTTAGGAGGGGAATCCTATACCAAAAACTTTAAAGGTAACAAGTATTCCTTGTATAAAATTTCACCTTTAATTTTATTGTTAACAAGTAAATTTGTTTATTACAAAAAAATATATTGTTTATTATTAATATTATTATTATTATTATTATTCTAAAAAATTATTAAAATTTGATACACGGAGTAGGACAAATATTTTCTCTCCTTGCGGGAAAGTTTTTATTTTTATTATTATATATTTTTTTAAATTCATGATACACATAGAGTAGTTTTAATTAAATGGGAGATATTTTATATTTGGGAGAAAATATTTATTTAATGTTTCGTAGCATATGTTCGGTTTCATTAATCAATATACATATACGTTCGTTTATTTTATAAATAAACAAAAAATATTTTCAATTAATTTTCATTTTTCGTTAAAACGTAATTGAAAATTTGTTTCAATAACTCACCTTCTTTTTTGGAATGTTTGTAAAATTGAAGATTGAAATTTTCTTGTAAAGAAAGTGCTGCGTGTGTGCGTTTTTCAACACTTAAACAGTTATCAAAGACGTTGAAAAATTTAAGTTTCGCGACGATAGGTGAAGAGCTTGTACCACACTTCAAACGTATTCAAGTGCTGCTGCTTGAGAGTCATTATCGTGAAAACTCCACTTTTTTTTTTGTTGACCCCAACGAAATCTCAGTAAAATGCAATCGTCGTCAATTTCAAGAGTTCGAAGTGTATATTAAATGCTTGTAAACGTAAATTAAAAAGGGAAAATCAAATATACATGGAAAATAAAAAAAATTTCGCACATTCCATAAAGGAGGATGTTAATTTTTTATTTCATTTTGTATCTTCGAATTTTACTGTTTTAATCATTTGAAACAAATGACTCACTTCCTTTATGTTTAATTTTGTAATTTCGAGGTTTAATGTTTCAAATATTTGAAAAAAATGACAAATTACTTCGTTTCGTCATTAAATTCTTACGGTTTTTAAGTTTTTTTAAATTCACCTTCTGTGGATAAATTAATTTCTTGAAAAACTTTCTTGAGTTTTTTCATTTTTTTCATTTAACACAAATTTTATGTTACATATAACTCATATGACATAATTTCCATTTGACATAAAAATCATGTAACCTAGATTACGTTTGACATAAAAATCATGTAGCATAAATTACGTTTGACATAAAAATCACGTAACATAATTTACGTTTGGCATAAAAAAACATTTAACATAAAATTTATTTAATCAAAAAATTCATCTAACGTAAAGTTTTAATTGTTATAAAATTTTTTTTACATAAAATTTACTTGACAACTATTTTCATTTGGCATAAAAGTCATGTAACGTAATTCTCATTTAACACACAATTCATTTGACATAAACATAATTTTATAAAATATTTTACCTGACATAAATTTTATTTGATGTAAATATCATTTAACATAATTTATATTTAACATAAAATTAAATTAATATAAAGTTCATTTGGCACAAATTCTATTTAACATTATTCTCATTTGACATTAAATTTAATTGGCATAACTTCCATTTAACATAATTCTCATTTGACATTAAATTTACTTGATATAAATTTTATTTAGTATATATTCCATTTAACGTAATTCTCATTTAACATAAAATTAAATTTACTTGACATAAATTTTATTTAGTATATATTCCATTTAACGTAATTCTCATTTAACATAAAATTTATTTGACAACAATTTCATTTAGCATAAAAGTCATCTAACTTAATTTTTATTTTACACGCAATCCATTTGACATTAGCACCATTTTACATAAAATCCACCTGACATAAATTTCATATGACGTAAATATCATTTAACATAATTATTAGTTAACATAAAATTCACTTGATATATAAATTCCATTTGGCATAAATTCCATTTACCATAATTCACATTTGACATAAAATTTACATGTTAAATGAACTTTATGTCAAATAAAAATTATGTTAAATGTCTTCTACGTCAAATGACATTTATGACAAATAAAAATTATGTTAAATGTCATTTATAGTAATGGAACAAATTAATAATTAATTTATTTTTTGTCAAGTAAAATTTACGTCAAATGACATTTATGTCAAATAAAGATTATGTTTAATATTTTTCATATTAAATGAACTTTATGTCAAATAAAAATTATGTTAAACGACATTCATTTTAAATGACCCATTAACATCACAACACTTTTTTTAAATATATGAAAGTTTTGGAAGCATCAAAAAACATCTCCTCAATAAAATAAATATTACGTTAAATATTTTTTATGTTAAATAAACTTTACGTCAAATGACATTTTTGTCAAATAAAGATTATGTTAAATTTTTTTAAGTTAACTGAACTTCATGTCAAATAAAAATTATGTTAAATGTCTTCTATGTCCAATGAAATTTATGTCAAATAAAAATTATGTTAAATGTTTTCTATGTCCTATGAAATTTATGTCAAATAAAAATTATATTAAATATCTTTCATGTTAAATGAACTTTATGTCAAATAAAATTGATGTCAAATGACATTTATGTCAAATAAAAATGATGTTAAATGGCTTTAATGTTGAATGTTTACGTTAAATGAACTTTATGTCAAATAAAATTGATGTCAAATGACATTTATTTCAAATAAAAATTAAGTTAAATGACTTTTATGTTGAATGAATTTGTTTTTGACTTTGACTTAACATAAACATTCAACACAAAAGTCATTTAACATAATTTTTATTTGACATAAATGTCATTTGACATCAATTTTATTTGACATAAAGTTTATTTAACATGAAAGATTATGTTAAATATTTTTTATGATAACTGAACTTTATGTCAAATAAAAATTATGTTAAATGTCTTCTATGTCCAATGAAATTTATGTCAAATAAAAATTATGTTAAAAATCTTTCATGTTAAATAAACTTTATGTCAAATGACATTCATGTCAAATAAAAATTATGTTAAATGACTTTTATGTTAAATGTTAATGTTAAATGAACTTTGTGTCAAATAAAATTTATGTCAAATGACATTTATGTCCAATAAAAATTATGTTAGATGACTTTTATATTGAATTTTAATGTTAAATGAACTTTATGTCAAATAAAATTGATGTCAAATGACATTTATGTCAAATAAAATTTATGTTAAATGACTTTTATGTTGAATGTTAATGTTAATTGAATTTTATGTCAAATAAAATTGATGTCAAATGACATTTATGACAAATGACATTTATGACAAATAAAAGTTATTTTAAATGTCTTTTATGTTAAATGTTTATGTTAAATGTTTATGTTAAATGAATTTTATGTCAAATGAAATTTATGCCAAATGAGAATCATGTTAAATGACATTTATGCCAAATGAAATTTATCTCCAGTGAAATTTACGTCAAATTGAATTCATGACAGATGAATTTTAATTAGAAATTCGTCAAATTTGTTAAATTATTTAAATTCAAATTCGAAAATCGGTTAAATTGTTCAAAAGTCAAAATTAAAAATTCCCTATTCTTTCCAAGTATTGAAAAAGAAAAAGATTTTCAACCTCTCACAATCAAAAGTATTATGCACAATAAAAATTTCCTTCTCCCGCTAATTTGAATGAATTTAACGATATACCCTTATTTTAGAGGGGTAATGACTAATTGGTCGTTATGAAAAGTGTCTAACGTTTAAAAATAAGAGAGAGATTGAAGACAGATAAAATTTATCACCATCTAAAGTCGGTTGAGGCATGACGTTAACAAAGTGACCAGCGACACGCGAATTCGTATAATTACCGGTACGTGGACGTACTTAGGCTCGCGCGATGCTATCTCTACAAATTAAATGTAGCAGCGGTAGTTTCACGAGCACGTCCTGAGTCTGACCCTCATTAAGATTTACTTAATGAAGACCTCCATTCGAGAGCTTAGAGTTGGAGAAAAGGGTCCTCTCTCGCGTGCGTTAACCTCGAAAAAAAAATGTTTTTCCAACTGAGGTACAAATTTACATTTTTTTTCCCTCCTTCCTTTTCTTTTTCTTCTTTGACAATTATCATTAGAACAGATAATTTTTTATTTTTCCAAAAGCGAGTAATTTTTTTATAAATATTTCATAAATATTTCATAAATATTTCATAAATATTTCATAAATATTTCATAAATATTTTCATAATTATAAAAAAGTGTCGTAAAATAAATAAAAATAAATAATCCTAATTTATTTTCCACCTGAAAAGTTCATTATTCACTTGAAATTGAATTGATTTTCATCGACATATTATTAAAACCCTCAAAAAAAAGCTTGTACATCAATAAATAAATATCTGTGTGTTCTAGTTTCAAATAGTTTTTGTTTTGTTATTTTATCTTTCTACGTGTATACCTTTTTATTTCAACTGGGTTATCATGGATTAAAAACTAGTGTCACTCGCCTAAATCTATAATTATTGTGACTACCAGAGATATAAACCGTAATAACTCGAACAATTTTTCATGAATTCTATTCAAACAAGGCTCGTTAGACGTTGAATTTATTGCTCTTAAATGTCACAGGCGGAAAAAATATTTTAAATAAAATTCATAACAAAGACCAAAGTATAGAGCATTTTTTTTTTTTTTTTTTGAAAAAGTGACTTTATAAAATAGTGGTTTTTGTTTTTCGAATTTTGTATTCTCTGAAAAATTTTTTTATTATTCCGTCAACAAATTTAATGGTGGTAATAAAATATTTTTAAACTAGTATTAAACTAATTGAAAAAAACTATTATTATTATTAAAAAAAAAAAAAAAAAATTATGCGAAAAATAAAATTACTCTTTTTCTTTTACAGGTATCGTGGGTGAGGAAAAAGGATTCTCACATTTTGTCAGTGGACAGAGCAATGTTCATCGCTGACGATAGGTTTCAGTCGATATTCGTCGAACAAGCGGACACATGGACACTACAAATAAAATACGTCCAGGCAAAAGACGAGGGCCAATATGAATGTCAAATTTCCACCGAACCAAAAATGAGTCACATTATCAAATTGAATGTCGTTGGTGGGTTGTTATTTTTTCAATAGATTTTTTTTTTCGTCATTTTGTTTTGCATAGTTAATTAATTTTTTTTTCTATTCCACATGTAACGGAATGAAAATAGAAACAATAAACTCGGTCATCTAGAATAACAATAAAAAGACAAAAGTGGAACGTTTTCTTTTTCAAAAAAAAAAAAAAAAAAAAAATCCTTTTATAAACTTTCATCTAAAAAAATAGCAAAACTACTGCAGTTAGACTTGAACGACCAACAAGTTATAGTTCCGTAATAATGATTTGCCTTAAAGTTAAGCCATAATGTACCGAAACATGCTCGGCTTTTAATGTTGCCGTTGAATGGAAAAGTTAAAAGAAAAAAGTAATAAAACACAAAATAGAGCAATAAATACAGGAAGCTCTTTTGTTTGAATTATTTTTTTTTTCACCCCGAAAATATTTTAATTATCGTTAGAGTTTTTAAAAGCATGTCAGAGAATTTTTTTTCAACACATATATAGAGAGAGAGAGGGAGAGAGAATTATACATATGTATAAAAATGGAGTACGAGATATGTGAAATTCGTGGTAAAATATTTTTTTAATGCACGAAACGCGAAACACTGTTTACGAGAAAAACTGTGGAGATTGCAATGAATATTGTACGTATTACTGTTTACGAGCCCTAAGGGATTCACCACACAGTTGGAACAAGTTTTATGAGTTTCTTTTTCTTTCAAAAACTCGAATTGCATTTTAACTATTAAATATATAAATTGAAAAAAAAAATTTTATTCGTTACTCCCTCTCGTAAGTGAAGATCATAAAAAATATTTTTGCAATGCAAAAAAAGAGACATTAGATTGATTTATTATACATAGAGTAGAATTTAATAAAATCTAGAAAAAAGGAGTGATCTGCAAAGACCCTAGGGTCTTCCTCTTTCTGCAAAAAAGGGGAATTTTTTTAAAATATTAAACGCAAGAAGAATTTACAACGTTTCAGTAAATAAATTACGACTCTGAAAAAATAATACTTTGGAAAAACATCTATTTTTCTCTTTTTTGTACTTAGGACGTTACAGAAATTAGTTACCGACGGTCGGCAATTACCCACCGTCGGTAAAACAGTTACCCAACATCTTGTGATAAAACTGGTCCACTTTTTCCCCTAATATTCTATTTTAATCCGAGCAATTTTTCTTTATGCTTCCAGTGCCAAAAATCGAGATCGAGATTGAATCAAATAAAATTGAATTGAATCGAGAAAAGTCCGATGGTGATATGTATGTAAAAAGTGGAAATACAGTAACATTGCGCTGTGTAATAAAGCAGTCTCTTGAAATACCTTCGTTCGTGTTCTGGTACCATGAAGGCGATCGAGTGCCACACTACGATGCCGGCGATAAAGTGCAAATATTATCGAAACGTGTCGATGGCATTACTGACTTTATCAGCAATCTCATCATACCCAATACGAGAAAGGAGGACTCAGGAAACTACACTTGCAGTCCAAATAATTTGGATAGCGCCAGTGTTGTGCTCCACGTGCTGAATGGTAATAGACACTTTACTTCTCAATAAATTACAATCCTAAATATTTATCCCCCTCCGAAAAACCCTTTCCCTTTCCTCTCTTATCGACTTTTTTTTAATAATAATAAAATCAACTTTCAAACATTTTTCAATTTTTTGTCCTTTTGGGAGAGGAAACATTTTTTTCCCCTTTGATATTCTACATAGAACTACTGTGAATAATTTTCCAAAGTCATTTTCTCGATAGAGAATGAAAATTCCATATCTATGGAATCGTTAAATATTCAATTTTCATTGCGAATCGAATTATGCTAATTTTTTGTATATAGTGAGTTGGATATTTTAAAGTCGAATTGGTCCACATTTTGCATAATAATCATTTAAATCAAGATTCAGTTTTTGAAAAATTTAAAAACATTGTAAATTCAAGTCGTTATTTCCAAAAAGAGGAGAAATTAATTTTTTTAAATAACAATTAAGGTGAGATGAGTTAATGCTGTTTGGATATTATGCAAATACTTAGAACTGTTTGATCTGCGCTCCGTCTCAGGGCTTTCTTTTCGAATGTGAGTCCCAAGTGAACTAGAGTTTAGTTATCGACGGTCGGTAATTACCAACGGTCGATAAAACAGTTTTACTTATTATTTGGCATTCACGGTCGAGTTTGTACACTAGGAAGCTCTTTTTATCCCCCCTGGAAAGTATAACATTGTTATAAGTAGTAAATTGTTAACAGTAAATCAATTACTGTCTTCATTAAAGTTTTCACATTTTTGCGTGCCAACTTTTAAATTCTTTTTCCCTTTTTTGATTTTAATAATTATTGGCAAATTAATTAGTCACTTGGAAGTGTTATAGAAATTTTTTATTTTGCCACCGTATTCGTAGTAATCTTTTTTTTAAATATATATATGAGTAGAAAAAAATCGAGTCAGCTTAAATGTCACCTTGTTGAAAATATTTAACAAGGTCACAAGTCGTTAAGAACGAAACCAATTTAATTTTTCGTGTCTTTGAGCAGCTTAATGAAAAGATCGATTGAGTAAGCAGTGATGCGATTAATTGCACGGCAGGTCGTTCTATTTTTATAAAAACAGACTTTTCTTACAAGAGCACTGCCCTTTATGAAAGTACATTTACATACACGTATATATTAACTTCTCATAAATATTCTCGTTCATTGCAATACTTCTTTTTTTTCCCCCAAGTGAAGGATTATTAAAATTATAATTCACAATTTCGCACTGCTTCTAGATTGAATTATAAATTAAATTATAATTATTTACGAAAATAAAAAGGGAGAAAATACTATTTGTCATGCATTATATTTGATATTACATGCTATTATATTATGTAAATAATGTAACATATATTTTACTTTATTTTATTCAGTGACAGCAATTTCAATATATAGGTTAGACGAAGTATAAAATTATGCTGGTAATTTATTTTGTCAAATATATTTCATATATTTTATATATTTTATATATTTTATATATTTTATATATTTTATATATTTTATATATTTTATACGAATGTAAATACGTGAATCGTGTCAGAATCATCAGAATTTTCTGCATCGTACTATATTTGTAAAAAAAAAAAGAAATTCATGTCAAATTTCTCAGAAATTTTCTGATTCTGTGACAGTATTTTCCGATATATCGTATCCGCATTAAACTTCTGACAAACTCGATAGAAATTTCAGATAAAATTAATTTTTTTTTTATGAAAACTACATTTTGTCAGAGAGTGAGAGAGAGAGAGAAATAAAAATATTAAATTAATGAAAATTGACTCGACAATTTATTTTGGAATTACAAAAAAAAAATTACCGGATTATTATGAATTTGATAAATTCATAATTCTGCAAACACTAGTGAAGAATTTAATATTGAATTGAATTTAGTTGCATTAAATATTCAATTGGAATAAGATCAATTATTTAATTACACTAAATTAAATATTGTACCGCTCTTGTTATAATTACATCTTGTTATATATTACATTATTTAAAAAGATTTATAATTTAAGTAAATTATGCAAGAAAATTATTCACAGGAAACATTATAGAGTGGAAATTTTTATTAAAAAAATTATTGAGAGGAAAAAATTTGTTTTATTCACTATGTGATAAAATATAAGAACATATCCCATATTGATTGAGTTTATTAGAACTTTTTTTTTAAACGACGTATTTTACAACTTGAGTTGTTAAAATTATAAAACCATAAAGTTTTCTGCGTTTAAAATTTGATGTTTGGAGGGGGAGGGAGGGCGGGAAAAAAACCTTTAAAACTTTTATACTAAAAGCTTTCAAACTTTGAAATTCAGCCTTCTACTTTTAAAGATTTATTGGAGCATTCTAACTTGAGAAATTCAGAAAACAAAGCAGAAGTACATATTTTCGTTACACACTTGAAAAATAAGTTTTTCAACCGAATTTTTTCTTACAAGTTTGTTTATATTCTTTTTGCCATGATTTAACAAAACAAACTTTTCGAATGAATAGTTGAAATTGGAATTTTATTTTTGTAATTGCTTTTGGAATGAAAATCGATCATTGTTAATAGAAGTAGTTTATTTATTTAGGCGGGGAGGAGGGGATATTTGCTATTAGATACAAAGGAATCTGTACTTGTGAAGGTATTGGGACAAAGACGTTGTTTTAGTCGAGTTGGTAAAATATCAACTAGCTCAAGTTTCGTCTTTTTGATAGAAGATACATTATTTGAAGAAACAGACAATTTTAATTATTAATTATGATGAATTTTGCTTCTGCAAACTAAATAATTTGTTATTGTTTAGCCTGAAGACATTTGGAAGTGTCTTACGGATGTTTTCTGTTTAACAGTTTGAATCATCCTTAGGAATTCTGTAAGTGATGGTAGAGGACCCAAAAGATAGAACTTAAAATCATCAGCGTATTTTTGAAACGTACGATATTTTGGCTTTGTTCCAAGATCTGAGAGAAGTAAATGAAACATTACGGAGGAAAGTGATGATCCTTGAGGTGCATTTGACTGTTTCCTAGTCAGAGAAATCAGTATTTTCTTCTATAACCTTTTGTAATCTGTTGTAGGAGGTAAGATTCAAACCCATTTGCAAACTGAATTAGACAATTTAAAGGAATGATTGTTAGGTAATAAGAATCATGTTTCCTAATATTTCTATTTTGATTCTATTTTGATTATAATTTTCTATCCCTTGGATTTATTTGCTCGCTGTTGTCCTGATCTATTGTGTCTTTGCTTTGAAACTGGAGGACCTTGAAAACTCCACTTCAGGCATCGTTGAGGGATTTGAACTTTTCTTCTGAATAAGAAGCAGCTGGGACTCTTTTCTAAAGTCAGCGAACTTGTGGATCGTCTTCAACGCACTTTAAAGTACGCAGCTGATCTAAATTTTCCACATTTATGTCCTCATAAAACAGGCGCAAATGACACCTAGTGACATGAGTCTTTTGGAAAGTAACAACTTTTAGCATCATCTGTACTTAGCACGACGTCTTTAGTATACATCGTTTATCAAACGTCTGGAAATGAATTTTCGTTTCATCGACAGGTTGTTAATAATACCTCTGCATTAAATTTTTTGGTAATCAGAAACATCAGCAAAGTTAGGTTCTGCTTTATAGAAGCCTTTTTTTTTTTTATTAATTGCCCTAAACTTGTCAACTTCTCTAAGAGATAAGACACAGCAATGTCCAAATTCCCTGACACCTGCTATGCACATAAAGCCAAAGTTTGTGTTTATGTATCCGGTTTACCGGAATTACCAAAGTCACTTGTTGTCGACCACATGACACACAAAAGGGAGGTTTGACATCTTCGATTTCCGGCTGATTCGTAGTTTAATTTATTTCTCCCCTTCAGGTTATACAAATTGTCCTCAACTTGTCACATAGAATATTTTTTCATTAAATTTGACAGTTTAAGATTATTAACCAATTTCGTCAATAATTAAAGCAAATTGCAAAAAAAACCTTCCTTCCATCGCTGGTGACTTCTGTAAAGTAAAATTAAGGTTCTTGTTAGTAAAGAGACTAAAAAGATATTTTTCACTCAATGTCTGTGTCAGTGGGTGAAATATGATTTAATCACTAAGCAGAAGGCTCGGATTCCAAAGGACAATTAAAATTAATTAATTAACTAAATTAATTTGAATGTTCTTATATTCTTTCATTCACTTTTTCTATCCCTCACACTCTGAAGTTGTCTTTTTTTTATACTTTCGTTTTTTGTTAATTTTAGATAGAAAATAGAAATCATCAGAATTTCTTTTACTTCTTTTCATTAAAAGACTAAAATTTTGTTAAATATTATGTTTTGTCAAATTGAAATTATTTTTGTTCTTTACTTCTAAACAAATTTGAAAATTATTAAACAACTGTGATTAAGAAAATAGAAAATTTATTTATTTTGCATTATTTTTTTTAATCACAATTTTTTTAAGAAGATTATTATTTTCTTTTAGAAAAAGAAGAAAAATATTTGTACAATTTATATTTTAATCTAATCTTTGGAACAGGATTTTCCCCAGGAATTGAGATATTCAAAAATTCAAACCTTTTTTAAATTAATCAACTTATAAAAGTATTGTTTATAAAACTTGAAGATATCAATTGCTTCGAGTCGAAGACTCGGAATGATCAATTTCTTCATGTTTTCAAATAAATTAAAGATAAGATAAAATCATTATTTTACATTATAAGAATATTGTTACTGTAACTTCATAAAAATTATTTTCATCATTTTAATTAAATTACTACTTTCTGAATTTTAAATTATTTTTTATGAAAATAATAATTGAATTCCTCGAAAAATTTTATTATTTATGAAAATAATTGAATTCCTTGTGAAATTTTAATTATTTTATGAATACAATTAAATGTTTGCGCAGAATTTCAATAGAATTTTTTATAATTGAATTATTTTGAAAAATTTTAGAGGATATTATGAAAATCATTGAATTGAGGAAAATTTTTGAAAATAATTGAAATTTTTGCCAAGAATTTTTTCAAATTTTTTAAAAATAATTCAATTGATTTCAAGCATTTTATCAAACTTTTTAAAAATAATTGAATTTTTGCAAGGAATTTTATTAAAATTTTCAAAAATAATTGAATTCTTTTGAAGAAGTTTTATTAATTTTTTTGTTAAATCAAAAAATTTGTAAAACATTTGCAAATGATTGAATTCTTGCAAAGAATTTTATCGAAAAATTTGATAATAATAATTGAATTCTTGCAAAGAATTTTATCAAAAAATTTGATACAAATTGAATTTCTTCGAAGAATTTTATTGTTTATGAAAATAATTGAATTAAGGAAGAATTTTATTAAAATTTTACATAATCTTAATTAAATTCGTTTAAAGAATTTCTTTGAGTTTCTTTATAATAATGGACTTTCTTTCATCATTTTAATTACAAGTTTTCAAAATAATTGAATTCTATATGAATAACTTCTTTCAAGTTTTTATAATAATCCTCTTTCTTAATAATTGAAATTAAGCATTTAATGCTTGAATTTTATTTAAAATTTTTGGAAAATAATTGAATTTTGATATTATTGAAATTAATTTAATTCTACGAAGAATGTAATTCAAATTATTTTGAAAAAAATCGAATTGTTAAAAATTATTTCATTAAAAACTTTGAAAATTAATTTAAATAATACTTTTCATAATAATTACATTTTTTGAGAAATTCCATTAACATTGTACCAAAAAAATTGAAATTCTGTGATGATTTTTATTATTTATAAAAATAATTGAATTCCCGGTTAAAAAAATGTTATTCTTCATTAAAATAATTTTTATTATTTAATTCATTCATTCAAAATTGTCATTTTCTAAAATTTCAAATTAAAATTTTGTTTTTAAATAATTGAATTCGTTTTGGGAAATATTTTATTAAAATCGTAGATATTGAAAATCATTGAAATTAGAAAAATTTCTGAAAATAATCGAACTTTCGAGAAGAATTTTGTCATTTATAGAAATAATTGGGATTTTGACGAAAATTTTTTTTAAAACTTTTTAAAAATATTTTTAATGATTTGAAGCATTTTATCAAACTTTTTAAAAATAATTGAGTTTTTGCAACGAATTTTATTAAAATTTTCAAAAATGATTGAATTCTTATGAAGAACTTTTATTAATTTTTTTGTGGAATCAAAAAATTTGTGAAACATTTGCAAATGATTGAATTCTTGCAAAGAATTTTATCAAAAAATTTGATAATAATTGAACTTCTTCGAAGAATTTTATTGTTTATGAAAATAATTAAATTTAGGAAGAATTTTATTAAAATTTTATTTAAAATTTTTGGAAAATAATTGAATTTTTTTGAAAAAATTTCTTTAATTTATTGAATACAATCGAATTTTTTAATCATTGTATTGAAAATAATTAAATACCTGAGAAGAATTTTATTATTTATGAAAAATACTTTAATTCTTCCAATAAATTTTAATAATATATTTCTTTTCAAATATTTGAATTCTTTTTTGAATTTTTTATTGAAATAGTAGATATTGAATATAATTGAATTTTAATATTTTTGAAATTAATGTAATTCTACGAAGAATTTAATTCAAATTATTTTGAAAAAAATCGAATTGTTAAAAATTATTTTATTAAAATTTTTGAAAATTAATTTTAATAAAAATTTTAATAATAATTATTCGTTTTTCGAGAAATTCCATTAACATTGTATCAAAAATAATTCAATTAAAAATTGTCATTTTCTAAAATTTCAAATTAAAATGTTGTTTTTAAATAATTGAATTCGTTTTGGGAAATATTTTATTAAAATCGTAGATATTGAAAATCATTAAAATTAGAAAAATTTCTGAAAATAATAGAACTTTGGTGAAGAATTTTGTTATTTATAAAAATAATTGGGATTTTTACGAGAATTTTTTTCAAGATTTGAACATAGTTGAATTTAGTAAGAAGAATTTTATTTTTTTAAAAGAATTCTTGCAATTATTTTTAAATTCTACAAAATTTAATTTTTTTTAGTATTTTCAAGAAAAATTTAAATTAGAAAATTTGAATATTTTATTATTTTTAAAATTGTTAATTTTATTATTTTTAAAATTGTTAATTTTATTTTAAAAAGGTAGCAAAATGTTAGATTACTAGTTAGAGTTGTTGCTAGTTAAATTATTATTTTTGCAAGAATCCTTAAAAAATTGCAATGAAAGGGAAAATTAAAAAATACCTTCCATGTTGTTTCAGGTGAACATCCAGCGGCAATACAACGTGGAAAAAGCTCAATTCCCGGTTGTTGTGAAGTACTCTGGTGGTTAGCAGGTGGAGTGACATTAACTCAAAATAACAGTAATCGACTTTTAATTTTTGTGCTCACGGCAATGATGGTAGTTCTTACCCAAAGTTTTTTACCCTATCCTGCAAGTGCAGTGCCACGATAATCAAGAAGCTTGTTTAAAAAAAGAATTCCATATGATAACGATATATATATATATAAAAAAAAATATATATATATGTGTGTGTGTGAATAATTTATCAAGTACAATCGAAATCTTAAAAAAAAAATCGAGTGACAGCTCCTTGCAGGACCTTTTGAATTTCAAAAACAAGGGGGTTCAACAAAAAAAACTTTAAATTAAAAAGATTTTTTTTTCACGGACTACGGTATTCATGAGACTGGAAATCACGTACTCAAATGTATCGTGCAACCTAGGACAAAACGCCTAAAAAAAAATTTGGCGACAATTAATCATAAAAAGAAATAAAGAAAATGATGATGATGATGATGATGTGAATGAGGAATACAAATGATACGTCTAGATAATATAAAAGTATGAAAGAAAGAGATAAATGTAAAGAGGAAAATAAATAGAAGGCGTACACGAACAAAAAATAAAGGGGTACCCTACTTCTGCCATTATAGTTACAAATTATAAATAATGTGTTTTAACTAAATCTGCGTTGACGATTTTCCTCACGCTAGATTTAAAACATTGTTAATGAAATAAAAAAAAACAGGGAACGAGATGAAGAAATGTAGTTTTTTTTAAATGTTTATATAATTATAAAATATATAAATACAAGTATTTATATATTCTATACCAAATCCTAAACTCCCCGAAGTATCCAAGCTACTCAAGTGCACCAGAATTTTCCAAATGCTAAAACTTTTCCATTGTGAAAAAAATGGATTTTTTATTCTTTAACAAATTAACTCGAAAATTAAAAAAAAAATTGTACTTTAACACCCCCCCAACTTGGGAGTTTAGGATTAAATTTCTTGTTGAATTTTTTCTTACAACATTTCTGTCTCTATGGTGCTTCTTTATTCGAATTTGTACATAATTTATTTATCACGTTTGAAGAAGAATAAAATGACTCATATATATGAAGAGAAATTTATTTGAAAAGTTAAAAAAAATTTACCTTACTTTATAAGTCGTGTTAAATGAATAAAAAGCAAAATTTTAAATCATTATATTTCAAAGAGTATTGTTTTATAAAAAAAAATTTATATTTATATGTTAGACGTGTTAAATTCACCAATTTTTTCATACTCTTAGAACAATTTAATTTATTATCTATTTTTACAAATTACAAAGAAAAAACGAAATGTAATTACTAATTGTCAATCAAAATGATGAAAAAAAAAAAATGCGAATATCAGATTCTAAAACTTGAAACACGAGTTTATTGTTGAAGTACGGTACCCACTAAAAGAGGAAAAATCATTTTGAGACCATCTGTTTTGAAATTGAACTATTGAACAGTTGTTCTTAAAAATCGTGTTATAGAGTTAAAAGTAAAGTTATAATTTTTTAAAAATTTTACCTTCAAGGGGAATGTTGACATTTTTTCGAAATTTCTTTGACAGTTTGACAGTTAACAAATTTTGTTTTTTAATACTTGATTCAGTTTTGTCAATAAAAAAAATAATCAATGATGGTTAGAAAAATTAACCCTAGTTCGTTTAATGATTTTTTCTCCTAATCAGAATTTTAGTGATACTAATTAAATATTTGTTTATGTAAATATATTTAAAAAGAATTAGCGAGACTAAAATTTCGGGAAATTCGGGGAAATTTAGGGAAATAAACTTTAAACCCCGAAAAAAGGTATCAATATTTCAATTTCAAAATGGAAACGCCTCTTTTACGCTTTAATCTCACAACTGTCTGATCCGGCCGTTAGCAAATAGAGATTTATCTGAATTTATGAATCCCACAGTGGCGTGGAGAATATTATCGAAATGCTTATTGCTCGTAATTCGCCCACGATAATAAGCTTATATAAATATATTTAAGTGATTGCTCATTTGTATATAATAATTATTGAACGAAATCAGAACGCCGCAGTAAAATTTTTCCGCATCGTCGTACAAATTATGTTAATAAGACACTGCGGCTAAAGACGTATATGTTCAGGGGGCCGGGAACGATAAACTATTCCAGAAAACGTGAATCGCATATAAAAAAAATATACACTCACCGGAGCTTCATTTCCATTACCACTTCGTTCTCTTCCAACCCCATTTTCTTTTTTTCAACTTTAAAAAAAAAAATTTTTTTCCCCAATTGCTATAAAAACGTTTTAAAACGTTTTAAAAAACTTGAAGAAAGTAATTGAATCCTATTGAAAACGATTGATACATTTTCAATGACTCGAGAAATGGGTCGAACACGCTTCCAATAGATTTTTAATTTTCCTTTTCATCTTGAAAAAAAATGAATAATTTTATTTCTAAAGATATTTTTCTCGAAACTAATTGCAAAACTTTATGTTTTCGTTTCTAATTCAGTTTATTTGCGGAGTTTTTTTTATAATGTTCTGTAGAAAAGAATTTCTCATCAGTCATAATAAAAAGAATTTTTTCTTTCCCTGTGAATTTGATTTTCTCGTTATATGAAGTTGGAAGGTAAACCAAAGCTCTTAAATGTTATTAGATTGAAAAGGAGTTTTTTTTAACGTTCTTCTTGTAATTTTTTTTCCTTTTAGTCGCATACATTTTGTTTTGAGAGTTTACTTTTCGATGAAAGTTTTTTAAAGGGAAAAATGAGAGTAGAAAGGAAGGAAGGAAGGAGAAAAAAAGAAAGTTGACTACGCCTTTGGCCATTGTTTTTCTACTCATCGATACGTCTTCGTATAACTTCTCGTAAAATGTTCTTTTGAGAGAAGAAAGAAGGAGCACCGGAGTTACCTTACGAGCTCATAACGTCTTCGGGGTTTTTTTTTTCTTTTTTTTTCTTTTATCTTCCTGCCGTTCTTCAATTAATCTACCGAATAAACTTTAAAGTTCCTTCCCCTCCTTTGCGTCCTTTCACCCCTTTAACAGTCATATATTATTTCTGAGCTCAGCTTCACGAGAAGAGCCGTCCTGAACATGCTTTCGCCTCCGTAAACTTCTACAAGGAAGAGAATCGATTTTGCAATTAGGCACGCCATGATGCTTCCGTTCCTTACCGGAGAATTTCAATTCAACGACGTTTCCTTGTCGGTCTATATAAGACTCAACTCCTTTTTTTGGCACCAGGAAGTCATAAGTGAGAATTTTGTTGTATAACTTCCCGCCCGAGATTTTTGTTTTCCATTCTTTGCATTTAAGTTCAGACTTTTTGTTTTTTTGGGGGAAAAATTTTTTTTCCTCTATTTCTGGATAATATAAAATTGTTCGAAGAGATCAGAAAATAAAATTTACAGGCATTTCTTTAATTTGACAGTTTGAGATTATAACCGATGTTTTTTTAAATGTGTAATTCACTTTTGTTGCTATTCATTGGTTTGAAGGAAGTAATTCAGTCATTGGTTTATGGTTAAATATCCCCAATTCGTTTCATCAAATTTTTTCTTTTGACAGTTTGAGATTATAACAAATTGTTATTTTTAAATGTGTGATTCACTTTTGTTGCTTCGATGGTAATTTTCACTTTATTCTTGATTGGAGTTGACTGACTGGTACCTCTCGATTGAAAGACTTGATTGACAATGACTCATGACAATTCCAATTTGCAGGTTAGGTCCTTGTAAGTAAAGAAGAAAACTGTCCTCGTGGTAATGAGGCGCCATCTGTTAAAAAAAATAGAAATTAATTTTCAGAAACTACCTGCAACGGAAATTAAGTCAAACAATTATTTAACCAAACAAGAATGAGAAGAAAAATAATTTCCAAACAATTTTTTTCGTTTACTACTATTATTTTTATTTTAAAATAAAATCAATTTTTTATTTTACTTCAGGAAGTCATAAGTGAGAATTTGGTTGTAAGTTGCCTCCCCCCTCCTTCCGCCCACAGTGATTTTTGCTCATCTTTGAAAAATTGAAAGCTTTCATCGTAAATTTCATTTCTATTCCTCTATTCTCAAGAGCCTTGAAATCTTTAATATTATTCCACTTCTTCGCCATCAACATCCTTTCTTGAAGACTACTCAATATTCAGCTGAGAAATCTTCAGTTTCTCTCTTTTCTCATCGCTTTGGCTCATTTCTTTTTCCTTTTTCTTCCTTGTAAAATGAATTTTTATACCAACACATCCGAGTAAATTAAAACTATTATTAAACACTGAAAAATCAATAAGGATCGAGAAAAAAAAGAATGTTTTAAATAAAATCATAAATTAGTTCCTATTAATTTGTTTTCTTTCAATACTTTTTCAAAAACGAAAAAAAACTGAATTAGAAATATAAATAGAAATACACTTCAGGGTTTAGTTTACAAAAGAAAATTGTGAATTAAAAAACAAATTTCGCCCATGAGATAAAAGTTTCAATTTTTATTTTCCCATATAAATTTTGATGCTTGTAAACAAATGTAAAAAAATTTCTTTGCCACAGAAAAAGAAGCGTTTAATGGAAATAAGAAGAAAAAAAATGTGGTCGTTTTAAAAAAAACCACAAATGAAATATTCTTTAAATTTGACTTGACATAATTTTGCGCTCAAGATCATTTTTTACTACACTTTCAAGAGAGAATTTTTATCGTTCCATAATATTTTTTATCTTTTTAAAATTTTATAACTTTGAATTTCAATTGTCCATTAAGGAGAATTTTTTGTCTTTCATAAACTCTTCCGTAAGTTTCATATGATTAAAATATTAAAAGTCAAGAAGTTTTATTTAAAAAAAAGATTACCGCAACTTTATTTCTTTGTTTATGCAAAAACAGCGGTAATAAAAAATTCAAATTTCTCCAAATCTTCTAAAAATGGAAATTTATGACAATTAAAGTGTTCAAAATGTTTACATTAAAAAAAAAGTTTTTAAAACATTTCAAAACATTAAATATTCAACACTTTGAAATAATCCAATATTTCAAATATCAAACGTTTCCAATTTTCAAATACATTTCCGCGGAATATAATGTTTCAAACTTCAAATATAAATTCTCAAAAGTTCGCATTTTTCCAACTCTGAAAAGTCAATATTTCAAATTTTAAATGTTTAAAAAAGAAAAATTTTAAAAGATCTATAAAAAATCGACAAATTCAATTCATCCGCTATTTCAAGTTAGAATTTAGTAAAAATTGGAAATTACCAAAAAAAAATTGAAAGTTCGAACCGTTTTATTTTGTCGCAATATTTTTCAAACCCTTATGAAGATCAGCTCGTTAAAAAAGAAAGAAAAAAATATGTCAAGTGCAATATGAAGAATATAGTCGCACGCCCCAATTTATATTTAAATTTTCATTGTTGAAACTCATAACTTTTGATTCATTCTAATTTTCATATTTTAATCTTCGCGATTGTCAAGAATGAAAATTAAAATACCTCTCAAATGCGTTTATAATTTTATCTCTCTGCAAAATAAAAACACATTACAATCGACAATTGAATTTTAATTTGCGAAAAATGTTTCATTTCGATTCAAAAAAAATAAACTATTGTATAATAAATACCAAAACAATTTTTGACTGTAACCATAAAAAAAAACAAAATAGCAATTTTAACAATAAAAAAAGGAAAGAAAAAAAACGATCGTATTAAACATTGTAAGAAATTGAAAAATAAAAAAAAAATGTAAATTAGAGATCGAACGAAAAAATTAAGAACGAAAAATAAAACAAGTTGCTTACAATGAAAATAAATAAAAAAAAAAATATCCACGATTCATGTGATTGTCTGTAAATAAATAGTATAAATAAATACCGTTAATTATATACAATAAAATGCCATACATGTTAAATTTAAAACCTACATTGTCTTTTTTTGTGTATAATATTTTCTCCTGAATTTGTTACATTTAAAAACTTTAAATTTAAAAATAATCCGTTTGTACAGGAAAGCATATTACGTTTTTCTGTGTTTATAAATATTTTACAATTTATTACTTTTTATTTTAGAAACAAAAACGAAAATATTTACTTAAAATTTATTTTCATGAATTTATAAAATTTTTATTTATACAAAAATGAAATAATAGCAGAACTTTAATAGTATTTTTTTAGTTAAAATTTTTTTCTTCAAACATAATTAGATTTATGTTTTTAAATGTGTAATTCATTTTTTCATTGGTGTATAATTAAACAAATTAATCCCAATTTGTTTAATAAATTTTTTTTGACAGTTTAAGATTATAACCGATGTTTTCTTTTCTTAAATGTGCTATTCACGTTTGTTACTTCATTAGTTTGAAAGAAGCAACTCATTTTTGTCATTGGTGTATGGTTAAATAAATAAACTCCAATTCGTTTCATGAAATTTTTTCTTTTGACAGTTTGAGATTATAACAAATTTTTATTTTTAAATGTGCGATTCACTTTTGTTGCTTCGATGGTAATTTTTTCTTTGTTCTTGATTGAGCTTGACTGACAGGTACCACTTCATTGAAAGGCTGGATTAAAAATGACTGCTAATGACACCAATTTGTAAGGTTATGTCCTAATCAGTGGGGAAGAAAGTTGTCCTCGAGGTAATGAGGCGCCACCTGTTCAAAACAAACAGAAATAAATTTCTAGAAACTACCTGCATGGAAAATTAAGTCCAAAAATTATTTTACGAAATAAAAATAAAAAACCAAATCGACTGTAAGTATTAAACTAAATAAAATATGTAAATAATAAATATGCTTTAAATATGTCAAATAAAAATTGAATTAAAAAATTACAGTAAATTACTTTAAATAATATTAGGTTAAATAATTATAATTCAGTTCAAAGTATCATTGAAATTCAGGTCAAAATGAATAATTTATTTATTTCAAAAGAAATTCAACCATCTCACAAGGAGAAAAGTATGAAAAACATATTGCTTATTAAAACTTTTGAAATTCATTTTATTTATTTTACTTTGTTTCAAAACTCAAAGGAGTCTTTGAAGAAAATTTCTAAAAGACTAACACACTAAAAAGAACTACATGCTGGATTAAAGAAGAATTTTTTTTCATTGACCAAACACGCATTAAATGACAGAAGAGGTTTTATCATAATTTGTTTTCACCCTTCGAAGAAACTCAGGAAAGAAGGCAAAAAAATTGAAATGCACCCTAATTTTTGTATACCAAAAATATTATGTCTCGTAATGGACCAAAAAAAAGCAGAACATCAAAACAAGTTTCATTCCCCTTTTCTATATATTAACAAATCACTTCTTTTTCTCTAAATCTTTTTCTATAAACGTAGAGACATAAATGAAGGGTGGCAGCCCTACTCATTAGATAGATTAAATTTTTGTCGTCAATTTCTTTCGTCAAAAAGTATATATATATATATATTTATATACAGGAAAAGTTGGAATTTTATTATACACTTTTTATAGTCTCTATTTACTTAGTTTTCTGTAAAACTTTTTTATTTTTTACTTTTATAAATTTGTAAATAAAACGGATTTTTACTTTTACAAATTTGTAAATAAAACGGATTTTTCCAATTAGTAAAGAATGGAAAGAAAAAAGTTTTATATAGAAAGAATGTAAAAAAAATGTAATTAAGAAAATGAAATTCAAAAATTGAAATATCAGGAGATGTTAAATTTTACAAGTTTTCCCCAAGCATGTATATATAGGTATAGGTAAGGGTAGTTATATCTACGCCATTGGCATAGAAAATAGGCGCACGGATTCGAATTGCAAATTGCGTTCATGTTGTATATATATTCTATATCTATACTACGGATGGCTGTGAGGATAGCACGAGCTGGCCACACGCGATGGGAGTAACAATAATTAACGCATTAGCGCAGGTCGTATAATATAGGTATAAATAATAAAATATAAAAGGTGAATTTATAAGCATTGTCTAATTTCAATACTGATTTTAATTTAATAAAGAGATTCAAAGAAATACTTAATAATATATTATTAAAATCAGAGATACAAGACGACGATAATATTGACTGACATCCCTCAAAAAATATATAATTATATACAAATAAAAATATTGTTACCCTAGCGTCGAAATTTTATCCTTATAGCCAAATTAGACGACTAGGACAAATAAAAATTAATTTTATTTTTTCTTTACTTTTTAAAATTTTATATTTTACTCATATACCACATATTTTTTTGTACCTAAAGGGCTTACAGCCCTGGGAACATAAAGTAATAAAACATATAGTAATAAATAAATATAATACTAATCGTTTAAAAATTTATTTGCAGAAAATGAATAAAATAATAAAAACTAGAAAATTAATACTATTTATATAAATACTTTTCTAAACTTATTTGAAATCATTTAGAGTAGCTTTTAGAAATATGTTATACATTATTTATTATAAATATTATATTTTTGTTATTTATTTATATATATATATATTATTTTTGAGCTCGTTCCTGAGAACCATGTTGCGATATAAATTTTACGGTAGTTTAATGCTTAGCTGGCTTTAGTAATTGATTCAGTGAATTATTCATTTTATCCCGAACACAAACAAAATTTGATCGTGCAGTCCTTGTTATAATATCACATCAAATATTGAAATATAATAAATATATGCATCGCATATATGCATACATCTATTTTAACAAGAAATCTGGGTTAACAATTATCGTAAGCAATTTCTATATTAACTTAAATATTTATCACTGACATATGATTCATTTACAATATACATATGTATATAAATATATTTTTGCATTAGATTGTAATTTATCGTAATTATCAAAATCTTCTAGCGGTTTAAGAAAAGTAAATCCAAATAACAATTATTTGTGAAAAGGATAAACGTTAATATTTTTAATTAATAAAAATTTAATTTAGTATTTAACTAATAGAAAATTACTTTAATTGTTTATAAATTATAACAAGGACTTAAACTATTTTGGTCATCGGTGTATGATTATACGAATTAACCCAAATTCGGTTATTCAATTTTTTTGACAGTTTGAGATTATAACCGATGTTTTTTTAAATGTGTAATTCACTTTTGTTGCTATTCATTGGTTTGAAAGAAGTCATTCGTTTTTGTCATTGCTGTATGGTTAATTAAATTAACCCCAATTTCTTACATGAAATTTTTTCTTTTGACAGTTTGAGATTATAAACGAAGTTTTTTTAAATGTGTAATTCACTTTTGTTGCTATTCATTGGTTTGAAGGAAGTAATTCAGTCATTGGTTTATGGTTAAATATCCCCAAATTCGTTTCATGAAATTTTTTCTTTTGACAGTTTGAGATTATAACAAATTGTTATTTTTAAATGTGCGATTCACTTTTGTTGCTTCGATGGTAATTTTTAGTTTATTCTTGATTGGAGTTGACTGACTGGTACCTCTCGATTGAAAGACTTGATTGACAATGACTCATGACAATTCCAATTTGCAGGTTAGGTCCTTGTAAGTAAAGAAGAAAACTGTCCTCGTGGTAATAAGGCGCCATCTGTTAAAAAAAATAGAAATTAATTTTCAGAAACTACCTGCAACGGAAATTAAGTCAAACAATTATTTTACCAAATAAGAATGAGATCAAAAATAATATCAAAATATATTTTTTAATTTTACTTCTATTATTTTTATTTTAAAATAAAATAAAACCAATTTCGTTAATCAAATCTTTTCTTTTGACAGTTTGAGATTATTAACAAATTTTTCGAAGTTAATACTCAGAGAAAGAAAAATTAAACAAATGTAATATCTAAAAGAGTTATATTTTTTTTTTTAAATATTTCCAAAGTTTTAGAGTTTTGAAATATTTTAGAGCTAGTTCAGAGGGATGTATTTAACAACTCTTTTTCTTTCTATATACATATACATGTATATAAAATGGATTCAACAGCCTGAAGGTGTTCATCCTATTAATATTACTCTCAAAAGTATAAAACTGCTTGCAATATAGCCCGTTAAATGTAATTGTTGTACAAGAAACTTCAATGAATATAATTTGACTCGATTTCTTGAAAACAAAAGAACATTTCACATTATTGTTGAGACTGCTGATACTAAACTCCGCCAGTTATTTCTTAATTTTCCTTATCTGACTGTTCTATTTTACTTTCACTACTATATACACTAATACTTGTGCTGATATTAAATTTTACTCACAAGAAAATGAAAATATAAATTTTTTAAATTTTCTTCGTATCTTCGTAAAATATATAAAAACTTGTAATTTAAAAGTTTTTAATTTTCAAATATTTCAAATTCGTCTAGTAATAAATTGATGAATGAATTATTTTTATTAATAAATTATATGTGTTAATTTATGAAATATTTCTCGATTGTTGATTAATTTATAGCTGAAAAATGTTCCCGGAAAAATACGTCCATCCACCCGTCCGATAGATTTACATTTCGACGTATCTTTCACGCGAAATTTTAAAATATTATCGAAACACGAAATTCTCTCATACAAGTATGAATGTGGAGAGAAAATTTTTTAATATCGATGCTTCGTTATTAATTTCCCGACCAATGTAATCCCAAACTTTCAACATTATTATCATGTAAAAAGTATAAAACACTCAACGATTGTTTATTTTTTTTTTTATGAATATTATTATGTAATTATTTTTAAATTGAATACAGAAGTTTTAAAGTAAAAAAAATTACGAAGGAAGTCAAACATAAAATTTTCTAATTTGCACAAAAACTACTCAATTTCCACATTTTAAATGAATTTAAAAAAGGCTTTTTAAATTACGCAAAAATTACTCAAGTTCTCACTCTTCAAGTGATGCTACAAAAAAAGGACTTCAAATCCATGGAGAGGTGCCAAAACAGTTTACATAAGAGTGACGGGAAAAAAAATTGAAAAGAATGAATGAATAAACGGGCGAAGAAAATAAATGCGAAAGAAAATAAATGTCCACGTGAATAAATCATTATAACGCAAAACAAACAATGTTTATTACGTCAGGCTTTTGTAACAAATTTCAATTTTCATTTTTTCATCAAAAAAAATTTCTGATGCTACCTTTACACCTGAATGTTAAATAATAAATTATTATTAACTAATTATTCTTTTCATGTATATAATTGAACATTTTTTAAAAATATTTTATAGTATACAAGCAATAGAACAGTAAATTAAAAATATAATTAACACTAACTATTAATATAACAATCGTTTTTAATACCTACAAATAAATTTCTAACCAGATCTTACATTTGAGAAGATATCAAATTTAATTTAAAAAAAATTACGTTGGCGGAAAAAATGTAATCCTTAAAAAACACTTTTTATACTTCAGGTGTAATTAAAGTGTCAGAAATGTATAAATGTCCAATAAAATGTAATCTTTTTAAGATCGAAGTATTATTTGAAAAAAAATGTATGAGACGGACAAGAATCTTTTACTATGTGTGCAAAACTCATATAGCTTAACGAAAAGAATACACAGTAATATAAAATTACGAGAAAGTAAATAAATACAAACAATACTGTTAAATCTATTTTAAAAAATAATCCCAATTCTTTTACTATTTTAAACACTTATACTTTAAAATCATCTAATTTAGAAAATCTGTAATTTTATTAAAAATATCGCCTTAGAGAGAGTTACAAAAAAAATTAAAAAGAAACTTTTCATCAAGGTGAAATATTTACTTCTTTTTGAAATTTTCAAAATACTTTTACTTTTATTTTTAATCTGATAGTTTGATTTGTAATACATTTAAATGTTTACGTTTTTTTTAATATTTTCGGGACTAGTTATTTTTTTTAATAGCAAGACGAATTTAAGGTAAATTATTTTTTTTTGGATCTATCCACTTTTGAAATTCAATAATTTCTCGTGTTTTGGATTGATCGTAAGGAAGGAAACACACCAATGATTTTTTTTAATAAAAAGAAATTATTTTTTTCGGATCTACCCACATTGGAAATTTAATAATTTCTCGAGTTTGGGATTGATCGTAAGGAAAGAAACACACCAATGATTTTTTTTTTAATAAAAAGAAATTATTTTTTTTGAATCTACCCACATTGGAAATTTAATAATTTCTCGAGTTTGGGATTGATCGTAAGAAAAGAAATACATTAATGAATTTTTTTTATCGTTGAATACCAAATTTCTTTTACAATGAAACGTTTGGTATTAAATGTTAACTGGAGATGAATCTGAATTGAATTGCAATATTAAGACATGATCTTTTTGAATTATAAATAACGTTTAATTAGAAAAAGGCTAAAAATACGAAAAGTGAATACCGAATAATAGAGTTGACCTGCTACTGACAAAAATATCACTCATCGCGAAATTAATCGATTTCGACAAAAGAGAAAAATACTGTAATAATTTCCTGACTTTTGGTATTTAGACGCTTTTAATAACGTAAAGATTCTTTTTGACACTGATTATAATTTTACTAGGAAAAAATTAATATTATTTATTATTATTATTCTGACTGGTTAATTAATCCAACGATGTTTATAATGACGCGTCTCTGCCTCAAAAAGCAGACGAGAATTAAATGGTCGTTGAAGAGCGATCCGCCTTCTTGGTGAGTATTTTGAGAACTACTTTCAGTTTATTTTCGATCGTCGGTAAGACAGGGTTCCAAATTATCATACGCCTCACCGATCACTCTCGACGTCTGCTAGCTGAAAGTCAACACAATTAATAAGTGCTCAACAAACGAAATCTTTATTTGATATTGAATACATTTGGGAATTAATTCCAAAAGAGGAGAAGTTGAAGGAAAATAATGTTCGCAATGGTAAGTGTATGTTATCACAATAATAAACAAAAGTAATATAAAAATATTTATTCAAAAGACATTTTTTTCATACATTCCTAAATATTTCAAAATACTTATGGTCTCTCTTTCGTAAATGTTAAATTATTCTCAGCATTAGAAAAATCAATTCCTCTATTCAGCTCGTTTGTTTTTGTCGCGATTCTTCATAACCCTTATGATTATTCTGCGGAATGAAATTAAATAAAAAGCGCCCACAATCCTGAACAATCCCATCAATATTGATTGAATTAATACTTCGCACCATGATGAAAAAGGCGACATTCCAGCGCAGACGGTCGCCGTTATAAAGCTCTCAAAGCCGATTATCGAGAAAAATTTTCCAGTCTGAAAAATTATTTTTAATTAATTACATTGACTTTGATAGAGAACGATTATTATTCATTAAAAAATTAAACTTAGATAATGCAATATTCAACTATCGGAGGAATGTTTCACTTTCCTTAATTATCGCAATACATAATATTTACTTTTTTGTTCTACGAAATGTAAATTTGACGAGTGGAAAAATTCAAAAAATAAATATAAATATAAAATGATCATTAACTTAATATTAAATATAAAATAATGTTAAAATAGGAACTTTTTGATTTTACTTTTATAATTCAACTGTCTTTATTAAACTGGTATACTTAATTATTAATTTTTAAAACATCTTGCAGAATTAATGGCAAGGGAATAATTTATTGAATCACGAAATATAAAAATGTTATGTTTATAGATTCTTGAAAAAAAAAAAAATCTAATATTTTCAGTTATTCTTAATGGTTTTCTTTTACCGAAGTCTAGACAGATTTTTTCAGAGAAATAATAAATTAGTGGTTAATAGTTTAGAGTAGCTGAAAAAAAGCTGTTTTTCATTTGACATTCAGAAGTGGCTCTCGAAACTGTAGAACAGTTAAAGAATCTTTCTCTAAATATTTTAATTTGTTTTATTAAAACTTTTTTTAATTTTTCAGTTTTCTAAATTTTTCCTTTTTTTTCAGACGACGACGCTGGTAGTTTCGGAATCGAAACTGGAAAGTAGGCTGACAACTTTATTCGACAAATCTTTCTTAGGTGAATTTCTGAGCTATAAAAATTCACACCCAATGCCATTTTTCGAAAAATACAATTATCTATTCGAAACTTGGTCATTAGGATAATTTGCCGAGAGCGTGAAAAATTCGGAACTACAAAAATAGTCTAAACTCCCGAATGGTCAATCGGAAACGAGAATCCTAAAAATAGACCATATTTCGTCGACCCCCACGTGAAATAATCTGATTTTCAAGCCGACTATTGGAACATTCGTTCTTGTTTTCCATTTTCTGAATTGAGTGCCATTCGTTGTTTTCATCAAATTGTACATGTCACCTAAGAGACTATTGAGTATTGTAAAAAGAGAGAGATTCTTATCAAAATTGTCACTCGAAAATCGATCGGAATTTTACATTTTTTTTTCGCTCTTGATTAAAATCGGCGAAATTCAAATGTTTCGAAATTGAAAAAATGAAATTTAAAAAGTTTTTCTTTAGAAATTAAATTAATAAAATGTAAATTTTTCGCTATTGGGGTTAAATTTTCCGCGCGGGTTTCAAAAAGGAAGGATTAAAAAGGGTTTGATTCTTTGTTCGAATTTTTTTTTAAGGAACTCTTTCCTGAATGGAAACTAAGTCTCAATGTCTACGTAATTTCGAGAAAATCCTCGGTGATTTATTAAAAAAAAAGAATTCTTACTAGAGCATCTTTGAAAATGTTTTTTGCAACATCATCTGGTTCCATGAGATCGGCGGCTTGTGAAATTAATTTCGTCTCCAAAGGCTTTGTCAATTCTTCTTCTTTAAATCCAGGCGTATTGGTATCAGGTGGCAAACTCAAAGTTACAGACACATTGTAAGGGAACAATTCCATAGAAAGGCATTCCGCTAATCCTCGAATGGCAAATTTCGAACTCGAATAAGCGGTGTAACCAAAGATTCCTAGAGGCAGCGAAATAAATTATCAACTTAATTTTTTTGGAACAGTTAAAAAAAATATTTCTTATTAACTAAATTAATAAAAAATATTTCTTATTAACTAAATTAATAAAAAAATATTTCTTATTAACTAAATTAATAAAAAAAATATTTCTTATTAACTAAATTAATAAAAAAATATTAATATTTCTTATTTAAAAACGAAAAATTAATTAATTAACCCAAAACAGCAGCTTGAGAAGCAGTTAAGACAATAATCCCCTCCTTTCGACTCTTCATCATTGGAACAATGGCCTTTGTACAATAAAATGTGCCGAAATAATTAACGTCAAACATGGTTTTCAAATTTTCCACCGTGGTGTCTTCGATTTTTGCTGCAATTGCAGTGCCAGCACAATTTGCCAGCATGTAAATTGGTCCCATGGTCTTTTCAAGATCGTGTAATGATTTTTCCACTTCGTCGTAGTTTTTACTGATATCAAGGGACAAATATTCGACTCTCTGCGTATAAGGATTTTTGCAAGCTTCAACAATTTCATTTTTTGCCGACTCCAATTTTTGAATGTTTCGAGCAATGATGGTCACGTGAGCTCCACTTCGAGCAGCAATCAAAGCGACGCTTTTTCCTATTCCACTCGAACCGCCAGTTATCTGAAAAAAGACAATATTTCTAAAAAAAAAAATGAGCGAAAGAAAGAAAGAACGAAAGAAACAATATCAACGATATCATTTGTAATATCAAAAAATTTCTTGACACAGCAAAACTTATGAAATATTAAAAAATAACTTTTTAATTTTTTTATTTATTTTCTTTTACTTTTTTATTTACTTTTTTTAATTTTTTAATTTATTTATTTTTATTTTTTTATTTTTTTTATTTATTTATTTTTATTTTTTTATTTTTTTTATTTATTTTATTTTTTTTTTATTTATTTATTTTTTATTTTTTTTATTTATTTATTTTTATTTTTTTTATTTGTGAATTATTTTTATCTCCTTTATTTTTAATTTAAGATTTGTAAATTTTTTTGTATCTCGCAAATCTTATTTATCTTTGATTTAATATTATTCTTTTTTTTGGGAAAATAAAATTATTAACAATTTGATTTTTATTGTATCACTAGTGATAATTAATTTTTAATTCTGAGATAAAAAAAATTTAATATCGTTGCGATGAATTTTTTTTCTTTGTATAAAAATGTATATGTATAAATGTTAAATGTAGAGAAAAATGTAAAAGGTATATATTTATAATTAATATTGTTGTTACTATAAGTGGCTATGAACTACAAATGTTATAATTGTGTATAATGAGTAATAAAAAAGAGACAATTATTCTTTTTAATTATCTTTCTGTCATTTTCGCAGAAATAAATGTAATTTTTTTCCTAAAAGGCATGTCAGTCAAGGTAAATATTCGCATTTGGAATGTATTTGTTCCTTTTTTGTAGAACAATTAAATTATTATTTCGTAATGGAAATAGTTTACAATTATAAAAAAAAATGTTTACGTTTTTCGTCACATTGACTCCCATATTTTTCATTTTTTAAAAATTTAACTTTTTCGCAATTTTAATTTCTAAAATATTTAAATTTAACTTTTAGGCAGTTTTAATTTCTAAAATATTTTAATTTAACTTTTTCGCAATTTTAATTTCTAAAATATTTATATTACACTTTTTCGCAATTTTAATTTCTAAAATTCTAATTTAACATATCAAATTGAATCGACCCTTTTAATTTAAAAAATTGCCGGACAAATTTTTAATAAAATATTTTCAAATAATATTAAAGAAGAGTTTATAATTTTAAAAAATCATTAAGCACTCTTTTTAATGAAATCTTTTGAAGGTAATAATTTAGATTTAATTTTACAGAATATTTCAATATTCCTTTGAAATTTTTTAAAGATATTTTTAACATTTTTTTAAGATTATTTTTTTTTAATTTAATTTTAGAGAATATTTTAATATTCCTTTGAAATTTTTTAAAGGTATTTTTAACATTTTTTTAAGATTATTTTTTTTAAATTTAATTTTACAGAATATTTTAATTCCTTTGAAATTTTTTTAAGGTATTTTTAACATTTTTTTAAAGATTATTTTCTAAAAATTTAATTTTACTGAATATTTTAATTCCATTAAAATTTTTTTAAGGTATTTTTAAGATTTTTTTATAAGATTATTATTTAAAAATTTTAATTTAATTTTACAGAATATTTTAATTCCTTTGAACATTTTTAAAGTAAAAATTTTAATTTAACTTTACAGAATATTTTAATTTCTTTGAATATTTTTAAGTTAAAAATTTTAATTCAACTTTGAAGAATATTTTAATTCCTTTGAACATTTTTAAAGTAAAAATTTTAATTTAACTTTACAGAATATTTTAATTTCTTTAAATATTTTTAAGTTAAAAATTTTAATTCAACTTTAAAGAATATTTTAATTCCTTTGAACATTTTTAAAGTAAAAATTTTAATTTAACTTTACAGAATATTTTAATTTCTTTGAATATTTTTAAGTTAAAAATTTTAATTCAACTTTAAAGAATATTTTAATTCTTTTTTTGCAGATTAAATATTTTTGACTCTCTTTTTATTTCTATTGTATTTTACTTTTTTATTTTTAAAAAAAATCAATTTCTATTTGTAGTAATAATTTTTTTTCAGTTAAATATAGAATTTTGTTATTTAAGTCTCAATTATTATTGAAATTCAAAATGGCGGATCAAATATGGCGGAAGATTTGTAAAAACTTATGAGCTCTAAAGAATTTTACAAGTTTTGAAGCAAAAAAAAATTCGAAATCGTATAAAATATTTCTTAAGTAAAAAATTCTTTTTTTATTAAAAATAATAATAAAAAAATAATAACGAAAATAATAACAAAAATAATAACAAAAATAATAACAAAAATAATAATAATTACTTTGAAAAATAATTTTCAGTAGCACATAAAATTATAATATTAAAGTTACGAAAAATATTTTGTAAGAAAAGAATCCTTTTTATAAACTTTTAACTATTTTTTAAAAATTATTAATTAATATTCAATTTTTTTAATTAAACTTAACTATTTTTTTAGTTTAAAAATAGATTTATTACCACAACGTGTTTATTCTCGACATTTTTCATTTTTGGCCGGCAAAATAGTTTTAGCGCGAAAACTACAACAAGTAGCACAAATATACAAACACCCATTATTATAAAATGCTCCATGTTGGCACTATTTTTTTTTTTTTTTTTTGCTATCAATTTTTATTCCAAAATTAACCTCAAAAGTGACACAAAGTACACATTAAAATTTACCGGCTAGTAAAAATGTCTAAAATTAACAAATAATTTCCAAAAATTAGGTCAAAACTGCAAAAACTCGTAAAGGAATGAACAATTTGAATCAACTTTAATTTTTTCCAGGGAGTGTTTTTATTTGTTTGGATATTTTACGCACAATGACGCATTTTTCTGATAGGGCCGACTTTTTATCGTGGAAATTTTCATCAACGTCATCTATCCCTTTTATGGTTAAAATTCAAAGTTTAACTCCATGGATAAAGTAAAATTCAAATTTACTGAAAGGGATAAAGTAGAATTCAAATTTACTGTAAGGGATAAAGTAAATTTCCAACTGTCTGGAGTTGATAAGGTTAATTTTAGTCTTGGACATAAATTTTACTCTTCACAAGATTCAATAGAAAGTTGAGGAGTCGACATCTTTCGGCAGAAGCAGGAAACTGTTGATAACAATTTTCTCTCGGTCAGTTAATACTTCCGGTGAATTCACATAGAGGGCAGTAATCGAAGATTCGACAACTGGCGCCAAGTGGCGATGGCCTTAACTTTTAGTAGAAACAATCACACAGCAAATCGATAATTCAAAAAGTGTAAAATACGTTTTCTTAGATTTACAATTTTTCTCGTTAATATTATAAACTTTTTTTCCTATTTTTACCAAAATTTCTATTTTTTAATAATTTAAATTAAATTAATTTAATTTAATTTAATTTAATTTTGACTCTATTTTCCACTTTATTTGAAAATTTACTTATTTAAAGTAAACGAATTTAATTTTCTTTGCAGAAAATCAAGAAAAATGTTTTTTTTTTAAATCCTCGATTGAGAATTTTTTCTATTTTAAAAATTCAAATAATGCCAATTATTAATTAAAATTTTTAAATTTAGGCATTTTAAAAATTTAGAAAACTTCTAGTTAATGTAATTTCAAAAACAGAGAAAATTAAAATGATTAATTAATAATTAAAATTACTGAAGTCGATGTTTTTGCAAATTGGGTAAAAAAAAGTCTCCCTCGACTATTTTCAATCTTTATACTCCATAATTAGAAAAACGTTTGCACTAAAAAAATATAATTTTTCTTCAATATTTTCGCACTCTATAAATTCTCTCCTAAAACAAGATTTATTACGAACTTTACAATAATTTTAAATAATTTCCAAAATTTACATATATGAATCAATAAATTTTAATGCTTTTGCTCTCATTTTTTTTCAACAGTCAATAATTTGTGGAATTTCCATTAGAAAAAAAATAAAAACAAAAAAATGCTTGCGATAAAAAAAAATTTGTTGCAGTTTAAAAATTAGACGTATAGAAACTTTGGACTTAAAGTTACTTTTGTTTTAGAACATTTTAAAATATTTCAAAACATTTTAAAATAATTCAAAACATTTTAAAATATTTCAAAACATTTTAAAATATTTCAAAACATTTTAAAATATTTCAAAATATTTTAAAATATTTTAAAATTTATTTAGGTAACTTTAAGTCTAAAGTTTCCATATTTCTTGCAGTTCAAATGTTAAACGTATAGAAACGTTAGACTTAAAGTTACATATATTTTTGAATATTTAAATATTTATTGTTTTATTTTAAAATATTTTTAAGTATTTAAAAATTTCTGTAACTTTAAGTCTAAAGTTTCTACATTCCTTGCAGTTTAAAAGTTAAACGTATAGAAACTTTAGACTTAAAGTTACATATATTTTTGAATATTTTTGAATATTTTAAAATATTAGAGAATTTATGTAACTTTAAGTCTAAAGTTTCTATATTTCTTGCAGTTTAAAAGTTAAACGTATAGAAACTTTAGACTTAAAGTTACATGTATTTAAAAATTTTTTTAAATTTATTTTATTATTTTAAAATATTTTTAATTTTGATCCAAAAAAGGAAAAATAAGTAAAAAAGTTATTTACATACGTAAGTAAATTTTTTGTTTAAAGTGATGCATAGTATTGAAGAAAGGTACCTAAGAAGCAATGTATTTTAAGGTTATGTTTGTGTCAGTTATACCTTAACTAAAATTTATTATTATTATTACTATTATTATTATTATTATTATTTTATTACTACTATTATTATTATTATATGTATTATTATTATTATTATTATTATTATTATTATTATTATTATTATTATTATTATTATTTTATTATGATTTTATTATTATTATTACTTCATTTTTTTATTTTCACTTAAGGCCAAAATGAGTTTTTATCAATTACTCTTAAATTAAAACTAACTAAATTAAGACACACTCAATCTTATCACAGTTTTCTTAAAAGTATCAAACTCTGTCACTAAACTGAGTCAAATTAATGCCAAAAATGTGGATCAACTTTTAATTATACTGATCTGCATTAATTTTAGTATCAATTTGTTGCAATTTAATTCAAATTCACAGTGCGCAGTTCATTTATATATCTGAGGACTTTTTGTTTGTATTTCAAAGTATGCAAACATAACCTAAAATACCTTCTTTAGAGCGAGTGTAAAAAATTAAAATTTCGAAGTTAATTCATATTTGAGGGCTTTATTTTTATTTCAAAATATGCAAACATAACCTAAAATACCTTCTTTGGAGTGAGTCAAAAAAATTAAAATCCCGAAGTGTATTTTTTCTTGCCTATTAAAAAAACATGTTTGTCTGATGTTCCATTATTGTTTTTGTCCTAAAATCAGAAACATAAGAAATAAAATCGAAAAGAAATTTAGACAAATTACATTATATACTTATAAAATTTTTCTTATCAAATTTGAAGATAACATCAAACGACATCAACTGATTTATGTCAGTGACTGGCACTGACTTCCACCCCGCCTTATTTTTATCGATTCTCAACATTTAGGACTCATGCAATCCTCTAATTTAACACATTTTTCTATATTCCATATATATACTATATATATACATATCCGAATTGGAGAAAATTTAAACTAAAAAGTATTCTTTCCTGAAAGCAAAAATCTCAAATTTAGAGAATTGTGAAGAAAAAAAATTCTTTTAAATGTTAAAAAATTGTATATCGATAAGGAAAAATATGTGGAATTATAAAAATTTTAGTTTTTGATTTATTGGAATTTCTTTTTGTCTAGAATTTTTTTTTTGTGGGGGATCGGGAAGGGGGACTTGCATACATTACAATTTTTTACATACGGTAATCGTAATTCGAGAATTATTATTTTTTGGCAAATTTGTTTTTTTTTTAATAAATTAGTTTGTTGAAGAAAGAGAAGTATGCTAATTTATAATATACGTTCAAGAATAAGCATATATTGACTTTTCTGAGAGGGATAAAAATTCTTTGATGTTATCCACATGGAATATTATAGTTGAAAAAGAGATGAGAAGCAAAGTGTATATAGTGAGGCTGAATGTTAATATTTCCTCAACATCAGGGTTGGAAGAGAAGTGAAGCCGAGCGCAAACCTCATCTGCATCGATTTCAGGCGTTCACGTTCAATATATATATATATATATATATATATATATATATATATAGAGAGAGAGAGAGAGAGGGAGGGAGAGAAAGAGAGAAATTACCAATACAAAATATAAGTTTCGATAATTTGCCATTTGTCTCTTTTCTTCAATTTCAAAATGAGAAAATTGTGTCGTCATTTTCCTAAAGTGATGGCTCATAGTTATTGGTTATCAATTAGCCGCCTCTGGTTGTCTTTCTCTCTCTCTCTCTCTTTCACTGAATAAATATATATATATATACAAAATATATATATGTATAGCAAAATACCTACGTGCATTCACCCCCAAGAGTCAACCCCACCAACTCCACCACTCCCCTTCCGTTATCCTTCCTGCAAAAGGTCACGTACCACCACCACCCTGTCGATCGTTCACCTCGTCCTGGGACTTGCTCCTGGGATACCAGGTTAAAGCGGAAGATACAAAGGACATTTACCCCCTTTTTTTTTAGAAATACATTTTCTTTTCCTTTTTTTTCTCTTTTTCTCTTTCTCTTCTTTTCTCAATGGAATTTCATGTATTTTTAAATTATTCCTGTTTCACAGATATGGCGAATATAAAAATTTTAAATTTAATTCGAAAAAAAATTTTCTACCTGTGTAATACTTTTTTTTCACATAAATGTCTATTTCTCGTAAATGTGTGAATTTTCTGAAAGTGACACTTTTAAATTTCAATTTTTTAATTAATTTTCTTCTTCAATTATATGGTTTTTTCTATTAAAAATACTTAATTTCATACTCAAGAGTAAGATTTTTAGGTTGCGCAAAATTAATTCTTAAAAATATTAAAGTTTTTTTCATTTAAAAAATATTATTGTTGCTCCATTAAATTAATTTTATTTCATTGGCGAGCTTTTCTATTAAAAATTCACGCTAAAATCGCGTTCACGAAATCGAAAATAAAATTACACTGCTTAAAAATTAATAATTTGTATATTTTAATACCAAATATATTCAATTAGATGAAAATATAAATGTATTTGAAGTATTTGATTTAATGGTAATTTGGGTTAATTTTTTCAAGCAATGCAGGTAAATACTAAAAACAAAAGAAAAACTAGCATATTTCAAGGAAAAGGCTTCGGAGATGAAAAGCTTCGGAGATGAAAAATAAATTTTCTTTCATATTTTTATACATTAGGGCGTAATTAAAATATGTTTTTTAGTAAAACATACAAATCTCACACCCTCATTTTATATTACCATCGAAATATTCTGTTAAATTTACTTCTACATTCGGTTATTTATCAAAAAGGAAGGCTTCGGAGATGAAATTAATTTTTACTCGGAGAAAAATGTAAATTTCGATTATTTATAACAGCAATAATTTTTCTCTTTTTTGTAGATAAAATATAGGAAAATTTAACGTCAGATTCTCAGCTTTATTTTAATGTGCATTAAAATTTTGTTTAAGATATTTTTAAAGTATAAAATGCGTCAGTAATCATTGTAAAGTAATTTTAACCTAAAACTGAAGACAAAGTTTAAACATTTTTATCAAAAATAAAAGTGAGGTCTACAAATTTTTAAAATGCACATAATGATAGAAAAAACATTGTACTTTCTGACAATATTTTTAAAAAATTTCTGAGAATCTGAAAAAACCATGAAAATTTAATTTTATTGTAGAAGTCCTATTGGAGACATGTTGAAAAGGCTTCGGAGATGAAAGTAATTTAGTTATTACGTACATTAAGTTGAATAAAATTATTTAATTTTCTTTTAAAAATGATAAATAAGTGCTAAATTTTCACTATGGAAATTGATAATAATTATTAAAGAGTAGATTTTGTAAAATTAATCGAGACATCAAAATTGTCACTTTCAGAAAATTCACCCATATATAAACACAGAACAATAAAATTTTTTGATATAAGTTTCCTTATAACAAAATTATAAGATAATAATAATTTATTATTTATTTTTTATTTATTTTCTTGGCTCTTTATTTGTTCCTTTTTTTACGTCAAATTTCAAAATAAAGATATTTTTTAAATTTTGCGAATAAAGAAATTAATTCATCACGATTTAAAGAATAAAAAAAAAGATTAAAGATTAAAAAATAAAAAGATTTAAAAATTTTAAAGATTTATTTTAAAGATTTAAAAATAGAATGAAGTTTATAAAAAAAAATTCCAACATATTGGATCCGCCATTTTGGATTTTTCAAAAACATGAAGCTTCGTACTCGATGATTAATTTAAAAAAAAGTAATAAACAATAATTCATATACTTAAGGAGAGAAAGAAAGTATTAAAAAAAATAGGTAACGAAAAATTAAACTTCACGACTCAATATTTTTTAATAATTTTTCAATTACATTTAAAAATAGAATAAGTTTTTAAAAAAAGAAAATATTTAAATTCCAAAATTATTTTGTTTAGAGAAATATTTCAAAATTATTTAAATTAGTAGTAGTAGTATTTAAGTATTTAAATTTAAGTATTTAAATTTTTGATACTTAACTATTTTTTTAAATTGTAAATGTCAATTCTTTCAAAATATTTCATAAATTTTTATTGAAATTTATAAATAAAATTATTCCAAACTTTAATTATTTTATTTCTATCAATTCTAATTAGGACGTTCTAATATACACGTATGAAATTGTTTAAACACAAAAATAAATCATTTTTCTGAATAATTGAATATTTTTTAAATTTAAATTCTTTTACAAAACTTTATCAATATTTTTTTAAAATAATTCAACTTTTACGAAGAATTGCATTAAAAGTTTAGATAATAATTAAAATTCATTCAAAAAATGTACTTAAAAACGAATTAAAATAATTATTAAACTCTAAGAAGCAAATTATGTTAAATTTTTCGGAATAATTGAATTTCTAAAAAGATTCAAATTATTAAGAAAATATTCAAATTTTTAAGAATAATTGCGTTTTTAGTAAAACTAAAGTAAAATTATACTAAAAATAATATTCCTTTCCTTTAAATTATATTAAAAAATAATTAAAATTCTGCGATGAGTTTTATTATTTTTGAAAATAATTGAATTTTTGTCACCCAACTTTAGTAAAGTTTTTCTAAATAATTGCAACTCTTGGAGAGAAATTAAATAAAATCTTTGTGCAGAAATGATATTTTTCAAAAAAAAAAAATTAATAACAATTGTGCGATTGAAATAATTGAATTTCTTCGAAAATTGTTTTATTATTTATAAAAATAATTGAATTCTTTCAAAAAAATTCAATCACAATTATATCGAAAACAATTCAATAATTCAATAAAGAATTCCATTAAAATTTTTTCAAATAATTCAATTCTTCTAAAGAATTTTATTAACATTATTAAAAATGGTTGAATTTTTCGTGAAATTTATTTAAAATTGGTCTAAAAGTAGTGTAAATTTTCAATCCTGGAGAAAAGTAGCTTTTAGTGCAACGAATAAAAAAAGTATTCAAATAGTATATATAGCAAATCGTAAAAAAAAGTAGTAAATAGTAGTAGGTTTTAGTATAGATGAGTGTGAAGCCAGAATCTGACTTTGAATTCGCAATCAGCGTTCGAAAAAAACCCTCGAGTAATAAAATTTACACAATTTTAAAGAAATGAGTTGTAAAGTTTCAAGAAATTTTCCCCCATATTGGATCCGCCATTTTGAATTTTTCAAATCTGACTTTGAATTCGTAATCAGCGACCCCAAAAACTCCCAGAGTAACAATATTTAAACGAATTTCAAGAAAGAAAGAAATTTTTATACAATTCTGAATTTATTGTCGATATTGACAAAATTCAAAATGGCGGAACCAACATGGCGGTAGAATTTTAAAAAATTAACGAAATCGCTTGAAACTTGCAACTTGGGGGTTTTTGAGGTCGCTAATTACGAATTCAAAGTCAGTTTTGAAAAATTCAAAATGGCGGATCCAATATGGGGGATAAAATTTTTAAAAAATCAACGGAATTGCTTATGAATACTAAAGAAAAGATTAAAGTATATTGTCTCTTTCAAGGAAAAGACAGTAAATATAGAAATTGAATCTTCAATGTCTATCTATATTCAATCTTCTATAGACGATATAAACGTCTATAGACGTATCTAATAGACACCAATTATGACGTATGCAATATTTCGACGTCTAAAGACATCAAATTATCGTTGAATTGATGTTTTTGTGCTCTGAAAAAAGATATGGATGCAGCAAAAAATTTTAAAATGTGTCTGTATTTGTTTAAAAATCAAAATGAACAAATGGGATCAAGTTTCAATGGAGACCACTTATATTATTAATTTTAATCTCAAATAATTCATATATGTACCTAAAAACTGATTTTGGTTTCAAATACTTTTCAATGCCATTAAATACTCTTAAATACTTTTTAATACTTGTATAAATGCTTCCAACACTTGTAAATACTTTTAAGTACTTGTAAATACTTTTGAATACTTGTAATTTCTTTTAAATATTTGTACATACTTCTAAATACTTGTAAATTCTAGAAAATACTTTAAAATACTTTTAATACTTCAAATACATTTCTATATTTTTAATTATACTTTTAAATCAACTTTAAAAACTTTCAAAATCTTTTTAATATACTCGTAAATACTTTTAATACTTTGAAAACTTTTTCATAATTTGAAATATACTTTAAAAACTGTTAAATACTTTTTATTACTTGTAAATACTTTTAGGCACTTGTAATGACTTTTAAATACTTGTATAAGTACCTATAAATACTTTTAATACTGAAAATAATTTTCAATACCTTGAAATATATTTTAAAATCTTGTAAATAATATTTAATGCTTGTAAATACCTATAAATACTCTTAAATACTTTTAATACTTTAAATACTTTAAATACTTTTTAATACTTTGCAATATACTTTAAAACTGTTAAATTCTCTTAATACTTGTAAATACTTTTAGGCACTTGTAATGACTTTTAAATACTTGTAAGTACCTATAAATACTTTTAATACTGTAAATAATTTTCAATTCTTTGAATCATACTTTAAAATCTTTTAAATAATTTTTAATACTTGTAAATAACTATTAATTCGTTTAAATACTCTTAATACTTTTAAATACTCTTAATACTTTTAAATACTCTTAATACTTTTAAATATTCTTAAATGTACTTTTAAAACATTTTAAATAGTTTCAAATACTTTTAATTGAAGGTAAAAATTATAAAAAATTATTATAAAATAATTCACATCTTAGGTTTACTTTTTTTAGTAGCACATCACATATATTGTTATTTTTACATTATTTTTACTATTTTATAAACCTACATCACGTTGGAATGCGGAATGCAAGGTATCTCTAACCGAAATTTCCCAAAAGTCCCTTAACTTTAGAAATAGTTAATATAAAAATAATTACATTTAATGTCCTTAAATTCTGTTAAATAAATTTTTTACTAATATTATTTTATGTAAATAATAAATTTATTTTTAACTTCAAGAATAAATCTATTTAAATAATTTAATTATTACAAAGTAAAATTTTTATTCAAATAAATTAGGTAATTTATACTTCAAATTTATACTTATTAAATTTTTTATTTACTTTTTTAATTTATACTTATATTTTTACTTATATTTTTACTTGTATTTTTACTTTATATTTATACTTATATTTATATTTATAATTATATTTTTATTTATACTTATATTTATACTTATATTTATACTTATATTTATACTTATATTTATACTTTAGATATTTTTTTTAGACGTAAATAATTAAAAATTATTAATAAAATATTCAACTATTTTTACTAACACACATAAAACTATTATTTGTAAAATATAAAACTAAAAATATTTCCTTTTGAGAAATTAGGTAAAAATTAATTTTTCATTTTGTTCTCTATTTTCTGGAATTACAACAAAAGAAGGATTAGACGGGAATGTTATTTACAATATTCTCCGCAGGCAGTTTATTGACATTCGATTATAGAAACAATAGACTTGCGGGCGGGGCTCAAGTTTTAACAGCAGGTAAAATATCGATGAAAATTTTTCAAATAATAATAATGGAAAAAATCTCTATTTTGTTTTCATTAGTGAATCTTTTCGTTAACATGAAATTTCTTGTCATTGAACTTTGCCATTTGTCATGCGCACTAAAGTATAAGATTCTTCCAATTTCCGTAATATTCCACGTGCGTTTCGAAATACGTTTTCAGTTATTCAAATTTCAAATAAGTATTTTTAATATTCAAACATTATTTCTTGTTCCGAAAATAAATTTGTTATTTCCAAAGTGTTAAAAATTGTAAACACTAATATTCTTATCTTGTAATTTTAACTTGTAATTTTTTTCCCATTTTATTTTATTATATTTTTTTTTTAATTTCACAGATTCCTATTCTTTTTATTAAAATACTTCCATGATCTAAATTGTAGTCACGTGATACCGGGAGTGCTCGCTTGATAACAGGAATTTAATTTAATAATTAGTGTAATTATTTGGTCGTTTTTTCTTTTTCTAAATTTTATAAAAATCGTCACGTAAGATTTTTCGATATTTGTTATATAATGAAAAAATTTTTGAAACATTTTTAAACTATTTTTTTGGTTTGTTTTTTTTTCTTTTTCGTTTTTTTTATTCTATTACGACTTAAAATCTGAAAAAACAATAACATCTCCTTTTTCAATTCTAAAAATCTCCTCTTAAAATAAGAAAATCAATAGAAACCCTATTACTTATACAATAGTCGCTACTTTTAGCATTTTATCATCTCTGACGTTTAGCTCTGCCAGAAGTGTTATAATAAATTCACAATCCTTTTATATACATGGTCCAATAATTTCTTTAATCTGTATATCAAACATTCTTTTTATTTCTTACGTTCAAAATTCTTCGTTTTTTGAAAAAAGTTCTTGAAAAAGTTCCTAAAAACAGTTCTTAAAAAAAGCTCTTAAAAAGTTCTTAAAAAAGGCCTCTTTCTAGAAACCAAATTTTATAGGTTATGTTTAGATTATGTTTAGGTTATGTTTATATTTAAATACTTACAACTTCGACAGTATTCAATATAGAAAATTTTGTATTTTCAATAAATTAATAATTTTCGGCAAAATTAAAAATGATTGACTACTTAAATAACTTTAAATTTTTTTTGGAGGTTAACCTTTGTTTTTAAAATTCGAAAAAAAGTCTGTGGAATGGATTCAATGTCTCTAGAATCTAGAGATATTTTTCCCTCTTTACAGTCACATTCCATAGAGCAATCTACGAAAATCAATTTCTAATAACTAGATCGAGTAGGAAAGCCAAAGCAATTATTTAATCAATAGACTTTTTTTGATAGCTGTACACGATGCGATTTGCCTCTAGTCTTTGCCAATTATTCACGAACGATAAGCAGTCAAGTATACCTATTACTATTATTATTTTTTTTTTTTTTGTTTTTTTTTTTTTTTTTTTTTTTTTTTTTTTTTTCACGGGGGTGAAGAGGAAATGCATTTACGCATGCCCAGGAAGATCCCACTTGCCTGGGGTATGTCGGGCTCGCACAAAATGCAAGGAAAAAAAAGAAACCTCACATACCTGCTTTTTACGGCAGTCACCATACCGACTAAAACCTCTTCTTGCTTCCCCTGGGTTTCGAACCTTCTACCCACCTACGGAACTACCTAGTGGCATCAGACTTTGTAGATGGAGGTCCCGTTTAGTCGCTGACGCGACTCTTCCGTGCCGCTCTTGTTCTGGCCTATTCCCTTCTTGTTCTTGACAGGGTCTTCTTAGCTTCCTCTAAGGCAGTCCTGAAGACCCTGCACCGACCTGATCCGGTGACGTGTTGGATGTCCTCCTTCTCGCCGAACTTCGCCTGGCACAAGAAGCAGCATGAGCTCTTCTTACAATCTGCTGCTTTATGGCCAGCTTCTCCGCACTTGAAGCACACAGCTGACCTATCTAATCCTTGGCAATCTCTGCCTATATGGCCATAGTCAAAGCACTTGTGACACCCTTGTGACCATCGCTCTCCTGCTAATTCTGCAGGACACAAACCGATTTTTAATGTGCCCCATCTTCTCCAATCTGGCAGGCGTCGTCCTGGGTGGTGACCACGACAGCGAGCTTCATACTCGCTTATTTGGTCCGAGGACCGTCACCTTCCTGCTTCCTGCTGGTTACCGTAGAAACTTGCTCCAAGGCACCCAAGACGTCTTCTTTCTCAGTAAGGCTGTCCATATCGCGGATTTCCAGCGTAGTTTGCCGGTCCGCCATATGCACCTTACCCAGGTCACCGATCACTTTTCGTCACCCTCCTCGGTGAACAGCTTCTTGTTTGAAGACCTTCCAATTTTAATGAGAAGGTCTCCCTTTTTTTTGTGGGTAAAGCTCCCACAACCTTGTCTGACTGGCCTCCAGGTCAGCCTCCTTTTGAAATTTCGCCAGTACTTCGGCGAAAGTTTTCCCTTCAGCCACTTTAATGATCACTTTGGCTCTTCCCTTCTTGATCTGATCAGGCTTTGGAACCGTTTTGATCCCCTTGCTTCCAGTCTTTTTGGGTCTCTTCTCCTTTTTCCTTTTTTTGATACTTCGCAGGCTTAGGATCACTTCTCTTCCGCTTCTGAGCATCCAAGACGACGTTTCTCAACACGATTGCGTTACAACGATCTCTTCTTACTCTGCGATCTTGTCTAGCTTCTTCCGACCAGGTCAATCCCTGGTAGAAAAATCTCGTCCTTTTTTGTAGCAGCTGCGTGCTTCACCTTGGTCTGCTGTATGAGCGATGTTATGCTTTTAAGTCCATCCTTGATTGTCATATTGACAATTTCTTTGGACTTCGCAGGACTTTATCATCTTACTGACTCTTCTTCTATTGCTAGAATGCATGCTGCCTCTTCTTCCCGGCAGCTTTATGCATTCATCTCGGTCCTTGTTGCAGCTAGCAATGTCATTCGCTGAAGCATTACTGAAGACAGAAATGCAGCTAGCCTGACTTTTGTCACACTGCTCGTACTCCCTCGTCTCTCCACCTTCTCACACGATGATCTGTGGAACTGCCAACGCGTTGTTGCCCTCCTGCATCCTTGGGCCACTGGCCATCATCCTCACGCTCGAAAGCGCTTGATGATCGGAACCAGTGAGAGATTCAGCCGAAGCATTACTCCGCAGGTACTCTTCCTTGTTTTTACAATCGCTCATACTGGGTGTTTGTCCCGTATCGAGGGACAATCGGGCCTTAACAGGGTACTACCATCTGGCCAGGATGGGCCCTGAACCGCCTCCGTTAGTTACATAGACGTTATAGCATTGCCGAAGCATTGATGCGACGTCTATGATATCCAGTGTCAGGTGAGCTAAGAAACTCGGACCTCGAAGGTCGGTGTATCTCTCCCATGGACCAGAAGTAAACTTCGGACCATGATCGCTGAGTAGACACCACCTATTACTATTATTATTATTATTATTATTATTATTATTATTATTATTATTATTATTATTATTATTATTATTATTATTATTATTATTATTATTATTATTATTATTATTATTATTATTATTATTATTATTATTATTATTATTATTATTATTATTACTATTATTATTAATTGTCAGTTCCAAATTTTTAAAAATTATTGTTACTAATTGACAGTTCTAAATTTTAAATAATTATTGTTACCAATAGTCAGTTTTAAATTTTAAAGCCAGTTCTAAATTCAAAAATTTTTAAACATACTTTTTTTTAGAAATTTTAGTAAAATTTTAAATAAATATTATTAAAGACACTTTTCGCTAAACGAACCAAAAAAGAATAAGTTAAGGACATTATAATATTGATTAATAATAATTTTTAACTCTTCATTTGTAGTGAATTTTTATTGTTTAGTTAATGCAAAAAGTATTCGCAGTCCTCTGTGCAGTGCTTTTCTTTTTCTTTATGGCATTGCTTTAGTAAAAATAACATTCCATTAAATATCTATTTATGTCAAGCACAATCGGTAACTGCTGAAACGCTTTTCCAACGTTTACAAGCTCACTAACATGAGGTGTATTGATTTAGCCGTCACGTTCATTCATATCTATTTCACAGCTCCAATAATAGAGCAGCATCTGAATTCAATGATGTCAGCCAATCGAGCTTCACAAACATGTGAAAAAGAAAAACTTTATTCGCAAATTTTTTTTCCAGTGGATTTTATTTTTTTCATCTGCAACTTTAAAGAATTCTTCCAAAACAACTGTGCATTGTCATCAACGTAATTGTTATTATCATAATCATTGTCATCATTATCATCATCAGCATCATTATCATTAAAAACATCATTAGCAGCATTAGCATCATTAGCAGCATTAGCATCATTTGCAACATTAGAATCATTAACATCATTAGGATCATTGGCATCATTATTATCATTAGCAACATTTGAATCATTAACATCGTTAGCATCATTAGAATCATTAACATCATTAGCATCATTAGAATCATTAACATAATTTGCATCATTAACATCATTAGGATCTTTAGAATCATTAGAATCATTAGCATCATTATAATCATCATTATCATTATTATCATTAAGATCATTAGCAACATTAGAATCATTAACATCATTAGCATCATTCACATTATTAACAGCTTCTGGATATGTGACGCGATCTGAAGAAAGGGACCTTAGAAGCAAATCACTTTAAGGTTATGTTAGTGTTACATTTTCGTTGATTAAAAGTTTCCTTTTACTTTTTTGAAAATTATAATTAGTGTTTAATAAATATTTCAGTTATAATAAATACCTAAACATTAATGATTCACATTAACAGTTGATAATTTTTTTGTATTTTCATTAAAAAAATTGCATACATAACCTATAATTTTTTGCTTCTAAGGTCCCTTTCTTCAGATCGCGTCACAATATTTAGAATCATTAGCATCATTATAATGATCATTATCATTATTATCATTAGCAACATTAGAATCATTAACATCGTTAGCATTCTTTACATTATTAACAGCTTTTTGATTTTTAGAATCATTAGCATCATTAGCATCATTTTAATCATCATTAGCATCATTTTAATCATCATTATCATCATTATTATCATTAGCAACATTAGAATCATTAACATCATTAGCATCATTAACATTATTAGCATCATTAGCGTCATTATTATCATTAGCATCATTAACATCAGTAGCATCATTAGTATCATTAAAATCATTAGGATCATTAGGATCATTAGAATCATTAGCTTCATTAGCATCATTAAGATCATTAGCAACATTAGAATAATTAACATCATTAGCATCATTAAAACCATTAGGATCAGTAAAATCATTAGCATCATTAACATCAGTAGCATCATTAGTATCATTAAAATCATTAGGATCATTAGAATCATTAGCATCATTAGCATCATTAAGATCATTAGCAACATTAGAATAATTAACATCATTAGCATCATTAAAACCATTAGGATCTGTAGAATCATTAACATCATTAGGATCTTTAGAATCATTACCATCATTAGCATCATTAGCATCATTAAAATCATTAGAACCAGTAGAATTATTAGCATCATTAGCATCTTTATTATCATTAGCATCATTAACATCAGTAGCATCATTAGTATCATTAACATCATTAGGATCATTAGAATCATTAGCATCATTAGGATCTTTAGAATCATTAGCATCATTAAGATCATTAACATTATTGTAATCATCATTATTATCATTAGCATCATTATAATCATCACTATCATCATCAGCAAAAAGTACAGGCATATAACTTTCCCCAAACCCTAAATTTTGCCTTCCATTTTCTGCAAGCAACGTTCCACCGCATTCGTTGCGGAAAAATTAAGACCAACAACAAGCAAATTGCTATTAATTTAATGTTTGCCAAACAATTTTTTCACCAACAGTAATAATTTTCAACTACAACAGAATGTCTAAATTTTGATTCTAAAATTGTACAACTATTCAGAATAGATGATAAGAGGTTGTAAGCAAAACCCCAATGAAATTTTAAAAGACAAAATCCCCCGTGGCTAAAAATTTAACTTGCTCCAGTTTTTATTCCTTCTAAACTATATATATATATACAAACATTATATTGGAATTTGCAAACTTTATTCTATAAATCTCGCATTAAAAAAAATGTGATTCAAGCCAGAGGACATTGCCCACACACGAAGGGAGTGTTCGCCACCCTTTTCACCACTACCCACCCTCCTCCTGCTCCCCCCCGGCCTCCCTCCCCCAAATCCCGCACCCACAATCCGGGTTCCGTGTCTCCCGGGCTGCAACTGGGGTGAACGCCCTTGCCTGACCCAGACTCACAATCGATCTCTATTCGTTGCAAGCAACCCCTTCACGTCACTCTCCGTCTCCTCACGTGAGATTTTCTCGGATACACCCTCTTAACCTCCTAAAAAATTGGCCCCCTTTTGGGGTAGGAAAAAAAAATTCCAAAACGAGAGGTCAACGGGCTTTTGAAAGTATAATTAAACAAACATTGTGCGCAGTTGATAAGAAACCTTTTGATTTACATACAAATAGGTTTGTAATTCAAGAATCAATTCAAAAATCAATTCAAGAAATCAAAATAAACGATAAGGTGCACCTATGTAAAGTTTTAGTTCTTCCAAAAATAGGATTCGATTTTTGAATTTGCAACACTTAATTAAATTATTAGATGAAGCGTGTCGTGACATATTTGATGTTCCATTTCATTGCCTGAAATTTTATGACAGAACGACCAATTGACGACGTGATATTTTATGGAGGTTGCGTCATCCATAGGAGAATAAAATAAATTCAATGTCCTCATCATTACTATTTCCCCCGTCTGGTCCCTGAAAAATAAGTCAGCTGAGCGTGAGTCAAACCTCAAGTTCATACGCACTTAATAGGGGTGACATTCATCGTTTAACGCTAAATAATACATTCCCCTAAAAAAAGAAAATCCCTTCTCTAATCCGACAATCCAATTTCGAATCCCATTGGTCATTCAACACATTCTATAATACAGAATCAATAAATTTTTCAAACAAACATATTTCACTAATGCGACTACTGCGTTGAAATTTATCCCAATTGTGAGAATTCCATTTATTCTACCAAGCACGCAATCGATTAGAATGTAGATTTTTGGCAAAATTAATTTTCATCAAAAAAAGTTTTTATTCATACAGTATGGAATATCAATGATTTGTTTTGTTGGACAATCGGAAAGAGATCCCAAAAAGACCCAAGTGAGTGAGTATTTGACTCCTTTTGTAGAAGAAAGAAATGACTTATTTCGTTATCCTAAAATTAAAAATCAGATTCAAAATCAATGACCCCGAACACTCCCAAGTAAGGATTTCAGGCCCGATAATGACAAACATTAGTTTTAATAGTCCAAAATGTCTAAATATGGTTTTTAATTATAGCCGAAAATATAAACAAAAAAACTAAAAGCAAACATTTACAAACGAAAACAAAATGTTGGATAAAAAAAATCATTGTAAGCCAAACGTTCCATTTTTTTCAAATCTAAAATCGAGTGCAGTGAACTTTGACCCCCTTCTGCAAAACGTTGATGTTTGAAAGATGCAAAATTTAATTTAGCGATTCCTGTTAACTTATTCATGGACATTTAGTACGAAATACACGTTGAAAATGCAGCATTCGAGATCTGTTGGGACAAAAGATAGCTTTTTGAATTATTAATTTCATTTGTGCAAATCGAATTAGAAACTTTTTCATCTTTTTTTAAAACCAAGGTGACTATTTGCAGATTCAAAATTAGACAAATTTTTATTAAGCAAAAGAATTGTTGTATTTTTTTTTATTGCAAAAAAAAAATCTATGATGCAGTATTGACTTGAATATAAGCAAAGCAGAAAATTCCTTTTGAATACAAATACATTGTATGCACATGCCTTTGGAAGAGATTCTTTTTCATTTTTGCGCAATGGAATATCAAACTATACTTTCAGCAATACTCTAATGGCAAATACATGTTTTAGCAAAATGCCATCGAGGGATTTTTTCTTAATTTTTCTTGTATGTGAGATAGAGAGAGAGAGGGAGAAAATAAAAAAATATTAAAGAAGAAAATTACAGTTTAAAAAAAATATGTTCCTCTTCCGTAGATTCTCCCAACGAGCAGCAATGCAAATCCCGCATGCCTCAAAACGAGGCCGTTACTCGAGCCCTCCTAACGCCTCACACCCTTTCACCATTTATCACTCTCTCTCTCTCTCTCTCCCTCAGCTCTGTCTCCCTTTTACTGAAGGTACATTCCAACTTCCCTCTCACTTCCTCTTTCCCTCTCATGCGCTCTCTTCCGTCAACGCTTCTAGAACAATCCAGGGAGTTCGATGCTCGGGGGTTGCATAAACTACTTTACGATTACAGCGCGTATTCATCTCGATCTGCCCGCAGCAGATTTTAATCAAGAAAGTTATTTAATTTCACCAAATTTGAATAATCGATCTTAACTTAATAACAAAATTATAGCCCTTTGCCACTTTATAGAAAATAAAATTATGGATGATTAAACTGTCTTTATGGTTTATAATTAAAACAGTGCTCTATTGTTGGGCAGGATTGATTTTGTTTTATGGCAAAAGCTTTTTTAATGGGTTGCATTCTGTATCTTACCCCTGTTGCGAAGTCTTTATCGATTGTTCAACTCCCGTGGTTGGAGAGTGTCATCAAATGTGGAGGGACGTTGGGGATTAGGAAAATTTTTTTGGGGGGACTGCAAAAGTTTCTCTAGAGATGCTCTAAATGCAACTTAATGTTTTGCTTCAAAACTTATCCTAAAGATGATAAAAATCCCCATATGAGGACGACCGGATTAGTCTAACAATAATTCAACATCTATTCGATTAGGTAAATTACAAAATAATTTTATGGAAATAAATTTGAAAGATTCTTCCCAAGAATCTTTTGAATGATTCTTGGGTCTTCAATCCTGAATGGAGGATGACTGTCACTAAGATATTGACGACTAATAATAATATGATTTGTTACAGGTTGGTGAAAACTGCTGCTGGCTTTTTCCAAAGGTTTATTGTAACCGGAATTCTACTATTTTCCCTTTGCGTCCAACGCTATAAATGATGATGGCAATTAACAAATTAACTGAAGTCGATGTAAAAAAATACATTCCCCCTTTTAGCATAGTTGAGTCCTAATCCACCCATAAACTGCTCCACTGAGAAGAAAAGATTTTCGTATCAGGAGGTTTTAGCACCTAGTACACTGCAATGGAAACAAACCACCCGGCAACAGACACCTAAAATCATAATGTCCTAGTTTGTAATCCCACTAGTCGAGTCTAATCCTTAACAGATTAGGTGCTCCGTATCAAGTGGTGACCTACAGGATCATCAAGGTAAATCCGGTAAATATTTAAGAGGCATGTACCAGTTGCGTTTATACCCAACACCATCCTGCCAACTCTGCAAGTTCGAAACATATTCTAATTTTTGTATTTTTAAAAATAGCAACCCAATCCACTATGTAGGTAAGAATCTCGATTTTCGGGTCTTGGGCCTTCCCTTTGGAAGTTTTTAGAGTAAAACTCCAACCATCATGTCTTTGATGAAAGTCATCCTTTCACAAGTAGAAGTATTTCGCTGCACATGCTGGAAACTTTGATTTAATTTCCCCCTTGCTATCAACATTCCGGAATTTCTAAACAAACATTTAAAAACATTCTAATTGTCTCGACACATATACATATGTTTCACAATTTGAAACAACTTCTCCATTATTTCCCAAGAGTGGCATTCGCACGTATGATACTCGTTTGCATGCAGAATGCGAGTTTGTAATATCACGAGTATTCTAAATATAGAAATCTCTCCCCCATACCCCAACAGGCAATCTGTCATCAAAATCTTTCAATTGCATTTAAAAAAAATATCAATATAGAAATAAAGAATTTCTGGCGTAATTTTCCCAACAGTAGAAATGAAAAAGGAAAGAAGTTGCACGAAAAGAGAGAGAGAGAGGGAGTTGTATAAGAAAAAGGGTTGAGAACAAGAAAGAAAAAAGAAGGGATGGAGGAAAAACGGGAGTTTGGAAAAAGAAAAAGTTGAAGACGTCCGGTCGACCGGCCGGCGAAATCTGCAAGGGCGGAAGTGAGGGTGGGAATGGCGCAAGCGCCTTTTGCTCGCCCGTGACTGCACCAAAGGGTGGTTCAATGTTACGGGAGGGCACTGACCCGAGCGAGCTAGCGAACGAACGAGAATCCATCCCTCGATGCACCGAGAAGGATACACTCCTGGTACAGACGAAGAGAGAGAATTGGGAGAGCTCATTCTCGCTCTCTCTCAGTCACATTGCTGCTGGTCTCGCGAGCTTGCCATCAACCCCGTAGCAACCCCTTTCCGCGCACACCACATTCCCCTCCCCCACCCAAAAAAACTATCCCTCCTGGCTGCGCCCTGTTACGTAGGGACTCCGGCCACAGCCCGGGATAGACATCCAGCTCTCTTATAAATTACCTGGACCCGCTGCTATACGATTGCAAATTCACATTATTCTCAGCTTGGAAAATACGTATCTAAAGCCAACGTTGACAGAGATTCTTAACTCCTACATCGTTCACAGGAACAGTGCACGATAAAAATAATTCTACGAATGTTTTACTGACAGATATTGATGTCTAACAATAGTCTAACATCTAATTATTCGATTGTATGAATTACAAATTATTTTTATCAATAATCTTGAGAATTAGATTGTTCCTTCCTGGATTCTTCTTTTGGAATGGTAATCATTTAATTATTCGATTGGGTAAATTACAAAACAACTTTATGGAAATAAATTTGAAAGATTCTTCCCTCTTGGGTCCTCCATCCTAAATGAAGGATGATAGCTGCCTGTCACAAATATATGGACGTCTAGCAGCTAAGTCCTCACCAGTTATTAGAAAGTGCTTCTGACTTTTCCATATTTAAAATTTTATTGTAACCGGGATTCTACTATTTTTTATTGTGTCTAACACTTTTTAGACGAATTAAGATGGCAAACAACAAATTAACCAGAGTCAAAAATTTCATCCTTCCCTAATAACCAGTTATTAGAAACTGCTTCTGACTTTTCCATATTTAAAAGTTTATTGTAACCGGGATTCTACTATTTCTTTCTGTGTCTAACACTTTTCAGACGAATTAAGATGGCAAACAACAAATTAACCAGAGTCCAAAATGTCATCCTTCCCTAACATAACAAATTCCTCAACAATTTTTTTTAGGGTTACGTCTCCTTTTGTAAATTTTGTCCTGGTACCCGTATCAAATCCCTTAAAACAAATTACCATCTCCTGCCCCCAATTGTCTAGATTTTGAAAAACTTTCCCTGATCGTTCAAGTCAGAAATAAAATTATACTCTACCGAGGTACAAAGTATTGTATTCTGAATAAACGATTTGCAAACATTTTGCAACGGAAACTACGATAACATTTTTATTTGTAAAATCCGTTTGTTAAAATATTCACCCACATAAAAAGGAAATCAAAATCCCGCAATATTAAATTCATTGTTGTCAAAAACATTCACTTGCTCACTGAGTGTGAATATTTTTGGTTTTTCTTTACAAATTAAAAATTTACTAACTTTATTTAACTCCTGTATTTATATCCGTTGGAAAAAAAAATTGAGTGTATCATTTTCTGAACCGGAAAGTTTATTTGCTTGCTCAGTGAATATTTTGTTAAAATGCACCATTTATATTTTGTGAAATAAAAGGAATTTTTAAAAAATCTAGAAAGAGAGCAATTTTTTTTCATTATGTGGAAAATTTTAAAAACTATCAACAGAAAAAAAATTAATGCAATAATTCTTTTGGCATAGAGTGTGGAGATTTTGCTTTAGTAGCGATAAATTTTATTTTGATTCACAATAATTCTTTATGTACAGCCCTACCCAAGGAGAGAAATAAATCAAAATTTAAGTATGTGAAATGATTATTCATAAAGGAAATAATGTGGGAAGGAGATTCGTTTTTTTCTTCTATTTTCAATAAGCATTATGATTTTTTGTGTGCGGCCAAAAACTGGTTTTGCATTCAATACAGAATGAAATCTCTTAATGCGAGAAACATACTAAGAAGTAGCGTCAGTAATTGAGAGATTTTGAATTTTACCACTCAGAATTCTGACTTTGAATAGGACTCTAGCATACTTCTCTTGGTCATTCATCCCCCTAATGCGAGCTATACTTACTGAAACGAGTTGGTTTCATCTAAAAACATGGCTCAATGACGGGACTAACGAAAATCAATACTCTATATATTCAAAAGGAGAAAAAGATGATTTTTATTTTCAGTTTTATCAATTCCAACATATTTCCCCAACATTCAACGAAATTCGTAATTTATTCCATTTTCCTCCACATTTTTATGTAAAATAGATAATTTGCGATAAAAATATTTTGGGTCATTTTGCAGACCTCTGAATGAGAATATTTTTTTTACCAACTTTTACCAACTGGTCCAAGTTTGATAAAACTTTAATCAACAATTTGAGCATATCATTAAAATTAAAAATAATTTCGTCTCTTAAATGTCAAATATTTCGACCTGGAATTACGGAGACTAACGCTAGAAATTTGTGGTTTCTCGAAAGTGCCTGGGGTCGAAAACTAACACTCGGGATATTTAAGCACTGATCTCAAGATCTTGCGAATTCCAGATAGTAGATTCCTTGTGGTTAAAACTTTTCTTTGCATAATCTAATTTAATCTAATGTGAGTCTAACACGGGGTTTTCACGATTAAGAAAGTTAGCACTTAGGTTTGGAAACCATTGTGTATCTGTATCCCATTAGCTGGAAATAAATTAACCCATTCAAAGACCTGTTTTCCTGTGGAAGTTCAGAACCTCTTTCACCAATAGGTTTGCTAATCTGCATCTTGGACTAACAAACACTTGACCTTAGTGTTGTTGTCTAATTGCTCTTCCAAACGTGGGTAATGACAGAATGCAAATTCGGTGATTTACTCTCTACACTTGGGGGGATAGTTGTCTGACTAGTTTGTGCTGATGAGGATTGAAGGAACTTTGGGTCTTTAATTAAATTTAGAATTATTGGGACTGGAAATTTTGTTTTTGGACCAATAGGGGTACTAGTGGTCTTAGAGGGATCATTCTGTGTAATTATTCGATTGTGTAAATTACAAAATAACTTTTTTCTAATTGAACGTAAGAGTCGAACTGTTCAATCTTGGATCCTCCTGGTTTTACGAAAGATGCCTTCTGACTGGCATAATCATAATGAGACCTAAACATGGTCTAACATACAATGATTCGATTGTATAAATTACAAAACACTTTTTTGTAAATAGTCTTCATGTGAGGATGAGGACTTGGCTGAAATGGAGGTAAATTCTTCAACAATTGGGTTAGCAAGGACGGTAGTACTATCCCCGATAATGTCAATTAGTTAGGCTAATAGGTATGTTGACTCTGGTCCTACAGGCTGAGAATGGAAGACATCAGCAGGATCCTCAATGAACCGTCTGCCCGGATAAACGAATCACAAGCTAGCGGACTGTGAACACACAACACTGAATCTTCCATCAAGGGAAAGTGGAATTCCAAGCAGATTAGGAGATCAGGAACTTGTTGACATTAACTGCGAGGGTAATCCCCAAAACTATCACAATTCTACCTTTTGGAAAATTGTTTTTAGTGTCTGCAGGTCGTTTTCATCATGTGTTCGACAATCTAAGTAGGGGATCTCGAGTGTTACCTTTCTGGATCAGCGACTACACCCTACTAAAGCTTCTTACCTTTGCCCGACAATCTTTTATAGATTAAGCACGCCCTTGGAAGTGGGTCAGGTGATAGGTTTGATATTTCCACACACTGTGTCCTTTGATCTTTTTTACAAACCTTACCTTGTCCTTCACGACAGATACAAGAGATATTCTTCCGCTTATTTTTACTTTTTCGTTTCGACTACTATTAACCTTCGCGCTACCAATACTTTTTGTATACGCGGACAACCGGACACAAAATATTTGTTTTATTATTAAAAAATTATTTAAACAAATTATTGTTATTATTTACCAACTTTTTACAGAATACACATAGAAAGTTGCAGTTTTTTCCTAATTTTGCATTTTACTAAATCTTATATGATTACAGATAAAAAATAAAAGTTGAATAAAAATTTAACTGTTGTTTAAACAATTTTTAAACAAATTATTGTTGTTATTTACCAACTTTTTCCAGAATGCACCTAGAAAGTTGCAGTTTTTTTCTAATTTTGCAATTTACTGAATCTTTTATGATTACAGATAAAGAATAAAAGTTGAATAAAAATTAAACTATTTTTTAAACAATTTAACTGCAGCTTTGTAGGTGCATTCTGGAAAAAGTTGGTAAATAACAACAATAATTTGTTTAAAAATTGTTTAAACAACAGTTAAATTTTTATTCTTTATCAGTAATAATATAAGATTTAGTTAATTGCAAAATTAGGAAAAAACTGCAACTTTCTTGGTGCATTCTGGAAAAAGTTGGTAAATAACAACAATAATTTGTTTAAAAATTGTTTAAAAAATAGTTTAATTTTTATTCAACTTTTATTCTTTATCTGTAATCATAAAAGATTTAGTAAATTGCAAAATTAGGAACAAACTGCAACTTTCTAGGTGTATTCTGGAAAAAGTTGGTAAATAACAACAATAATTTGTTTAAACAAATAAAAAATGTATTTTAAAATCATAATATATTTTATTTATTGATATAAAACAATTTTACTGTGAAAGTTTAACGATTTTATTTTTATTTTTTTGCAATATACAAAAACAAACACCCTCTCAATTTTCAGTATTCTCGTACATACTTTTTTAATTGTTATAAATAAACAAGAAGAAGTGTAAAAAAAATTTATTTTTATTTTTTTCGAAAGTAGATAAAATTTTGTTCAGTGAGTTAAAATGGCGATTCGATTGATACAAAATTCGAGGAGATATTCAACATTATGTATTAGTTGGCCACCCCGGGTGGCCGTCCGGTAGCGCGAAGGTTAAATTTCAGGGCGATGATTACTGGTGGAGTGTAAATCAGTTTTGAAATTCGCCTAATAGCCTTGGATTCGTTGTGTCCAGTTTACCAAAATAGATTTGACATAATTTTTAAGATCAGTTCGATAAATTTAGTTTTCACAAATTTCTTCAGGGGAAAAAGACGTTCCCTAGGTCACGTGGGGTGGTAAGGAAAAAATCTGTGTAGGATATGCTTTCTAGGCTGGAAAAGACTTAGGACAGCAAAGGGAGTTACTTCATCAGGGATGTAACTAAGACAAACTTGTCTGGCTAGTTTGCGCTATTGAGGTAATCCTCAATAAGAAGACTGGTCCTTTAATTAAATTTCGGACTATTGCTTCTGGGACTAGAATTTTTGTTTCTGTATCAATAGGGGCAATAGTCCAAGAGGGGCAAGTTGGTGGATTAAGAAGACTGGTCCTTTAATTAAATTTAGGACCATTGCTTCTGGGACTAGAATTTTTGTTTCTGGATCAATAGGGGTAATAGTCCAAGAAGGGCCATACTATCTAATTATTCGATTGTGCAAATTACAAAAAAAAATTTTTTCTAAACGAACATAAGAGTCGAACTCTTCAATCTTGGATCCTCCTGGTTTAACGAAAGATACCTTCTGACTGTCATAATCATAGTGAGACCTAAACATGATCTAACATAAAATGATTCGATTGTATAAATTACAAAACAACTTTTTGTAAATAGTAATCTTTTTGTAGCCTAAAAATTTTGAAGAACACCAATAGATTACTTTTTGTGGCAAAACAATCATAAGCAAAGTTTCTACATTAGAGCTTCTAATTAGAAAAAAATTAGTAAATATTCATATTCAACAGTAGTTTTTCAAGGTCCTTGCTACTGCTTTATTTCTTGAGACTTGTTTTGCTTTATCAGAGCTCGTTTAGCATTGTTGTTATGAATGAAATTATTTCTACTTTAATAAAAGGACTTACTTTTTTATTTCGTGAGAACTGACGAAAAAAAGGTAATAACGAACGCCCTTGTATTATATCAGATCTTTCTCTCTGCATTGATGTCTAACTGGCACTCGAGACGACTGACATAGCAGGGGGTTTCACAAGTCAGGGTTGACTCGGCGGTTGGGTCGATCCCCTGTTATGCTAATTTGTCAACCGTCTGAGTGAGAGGAAAATAGGGAATGAGAAAGAGAGAGAGAAAATTTAGAATCAGGGTGGCCAACTGGGACCAAACATTATACACTTAGCTTACTCTCTCTCTCTTGCTCTCTCTTATACCTCTCGTTATACGAATGATCGAACTAAAATCCCAGGTAGCTAAGTGTTTTAGAATCACATTTGAAAGTAGCACTCGGCCTAATTTTTCCCACTTGATGAACTAATTAAAATTTTAAACAAATATTAAATCCTCCCTCTCTCTCTCTTTCTCTCTTTTGTGCAAACCTCACGTCTCGTTTAAACGTCAGCCAGTCGACTATTCGCAATTGCTAAGCGTTTCCGGATAAATTATATTCTATTCTACCTTGCTTCGAGTAATTACTTTTATTAATGATACAAGTTCTTTATGGTTATTATTCGCAAGTTTATTGAAATTATTCATATTTCTGGAAAATTAAAAATCTTTTGTTTTGCTTTTTTTAAAATTGTTTCAAAAATTGTTTTAAAATTGTTTTTTAATTATTATTCTTCTTTTTGAATAGCGAATCATCATGCTGGAACTGTGTTTCTATTGTCAAATTTTTATTACAATTGAATATTAATTTTGGCTCTGGATATGTTTTCAATTTTTTTCGTTGAAATGCCAGTCGAATGGAAATAAAAGATACCGTAGGAGAAGAGAAGAATTTTTGAAAGATGGTCTTCAATTACGAATGGCCGTTGGGAAACGTTCCAAAAAAAAATATTTCTAGCCCCCCAATTCATATAAATTGTAAGGAAAATAACATCATCGGCGTAGGGTCGATTTTTACACTGCATGTTCCCCTTAACATTGTATTTATCATTATTTTGGAAAAATGCGTTTTGAAAGAGAAAAGACATTAATAAGTTTTGTAGCTTTTACTAATTCCACAATATTTCAAAAAAAAATAATTTTATTAAAGATTTTAACATTTATTTATTTTTTTTAAATGTGTTTATAATTAAAAATTAAAATTACAACATGGAATTTTTTGGTGTTTCTCATTAGGATAGTAATCGTATTTCAAAAAATCAAAATGGCGGATCCAATATGGCGGAAAAAGAGATTGAAAATCAATCAAATTTGCTTCTAACTAATGACTTGGGGATTTTTTGGCTCGCGAATTAGAAAAGGAATATCGTATTTAAAAAAACAAAATGGCGGATCTAATATGGCGGATGAGAAAATTAAAAATCAATCAGATTTGCTTCTAACTGATTAGTGAAGGGTTTTCAAGGTCGCTGATTACGAATCAGAAATTTGTTTTTAAAATTTTTTAGTTCTGGAAAAATGGCAGAAAAATTAAAAATATTTCAAAATTAATATAAGACATAAGTGAATTTATTATTTTTCTTCACTGAAATATTTTAATTTTCAAATATTTAGTAATGTTTCTCTCGTTGAAAAATTATAAATGAATTATTTTTGCTTTTCTAAGTTTCAAATTCAAAGTTGTTGACAACTGATAATAGAGCTTTAATGTTATCTATACCTGTATATATAACGTAATGTAAAGTAACTTGACGTAGAGGAATGCTTTGAAACTGTATGAATCAAAGTTTGTTGTACCTTTCTACTTTGCGAACTATCATCACTTTTCCCCATTTGTTCACAACACAAACTATTTTAATTTTTTTTTTTTGTTTTGAAGTACTTTTTTGTTTTTCAAACCTATATGTTTATTTTCAAGAAAAAATGTTTTTTTCCTAAAAGTAAAAAGTTATTTTTTCAAAGAGAAATTTTATTTTTACTCTATTATTTTTCTTATTTTTATTTTATAATTTTTCTTATTTTTATTTTATATTTTTTAAAAATTTTTATTTTATAATTTTTTTTATTTTCCTAATTTTAATTCTCATTTTATTATTTTTTATTAAAAATTCTTGACTTATTGATATTTAATAGGTAAATGGTGTTAATTTTTGCAGGTAATGAAAAAAATGTCTTTAAATTGGATGAAAAATAAGGGGATAAAAATTTCAAATCGTGGGGATTCGAACCCGAGTCAATTTTTTTCTGACAGAACACTTAACGATTGCGGCTATTCAGGGGACAAAAGAAATTTTTTTCGTTCTCTATTTTTCAACGTGTTCTTAATTCTATAAAAATTGTGAGTTTTTACATAACGTAATTTTAGTAATTAGAAGTAAATAAACTGAAGTAAAATGATTTCTTAAAATTACATTTACAAAAATTAATAAAATTCGAGAAATTAACAATAAAACTAAACTTGGGGGTTATTTTTTTGTATTATTCAAATTACAATTTGAAAATATTTTCTGAAAGTAGTAGTAAAACAATTATTTTTTTTACTATAAATGTGATGCACTCCCAAGAAAGGTACCAAAAGCGAAATCTTTTTTTTGAGGTTATGTTTTTAATTTTTTGAGTACAAATACAGAAAAAGAATCAGTTATTAATTAAAAATGATTGATCTTCAGGTCTTTATTGTATCTAAAATATCCAATGAAAATTCGTTGCAAATTCGAATGATTAAAAATAAACTTTTAAGCAAGATAAATCTAACACGAACCTAACCTATAATTCGTTCGCTTCTTAGGTACCTTTCTTGGGAGCGCGTCACAAATTATTTTGTTTTCTATAAATAATTATTTTTTTATAATTTAAAACATCAACTTTAAGGAGAAATCAAATCAAATCAAATTAAGGAGACAGTCAAATCAAAAGTTAGTCCAATGTCATAATTTGGTAATTTAAAGGAAGAAAAAATTAAATTTAAAAATATCGTCTCAGGGGAAAGGTGAAGAATTTAATTTCGAATATTTAAAACTATCAGAAGTTGCAATTGAGTAAAAAATTACAATTTTCTGTCAAAATAAGAAACATTCAAATTTTAGGTTATGAATCATTTTTTTATTGAGAGAAAATTATCATTATTATTGCAAGATAACTTTGAAATGTTCAAAATGTAAAAAATTGAATTCCTTACGCTTCTAGCGAATGGAATTTTAAATTTTAATTGGAATTTAAAAAAAATGACATTAGACTAACTTTTGTCACAGATTGTTTGTCGGATTTTTTTTTAAATAAGTAAATCTTAAAGAACGATTATGCGGCTTTCACAAATTGGGTTTTTGTTTTCAATTGCAATGTCGTTTTGTGGTTAAATTTTCTCGATATTAATAATTATCGAAAGTGATTAGAGAATAGCTCAGAAATTCACTTTTAAAAACCTATCTCCTGCTGCTAGTGTTCAAAAAAATAAATAGTTGTTCACAGTTCTGTTCGGTCCTTGTCCCATCGGACTACTAGCGCCCCACGAATGGCAGAGCGTCGAACCTTCATCACTCCCGCAAGTTCGTTGCCTTCTATGTGTCACAGACCCGGACCTAACCTCTTCACCTCCTTTTCCACTGTATTAAATTTTTTCTTACGATTTCAATTTTGCATTAGTGAAAAGCAGAAGGTATTTTTCTAATTTGCCCTAAAGTATTTCACTGTAAATAAAATATGTAACGCGATCTGAAGAAAGGGACCTTAGAAGCAAATCACTTTAAGGTTACGTTAGTGCTACTTTTTTGTTGATTAAAAGTTTCTTTTTACTTTTTGCAAATTAAAATCAGTATTTATTAAATATTTCAGTTATAATAAAAACTTAAACATTAATCATTAACATTGACAGTTAATCATTTTTTTGTATTTTCATTTCGAAAATTGCAAACATAACCTATAATTTTTTGCTTCTAAGGTCCCCTTCTTCAAATCGCGTCACATATAGAAATGCATTTTAATAGAAACAAAATAGAATAATGTATTTTGCTGCGGAAATAAAATAGAATAATGTATTTTGTGCTCTAAAACAAGAATAATTAATAAAATCGATCGCCGTGAAGGGGAGTTTTTGAAGAAGAATTCGCCCGTCTCTCTCTCTCTCTCTTTCTCGCTCTGTATATTTGGTGATTGACGGATACTTAGAGCTTACCCTTAATGAATTCCCAGACCTAGGATTGTCAATTTACATTGAAAGGATTCTGTTGGCTGCCACTGCTGCTGCAGTAGCGGTGTAGCAAGCCCGTAAACTGTCCTTCCGCTATACACAGCGGGCAGGGGCGTACGTCGTTATTTCGCGGTAGATGCTGGAGATCAATAGCGTAGAGAGCAGAGCGGCAGCAGTACTCAATGTGTATGTGTGTCTATGTGTACGAGAGAGAATCATAGCCAAGAGGAGAGGCGGGAGGGACAAATCGTGACAAGGAGAGAGACGAAGAGGGACAGGAAGTACGAGTGAGAGGGATGGTGATGAAGAAAGAGAGAGAGAGAGAGAGAGAGAGGGAGGGAGAGAGAAAAAATGAGAGAAAGAGAGAAAAAGAGAGAGAGAGAGGGAGAAAGAAAAAATGAGAGAAAGAGAGAGAGAAAGAAGGAAAAAGAGAGAGGAAGATAGAAAAAATGAGAGAAAGAGAGAGAAAGGAAGAAAATAGAGAGAGAGGGAGAGAAAAGAGAGAGAGAGAGAGAGAGAGAGAGAGAGAGAGAGAGAGAGAGAGAGAGAGAGAGAGAGAGAGAGAGAGAGAGAGAGAGAGAGAGAGAAATGAGAGAAAGAGAGAGAAAGGAAGAAAATAGAGAGAGAGGGAGAGAAAAGAGAGAGAGAGAGAGAAAAAATAAGAGAGAAAGAGAGAGAAAAAAGACAGAGAGGGAGGAAGAGAGCGAGAAATTGTAGAGGGAAGAGAAAAGTGGATTTTTCGCAAAAGAGTAAGAGAGAGAGTAAACAAAAGGTGAACTCCCCTAGTCCCGGAAACCCTACTCCCCGTTAAACTCCCTCTCGCCCTCTATTTTTCTGTCTGTCTCTCTCCCTCTCTCTCACTCTCTCAATCTCTCTCTCTCTCGCTCACTCTCTCTCTTTCAGAGAGATAGAGAGAGAGAGAGAGAAAGAGAGTCTCTCTCTCTCTCTCTCGCTCACTCTCTCTCTTTCAGAGAGAGAGAGAGAGAGAAAGAGAGAGAGAGAGAGAGAGAGAGAGAGAGAGAGAGAGAGAGAGCGAGAGAGACAGAGAGTTGTCTCTCTCTCTCACAGCCCTTTTTGCGTTCCCTCTCACTTCATCTTTCCACCCTTTCAATTTCTCCATCCTTTTTACTCTTCTCGATTACTGGCACTCTCTCGCTCGCTCTCTCTCTCTCTCTTTCATTCGCGGGAAATATTCCTCTTCTATCTGGCTCTCTACAAACCCTGCCCAGAACAACCCCAGGAGTCGTCGATGCATCCAGGGTCGTTGCTACCGGCAGCAAACGATCCAACGTTCCCGGCAAGCTACTACTTGTATCCGTTTGCATGTGAATCGAAGCAAGACTTGTGCGTGGTCCATGCGCTTTTGCAACATTGTACACGCATTAGAATGTACGCACGTATATGTATACATATAGTGCTCTACATAAACTTCAACGTTAATGGACATTTTCATGCGGACGTATCAATAATAAACTAAAATCCAACCCATATCATTATATTATTACTGCCATTTGCATAGTTACTATTGTGCTATTATTATTGCAATTATTGTTACTATTGGTATTACTAACATTGTTATTATAAACAATATTATTATAACTATAGTTGTTATTATTATTATTATTATTATTATTATTATTATTATTATTATTATTATTATTGTTAATATTATTATTACTAATATTACTAACATTATTATTACTAACATTAATATTATTATAAACAATATTAATAATAAATATAGTTATTATTATTCTTGCTATTATTATTAATCTCATCAATATTATTATTACTAATATCATTATTATTATTATTATTCCTATTATTATTATTATTGTTATTATTTTTTTTATTAAGGGTCTTTGGAAAATCTGCATACAAATTCTTTGAATTTCAGCACTGCAAGGTTATGCTCAAGAATAGATCGTGATATAAAAATTTTTCATTAAACTTTATTAAAACTGATGAATAAAATGTTCATTTTTACCCTAGAGCAATAATGAGTACTTTATTGATTTCAAAGGATGGTTCCGGGAAAATAATTAATACTTTACTGCCCTAGAGAAATAATGGGTACATTATTGACCTAGGATAATAATGGGTACATTACTCACCTCGGGTAATAATGGGTACATTACTGACCTAGGGAAATAATAACTACTTTATTGCCCTAGGGTAATAATGATTACTTTAATTCCCTAAGACAATAGTGGACACTTTATTGTCCTAGGGTCATAATAAGTAATCCATAATAATAAGTAATGATAATAAATAATGATTACTATAATTCCCCAAGGCAATAATAGACACTTTATTGTCCTAGGGTAATAATAAGTAATCTATGTCTCTAGGATAATAATGAGTACTTTAATTATCTAGGGTAATAAATGGCATTTTATTAACCTATGGTCTGTAGGGGAGAACTTAGTCAAGGTTGACACAAATATTTAAAAATTTTTAAATTTCAATTCATTCGAAATATAATAACACATGGGTGAATTTTCTAAAAGTGACATTTTTTATGTCTCAATTACTTTTACAAAATCTACTCTTTAATAATTATTATCAATTTCCATAGTGAAAATTTAGCACTTATTTATCATTTTTAAAAGAAAATTAAATAATTTTATTCAACTTAATTTACGTAATAACTAAATTACTTTTATCTCCGAAGCCTTTTCAACATGTCTCCAATAGGACTTCTACAATAAAATTAAATTTTCATGGTTTTTTTCAAATTCTCAGAAAATTTTTAAAAATAGTGTCAGAAAGTACAATGTTTTTTCTATCATTATGTGCATTTTAATAATTTGTAGACCTCACTTTTATTTTTGATAAAAATGTTTAAACTTTGTCTTCAGTTTTAGGTTAAAATTACTTTACAATGATTACTGACATTTTATACTTTAAAAATATCTTAAACAAAATTTTAATGCACATTAAAAGAAAGCTGAGAATCTGACGTTAAATTTTCCTATATTTTATCTACAAAAAGGAGAAAAATTATTGCTGTTATAAATAATCGAAATTTACATTTTTCTCCGAGTAAAAATTAATTTCATCTCCGAAGCCTTCCTTTTTAATAAATAACTGAATGTAGAAGTAAATTTAACAGAATATTTCGATGGTAATATAAAATGAGGGTGTGAGATTTGTATGTTTTACTAAAAAATATATTTCAATTGCGCCCTAATGTATACAAATATGAAAGAAAATTTATTTTTCATCTCCGAAGCTTTTCATCTCCGAAGCCTTTTCCTTGAAATATGCTAGTTTTTCTTTTGTTTTTAGTATTTACCTGCATTGCTTTGAAAAAATTAACCCAAATTACCATTAAATCAAATACTTTAAATAAATTTATATTTTCATCCAATTGAATATATTTGGTATTAAAATATACAAATTATTAATTTTTAAGCAGTGTAATTTTATTTTCGATTTCGTGAACGCGATATTCGCGTGAATTTTTAATAGAAATGCTCGCCAATAAAATAAAATTAATTTAATGGAGCAACAATAATATTTTTCAAATGAAAAAAACTTTAATATTTTTAAGAATTATTTTTGCGCAACCTAAAAATCTTACTCTTGAGTATGAAATTAAGTAGTTTTAATAGAAAAAACCATATAATTGAAGAAAAAAATTAATTGAAAAACTGAAATTTAAAAGTGTCACTTTCAGAAAATTCACCCATATAAGGATATTTTTAAATAAAACATGAAGATTTCGAATCACTCCGAGTCGAATTTATAATATTTATAATATTTTATAATTGAAAACAAAATTATAAAAATATAATAATAATATAATAAAATATAATATAATATAATATAATATAATATAATATAATATAATATAATATAATATAATATAATATAATATAATATAATATAATATAATATAATATAATATAATATAATATATTATAATATAATTTAATGTCAAATTATAAAAATTAAAATAAGTTATATTTTTAAAAAGTTACAATTTAATGAAAAGTTTTAATGAAAAAAAAATAAGAATGTTTTATAATAATTAAAGTCATAAATTAAATTAAAATTATTTATATTGTAAATAAAAGAATATTGATACTGTACCTTCCTTAAAGATTTTATAATCATTTCAAATTTCAGTATTATGCTCACTAGAATTTTGAACTGAAAATCTTCTTTAAATCAAATATTTTTTTAAATAATTTTTGAACGACTTTTTTAAGAGAATTTTCAAATCCCCACTTGTTTACAATTCAATATTTTACCAAATAGAAAGTATCGATTATTCAGAAATTCTTCGATAAAATAATCCATTAGAATATAAAAACTAAAAATAATTTTTAAAAAAATTCAAATAAGCTGTTTGAAAAAATTTTTGTTCCTTACAATTGTTAGTTAAAAATCTGTGGAAAATTCAGATTTTTACATAGATTTTAATTTGAAGCCTCTACAAAATTCAATTATTTCTATAAAAGTTGCAATTATTATTGTAACTTCTGTAAAAAGTTTATAATTATTTTTTCAAACTTAAATCGAAATTAATTTTTAAATCATAATTCTTACTAGAAAATTCTACAAGGATTCAATTTTTAATTACACAGATGTATAGATAATTTATTAAAATAGAATGTAGAAAATTCTACAAGGATTCAATTTTTTAATTACACAGATGTATAGATAATTTATTAAATAATTGAATGTTTATTAAAATTAAACCAATTGTACATAAAATTTTGTGAACAAATTTTGAAATAATTAAATTCTTTCGACGAATTTTAATAAAATTTTTAATAATAATTACGTTTTTCGAGGAATTCGATTAAAATTTCACATACAAAACAACTGAAATACTGCGATAAGTTTTGTTATTTATATAAAAATAATTAAATTGCGAAGAATTTTAGAAAAAAAATTTCAAACAATTGTTTTATGCAGATTTTATTTAAAATATTTGAATTCCTGTGAAGTTTCCATTATATTTTAGAAGATAATTGAATATTCGTTATAAAACATTCTCAAAATTGTATTTAAATAATTAGATTTTTTTAAAAAATTTTATTAAAATAATAGAATATTAAAAATCACTAAATTAGGGAAAATTTTTTTTTAAATAATTAAAATTTTGCATTGTATTTTATTAAATTTTAGAAAATAATACAATTTTATTATTTTTGTTAACAATAATTGAATTCTTGTGATGAATATTATTTAATGTAGCTTATTGACTATACCTACAAATGATTTAAATTATTTATGAAAATAATTAAATTGTATACAGCATATTTCTCAACCTTTTTGTTTAATAATTAAATTCTTTTCGCATATTTTATCAAAATAGTGAAATATTGAAAATCATTGAATGAGAAAATAATTTTAAAAAATAATTGAATTTTTGTCATGAATTTTATTAAAATTTTTTAAGTTATTAAAATTTTGCATTGAATTTTATTTAATTTTGGAAAATAATAGATTTTTATTATTTTTGTTAATGGGTACTTTATTACTCTTGGTTAATAATGGGTACTTTATTACCCTATGTTAATAATGGATACTTTATTGCCTTAGGTTAATAATGGGTACTTTATTGCCCTAGGTTAATAATGGATACTTTATTACCCATGGTTAATAATGGGAACTTTATTACCCTAGGTCTATAATGGTTACTTTATTGCTCTAGGGTAATAATAAGTACTTTATGGCCCGAGGGTAAAAATAGGTACTTTATTACACTAGCATTATAATTTTGTATCAAGTTTACTCTAAAATCTTGCAGCAAGATTACAATGGAAATTATTAGTATAATTATTTTTACTATTATTTTCTTTTAATAATCATTATTTTTACAACTATTTCTCTTATTATTGTCTTTATTACTGTTACTATTATTGTTTTCGTTGGTTTAATTGTGTTTATTATAATATTGTAAAGTTATAAATCAAATTTATCGCGCCTGTCATTAGTCATATTAATATTGTTGTTGCGGCAAATACATTAAATCTAATTGTTAAACTTTAGACTTTAGTATAATACACGTAGGCATATATACATGCATATATACAGTGAGAGAGACAAGTTCTCAAGGCTGCTTAATCAATAATTTCTTGTGAAAAGGGGGCTGATAAAATTGGGGTGTGAGAAGTTTGTAATTTTCGTTGCCTGAGCAAGTTAGGGAACTGTTTGGTACACGCTGGGATCATTGCAAAAGACAAGAACGTGGGAAAGATTCGTGATTTTAATCGATATTACATTTTTTTTTCTTTTCGTTTCTTATTCAATTCTTATTAGGAATATCTTAATGAGATGTGAAAAAAATATTCGTTCTCACAAAATTAATCCTAAAAACTTTAGATATTATTAAATTAAAGAATTAATAAAATAATAATAATTAATTTATTTATAATAATAATAATAATAAAAATAACAAATAATGTTAGTTCTCTATTTACATGATATTAGCAAAATATTACATGATATTAACGAGATATTACATGTTATTATCAAGATGTTACATTTTCGCATCAAGATATTACATTATATTAACAAGATATTGCATGATATTAATAAGAAATTGCATGTCATTATCGAAATATTACATGATATTAACGAGATATTACATATTATTATCGAGATATTACATATTAACATGATACTATTTTTTTCTCAATATTACAAAATGTTATTTATGAGATATTACAGTCACTATTAGATATTAAACGTTTCTTCAAGATATCACATTAGAAGAAGAAATTTGTTATTTGAAAATATTGCACGATATTACCAAAAGACAAAAGTTAACAATTTTTCGATATTACGTGTTATTTTAACCCAATTCTTTTTTTGAGTATTTTGTAAATTTGCATTCGATATTAAATATTAATATTTCACGATATTAAAGGTTATTATTTGTTATTAGATTTGTTATTTTTTAATATTGCGTAATATAACCGAATAATAAAAATCAACTATGTTTCGATATTACGTGTTATTTCACGTTAATTTTCATTTTAAGACTTATTTTAAGATTAATTCTAATTTGCAATGAATATTAGAAATTAATATGAGACATTAAAGGTTATTATTTATTTTTTAATTTTGTTATTTCAAAATATTACTCGATATTACAGAAAAAGAAAAATTAACGAATCTTCGATATTACATAAAGTGTTATTTCTCGATAATTCTTATATTAAGTTTGCAGTCGATATTAGACATTAGTAATAGACATTAAATGTTATTGTTTCGAGATATTACTTAATGTTATTAACGACATTTTACACGTCACTATCTGATATTAAATTTAAAAGTGAAATTTGTTATTCAAAATATTGCATAGGATATTATTAAAAAACAAGAATTATCATCATTTGGATATTACGTGTTATTTTACGTTAATTCTTATATTTTAGACTTTATTACAAGTATGCATTTGATACTGAAAATTAATAAGGAGTTATTAAATGTTATTTATATTTGTGATTTTAAAATATTGCATAATATTACCGAATAACAAAAATTAACTGGTTTTCGATATTACGTGTTATTTCTCGTTAATTATTATTTCAAGTATTTTTTTTAAACTTTGCATTCGATATTAAATATTAATTTAAGACATTAGGCTTTATTATTTATTATTAAATTTGTTAGTTTAAAATATTACTCGATATATTACGAAATAAAAAAATTAACAAAATTTTTATATTACGTGTTATTTCACGTTACTTCTTATTTTAAGTCTTTTTTTTAACTTTGCATTCGATATTAAATATTATTTTAAGACATTAAGTTTCACTTTTTATATTTAGATTTGTTAGTTGAAAATATTACTCTATATTACGAAATAACAAAAATGATCAAAATTTCGTTATTATGTACTTGTTATTTCTTGTTAATTCTTATTTTATGCCTTATTTTAAGTCTGCATTCGTTATTAAACATTAATTTTTGACATTATCAAATCGTTATTATTTGTAATAATTTTTTTTAATTCAAAATATTACTTGATATTACAAAATGATAAATTTGAGATATTACGTGTTATTTCTCGTTACTTCTAATTTTAAGTCTTTTTTAAACTTTGCATTTGATGTTAAATATTATTTCAAGACATTAAGTTTTACTATTTATTATTAAATTTGTTAGTTCAAAATATTACTCGATATTACGAAATAACAAAAAATAATAAATTTTAGATATTACGTGTTATTTCTCGTTACTTCTAATTTTACGTCTTTTTAAAACTTTGCATTCGATGTTAAATATTATTTCAAGACATTAAGTTTTACTATTTATTATTAAATTTGTTAGCTGAAAATATTACTCGATATTACGAAATAAAAAAATTAACAAAATTTTGATATTACGTATTATTTCTCGTTACTTCTTATTTTATGTCTTTTTTTAACTTTGCATTCGATATTAAATATTGTTTTAAGACATTAAGTTTCATTATTTATATTTAAATTTGTTAGCTAAAAATATTACTCGATATTACGAAATAACAAGAAATAACAAATTTTAGATATTACGTGTTATTTCTCGTTACTTCTAATTTAGAGTCTTTTTTAAACTTTGCATTCGATGTTAAATATTATTTTAAGACATTGAGAAATAAAAAAAATTAACAAAATTTCGATATTACGTACGTGTTATTTTTCCTCAATTCTTATTTTAAGCCTTGTTTTAAGTCTGCATTACGAAATAACAAAAAATAACAAATTTTAGATATTACGTGTTATTTCTCGTTAATTCTAATTTTAACCCCTATTTAAATTTTCAATTCGATATTAAACATTAAATGAGATATTAACATTATCAAAATATTAATTAATTAAAGTTAATATTATTTTTTGTCATGTTTGTTATTTTGAAATATTACTCGTTATTTTTCAATGTTAATCAAATATTAATAATTCGTTCTAGTTCAAAAAAGGAATTAAAAAAAAAAAAGAAAAGATTTTTCTTCCACAAAATTAGACTTGGAAACGCGAACTAAAAATGACTTGCACATTTTGTAACAATCATAAATCTCTGTCTCGTGTGCAAAAATGTAAATTTTTAGATTCAAGAAATCGATTCTTGTTTGGGATTAAGAAAATGGGTATATAGGGAATTTGCAGACATTGGTTGAGGTTTTTGGGGTTTGTTGGAAGAGTGTATATCTACCTGGTCCGATTCGCCAGGTCGTATATATACCTGATTCACCTGGCGATCCAAACAAAGCGATTCCTCTCTTTAAAGAGGAAGCTGGGAGTGAGAAGCGAGAGCAAAATAGGCCCCACCAAAAAAATATCCCTCTCTCTCACTCTTTTTTATTTTTTTTTTTGCTCTCTTTCTATCTTCTTTGGAGTCTCAACATGCGGGAACTGGATTCTTTAACTATAAAGAAGAACCAGTAATTTTCTGATGATTCTATACTTGTCAGACGATAATGGTAAAAAAAAATGTTTCTTTTCAAAAAATTTCGCGTGTCAAAATTTTTTATCCATATAATAAAAAATAGAGATGGGAAATTTCATTTTTGCAAAAGTAGATTTTTGGTTTCAAAATTCATTTTTTTAACTGTTTTTGCAATTTTGTTTTTTACAATTTGTTTTGAGTAATTTTAGAGAGAGTGTATCAATTACTGTGGAGTTCTATAGCAAAAAATATCTGCTGATTATTATATAAATATAAATATAATATTATTATTATTTATTTATTATATAAATATAAATATAATAATAATATTATTATTATTTATTTATTATATAAATATTATTTCACAAAAATTCATAACAATAGCAAATACATAACTAAAGCATCAGCAGTAATTAATGCACCTGCAATACATTATTACATTATTATTATTATTATTATTATTATTATTATTATTATTATTATTATTATTATTATTATTATTATTATTATTATTATTATTATTATTATTATTATTATTATTATTATTATTATTATTATTATTATTATTATTATTATTATTATTATTATTATTATTATTATTATTATTATTATTATTATTATTATTATATTATTATTATTATTATTATATTATTATTATTTTTATTATTATTATTATTTTTTTTTTTTTTTTTTTTTTTTCACGGGGGAGAAGAGAAAAAAAAATGCATTTGTGCATGTCCAGGAAGTTCCCGCTTGCGCTGGGGTATGTCGGGCTCACGCACAAAATGCAAGGAGAAAAATTATAAACCTTGCATACCTGCTTTAGGCAGTCACGGATACCGACTAAAAAAAAACTTCTTGATCCCCTGTGTTTTCGAACCTATTATCCATCTACGGAACTACCTAGTGGCTTCAGACTTCGTAGATGAATGGTCCCATGTAGTCGCTGGTGCGACTCTCCCGTGCCGCTCTTGTTCTGGCTTTATTTCTTCCTTGTCCTCGACAGAGTCTTCTTTGCTTCCTGGAGGGCAGTTCTAAAGACTCCGCATCTCCCTGATCCAGCGACATGTTGGATGTTCTCCTTGTCGCCGAACTTCGCCTTGCATAAGAAGCAGCATGGGCTCTTCTTACAATCTGCTACCTTATGGCCGGCTTCTCCGCACTTGAAGCACGCAGCCGACCTATCTACTGCTTGGCAGTCTCGACCTATATGGCCATATCCAAGGCACCTGTGACACCTTGTGACCATAACTCTCCTACTTATTCTGCAGGACACAAAACCGATCTTTATGTGCCCTATCTTCTCCAGCTTGTTGGCGTCCTCTTGCGTGGTGACCACGACAGCGAGCTTGATACCTCGCTTATTTGGTCCAAGAACCGTCACCTTCCTGTTTCCTTCAGGTACCGTAGATAATTTGTCTAGGGCCTCCTTGACATCCTTCTGTTCTGTAAGGGTGTCCATGTCCCGGATCTCCAGCACAGTCTGCCGGTCCGCCATCTGGACCTTACCCAGATCGCCGATTACCTTTGTCACCTCCTCGCGGTGAACAGTTTCTTGTTTGAAGACCCTCCAATTTTGATGAGAAGGTCTCCCTTTTTAGTGGGTAAAGCTCCCACAACCCTTGTCTCGCTGGCCTCCAGGTCAGCGCTCTTTACGTACCTTTGACAGCACTTGGGCGAACGTAGCTCCTTCAGCACTTTCACGATCACTGTGGCCCTTCCTTCTTATTTTGACCCAAGGTTTTTTTCCTTTTTTGGCTCCTTACCTTTGCACCTTTTTGGGAGGCGCCTCCTCCTTTTTCTTCTTTGGGTCCTTCGTAACCTCAGGATCACTTCTTTTCCGTTTTCTGAGCCCTCCAAGACGACGTTTTTTAGCATTTACTGCATTTTAAAACGGTCACGTCTCGTTCGTCGGTCCCTTCGTGCTTCCTCTGACCAAGTTAGTCCCTGGTAGAACTTCGCGTGTCTTTTTTGGCCGCCTCTGCGTGCTTCTTCTTAACCTCCTGTATGAGCGATGTTAAGCATCTGAGTCCATCCTTGATTGTCCTATTGACATTCTTCTGGACATCACATGACTTCAGCATCTTGCTGACCTCTTCTCCATTTCTAGAATGCTTGCTGCCTCTTCTTCCCGCAGCCTCACGCATTCATCCTCGCTCTTCATTGCAGCTAGCAATGTCAATCGCAGAAGCATTACTGAAGACAGAAATGCAGCTGGCTTGACTGGTGACGCTGCTCGTACTCCCTCGTCTCTCCACCTTCTCCACGATGATCTGTGGAACTGCCAACGCGTTGTTGCCCTCCTGCATCCTTGGGCCACTGGCCATCATCCTCACGCTCGAAAGCGCTTGATGATCGGAACCAGTGAAGAGATTCAGCCGAAGCATTACTCCGCAGGTACTCTTCCTTGTTTTTACAATCGCTCATTACTGGGTGTTTGTCCCGTATCGAGGGACAATCGGGCCTTAAACAGGGTACTACCATCTGGCCAGGATGGGCCCTGAACCGCCTCCGTTAGTTACATAGACGTTATAGCATTGCCGAAGCATTGATGCGACGTCTATGATATCCAGTGTCAGGTGAGCTAAGAAACTCGGACCTCGAAGGTCGGTGTATCTCTCCCATGGACCAGAAGTAAACTTCGGGCCATGATCGCTGAGTAGACACCATTATTATTATTATTATTATTATTATTATTATTATTTTTATTATTATTATTATTATTTTCATTATTTTTATTATTATTATTATTTTTATTATTATTATTATTATTATTATTTATTATTATTATTATATTTTATTATTATTATTATTATTATTATTATTATTATTATTATTATTATTATTATTATTATTATTATTATTATTATTATTATTATTATTATTATTATTATTATTATTATTATTATTATTATTATTATTATTATTATTATTATTATTATTATTATTATTATTATTATTATTTTATTAGGTCATGAAGAGATTTTTACAAAAATTAATAACAATAGCAGTAACTGAACAGTAACTAAAGCACCAGCAGTAATTGATGCACCTGCAGAACGTTTAAAGTTTCGTTTAAAAATAAAAAAGTAATTTAATTTTTAATTTCAGCGAAAGTAAATTTTCTCACCAGAAATTGTTTATTAATAACGAGAAAGAACTAATTCCCTCTTTGGATTTGGATTCAAAATATAGTGAAAAATGAAAAAGACATTTTTAAAGAACAGAAGAAAAAGTGCGCAACTCGCTGATATGCAACATTCGCACATGAATATTAATCCTTTTAGACTCTACTAAATATTATTCATTACCCATCTCACATTTGCATATAGGCTACAAATACAAGTATAACGTATATACAGAAGGTAAATTAAATACCAGGAATCGTGTACTATCTCTTTTTCTCTCTCTCTCTCTCTCTCTCTCTCTCTCTCTCTCTCTCTCTCGCGCGCGCGACTGTTCTCTCCAGAGAAAATGTGTTCTTCGTATTCGCACAGTAAAGTGTAATATTAATACACATCTGAAAATTTACATTCAACAATTTACTGAAATCACTGTTGGAAACATATTCGATAACTTAAGTATATTATACTTCATTATATTATACTTCGTTATATTAACATGCAAATTTTCAGCGCAGACCACTCTTAACAATCATCAGGGGCAACATAAATTACCACCACTATTCACAGAAATAATGAAACAAACGAAAAAAAATCTGTAGAGTAAATAAAAATTTTTATCTTCAATAGCCGTGGTCGTTAAGTGCTCGATTGTCAGCCGAATGGTCAGGGTTCGATTCTTCGCCAGGGTTAAATTTTTTTTCTCCTCCAAAATTCTGTTAAATTAATTAAAAGCTCACTTTTAATTTTAAACTTGTTCATCGTCACCCTTAAGTTCAGTTTCACGCTAAAAAATGTCTCAATATTAAAATTAAAAAAAAAAACAGGATATTTTTAAGGAAAAAGAAAATTTCTTGCAATGTATTTATTTTTCATTAGAGAAATAAAAATTGTTAAATAATTTTTAAGGAGGAATTACATTAATGATATTGTAGGAGTCAAACCAGAAGGGCGTTACTAATATATCCCTTGATCTATGTGTATAGCTATATATATATATATATATATATATATATATATATATATATATATATATATATATATATATATATATGAGTCGGTATATAAATTCAGGAACCAGACTGAACCCTCCCCAAGTCTATATCACGTGATATCTCTTCCATTTCTCAAATCAATGAGGTCCAAAATCGCTTTTCATGTCATGAAAAAGCAAAATTGTGAAAAATGACCCCTCAACAACTGATGAAACAAACAAATGAAGGAAGTGTTTTTTATTTATTTTTTTTTTAGCTTTTTCTATAAATAGAAGTGCAATTAATGTTGAATTTATATTTTCTGCATGTGGAAAAAATAAAATTAGCTTGGGATTAGAATTCAATTTTACCCGAGGATATTAATATTAATGTAAATTAATATAAAAATATAGTGATATTAATATTAATATAATTAATATAATATAATATAGTGACATTAATATTAATATAATTAATATAATAAAATATAGTGATATTAATATTAATATAATTAATATAATAATTGAATGATATTAGTATAAATATAATTATTATAGTAATATAATTACATTAATATAATAATATAATTGAATTAATATAATAAGAATATCACACGGTAAATCGTTAGGTATTAAAATAACACCAAAAAGGATTAAAATAATTCAATTTAGTGTTATTTTAATCCATTTTGGTGTTATTTTAATACCTAACGATTTACCGTGCAATTTTTATTGTAAAAGTACCCTAATTAACCTAAAATCACCCTACTCGACGTATTTTTGGATAAAATTTCAAATTTTTTTTTATAAATTTACTCAAATGTTACATTGTAATATTACCCCAATATTAGTGTAAAATAAATGAAAAATAACCCTAAAAATAATAGTCAAACATTACCACAAAGTATTCTTGGTGTAAAATATTGGTGTAAAAATGTAAATAATTTCAGTGTCACATGCTCAGAAATTTAAAAATTTTCCATCAAAGATTACACCAATATACTTTTGTATTTTTGCAACTATTACGAGTCAATTTTATTATTGACTCGAGAATAAACCTCGCAGAGCTTCTGTAATAGAAAGTATACCTTCTTTTTCAAATTTTTATGCTTAATCGACTAAAGGAAATTATAGAATCAATATAGATAAATAATGCTTCGAAAAAAAAGTGACATACTTTCTTATAAACAAAACACACTATGTTTATGTTACAATATAATATAATATACGTATTATAATGACACTGCGTAACAAAGTTTTAATATATATATATATATATATATAATTATCATAAACTTGAGGTAAAGATAATTAATTTTTCCCACAGCGATATAATAATGTTATACGCACGAAATTACAGAATATTTTAGCCTTTGGTAAATATTATTAATGAAACAAAAGTCTATGTATAGTGATATAGATGTATCTATTTTTTTTTATTTTTATTTTATTTTTTTGTATCTATTTTATATTACACTACTTTTTCTTGAAATATTCCAATGTAAAAAAAAGTTTATGTATATATGTGTAAGTGTTTTGAGTATATGTGCTAGGTTTATGTGTGTAAATGTACATGTGCATGTGATAGGTTCATATGTGTAAATGTACATGTTCATGTGCCAGGTTTATATGTGTCTGAATGTACATGCGCATGTGCTAAGTTTATATGTAAAAATGTACATGTGCATATGCTAGATTTATATGCGTATTAATTGCTACGTTTATATGTATATGTATACATAATTTTTATAAAATTTAAAAAATTTTTTAAAACAATTTTAAAAATTTTTAATACAATTTTTAAAAAAATTTTATGTATAAGTTTGGACTATATGTGAAAGTGTACATGTGATCGAATTTTTTCATATGTGCAAGTTCATAAACGTGCAACTAAATATGTGAATGACTCGAGAATATATGTGTGTAAATTAATATATGTGTATGAGTTTTTTGTAGATGTGTAAATGTACATGTGAATGCGTTTCGTTTACATGTGCATCAGTTTTTTTCACATGCCTCAGTGTATATGTGAATCTAATTTTGACAATACAACATTTCATATCCTAAATTATACGTTATTGCTTAATTAGTACGAAAACAAAAAATTACAGTACGAAAACAATAATAATAAAAAAAAATTGTAAAACTAAAAAACCAAAGCTATAAAAAAAAATTGTAAAACTAAAAAACCAAAGCTATAAAAAAAATTGTAAAACTAAAAAACCAAAGCTATTAGAGATGCGTTTTTTTACAAATACAATTTCCAATACAGAAAAGAAATAAATACAATAGTCTATCGGTTTGGTCTCATATTCATCATCAGGATTTTGCTATATAGCGTTTAATATCTTGAAAAAAAAATCCTCTGAGGCAAAACTCTTCACAGGGTGCCGAAGCGGCTGTACTGCTGAGAGATGAATCAACGCCAGCTGATGATACAAAGCCGGATTTTAAAATTTTTCCTCAACGATGAAGAAAAAGAAGCCTAATCCATCTACGAATCTCTTTTAAACTAAACGAGAGAGAAACAGAGAGTGAGTGAGTGAGTGAGTGAGAGCCATAGTGTATAACTATTGAAGATATCTATGAAACCTGAGAGTCCATAGATATCTTTTCTTGCTGCAGGCCCTCACACTTTTCTGAAATCAATATTTACGCACAATATTCACACAGACACGACATGATGTATAGATTTTATTAAAGAGTATGCCAACCGAGGATAATTTCTTCAAATTGCTATAAAAGAAAATTTTTCGTCAAAATTTCAAGTGACATGAAGTTTTTGATAGTTTGTATATGTGTAAGTTTACGTGTGTAGGGTCTAGGTTTATATGTGCAAGATCTATATGTGTAAGTGTATATGTGCTAGGTTTATATGTTTAAGTTTACATGTGTATGTGTTAGATTACTAGGTATGTAACATTAAATACGTAGAATATTACGTAACATTGTGTTTATATGTGTTTTTGTTACCTAATACATGCACATATACAATTACACGTGTAAATTTAGCATAATCACATGTAAATTTACACATCTAAACCTAGCACATGTACATGCACTGCTGCACATATAAACCTAGCATATGCACATGTACATTTACACATCTAAGCCTTTAGCACATGTACATGTACTGTTGCACATATAAACCTAGCATATGCACATGTACATTTACTGTTGCACATATAAACCTAGCACATGCACATGTACATTTGCACATATAAACCTACCACATGCACATGTACATTTACACATATATACCTAGCACATGCACATGTATACTTTTGCACATGTAAGCCTAGCATTTGCACATATACATTTACACATCTAAACCTAGCACATTCACATGTACATTTGCCTATATAATTTTTGGTTTTTTTAACTTAAATTTTAGTTTTTTGCTTATTAGCACTTGTGAGAAAGTTAAAGGGCATAAGTACAAGCAATGTTTGCGCCCAAACACTTATTTTTCGGCACGTGGCAATACTTCTATATTTTCTCTCGACAATACAAAATACATGTGTGTGTGTGTGTGTGTGTGTAGAGGCAGCATTCTTTAAAGAAAATCCTCGTAAGTTAGGCTCGCGCGCGCTCGCGCGGACCTTCAGCATTCTTAATATATAAACCCAACGATTACACAGCGCCTTCTTGAGGAACTTGTACCATTAAAAGATGTGCATTACGCTGGCGTCTGCCAGTGAGTCGGTATAAGTTTAAATGAAGGGCGAAACATCTCGGCAGCCAGGTGGCACCGTGCCCATTAGGCCCACACGTTGTATCTTTTTCCATGCATTTCACGTGAATGTATATATGTACATATACATACACATATAAAGTCGTCGCGCGTGTGCACGCACACGATAAGTTAGAAATAAGGCCCCCAAATACCAAGAGAAACCAGCAGAAGCAACAACCACTAACCAACCAATATATATGTATAAGTGAACGTCCCAGGTGGGAGGCAGCTGCTAGGCGGACCGACTGTCCGGAACACCTGCCCTGCCCTCCTCATTTTCTTCTTCCTTCTTACCTTTTGCTTTCGGGACCCGTTTCGTCAACTGAAATCCCAGTACCGAATTCTTTTCGCCAAGGATCCAGTCTCTCTCTCTCTCTCTCTCTCTCTCTCTCTATCTATCTATCTCTCTCACTCTAGCGCATGTAAATTTTACCTGCTAGTCCGATACACTTTTTTTGCGACTCTCTCTCTATATACCATCTTTATACCTGTGCATCTATTTATATTGAAATATGAACAAAATTCGCTACAACCTGCTGAGGCACCTAAATGCACATTTACTTTTCTTTAGAATTCAATGGGTTATTTAGAATCTTTTTTTTCGCAAGAAATCACCTCAAATAAAGGAATGGACATTTCAAAAGTTTCCAATTTCTTTGGTGTATGAATGTTCTGTCTGCCCTCCACCCCCGAATGGCACATTTACACATGTACGTTTAAATATAGTCATGCGAAGCACATATACACCAGAATAGTAGACATGTACTTAGAAATATGCACATGTACGTAAAAAAACGCACATGTGCTTTTAAATGTGCACATATACTTATAAACATGCTCATGTGCATTTAAACAAGCACATGTACATTTAAACATGCACATGTTCATTTAAACATGCACATGGACATTTAAATGTGCACATATACATATAAATGTTCACATGGACATTTAAACATGCACATATACATATAAATATGCACATGGACATTTAAACATGCACATATACATATAAACATGCGCATGTACATTTAAACATGCACATATACAAATAAATATGCACATGGACATTTAAACGTAGACCCAAAGCACATTCACATATGCGCAAAAAAGAACTTACACAAATAATGCTATTTTTATATTGAAATATTGAAAGAAACTGTAGAGCAAAATAGAATAGATACTGTTTTTAAATAAATAATGAATCAAATAAACATGTTTTACTCAGACACAGATAAACTTAAACTTATGAACTTAGCAAATGCAGATGTGCATTTACACATATATAAATCTAGCATATACACATGTACAGTTAAACATGTAAACTTAGCAAAGGAACATGTTAAATTACAAATATATAAATCTAGCATATGCACATGTACAGTTAAACATACAAACCTAGCAAGTGCACATGTAAATTTACACATATATAAATCTTGCGTATGCACATGTGCAGTCAAACATATAAACCTTGCAAATTCACATGTGCATTTACACATATATGAACCTAACACATGCACATGTGCGTTTACACCTATACAAATACCTAGCACATGCACATGATCAGTTAAAAGAATAAACCTAGCAAATGCACATGTACATTTGAAAATATATAAACCTACCACATGCACATGTGCATTTACAGCTATATATAAATACCTAGCACATGTACATGTTCAGTTGAAAGTGTAAACCTTGGAAATACACATATACACTTGCACATATACATTTACGCAAATAAACTTAGCAAATGCACATGTACAGTTACACATATAAGCAAAACATATACACATGTACACTTTCACATATACTTAAAACAAAAAAAAATATTTAAAATATTTAAATAAAATATTAAAATATTTAAATATTAAAAATAAAAAAATTTAAATAAAAAATAAAAATATTTAAATATTAAAAATAAAAATATTTAAATAAAAAATTAAAATATTTAAATATTAAAAATAAAAATATTTATTTACTTAAAATATTTTTGTTTATTGAAATAGTAAAAGAAAAATAGTGCAAAATAAAGTAGACAGTGTTTTTGAATAAAAAATAAAAAATTCATTCATATCACTATAGTTAGAGTTCATTTTTATCAATAATCTTAATAATAACATAATAGTAACAAAATTCTTTTACTAATTTATTATCTTATTGTGTCATGAGCTGTTAAATAAGACTAAATTTACGTAATTTTATATTACAAAAACAATTTTTGACATATAATTGCCTAATTTAGGAATATTCAATTATTAAAATTTGAAATACGGGTATAACAAAACTCATGTAGCACATATATATTTACACGAAACGCATGAATATAAAACTTATACTTATATACATACATTGTTTTGTTTCTGATCTAGTATATGATAATATGTAAAATATAATACAAATTACAATATAAAATATTATATATATATATATATATATATATATACACTTAGAAGTAGAAAAAATAGTAAAAAATTTGTCTAAAATTTGAATAGTGTTCTCTTTAAATGTTTTGCTTCAGTGAAATTCACAAAATAACATATGTTCAATGTTTTTTAAAAAAAGAAGGAAAGACAACTCGTGGGGTAAGTTGGAATTAATTGTTGCTTTCAAAGGTAAACGACCCCTTAGTTAGTTAAAAATCGATCCCCCTCAAAGTTGTCTTTTCTTCTTCTCCACTATATGTGTTATAGATATCAAACTCAAAAAGTAGACCCATGTTCATGACATTCACAAAAATTTTTATTTTATGAAACTATATTTTCATTTCATTTTCATTTTATTTAACTATAAAAATATAAAAATATAAAAATATAAAAATATAAAAATATAAAAATATAAAAATATAAAAATATAAAAATATAAAAATATAACAAAATATAAAATATAAAATATAAAACGAACATGTTTTCATAGAAACATTTTTTTCTTAAAAAGATTAAGAGTTTTATTTTTTAAAATATATTTTAGAAGTTCATTAAAAAAATTTATTTCCTCGCAAAAAGAAATCCTAAAATTATATTTTTCCACTTTTTTCTTCATACATAAGTTGTATATACGTATCGATAAATATTCTGAATTCATAAATGTAACAAATATTTAAAAATCGACGAAAAAAAAATTTCATTTTCGAAATGTTATTTAATTTCACAAATACTGGGAATATGAGCGCGAAATAGTAATTTAGAAACATGTTAAATGGCCATAAATAATGGAAATTAATTAAAACGCCAATTTTTATGTAAAACAATATTTATTGAAACAAATTAGTTTGTAAAGGAAGAAAAATTTATTTAAAATAAAATAGAGGTAGAAATAATAAATTGGTTATATGGTATAGGCTTGATTGAAATGTGGATATATACAAACTGGAAGCTATTAAAGTCACCTGAGACAACTATTAGAGAATGTTCGGTTTTCCTATATTTGACAATTCTACCACCTGCATCCTCACAAATATTTGTTTCCTGTTCGTCCTTTTTAGGAAGTTGAAAAAAATTTTTGTATTCATATATATTCATATAACCACTGTATGTAAATGTATTAAACGTATTATTTACAAAACTTGCGGTATTAATTTTAGTTTGTGCATTGTTTGGTTAATTGATTAAAATATGAATTTTAATTAGCCTACAATTAAACCTACAATTAGCTTGGAACTAAATTTTACTTTGATCTAAATTGATTTTGAACCGAAGTTAACTTGAAACCACATTTTTTGGATCAAAAATTAACTATAGAAACCAAATTTTACTTTGATCAAAATTAATTTGGAACAAATTTTATTTGGACTCAAAATTAACTTGGAACCTAACTGAGGGCCGATTTCACCACCTGTGATTAGTGTAATAATTCGTGATTAAAGTATCTTAACCATCAGAAAGCGTTTCACCATAATCGATATGATGATTAATGGAAAGTAATCACCGATTAACCTAATTATCCAAATTTGACTCGTTTAAGAACTTAAACAGCGATTTAACAGAAAAAATATTATTTTAACACCATATGTAGTGTTAAAATTACACGCAATATTTTTAACTGACACCTATTGAAAATAAACACGAGTAATTATACGTGTAGATTTGGACACATGTAAATACACGAAGAAAAGTTTTTACAAGTATAATAATTTTTGGCACTTATTAGGACCCTAACCACTATCAAATTATAAAATATAAGTAAAATCAAAATTTTGTCAGTGCACGAGCCATGGAAGGCCCCAAAAAGTAAAAGTAGGAGAGAGAGAGAAAAAAAAAATTCAAGACTGTGTTGAATATCCAATCAGATTTTACCAAATCGGAAAAAGTTGTGGTTAAATAATTATGTTTATCTTTTAATCGACAATCAAAATAAAAGTAATTTCCATTCCGTTCCACGAAATTTGATAACACATTTTTAATCACTGTTTACATAATCCTATGTACTTAATTCTCAAGAACCCATATATTTCTACTGAGACCAATTGTGATTGGCTATTAAAAATATTCATACTAGAAAAAGTTGTATCATTGGTGAAATCGCGTGGTTTTTGTAAAAATATAAAAATAAAAATCTCTGTAGGGGCGCTGGATGTGCTTTAGGATGAAATTCAAAATACTATTTTTTAAACATAACCTACAAATATATTAAAAAACTCACTGCGCAGACTCGAGAATTATATCGAAGTCAAGAATCGACTACCCCGAGTCTGCGCAATGAATTCTATAACCCTGTAAAAAAAGTTGTATAGGGAGAATCGAGAAAACGTATTGAAGCTCGATAGGTTGAATACGTTATTTGAATTTTAACGTATTGGAGTGTTTGGTCGAATCCGTTGTCTATAGAAAGTCCAATACGTTCAATAGAAAATATTATTTAAATTAATGAAAAAACGTTTTAATTGTAATAAAAATTGTAGTTTATGATAATAAAGGTTAATGAAATTGTAGACAACCGAAAATTAAGAGAAAAATGTAACTTTTTTAAAATAAGGTTATTTAGTAATTGCAACAAGATATTCATCAGGTATGTTTGCTATCATTTTTATCGACAACTGATGAAAGTTATTTAAATTTAAATTATTTGTCACTTTATAAATCAGTGTTCATATTAAATGCTTTTTATTAATTTATAACAATATTACATACTTACACAATATTATTAGTTCTATACCGACTATAGAAATTCAAATTCAAATAACTTTCATCAGTTGTTGGTAAAAATGATAGCAAACATACCTGATGAATATCTTGTTGCAATTACTAAATAACCTTATTTTAAAAAAGTTACATTTTTCTCTTAATTTTCGGTTGTCTACAATTTCATTAACCTTTATTATCATAAACTACAATTTTTATTACAATTAAAACGTTTTTTCATTAATTTAAATAATATTTTCTATTGAACGTATTGGACTTTCTATAGACAACGGATTCGACCAAACACTCCAATACGTTAAAATTCAAATAACGTATTCAACCTATCGAGCTTCAATACGTTTTCTCGATTCTCCCTTTACAACTTTTTTTACAGGGAATGTATTTGGAGGTTATGTTAAAAACTCTATTTTTGTAAAAAAGTGGAATTAAACAATGTTTCTCATTAATATAATGGTTTCAAAAATTGCTACAAATTTTACAGTCTAACGTAAAATCAGAATATATGTAGACAAGTAGTCCTTCAATCCAGGAGAATATGTTCTGAAAAACTTCCCATGCATTATTTTTAATATTGGCCTTGATGACATCCAGCGCCCCTTCAGTTTTCAGTCAACATTCAACACACCTTCAACTCAAGAGAACCTATGGGCTGTGTTAAACGGAAGCGCACAACAAAATCTACATCGAAAACGATGACAAAATTGCATCGTAAAACTCGGCCATTTCTAATGATTACAAACCATTTCGATTTGAAGGTTAAAATTTCCATGTCAATATCTTTGTATTAATCGCTGATTAACTTATTAAACGGTCAAATTTGGGCAATTAAGTTAAACGGTGATTACTTTCCTTTAATCACCTCTAGAATTATGGTGGAATGCATTCTTATAATTTAGATTGTTTAATCAAGAAATATTACATTAATTAAAGGTGGTGGAATAGTAGTAACTGTTAATCGTCGTTCAAAATATAATCCTAATTATTTAATCACGACATTAATTCTCCATGGTGAAATCGGCCCTGAGTCTTTCTTTTGGATCCAAAATTATCTTGGAATGAAATAAATTTGGAATCCAATCTTATTTAGATGTAAAATTATATATTTACAGAAAAGTTAACTCGAAACCAAACTTTTTGGGTCAAAAATTAACTTGGAACTAAATTTTACTTGTACCCAAAACTAACTTGAAATCTAACTGAGTCTTAACCAAACTAACTTGAAACCAAAATCAACTTGGAACTAAATTAATTTGGAACCAAAACCAATATTGAACTTAGTTGCAAATGAATTTGTCACTAAAATGAAGTTGACGTCAAATTAATTTATAACCAAATTTTCTCTTAAATAAAATCCAAGTTAACTTTCAACTAAATTTTTGTTGGATACAATTTTAACTTAGAACCAAACTAATTTAGAATCATAAATTTTATTTAGATCCAAAATTAACATAAAACCAAACTAACTTGGAACCAAAATAACTTGAACCCAAAATTAATTTCGAACCAAACTAATTTGAAATTAAATTTATTTTAGATCTAAAATTAACATGAAGCCAAACTAACTTGGAACCAAAATTAACTCGAAACTAAATTAACTTGGATCTAAAATTAACTTGGAACTAAACTAACGTGGATCCAAAATTAATTTGGAACCAAATTTTACTTTAATCCAAATTAATTTGGAGCTAAACAAACTTGAAACTATATTTTTTTGAATCCAACATTAATTTGGAACCTAACTAACTTGGAATCAAATTTTATTAGGATCCAAAATAACCATGAATCCAAACTAACATGGAACCAAAATTAACTCGGAACCAAACTAACATGCAATCTAAATAATTTGTATCAAAAATGAACTTGCAACCAATTTAACTTGGAACCAATTTTTATTTAGATCCAAAATTGACATGGAACCAAACTAAATAAGCACGAAATATTTTTGGATCCAAAATTAGCTAGGAATCAAGCTAATGTAGAACTGTAATTAACTCTGAACCAAATTAACATGGAAACAAATTTTACTTGGTTCCAAATAAATTTTAAACCAATGTTAACTTGGAATTAAATTTTATTTGTACCCAAAACTAACTTGGAATCTAACTGAGTCTTAATCAATCTAACTTGAAACCAAAATCAACTTGGAACTAAATTAATTTGGAACCAAAACCAATATTGAACTTAGTTGCAAATGAATTTGTCACTAAAATGAAGTTGACGTCAAATTAATTTATAACCAAATTTTCTCTTAAATAAAATCCAAGTTAACTTTCAACTAAATTTTTGTTGGATACAATTTTAACTTAGAACCAAACTAATTTAGAATCATAAATTTTATTTAGATCCAAAATTAACATAAAACCAAACTAACTTGGAACCAAAATTACTTTACCCAAAATTAATTTCGAACCAAACTAATTTAAAATAAAAATTTATTTTAGATCTAAAATAAACATGAAGCCAAACTAACTTGGAACCAAATTTAACTCGAAACTAAATTAACTTGGATCTAAAATTAACTTAGAAGTAAACTAACGTAGATCCAAAATTAATTTGGAACCAAATTTTACTTTAATCTAAATTGATTTGAAACTAAACAAACTTGGAACTATATTTTTTTTATCCAAAATTAATTTGGAACCTAAATAATTTGGAATCAAATTTTATTTGGATCCAAAATAACCATAAATCCAAACTAACATGGAACCAAAATTAACTCGGAACCAAACTAACTTGCAATCTAAATAATTTGTATCAAAAATGAACTTGCAACCAAATTAACTTGGAACCAATTTTTATTTAGATCCAAAATTGACATGGAACCAAACTAAATAAGCACTAAATATTTTTGAATCCAAAATTAGCTAGGAACCAAGCTAATGTAGAACTGTAATTAACTCTGAACCAAATTAACATGGAAACAAATTTTACTTGGTTCCAAATAAATTTTAAACCAATGTTAACTTGGAATTAAATTTTATTTGTACCCAAAACTAACTTGGAATCTAACTGAGTCTTAATCAATCTAACTTGAAACCAAAATCAACTTGGAACTAAATTAATTTGGAACCAAAACCAATATTGAACTTAGTTGCAAATGAATTTGTCACTAAAATGAAGTTGACGTCAAATTAATTTATAACCAAATTTTCTCTTAAATAAAATCCAAGTTAACTTTCAACTAAATTTTTGTTGGATACAATTTTAACTTAGAACCAAACTAATTTAGAATCATAAATTTTATTTAGATCCAAAATTAACATAAAACCAAACTAACTTGGAACCAAAATAACTTGAACCCAAAATTAATTTCGAACCAAACTAATTTGAAATTAAATTTTATTTAGATTCAAAATAAATATGAAACCATACTAACTAGGAACCAAAATTAACTCGAAACTAAATTAACTTGGATCTAAAATTAACTTGGAACTAAACTAACGTGTATCCAAAATTAATTTGGATCCAAATTTTACTTTAATCCAAATTAATTTGGAACTAAACAAACTTGGAACTATATTTTTTTTTATCCAAAATTAATTTGGAACCAAAATAACTTGAACCCAAAATTAATTTCGAACCAAACTAATTTGAAATTAAATTTTATTTAGATCCAAAATAAATATGAAACCAAACTAACTAGGAACCAAAATTAACTCGAAACTAAACTAACTTGTATCCAAAATTAACTTGAAACTAAATTAACGTGGATCCAGAATTAATTTGGAACCAAACAAACTTGGAACTAAATTTTTTTGGATCCAAAATTAACTTGGAACCTAACTAATTTGGAACCAAACTAACTTGGAACCAAAATAACTTGGACCCAAAATTAATTTCGAACCAAACTAATTTGAAATAACAATTTATTTTAGATCCAAAATAAACATGAAACCAAACTAACTTGGAACCAAAATTTACTCGAAACTAAACTAACTTGTATCCAAAATTAACTTGAAACTGAATTAACGTGGATCCAGAATTAATTTGGAACCAAACAAACTTGGAACTAAATTTTTTTGGATCCAAAATTAACTTGGAACTTAACTAATTTGGAACTAAACTAACTTAGAACCAAAATAACTTGGACCCAAAATTAATTTCGAACCAAACTAATTTGAAATAACAATTTATTTTAGATCCAAAACAAACATGAAACCAAACTAACTTGGAACCAAAATTAACTCGAAACTAAATTAACTTGGATCTAAAATTAACTTAGAACTAAACTAACGTGGATCCAAAATTAATTTGGAACCAAACAAACTTGGAACTAAATTTTTTTGGATCCATAATTAACTTGGAACCTAACTAATTTGGAACCAAACTAACTTGGAACCAAACTAACTTGGAACCAAACTTACTTGGAACCAAACTTAACTCGGAACCAAACTAACTTTCAACCTAAATAACTTGTATCAAAAATGAACTTGTAACCAAATTAACTTGGAACCAATTAAATTGGAACCTAAATAATTAGGTCCAAAATTGACATGGAACCAAACTAAATTAGCACTAAATATTTTTGGATCCAAAATTAGCTGGGAACCAAGCTAATGTAGAACTGTAATTAACTCTGAACCAAATTAACATTTGAAACAAATTTTATTTCATTCCAAATTAATTTTAAACCAATGTTAACTTGGAACCAAACTAACAGGGAACCTAATGTTACTTAAATCCTAATTAATTTGGAACCCAAGTTTCCCTTTCAATCAAAAATGATTCTAATCTGAACAGTTTTCAGTCAAAATTGAACTGAATGTAATTTAATTAATTTTTTACAGTACAAGAATTAAATAAAAGAATAAAATAATTTTTACAATGACACAACACATGGTGCAAGTTGAATTATAGCGTTAAAACAAAGATGAATGAATAAATTTATATTTATATGTAATACAATATGTAGATAGACTGAATGATGAAGTAATAATTATATAAAAGACTCTAAACTAAGTTGCATCTCTTATTTTTATATATATATAAATATATATCTGAAATCTAAAAATTCTCATCAAACAATTCATTGATTAAAGGGGGATAAAGATAATTTCAAGAAGAGCCTTTTATACATACATCATGGACCACGTGCTAGACAATGACACCGGTGTGCTAATAATAGTAATGACGTTTATATATATATATGAAGAGCCGCACAGGAATAAGAAAACGTTATGCACCTGTCAATGCACCCGCATGCATCGAATATACACTTATACATATAAACACTGATGTCTTCTGTGGACGGTTTCAAAAGGACGATAAGTATGCCAACGAATTACAGAGGTATATACATATATTTTTTTTTTTAAGAAAAGAGAACGGGTATTGCATGAGCAACAATCAACTCTCTTAATACAAAAACATATGGCAAAAACCTTCATTATTTTCTTTTATTCGACAGATGCAATTTATTTCCGTTCGATTGTTTCATGTATATGTGGGAAAAGAAGATATGGGATCCAGGTGGATTTTCTGGGCACTTGGTGGGACCTATGCGGTTCCCCAGATTTGGAAACTAAATTCATGTAGAATAAAAATTAAATCATAACATTTAAGACAAAAATTGGTTAGAAATTAATTTCATTTCAACTTCAGTTTAGTGACAAACCAATTTGAAACTACGTGAAATATTGGATTCTATATTAATTTTATAGTTTCAACTTTATTTTGGTTCCAAATTAATTTTGTTCCAAGTTAATTTTGGTTCCAAACTAATTTGGATCACAGTAAAGCTTAGTTCCAAGTTAATTTTAGTTTTAAATTAATTTTGGTTCCAAATTAGTTAGGTTCCAAGTTAATTTTGGATCCAAAAAAATATAGTTCCAAGTTTGTTTGGTTTCAAATTAATTTGGATTAAAGTAAAATTTGGTTCCAAATTAATTTTGGATCCACGTTAATTTAGTTTCAAGTTAATTTTGGATACAAGTTAATTTAGTTTCGAGTTAATTTTGGTTCCAAGTTAGTATGGTTTCATGTTTAGTTTGGATCTAAAATAAATTTTTATTTCAAATTAGTTTGGTTCGAAATTAATTTTGGTTTCAAGTTATTTTGGTTCCAAGTTAGTTTGATTTTATGTTAATTTTGGATCTAAATAAAATTTGATTCTAAATTAGTTTGGTACTAAGTTAAAATTGTATCCATCAAAAATTTAGTTCCAAGTTAGCTTGGATAATATTTAAGAGAAAATTTGGTTATAAATTAATTTAACGTCAACTTCATTTTAGTGACAAATTCATTTGCAACTTATTTCAATATTGGTTTTGGTTCCAAATTAATTTACTTCCAAGTTAATTTTGGTTCCAAGTTAATTTGGTTCAGAGTTAATTACGGTTCTAGATTAGCTTAGTTCCTAGCTAATTTTGGATCTAAATAAAAATTGATTCTAAGTTAATTTGGTTGCAAGTTAATTTTTGATACAAGTTATTTAGGTTGCAAGTTAGTTTGGTTTCGAGTTAATTTTCGTTCCATGTTAATTTGGATTCATGTTTATTTTGGATCCAAATAAAATTTGATTCTAAATTAATTAGAGTCCAAGTTAATTTTGGATCCAAAAAATTTAGTTTCAAGTTTGTTTAGTTTCAAATTAATTTGGAATAAAGTAAAATTTGGTTCCAAATTAATTCTGGATCCACATTAATTCAGTTTCAAGTTAATTTTGGATACAAGTTTGTTTAGTTTCTAGTTAATTTTGCTTCCAAATTAATTTTCTTTTCCTTTTTAATTTGTATCTAAAATAAATTGTTATTTCAAATTAGTTTGGTTCGAAATTAATTTTGGGTTCAAGTTATTTTGGTTCCAAGTTAGTTTGGTTTTATGTTAATTTTGGATCTAATTAAAATTTGATTCTAAATTAGTTTGGTTCTATAAGTGAAAATTGGATCCAACAAAAATTTAGTTCAAAGTTAGTTTGGATAATATTTAAGAGAAAATTTGGTTATAAATTAATTTGACGTCAACTTCATTTTAGTGACAAATTCATTTGCAACTAAGTTCAATATTGGTTTTGGTTCCAAATTAATTTAGTTCCAAGTTAATTTTGGTTTCAAGTTAGTTTGGTTAAGACTTAGTTAGATTCCAAGTTAGTTTTGGGTACAAATAAAATTTAGTTCCAAGTTAATTTTGGTTTCAAGTTAATTTGGTTAAGACTAAGTTAGGTTCCAAGTTAATTTTGGGTACAAATAAAATTTGGTTCCAAGTTAATTTTTGACCCAAAAAGTTTGGTTTCGAGTTAACTTTTCTGTAAATATATAATTTTAAATCTAAATAAAGTTGGATTCCAAATTTATTTCGTTCCAAGTTAATTTTGGATCCAAAAAAAGACTCAGTTAGGTTCCAAGTTAATTTTGAGTCCATATAAAATGTGTTCCAAATTAATTTTTATCGAAGTAAAATTTGGTTCCTATAGTTAATTTTTGATCCAAAAAATGTGGTTTCAAGTTAACTTTAATTCAAAATTAATTTAGATCAAAGTAAAATTTAGTTCCAAGCTAATTGTAGGTTTAATTGTAGGCTAATTAAAATTCATATTTTAATCAATTAACCAAAAAATGCACAAACTAAAATAAATTCCACAACTATAGTAAATAATACGTTTAATTTGGTTCCAAGTTATTTTAGTTTTAAGTTACTATGGTTCCAAATTAGTTAGGTTCTAAGCTAATTTGTTTCCAAGTTATTTTGGTTCCAAGTTATTTTGGTTCCAAGTTAGTATGGTTCCAATTTAGTTTGATTCCAACTTAGTTAGGTTCTAAGTTACTTTGGTTCCAAGTTAATTTTGGTTCCAAGTTAGTTTAGGTTCCGACTTAATTGTGGTAACAAGTTAATTTGGATCCAAAAAAATATAGTTTTAAGTTTGTTTGGTTTCAAATTAATTTGGATTAAAGTAAAATTTGGTTCCAAATTAATTTTGGATCTACGTTAGTTTAGTTTCAAGTTAATTTTAGATCCAAGTTAATTTAGTTTCGAGTTAATTTTGGTTCCAAGTTAGTTTGGTTCCGACTTAATTGTGGTTCCAAGTTAATTTGGTTTCATATTAATTTTGGATCTATGTAAAATTTGATTCTTAATTATTTTGGTTCCAATTTAATTTTGAATCCAACAAAATTTTAGTTTATAGTTTGTTCGGATCCAAATAAACTCTAGTTCTGGATAATTTTTGTAAAAAAATTTTGAATCAAATTGGTTTAGTTCAAAGGTAGTTTGGTTCTAAGGTAGTTTGGCTCCAAGTTAATTTTGGATCTCAATACAATTTGTTTGTAACTTATTTTTTTTCTCCTTTTTATAATCGTGTTTTTTTAAGAATACAATCGCAAATAATATTCAATGCTTGAAGGAAAATAGAAATAATATACCTAAGAGATGGAAGTATCCAAATAATCCTGCATATTTCTAATATCTGTAAACTCAAGAATTGAGAAAAATAGAGAAAGAGAGAAAGAGGCTGAAAACTTATTCTTTAAGGAAAATGAAAAATATTTTCTCAACAAAGCAATACACAGTATAGAAGAACGATTCTTTGCAAGCTTGAAATCCTCTCTTACAAAATTAACACTGGAAACCTGTCACAGTGACGGTTGTAGAAAAAAAACAAGAAATAAAAATTGTCCAACCAGAGAGTGAAGCATTATTTTCAAACTTGAAGATAAAAAAATGTTAAAGAATTTGAGGACTAGAGTGAAATATATTTTTGTAGGAGAGGAAATAAAATTTGTGTTTTGCTCTACTAGTACTGAATTAATGATTATTGAAAATTGAAATTTTTTAATTGAAGTGATAGTTGGAATATAATTTTACATTTGGATTTAGAATTAAAATTGAATTATGCAATAAGAATGAGAATTAGTGCTAGAATTATAATTTCAATTAGAATTAGAAGTAGAATTTAAAAAAATTTTCGAATCGAAAATAAAATTAAAAGTAAATTTTTGAATCGAAAATAGAATTAAAACTAAATTTTCGAATCGAAAATAGAATTAAATCTAAATTTTCGAATCGAAAATAGAATTAAATCTAAATTTTCGAATCGAAAATAGAATTAAATCTAAATTTTCGAATTGAAAATAGAATTGGATATGAATTTTCTAATTAGTATTAAAGTTTGAAATTAATTTGTTAATTGAAATTCAATACTGCATTTGGAATTAAAATTAAAATTATATTTTTTAATTGGAATTTAGGTTGAAATTGAGTTTTTTAATTGGAATGAAAATTAAAATGAAATTTTGCATTTGGAATTAAAATCAAAATTAAATTTTGGAAGTAAATATAGAAATTGTAATTGGAATTGGAATCAGAATTAAGAGGAAAATATGTTTGGTAATCGATTTGGATTTTAATAAGAATTAACATTGAATTTGTCATTTAGAATTGAATTTCGCATTTGGAATAATCTTAAAATTTAACTTTATATTAAAAATTAAAATTACTCTATAATTATAAAAATAAAATTATAATTAGAATTAAAATTTGATTTGGCATTATACTTAGAATTAGATTCAATATTAGAACTGGAATTAGGCTCTGGATTTTAACAGAAATACATTTTTTTTAAATTGGAACTAGAATCACTATTCAATTTCAGTATTCGAATTTTAATTAAAATGGTATTTTGCAATTTGGAAACAGAAATAGAATTAATTTTACAATTGTCATTGATTAAAAATTTTTTAACTCTAATTAGAATTAGAATTAAATTTTAAAATTGGAATAAGCTTGAAATTGAAGTTTACATTGAAAACTATAGTTAAGAATTATTTTCAAAACCAGAATTGGAATTAGAAATGGAATTGGAATTTAAATTTGAATTAGAATTAAAATTATAATTGAAATTGTAATTAGAATTTGAATGAGAATTAAATTTTACAATTGTTATTGAATTAAAATTTTTATTCTTGAATTAGAATTCAATGTTAATTTCTTAACTAGAGGGGAAGTAAGAATTGAAATTACAGTTTTTAATTGGAATTAGAACTAAAATTGAATTATGAAATTGGAATGACAATTGGAAATTAATTTTACATTCGGAATTATAGAATTCAAATTAAATCATGCGCTTAAAATGAAAATTTTAGGATTGCAATTCCAATTGAAATTGAAATTATAATTTTAAGTCAATTTAAATTCTCTAGTTTAATTTTGATTTTAATTGAATTTCTAAATTTAAATTAGAATTGAATTTTCCAATAGGAATTAGAATTGAATTTCCCACTTGGAATTAGAATTGAATTTCGCAATTTGAATTTGAATAAAAATTATAATTTATGATTGGAATTATAAGTTAAATTGAATCTCCGAATTGGAGTGACAAATTGGAAATGAATTTTGCTTGTGGAATAAGAATTAAAATCGACTTTCTCAATTGGATTGAGAATTGTAATTGAATTTTGCATTTGAAACTAATAAAAAGGGACAAGATTTTCTAGTTTAATTTTGATTTTAATTGAATTTCGCAATTGGTATTAGAATTGAATATTTCATTTGTAATTAGAATCTCAATTGGATTTAGAATTGTAATTGATGTTTGCATTTTACACTAATAATAGAAGGGATAAGATTTTCTATAGTTTAATTTTTATTTTAATTATATTTCACAATTGGAATTAGAATTGATTTTCCCACTTGGAATTAGAATTGAATTTTGCAATTGGAATTAGAATTAAAATTACACTTTACAATCGTAATTATCATTAAAATTGAGTCTTTGAATTGAAGACTCAATTGGTGGAATTGATTTTCCTACTTGGAATGAGAATTGAATTTTTCACTTGTAATTAGAATCTCAATTGGATTTAGAATTGTAATTGATGTTTGCATTTTACACTAATAATAGAAGGGATAAGATTTTCTCTACTTTAATTTTGTTTTAAATTGTATTTCACAATTGGAATTAGCATTAATTTTCTCACTTGGAATTAGAATTGAATTTTGCAATTGGAATTAGAATTGAAATTATAATTTACAATCGTATAATTATAATTAAAATTGTGTCTTCGAATTGAAGGCTCAATTGGTGGAATTGAATTTTGCATTTGGAATGAGAATTAAAATCGACTTTCTCAATTTGAATTGAGAATTGTAATTGAATTTTGCTTTTCACACTAATATCAGAAGGGATAAGATAATTGAATTAACACTCCAATATTAGTAAAAAGTACCGAACCATTATGCAGGGTTAGTATTACTATAGTGTACTCAATGGTCAACTTTAGGTTCTGTATTAATTGATTCGTATTTTTTTATGATAGTAATAATAAACTTAATACGTTTTAGTTTTTAGAGTAATTAAAAATTGTAGTTTTTTTTTAATTAGTAAAAAATCTTGAAGCAAGATGAGAAGAATGTAATTTTAAAAAAGAGGGAGAGAAAAAGAGAGATAGAGAGAGAGAGAGAGTAGATTGTGGCAGGGCATTGTTCCAGGATCATGTCCTAGGTCCTTGCTCCTATATAGTCCTTATTCCTCGTTTATATCTCGCCTCGCACTGGTGACTACCCCTTCCTTCACCCACGTGGCACGTCCATGGTACAGACGAGCACGCGCCACCACCTGCTTCTTATTATCCCCACCGAGTTGAAAACATCCATAGCAATATAGCAAGGCACCCTCTTTCAATGTATACACTCACATTTCATACTATGTGTCTCTATCTCTCTCACTCTCTCTCTCTCTCTCTCTCTCTCTCTCTCTCTTACTCTCTCTTTCTCTCCTACTATCTCTCTCTCTTTCTCTCCTACTATCTCTCTCTCTTTCTCTCCTACTCTCTCTCTCTCTCTCTCTCTCTCTCTCTCTCTCTCTTACTCTCTCTCTCTCTTACTCTCTCTCTTTCTCTCCTACTCTCTCTTTCTCTCTCACTCTCTCTCATATGTATATCAACTTTTTTAACCAACATGTCACTGATGGCTTTCTCTTTTTCCACCTGCCAGCTGGACCAAAATGTCCGTAACAAAAATGTAAATAACCACATAAAATACATGTAAAATGAAGATAAAACGATCAAGTATAAAAATTGGGTGTTGACCACGAGGCGAGGTTATTGATCGCAGCTGCTGATGCACACTCAAATATATATATATATATATCTATATATACAACATCAGAGATATACTTTCGAGACAATTTAAAACCCGAGACGAATTTTTCTTTATTCACTATTACATATATGTCAAATCAAAAAAAAAAAAAAAAATTTAAGCTTTAAAACAATATCGGCTGCGGTAAATTATCATCATATGTCGACAAATTGACAGTGGGTAACAAAAAAATTAGGGTGATTCATAAAAAAAAGTTTTTATATAAAATTTTATAAACATTAGAATTTAAATAATGAGGTAGAAACATTTTTAAAAACATGAATCTTCAAATAATGTTGTAGAAACATTAGAAATGTTAAAGAACACGAATCTTTAAATAATTTTCTAGAACATTAAAACTTTTTAGGTACATCAGTATTAAAATAATGTTCTAATTCATTAAAACTTTTGACATAAATAATACTTTTAAACATTAAAATATTTAATGTTCAATGATTTGATTTTAATGAATCTTTTAATCATTAAAATATTCAACATAAATAATGTCCCAAAGCATTTAAATATTCAGCATAAATAGTGTTCTGTAAAATTAAACCATTTTAAGAACAAGAATTTTCAAATAATGATCTTGAACATTAAAACATTTAACATGAAGAATACTTTTGAACATTAAAACATTTAACATAAATAATACTTTTGAACATTAAAACATTTAACATTAATGAATCTTTTAAACATTAAAAAAATACAACATAAATAATGTCCCAAAGTATTTAAATATTCAGCATAAATAGTGTTCGATAACATTAAACCATTTTAAGAACAAGAATTTTGAAAGAATGTTGTAGAACATCAAACATTTTAAGAACATGAATATTTAAATAATTTTCTATAACATTAAACATTTTCAAAACATAAATCTTTAAATTATTGTCTGCAACATTAAAATATTTAACATAAATAATGTTTTAAAACATATGACATAACATAAATAAAACTTTAAATTATTGTCTGCAATATTAAAATATTTAACATAAGTAATGTTTTAAAAACATTCGAATATTTAATATGAATAATTTTTTAGAAAATTTAAATATTTAACATAAATAATGTTCTAAAACATTTAAGTTGTTAACATAAATAATGTTCTAAAACATTTAAGTAGTTAACATAAATAATGTTCTAAAACATTTAAGTTGTTAACATAAATAATGTTGTATAACATTCAAACATTTTAAGAACACGAATTTTCAAATAATGTTGTAGAACTTTCAAACAGTTAAAGAACATGAAACTTTAAACAATTTTCTAGAACATTAAACATTTGAAGAATAAAAAATTTCAAATAATGTTGTGGAATATTCAAACAGTTTTCTACATCATTAAAACATTTTAAGAACATGAATTGTTAAATAATGTTGTAGAAACATTAAAAAAGTTAAAGAACACGCATCTTTAAATAATTTTCGAGAATATTAAAACACTTTAGGTACATCAGTCTATAAATAATGTTCTAAATCATTAAAACATTTAACATAAATAATACCTTTGAACATTAAAACATTAAACATAAATAATACCTTTGAACATTAAAACATTTAACATAAATAATACCTTTGAACATTAAAACATTTAACATAAATAATACCTATGTACATTAAAACACTTAAAATTAATGATTCTTTTAAACATTAAAACATTCAACATAAATATTGTCCCAAAGCATTTAAATATTCAGCATAAATAGTGTTTTGTAACATTAAACCATTTTAAGAACAAGAATTTTTAAGAAATGTTGTCGAACATTCAAATAGTTTTCTAGAACGCATTAAACGATTTTGAGAACATGAATGTTCTAAAATATGATTCTAATAATTTTTTGCAACACTAAACATTTTATGAACATGAAACTTTAAATAATAGTCTGGAACTTTAAAACATTTTAAGAACATGAATCTTTAAATAATGTTCGAGAACTTGAATATATTTTAAGAACAAGAATCTTCAAATAATTTCTAAAACATTAAAACATTTAACATAAATAATGCTTTTAAAAATTAAAACACTTAACAAAAACAATTCGGTTGAACATTAAAACAGTTAACAAAAATAATAAGTTAGAACATTTAAATATTTAACATAAATAATGATCTATAACATTAAACCATTTTAAGAACAAGAATTTTCAAATCATATTTTTGAACATCAAACATTTTAAGAAAATAAATATTTTAATAATTTTCTGTAACATTAAAACAATTTTAAAACATGAACCTTTAAATAGTGTTTGAGCACATTAAATTAATGTTTAATTAATATTTAATATTAATAATGATTTGGAACATTATTTAAAGATTCTTGTTTTTTAAAATGTTTGAATAATATATAATAATATATAAGTGTGCACACTCTTTTTATGTTAAATATTGTAATGATTAATATTCTAGAACATTATTTAAAGATTGATATTCTTTAAATGTTTAATGTTCTAGAGCATTTTTTATGTTAAATAATTAAATGTTCTTGAACGATATAAATGTTAAATATTTAAATGTTCTAGAACATTGTTAATGTTAAATATTTAAATGTTCTAAAACATTATTTATGATTAATATTTTAATGTTGCAGAACATTATTTGAAGATTTATGTTTTTAAAATGTTTAATGTTATAGGAAAATTTTTAAATATTTATGTTCTTAAAATTTTTGATGTTTTATAACATTTTTTGAAATTTCTTATTCTTAAAAAGGTTTAATGTTGTAGAACATTATTAATGTTAAATATTTAAATGTTTCAAAACATAAATTATGTTAACTGTTTTAATGTTCAACAGAATTATTAACTTTAAATGTTTTAATGTTCAAAAACATCATTCATGTTAAATATTTTAAATTTTAGAACATTATTTAAAGATTCATGTTCTTAAAATGTTTTAATGTTCTAAAAAAATTGTCTAAGATTCATGTTCTTTAACTATTTTAATGTTCTATAACATTATTCAAAAATTTAAATTCTTCAAATGGTTAATGTTCTAGAAAATTGTTTAAAGATTCATGTTCTTTAACTGTTTGAAAGTTCTATAACGTTATTTGAAAATTCGTGTTCTTAAAATGTTTGAATATTATACAACATTATTTACGTTAACTACTTAACGTAAATATTACTTATGTTTCAGAACACTATTTATGTTAAATATTTAAATTTCTTAGAACATTATTCATGTTAAATATTTGAATGTTTTAAAACATTATTTTTGTTAAATTTTTTAATGTTGCAGACAATAATTTAATGATTTATTATGTTATGTTTTTTGTTTATGTTTTATGTTTTAAAACATTATTTATGTTAACTATTTTAATGTTGCAGACAATAATTTAAAGATTTATGTTTTTAAAATGTTTAATATTATAAAAAATTATTTAAATATTCATGTTCTTAAAATGTTTGATGTTCTATAACATTCTTTGAAAATTCTTGTTCTTAAAATGTTTTAATGTTATAGAACATTATTTTTGTTTAATATTTGAATGTTCTAGAACAATATTAATGTTAACTGTTCTAATGTTTAACAGAATTATTAACGTTAAATGTTTTAATGTTCAAAAGCATTATTTATGTTAAATGTTTTAATGTTCAAGATCATTATTTGAAAATTCTTATTCTTGAACTGTTTTTATGTTATAGAACATTATTTATGTTAAATATTTAAATATTCTAGAACAATATTTTTGTTAACTGTTTTAATGATTAAAAGCATTATTTACGTTAACTGTTTTAATGATTAAAAGCATTATTTACGTTAAATGTTTTAATGTTTTTGAACATTATTTAAAGATTCATGTTTTTAAAATGTTTACTATTCTACAAGATTATTTGAAAATTCATGTTTTCAAAAGATTTTAATGTTATAGAACGTTATTTTCGTTAAATGTTGTAATGTTCAAAAGGTTTAGGGATGTTGCATGTTGTTGTGTGCTCAAATACTATTTAAAGATTCATGTTCTTAAAATGTTTGAATGTTCTAGAAAATGGTTTAAAGATTCATGTTTCTTATCTGCTTTAATGTTCTGTGACATTTTTTAAAGATTCCTGTTCTTTAAATTTTTTAAGAACCTTTTTTTAAGCAGTCATAAAAGTTCATTAAAACGTTTTAAGAACGCCTTGAGAGCGAACATGGTTGTTAGGGTTTTAATTTCGAATCTGAATTTCTTTGATGGGCCCAAAAATAGTGATTGAATTTTATATTTTGCCAAAAAAAGAAAGGGAAAACATTTTTTTGTAGTATTATTTTTCAAATACTGCTTTATATTGTGTTTTGGAATAATTTTAGAATACGCCACCCTCTGTCTCTCTTTATCTGTTTAACTCTCAAATACCGAAAGCTCCCTCCTATTAATTTCATTGTCTGCGTCGCGACTCGCGTCGTGGAATACTCGGCAGGGCAAGACGAAGGGGATGAAAATGGTAGAAGAGAGACGACGAGGGTTGAAATTGCACGGTAAAATATTCAGCAGACAAGCCTAGAGGGTTAGTGCTGATCTGTGTTTCATACTTTTTGAAACAAAGTGTCTTGGAAACGGTGGCGTCGACAACCAAAGTCTATATCTTCATAAAATGCATTTATATCTACTATATAGAGAGATTTACAAGATTTATATATATGTATATAAATACATATAAATACATACTGAAATGTAGAGATGACTTAATTAAAAATATTTCTCGTTTTTTTTCTCACTTCATTAAATGTTAAATAGGCCTTAACTTTAGATTTTACTCTGGTAAAAAGAATATTTACTGTTAAAAGAAATTTTAAATCAATTCTACATCCAAATTTAAAAATCAATTTCAATTTTACTTTCAATTATAAAGTTTAGGTTTTGTTCTAATTGTGACTGTAATTATAATTACAGTTAAAATTTTGATAACAACTCGACATCTACTTGTAATTTTATTACTGATTCTACATCTAATTCTAATTGAATAATTCAATTCGAATTCTAATTCCACTTGGAAAAACTCTATTCAATTCTGATTTTATTGACAATTGTAAAAATCAATTTAGATTTCAAATCAAACTACAAAATTCTAGTCCCATTAAGATACTAATTATGAAAATCAATTTTAATTCTAATTTTATAAAAAAAAATTATTTAAAATTTTAATTTGAATTCTGATTGTAATTCTAGTTCTAATTATAATTCAAATTCGAATTTGAATTCCAGTTTGATTGAAATTTTAGTTTCAATTCAAATTCTAATTCGAATTTAAAATTAAATACTGATTGTAATCGAAAATCTAATTATAATTCTAATTTGAATTTGAATTCGAATTCTGATTGTAATTCAAGATCTAATTGTAATTCTAATTTGAATTCGAATTCTTATTGTAATTTAATTCAAATAATTCGAATTCTAACTCTAAATCGAATTCAAATTCTTAATCTAATTCGAATTCGTATTATAATTATGATTCTACTTCCAATTATAATTCCTATTCGAATTCTAATTGTAATTTTATTACTTAATCGTAACTTTAATTTCTAAATGTTAAATTTAATTTCAAATTCATTTCAGTTGTGAAATTAAATTCTAATTCTAATTCCAGTTTAATAATTTAAATTCAAGACCAATTGTTAAATTCAATACTAATTCTATTGCCAAATATAAAAAAAAATAATTCTACTGCAAATTCGAATTATGAAATTCAATATTAATTCTGTTTCTAATAAGAAATTTTTATTTTTATTGAAATTTCAATTCTAATTATAATTTTATTTCCAATTCTTTTTCTAATTTTGATTTCATAATTAAATCTTAACATTATTCTTAAATGTAAAATTAAAATTCAAACTCATTCCAATTGTAAAATTCAATTTTAATTCTAATTTCAGTTCAAAATTTGGAATCCAATTCCAATTGTAAAATTTAATTCCTATTCAATTGCCAAATGCAAAATATCATTCAATTTCTTATTTATTTTCGAAATTCGTTATTAATTCTAGTTCCAATTAAAAAATTTAATTTCTGTTCAAATTCTAAATTTAATTTTAAATCTATTTATAATTCTAATTCCAAGTCTAATAACAATTCTACTCCTACTTTTATAATTAAATCGAAAATTGTATTTCAAGTTTATTTTAATTGGGAAATTCAATTCTGACTATAATTCCAGTTGTGAAATTTAATTTCAATTCTAATTGCAATTATGATATACAATTTTGATTCTAATTCCAAATGAAAAATTTAATTTCTGTTCTAATTCTGATTTTAATTTTAATTCTAATTACAATTCAGATTATCAAACTATTTTTAATTGTAATTCTAATTCTAATTTCATAATTAAATTGTAACTTTAATTTGAAATGTTTAATTCAATTTCAAGCTCATTTCAATTGTGAAATTAAAATCTAACTTTAATTTCAGTTTATAATTTTAAATTTAATGCTAATTTTAAAAATCAATTTTAATTCTATTGCTAAATGCAAAATATCATACTAATTTAAATTCAAATTATAAAATTTAATATTAACTCTATTTCCAATTAGAAAATTTTATTTATATTTAAATTCCAATTCTCATTCCAATTCTAATTCCAATTTTAATTATAATTTTAATTCTATTTATAATTTGAATTTGAATTTAAATTTAAATTTGAATTTGAATTTGAATTTGAATTTGAATTTGAATTCCAATTGCAATTTTAATTCCAATTCTATTTCTAATTCTAATTCTAGTAAAAAATTCCATTTCAAGCTCATTCCAATTTTAAAATTTAATTCTAATTATAATTCCAGTTACAAAATTTAATTTCAATTCAGATTGCAATTGTGATATACAATTCTAATTCTAATTCCAATTAAAAAAATTTATTTCTGTTCTAATTCTGATTCTAATTTCAATTCAAATTCAAATTCAAATTCTAATTCTAATTCTAATTCGAGTTAAAAAATTTGAATTTAATGCCAATTGTAAAATTAATTCTATTTCTATTTCCAATTGCAAAGTAACATTTTAATTAAAATTCGAATAATGGATTTCAATAGTAATTCTACTTCTAATTGGAAAAATTTATTTTTTGTTAAAATTCTAAATCTAATTTCAATTCTAATTTTAACTCTATTTATAATTCTAATTCCAAGTCTAATATGAATTCTAATTTTAATTTTCATAATTAAATCGTAACTTTAATTTCAAATATAAAATTGAATTTCAAGTTTATTTCAATTGTGAAATACAATTATAATTTGAATTCCAATTGAAAAATGTAAATTTTAATGCCAATTGTAAAATTCAATTTTAATTCTATTGCTAAGTGCAAAATATCATACTAAATTTAAATTCAAATTATAAAATTTAATATTAATTCTATTTCCAATTAGAAAATTTTATTTATATTCAAATTCGAATTCTCATTCCAATTCTAATTCCAATTTTAATTATAATTTTATTTCTGTTTATAATTTTAATTTGAATTTGAATTTTAATTCCAATATTATTTCTAATTCTGGTTTTATAATTAAACCTTAATTATATTTTTAAATATAAAATTCAATTTCAAGCTCATTGCAATTTTAAAATTTAATTCTAATTATAATTCCAGTTGAAAAATTTAAATTCAATGCCAATTGTGATATTGAATTCTATTTCTATTTACAGTTTTAAAATATCATTCTAATTCTAATTCGAATTATGAAATTTAATATTAATTCGAGCTTAGATAAATAAATTTAGTTTCTGTTCAAATTCTAAATCTAATATCAATTCTAATTTTAACTCTATTTATAATTTTAATTCGAAGTCTAATATCAATTCTAATTCTAATTCCAATTCGAAGTAAATATCAATTCTAATTCTAATTCTAATTCCAAGTATAATATCAATTCTAATTCTAATTTCCATAATTAAATCGTAACTTTAATGTCTAATATAAAATTAAATTTCAAGTTCATTTCAATTGTGAAATTCAATTCTAATTTTAATTCCAATTGAAAAATGTAAATTTTAATGCCAATTGTAAAATTCAATCCTATTTCTATTTTTAATTGCAAAAATGTCATTCTAATTCAAATTCGAAATATGAAATTTAATATTAATTCCAGTTTCAATTAGAAAATTTTATTTCTGTTTAAATTCCTGTTCCAAGTCCAATTCTAATTCCATTTGCAAATTTCAAGTTGAATACTGTATCTAATACTATAAAATAATTATAACTTTCATACAAATCTGTATTCGATTTCCGATTCTAATTCTAATTTCAATTCTGATTTAAATTCTAATTTGAATTCTTTTTGTAATTCTAATTTTAGTTCTAATTCTAATACTAATTCCTATTTGCAGTTTTTGTTACAATTCTAATACTAATTCCTATTTGCAGTTTTTGTTATAATTCTAATACTAATTTCTATTTGCAGTTTTTGTTATAATTCTAATTCTAATTATAATTCTGACTTTAATTCTAATTCTGATTTTAATTTTAATTCTAATTCTTCGTCTAATTCTACTCATTTTATATTCAATCCAGATGCTATTAAAAAAAATTCTAATTGGAAAAACTAATTCTTATTCGTATATTTCAATTTTTTTTCAAATACCACTAAACAATATCTAATTCCACTAAACGAAATGAAAAAGAAAAATTTCTTCATATGTTGCAGTGAACATATAAAGCACGAAAAGAATAAAAAATAAATGCCATAAAATGGGTATATATGTGAAGAAAGTTTTTATAATGGTTACTTTTATATAGCAATACAGATATATATCGAGTTCAGTAAATTAAATTACTTCTTACCTACAATTACCTTACCCACTATATCTAATAATATAAAGGGAAAACCACACTATCTCATGATGGCCGTATAATTGTATTATGAAAAATAAAATACCAACTAAATTTTAAAGTTTCTCTTCTTTTTCTTCTTCTTTTTTTTTCTTTCTAAAATAAATGAAAAGTGTTTCCATATACATTTATATATATATGGGGTCCAAGAAAAAGAAATATTTTCTAATTCTTTTTTTTCCCATTACATATAGACATATGTGTATATATATACGTAACAGCTTGAATTAAGGGGTGAAACATGTACACATATACAATTTCTAACATGGGGTCACTTGTGCGTGACTGTCGTGACTAAGTTACATCAAGTAACTTTATATCTTCTTCGATCTTACACGGTGTGCCTATTTATACGACTTTATCTCTTTTCAAGAACAAAAGCTGCAAGACTTTGCACTCAAAATACTGTAAACGTTTATATTTTCGCGAAAGTAGTAAAATATCATTAGTTTCCAATAATAAAAAAAAAAATACCACCACTTGTCTATTTTATTTTTGTAATAATAGACAATGACTACTTTATTTCCGATTGTAAAATATGCTCATCTTTATGGATTTATATTTTCAGATAATTTCCCCTGGTGTTTATTTACAGGTCTAATGGTATTACAAGCAATGTTTACATACGTTTAAATAATTTTTTTTAATTAATTTTTTATTTCCGCTTTTCTTCAGTCGTAGGTCAGAATTTTCATGTCCCTGTTAGAATGGAACGATAATTGAATTTTACATTTGGAATTAGAACAGAAATCAAATTTTACAGTTGGAATTAGAATAAAAACTGAATTTCATGCAATTGAAAGTAAATTTTACATTTGGAATTAGAATTAAAATTGAATTTCATGCAATTGAAAGTAAATTTTACATTTAAAATTAGATTTAAAATTGAATTTCACGAAATTAAAAGTAAATTTTACATTTAGAATTAGAATTAAAATTGAATTTCATGAAATTGAAAGTAAATTTTACATTTGGAATTAGAATTAAAATTGAATTTTACGAAATTAAAAGTAAATTTTACATATGGAATTAGAATTAAAATTGAATTTCATGAAATTAAAAGTAAATTTTTCATATATGGAATTAGAATTAAAATTGAATTTCATGAAATTGAAAGTAAATTTTTCAATTGGAATTAGAATTAAAATTGAATTTCATGAAATTAAGAGTAAATTTTACATATGGAATTAGAATTAAAATTGAATTTCATGCAATTGAAAGTAAATTTTACATTTGGAATTAGAATTAAAATTGAATTTCATGAAATTAAAAGTAAATTTTACATATATGGAATTAGAATTAAAATTGAATTTCATAAAATTGAAAGTAAATTTTACATTTGGAATTAGAATTAAAATTGAATTTCATGAAATTAAAAGTAAATTTTACATATGGAATTAGAATTAAAATTGAATTTCATGAAATTGAAAGTAAATTTTACATTTGGAATTAGAATTAAAATTTAAACTAAACTTTGCATGTGAAATTAGAATTAAACTTGAATTCAACAATTGGCGTCATAATTGAAATTGAATTTTGTATATGGAATTGGAATTAGAATTCAACTATGCAATAAAAATTAGATTGAGCATTAGTATTAAAAATATAATTGTACTTAAAGTTGAAGTTGGAATTAGAATTCAATTATGCAATAAAAATTAGATTAAGAATTAGTATTAAAAATATAATTGTACTTAGACTTGAAGTTGGAATTAGAATTCAACTAAATTTCATAAATGGATTTAAAATTAGAATTAGGACTCCATTGCTTGTTAGGAAATAGAATTAGTATCGAATTTCGTAATTCGAATTTAAATTGAAATTATATTTTTCATTAGGAAATAGAATTAGAATCGAATTTTACAATTAGAATTCAAATTGAAAATAAATTTTTCAAATTGGTATTAGAATTTGAATTCAATTTCACAATTCTAATAAGAATTAAAACTAAATTTTATAATTAGATTTGAATAATTATATTTTGAATTCAAGTTAACATTTAATTATAACATTAAATTTGTATTTAGAATTGAAATTGGATTTGCAATTAGAATTAGAATTAAATTTTACAATTTTAATGAAATTAAAGTTACGATTTAATTATAAAAATTGGAATTAAAATTAGAATTAGAATAAATATTACACTTGGAATTTGAATAATAAATAGGTTTAAAATTAGAATTGAAATTAGATTTAAAAATTGGACAAAAATTAAACTTTTTAATCGAAACACGAATTAATATTAAATTTTATATTTCGAATTTGAATTTGAATGGTATTTTGTAATTGATAAAAGAAATAGAATTGAATTTTATAATTGTCATTAAAATTTAAATTTTTCAACTGGATTTAAAATTAGAATTGAATTGAAATTGGATTTAAAATTTAAACAGAAATTAAATATTTTATTTGGAACTCGAATTAATAATGAATTTTAGAATTTAAAGTAGAATTAGAATGATATTTTGCATTTGGCAATTGAATAGAAATTGAATTCTACAATTGGAATTGAATTCAAAATTTTTAAACTGGAATTAGAATTAAAATTGAATTTCACAATTGGAATGAGTTTAAAATGGAATTTTACATTTGAAAATAATGTTAAAATTTAATTTTAAAATTAGAATTAAAATTAGAAATAGAATTGAAATTAAAATTAGAAATAGAATTGAAATTAAAATTAGAAATAGAATTGAAATTAAAATCAGAATTAGAACCAAAATTGAATTCTTCATTTGGAATTATAATTAGAATTGTATATTATAATTACAATCAGAATTGAAATTAAGTTTTACAACTGGAATTAGAATCAGAATTGAAATTCCCAATTGGAATAAATTGAAAATTCAATTTTATATTTAAAATTAAAATTATTATTTAATTATGAAATTATAATTAGAATAAAAATTGAAACTTTATTTGGCATTAGAAGTAAAATTAGATTTAATATTAAAACTGGAATTAGATTTGGAATTTGAACAAAAATTAAATTTTTTTAATTGTAACTCAAATTACAATTGAATTTCCTTTTTCGAATTTTAATTAAAATTATATTTTGCAATTGTAAATAGAAATAGAATTGAATTCTGCATTTGTCATTGAATTCAACATTTTTAACTTGAATTGGAAATAGAATTAAATTTCACAATTGGAATAAGCTTGAAATTGAATTTTACATTTAACAATAAAGTCACGCTTTAATTATAAAATTATAATTAGAATTAGAATTCATATTAGACTTGGAATTAGAATTATAAATAGAGTTAAAATTAGAATTGAAATTTGATTTAGAATTTTAACAAAAAATAAATTTTTCTAATTAGAAGTAGAATTACTATTGAAATCCACTATTCGAATTTTAATTAGAATGTTACTTTGCAATTAGAAATAGAAATAGAATTAATTTTACAATTGGCATTGTATTCAAATTTTTTAACTCGAATTAGAATTAGAATTAGAATTTGAATTTGAATTGAAATTAGAATCAGAATAAAAACAGAAACAAATTTTTTTATTTGGAAGTAGAATTAGAATTGTATATCATAATTGCAGTCTGAATTCGAATTAAATTTTGTAACTGGAATTATAATTAGATTTAAATTTTACAATTGGAATGAGCTTGAAATTGAATTTTTTACAAAAATTAAAATTCGAAATAGAATTGGAATTAAAATTGCAATTGGAATTAAAATTCAAATTTAAATTATAAATAGAATTAAAATTATAATTAAAATTAGAATTAGAATTGGAATGAGAATTGGAATTTAAACAAAAATAAAAATTTCTAGTTGGAAATAGAATTAATATTGAATTTTATAATTTGAATTTGAATTATTATGATATTTTGCATTTGGCAATAAAATTAAAATTGAATTTTACAATTGGCATTAAATTTAAAAGTAGAAACTGGAATTAGAATTAGAGTTTAATTTCCAAATTGAAATGAGCTTGAAATTGAATTAAACATTTCAAATTTATGTTAAAATTTTATTATGAATTTAGAATTAGAATTACAATTGGAAGTAGACTTAGAATTGGAATTTTAATTAGAATTGAAATTAAAATCAGAATTAGAACAGAAATTAAATTTTTCATTTGGAATTAGAATTCGAAATTAATTTTTGAACTAGAGAGGGAGAGAGAATTGAAATATAATTTTACAATTTGATATATTAGAATTGGTTTTAATTTTATAATTTAAATTAGAATTAGAATCAGAACTAGAATTCAAATTAGAATAACAAGGCGAATGAGAATTAGAATCAGAACTTGAATTAAAGCTAAACTACAAACTAAAATTTGAACTAGAATTAGAAGAATAACTAGAATTAGAACCCGAATTAGAACTAGAATTAGAATCAGAATTCGAACCAGAATTAAAATTAGGATCAGAACTAGAATTCAAATTAGAACTACAATTCGAACGAGAATTAGAATTAGAACTTGAATTAAAGCTAAACTACAAACTAAAATTTGAACTAGAATTAGAACTAGAATTAGGACCAGAATTCGAACCAGAACTAAAATTAGGATCAGAACTAGAATTCAAATTAGAACTACAATTCGAACGAGAATTAGAATCAGAACTTGAATTAAAGCTAAACTACAAACTAAAATTTGAACAAGAATTAGAATTAGAACTAGAATTAGGACCAGAATTAGAACTAGAATTAGAACCAGAATTAAAATTAGGATCAGAACTAGAATTAGAATTAGAATTAGAATTTGAATCAAAATGATTAGTTTTCATCATCATCATCCATTTTTCTCTCGAGTCATAAAAAAATCTCTCTTTCTCTATCTTTCATTACTCTTTTCTCAAATAAATTATTTATTGAAATTAGAAAATTTTCATAAAGACATAAAATTCAATAAACTTTAAAGTACTCCTCACCCAGAGAGGAGCCAAGATAATATTCTTAAATTTACATGAGAACATCGTACATCTTTTTTTTCTCTATGACGTTGGCAATTGCCCACTGGAATTTTTCGAGGAAATAATTTTTTTCCCTCTTCTTCTTCCTCTTCTTTTTTTTTTTTTGAGAAAGTGCAGTGCAATCAATACTGCAACAATATATCTATATATAAAAAGCTTGGGAAATAGTGGATTCGTTTCAGGTCGAGGAGTGTTATGGGCATAAGCAGGCCGCGTCGCCCATAGGCCGTTGGATCGTAAACCCAGCGATGACCGTAAAGTCACCCTTCCGTGAACCTCCCCGATGGAGGTAAAGTACGCCGCTTGTAAAGGGTTGCGGATGAGTGAGGCGCGAGGCAAGGGAAAGGGATTCGAATAGCGTGAGTGCAATATATATATATACGAGAAGGGGAAATGGTTTTGCGAGTGCCTGGATGCTGATACGGCGCGTCATATATATGTATATATATATATGTCCTGCGCCAAGTTGAAACTCTCCTACTGCAATATCGATGACCGGCTTCGCAAACCATGCTGTAAACAATCTAATGCTTCTTGAAACTCTATAGTTTCTAGTTGCCATCAACTAGCCGATTATTCTCCTAGTTCAACGTCAGTTTCATAGCTCATGGAATGCATAATAAGGCGCCTACCATTTTCAATCCAAAAACATATCATTTCGAGGAATATTGATCGTTTAGACTTCAAAAAAAGTACCAAACCTTACTCAATTTGGTAATTGTCCCAAATAAACCAATCACCAATTTAAGTTACCTTCTGTATTTTTTTCTAGCACCTACTCACACAATTTTTTTTTCAAGTCTACCCTCTTTTATCTACCTTCTGAAAATTGACCCCAAACGATGATAAATTGACAAATTAGTTTCACTCAATATTACTTAAAATTTTTAACGATTTTTAATTAAATGTTTCAACGATTTTTAATTAAATGTTTCAACGATTTTTAATTAAATGTTTTAACCATTTTTAATTAAATGTTTCAACGATTTTTAATTAAAACTTTTAACGACTTTTAGCTAAAAATTTTAACGACATTTAATTCAAATTTTTAACGATTTTAACCCTCTGCCTTTAAGTGATCGTTATCGTACAAAATCGTCAACTTGGACGCCTCGTGGGGACTTTGGTAATTTTTTAATTATTACAATATTAACATGTAACTCGTTCACCTCTGACTCTAAATAGTTCGCAAACAGGTCCATCGATCCGTCTTAAAATTATCCATAAACTAATTAGAATAGTTTAGAAGTGGAACGAAAAATTTCCGAGTAAATCGTAAAGATGTAAAATTTTCCATAGTAGTAAATTTTTTGAAATTGAAAACAAATTTTATTGATTGCTTCAAAACGGTCAGTGAATAGTCAAAAAGTAATGTTCTCCAACTCCCTGACACTGTAGACAAGTAATTAAACTTTAAAATATATATTTATGATAAAAAATGATCGATATTGCAAAATAGCAAAAGTTTCGATTTTAGTAATATTGATGTAATTCTGTAAGTTTTGGTCCAAAAAGTTTCGCGAATAGATCAATTGATGCGTATTTAGATACCCTATAAGCAAATTATTGTTGTTTTAAAATACCGCTGGAAGTTTTGAAGAAAATCGTAAGAAAGGAAAAATTTTCAAAGTGGTAAATTTTTTCAAAACGAAAGAACAACCAAATTTTTTGTTTCAAAAGGTCGGCAAATAGTCAAAAAGTAATATTTTACAACTCACTGACACTGTCGAAAAGTAATCCAACTTTAAAATATATATTTGTTCGAAAAAATTATCAAATTATGAAAGTGGGTAATTTTTCAACTTTATTGATATCCTTGTAATTCGTTAAATTTTTATCGGAAAAAGTTCAAAGATATGTCTATCGAACCGCCTTGAGACTATCTTTAGGCTAATTGTGATAGTTTTGAAATAACGCCAAAAGTTTCGGAGAAAATCATAAAAATCGAAAATTATTCAAATTAGTAAATTTATTTAAATTAGAAAAAAAATTTATTTTCTGTTTTAAATAATTTGTAGATAGTCAAAAAGTGGTGTTTTGCAACTCTCTGACACTTTAGAAAAACAATTTAATTTTCAAATGTGTATTTGTTTAAAAAAATTACCAAATTTTAAAAGTAGGAAATTTTTGAATTTTTTTGATATCGTTTTATTTGTTACATTTCAATCCAAAAAAGTTCAAAAATGATTCTATAGAACCGTCTTGAGTATCTATAAGCTAATTACAACAGTTTTGAAATTTGGCAAAATGTTTTGAAGAAAATCATAAAAATGGGAAATTTTTCAAATTAGAAAATTTTTTTAAAATAGAAAAAAAATTTATTTTATGTTTTAAATGATTAGTAGATAGCCAAAAAAAGATATTTTGCAACTCCCTGATGATATAGAAGAGCAATTCAATTTTCAAATGTGTATTTGTTAAAAAAAATTACCAAAATGTAAAAGTAGGAAATTTTTGAATTTTTTTGATATCGTTTTATTTTGTCACATTTTAATCCGAAAAAATTCAATGATGATTCTATAGAACCGTCTTGAGAATATCTATAAGCTAATTACAATAGTTTTGAAATTTAGCTAAATGTTTTTGAGAAAATCATCAAAATGTAAAATTTTTCAAATTAGTCAATTCTTTTTAATTGAAAAAAAATTTAATTTTCTGCATCAAATGGTTAGTAAATAGTCTGAAAGTGATATTTAGTAACTGTCTAGTACTATCAAAGAGAAATTTAACATTAAAACATATATTTGTTAAAAAAATTACCAAATTGTAAAAATGGGAAATTTTTGAATTTTCTTGATATCGATGTATTTCGGTAAATTTTTATCCGAAAAGGTTCAATGATAAATGAATCGATCCGGCTTGAGATTATCTATAAGTCGATTATAACAGTTTAGAAATATCGTCAAGAGTTTTTGAGAAAATCGTAAAAAGGTCAAGTTTTAAAAATTCCATATTTTTTAGAAAATCAAATAAAAATTAATTTTTTGTTGAAATTGTTAGTTAGTAGTCAAAAAGTATAATTTTACAACTACCAAATAGTCACAGAAAGTTATTAAGTTTTTAAAAATAAATTTGTTAATAAAAATTACCAAAATAAGAAAATAGGAAAATTTTCCATTTTTGTAATATCGATGTAAATTTGAAAATTTTAATCCGAAAAAGTTTATAGATGATTCTATAGAACCGTATTGAGAATATCTATAAGCTAATTATAATAGTTTTGAAATTTTGACAAATGTTTTGGAGAAAATCATCAAAATGTAAAATTTTTCAAATGAGTATATTTTTTGGACATGCAAAAAAAATTAATTTTTTGTTATCAAATGGTTGGTAAATAGTCGAAAAGTGATATTTAGTAACTGCCTGATACTATCAAAGGGTAATTTAACATTAAAATATATATTTGTAAAAAAAAATTACCAAATTGTAAAAATAGGAAATTTTTGAATTTTTTTTAATATCGATGTATTTCGGTAACTTTTTATCCGAAAAGGTCCAATGACAAGTCAATCGAACCGGCTCGAGATTATCTATAAGTTGATTATGACAGTTTAGAAATATCGTCAAAAGTTTTTTAAAAAATCATAAAAAGGTCAAATTTTAAAAATTCGATATTTTTAGAAAATCAAAATAAAAATAATTTTTTTGTTGAAATTGTTAGTTAGTAGTTTAAAAGTATGAATTAACAACTACAAAACACTAACAGAAGGTAATTATGTCTTTAAAAATATATTTGATAATAAAAATTACCAAAATAAAAAAATAAGAAAATTTCCCATTTTGGTAATATCGATGTAATTCTGTAAATTTTAATCAAAAAAAGATTGTAAATATATAAATCGAACCGTCTTGAAATTATTCTTAAGTTGTTTATGATAATTTAGAAGTAGCTTTAGGAGTTTTGGAGAAAATCGTAAAAAACTAAAATTTTCCAATTTCGTTAATTTTTAGAAATTGAAAAAAACTTTATTATTTTGTTCGAAATGGTTAGTAATTCGTAGAAAATTGTCGTCATACAACTCCTTGAGAAAATAAAAGAAAATTTAGATTCTAAAAATCATATATGAGAATAAATTTACCAAACTGTCGAAAACACGAAATTTTTCATTTTCGGAATATCGACCTAATTTCGGTAATTTGTAATCCAAAATGTTTTGCAAATAGGTCAATTGTCGCGTCTTTAGATGCTCTAGAAGCTGGTTATGACAGTTTAGAAGGAGCGCCAGAAATTTTCGAGAAAATCGTACATAATTCACTCTCTTTCAAATTCTATATGCAAAAAAAAAAATAAAAAACAGTAAATATTTTATACTTTCTCAAAAATGGTTAGTAAAAATAGAAAACTGTTTCTTTACAACAGACAGACATTATAGAAAAAAGTAATCTTTAAAGAATCATCACTTATAAAAATCGTTCAAAATATCAAAATACAAAAATTTTTGTTCTTATTTTCATCATGTCGTTAAAAAAATTAATAAAATGAAATATTTTTGCAAATAATAATCTTTTTTTCTCCCATTAATATACATATTGGTCGAGCGATAAAAGAGTATGTGAAAATAATTGACATACTTTTGTTTCAGTTTAAGAGCGCAGTTTAAGATTCCCGCATGAAGGTGAATAAAAATCAAGTTGTATAATTTGCACATGTCTACTTGAGAGTGGCCAGAAACATAACATTCAACAGAAACAAGTCCCTGAGGCAGGTGCGCCACACCTGTATATATAACTTGGCAAGCGTTTCACCTGACAAAATTGAAGGTCATCGACTATTAAAAGTACCCTTATCTGTCGAATTTCAATATCATAAATACGCAAACACGAGTCTTTTTTAAATACAACTACATAATTACTCGCATTTTATTTTATTACAAAAAAATACATTCGATTTTCTCTCTTACTCTCTGTTTTGCTTTTATTTTTCTTCTTTTATTCTGTAATCCTTGATATTGTGAATATTTGTAGTTTCTGTAATAAACTAACGGCCAATTTTTATTCCAGTAGAAATAGTAGTAATGTGTAAAATTACCCCGAAAATATACTTAAATTTATGCAAATTTTTGCAGAATAATATTGCAACGATATTTAATACACATTTAGACAAATTTTAAAGAATAATAATAGGCTAATAATTAGGATAAAACTTCCCTAATATGACACTTTAAAATTACTCTAATTATTTAATGCAATATTACCCCAATATTTAATGTAAAATTATCCCAATGTGACATTCTATTATTAACCTAGTTATTCAGTGTAACATTACCCCAAGTTTTTGGTGTAATATTACCCCGACATTAATTTAAAATTGATTAAAATGTTAGAGAGTAATATTACCCCAAATTTGTACTGCAACATTACCCCAACAATAAAGTGCAACATCACCCTAAAAGTTCAGTGCAACATTACCCTAAAAAACAGTCCAAAATAACCGCAAAAGTACAGTTAAACATTGCTCCAAAAGGACAGTGCAACATTGCCCCAAAAGAACAGTGCAACATAGTTGTAATTCGTAGAATTTTTATCAGAAAAAGTTCAAAGATATGTCTATCGAACCGTCTTGAAAATATCTTTAGGCTAATTGTGATTGTTTTGAAATGACGCCAAAAGTTTTAAAGAAAATCATAAAAATGGGAAAATTTTCAAATTAGAAAATTTTTTTTAATTAGAAAAAGAATTTATTTTTTGTTTTAAATGATTAGTAGATAGTCAAAAAGTGGTGTTTTGCAACTCCCTGACACTATAGAAAAACAATTCAATTTTCAAATGTGTATTTGTTAAAAAAAATTACCAAATTGTAAAAGTAGGAAATTTTTGAATTTTTTTGATATCGTTTTATTTTGTCACATTTTAATCCGAAAAAATTCAATAATGATTCTATAGAACCGTCTTGAGAATATCTATAAGCTAATTACAACAGTTTTGAAATTTGGCAAAATGTTTTGGAGAAAATCATAAAAATGGGAAATTTTTCAAATTAGAAAATTTTTTTAAAATAAAAAAAAATTTATTTTCTGTTTTAAATGATTAGTAGATAGCCAAAAAAAGATATTTTGCAACTTCCTGATGATATAGAAGAGCAATTCAATTTTCAAATGTGTATTTGTTAAAAAAAATTACCAAATTGTAAAAGTAGGAAATTTTTGAATTTTTTTGATATCGTTTTATTTTGTCACATTTTGATCGAAAAAAGTTCAATGATGATTCTATAGAACCGTTTTGAGAATATCTATAAGCTAATTACAACAGTTTTGGAATTTGGCAAAATGTTTTGGAGAAAATCATAAAAATGGTAAATTTTTCAAATTAGAAAATTTTTTTAAAATAGAAACAAAATTTATTTTCTGTTTTAAATGATTAGTAGATAGCCAAAAAAAGATATTTTGCAACTCGCTGATGATATAGAAGAGCAATTCAATTTTCAAATGTGTATTTGTTAAAAAAAATTACCAAAATGTAAAAGTAGGAAATTTTTGAATTTTTTTAATATCGTTTTATTTTGTCACATTTTAATCCAAAAAAATTCAATGATGATTCTATAGAACCGTCTTGAGAATACTTACTTTTTATCCGAAAAGGTGCAATGACAAGTCAATGGAACCGGCTTGAGATTATCTACAAGTCGATTATGACAGTTTAGAAATAGCGTCAAAAGTTTTTGAGAAAATCGTAAGAAGGTCAAGTTTTAAAAATTCCATATTTTTTAGAAAATCAAAAGAAAAATTAATTTTTTGTTAAAATTGCTAGTTAGTAGTCAAAAAGTATAATTTTGCAACTACCAAATAGTGACAGAAAGTTATTAAGTTTTTAAAAATAAATTTGTTGATAAAAATTACCAAAATAAGAAAATAGGAAAATTTTCTATTTTTGTAATATCGATGTAATTTTGTAAATTTTAATCCGAAAAAGTTCATAGATGATTCTATAGAACCGCATTGAGAATATTTATAAGCTAATTATAATATTTTTATAATTTTGACAAATGTTTTAGAGAAAATCATCAAAATGTAAAATTTTCCAAATGAGTCAATTTTTTGGAAATGAAAAAAAATTAATTTTTTGTTACCAAATGGTTAGTAAGTAGTCGAAAAGTGATATTTAGTAACTGCCTGCTACTATTAAAGGGTAATTTATCATTAAAATATATATTTGTAAAAAAAATTACCAAATTGTAAAAACGGGAAATTTTCGAATTTTTTTGATATCGATGTATTTCGTTAAATTTTTATCCGAAAAGGTTCAATGATAAGTCAATTTAACCGGCTTGAGATTAACTATAAGTCGATTATGACAGTTTAGAAATATCGTCAAAAGTTTTTGAGAAAATCGTAAAAGGTAAAATTTTTAAAATTCGATATTTTTTAGAAAATCAAAATAAAAATTAATTTTTTGTTGAAATTGCTAGTTAGTAGTCAAAAAGTATAATTTTACAACTACCAAATAGTGACAGAAAGTTATTAAGTTTTTAAAAATAAATTTGTTGATAAAAATTACCAAAATAAGAAAATAGGAAAATTTTCTATTTTTGTAATATCGATGTAATTTTGTAAATTTTAATCCGAAAAAGTTCACAGATGATTCTATAGAACCGTATTGAGAATATCTATAAGCCAATTATAATAGTTTTGAAATTTTGACAAATATTTTGGAGGAAATCATCAAAATGTAAAACTTTTCAAATGAGTCAATTTTTTGGAAATGCAAAAAAAATTAATTTTTTGTTATCAAATGGTTAGTAAATAGTCGAAAAGTGATATTTAGTAATTGCCTGATACTATCAAAGGGTAATTTAACATTTAAATATATATTTGTAAAAAAAATTACCAAATTGTAAAAATGGGAAATTTTCGAATTTTTTTGATATCGATGTATTTCGATAACTTTTTATCCGAAAAGGTTCAATGACAAGTTAATCGAACCGGCTTGAGATTAACTATAAGTCGATTATAACAGTTTAGAAATAGCATCAAAAGTTTTTGAGAAAATCGTAAAAAGGTCAAGTTTTAAAAATTCCATATTTTTTAGAAAGTCAAAATAAAAATTAATTTTTTGTTGAAATTGTTAGTTAATAGTTCCAAAGTATAATTTTACAACTACCAAATAGTGACAGAAAGTTATTAAGTTTTTAAAAATAAATTTGTTGATAAAAATTACCAAAGTAAGAAAATAGGAAAATTTTCTATTTTTGTAATATCGATGTAATTTTGTAAATTTTAATCCGAAAAAGTTCACAGATGATTCTATAGAACCGTATTGAGAATATCTATAAGCCAATTATAATAGTTTTGAAATTTTGACAAATATTTTGGAGGAAATCATCAAAATGTAAAACTTTTCAAATGAGTCAATTTTTTGGAAATGCAAAAAAAATTAATTTTTTGTTATCAAATGGTTAGTAAATAGTCGAAAAGTGATATTTAGTAATTGCCTGATACTATCAAAGGGTAATTTAACATTTAAATATATATTTGTAAAAAAAATTACCAAATTGTAAAAATGGGAAATTTTCGAATTTTTTTGATATCGATGTATTTCGTTAACTTTTTATCCGAAAAGGTTCAATGACAAGTTAATCGAACCGTATTGAGAATATCTATAAGCCAATTATAATAGTTTTGAAATTTTGACAAATGTTTTGGAGAAAATCATCAAAATGTAAAATTTTTCAAATGAGTCAATTTTTTGGAAATGCAAAAAAAATTAATTTTTTGTTATCAAATGGTTGGTAAATAGTCGAAAAGTGATATTTAGTAACTGCCTGATACTATCAAAGGGTAATTTATCATTAAAATATATATTTGTAAAAAAAATTACCAAATTGTAAAAACGGGAAATTTTCGAATTTTTTTGATATCGATGTATTTCGTTAAATTTTTATCCGAAAAGGTTCAATGATAAGTCAATTTAACCGACTTGAGATTATCTATAAGTCGATTATGACAGTTTAGAAATAGCGTCAAAAGTTTTTGAGAAAATCGTAAGAAGATCAAGTTTTAAAAATTCCATATTTTTTAGAAAATCAAAAGAAAAATTAATTTTTTGTTGAAATTGCTAGTTAGTAGTCAAAAAGTATAATTTTACAACTACCAAATAGTGACAGAAAGTTATTAAGTTTTTAAAAATAAATTTGTTGATAAAAATTACCAAAGTAAGAAAATAGGAAAATTTTCTATTTTTGTAATATCGATGTAATTTTGTAAATTTTAATCCGAAAAAGTTCACAGATGATTCTATAGAACCGTATTGAGAATATCTATAAGCCAATTATAATAGTTTTGAAATTTTGACAAATATTTTGGAGGAAATCATCAAAATGTAAAACTTTTCAAATGAGTCAATTTTTTGGAAATGCAAAAAAAATTAATTTTTTGTTATCAAATGGTTAGTAAATAGTCGAAAAGTGATATTTAGTAATTGCCTGATACTATCAAAGGGTAATTTAACATTTAAATATATATTTGTAAAAAAAATTACCAAATTGTAAAAATGGGAAATTTTCGAATTTTTTTGATATCGATGTATTTCGTTAACTTTTTATCCGAAAAGGTTCAATGACAAGTTAATCGAACCGGCTTGAGATTAACTATAAGTCGATTATAACAGTTTAGAAATAGCATCAAAAGTTTTTGAGAAAATCGTAAAAAGGTCAAGTTTTAAAAATTCCATATTTTTTAGAAAGTCAAAATAAAAATTAATTTTTTGTTGAAATTGTTAGTTAATAGTTCCAAAGTATAAATTAACAACTACAAAACACTAACAGAAGGTAATTAAGTTATTAAAAATATATTTAATAATAAAAATTACCAAAATAAAAAATTAGGAAAATTTCCCATTTTAGTAATATCGATGTAATTCTGTAAATTTTAATCGAAAAAGGATTGCAAATATATAAATTGAACCGCATTAAGTTTATCTTTAAGTTGTTTATGATAATTTAAAAGTAGCTTTAGGAGTTTTGGAGAAAATCGTAAAAAACTAAAATTTTCGAATTTCGTTAATTTTTAGAAATTGAAGAAAACTTTATTACTTTGTTCGAAATGGTCAATTATGGAAATAATGGAAAATTAATTAATTTAATAATTATCCATTTAAAGAAATGGAAATTAATTTTATGTTGAAACTGTTAGTTAGTAGTCCAAAAGTCTAATTTGACAACTACCAAACACTAACCGAAGGTAATTTAGTCTTTAAAAATATATTTGTTAATAGAAATAACGAAAATAAAAAAATATAATTTAAGTCTTTTTTTTAAATTATATTTACTTTATAATTAATAAAAATAAAGTGCAACATCACTTCGAAGGTTCAATGCAACATTACCCCAAAATTGAAGTGCAATATTATTCTAAAAAAAACAGTCCGAATTACAGCCAAAAGTTTAGGTCAACAAGGTCCCAAAAGGACAGTGCAACATTGCCCTAAAATTAAATTGCAACATTGCCCCAAAAAGGTTTAAATTACCCCAAAGGTACTGTGCAACATTGCGCCAAAATTAATTTGCAATGTTACCCGGAAAATATAGTACAATATTACCCCAGAAAATTAGAATAGAAATTAATCTTAAACGCAGGGTATTTATCGTATGAAAAAAAAAGTTTGCAAAAAAAATGTCAAACTCTCCCACGTGGCTGTAGATATAGATGTGTGAAAATTTAATACACGTAGTGCTGTTAATGGATATATACCAAAAAGCCCCCCACCCTCGCACGTAAAGGAAAATCGATAAGCCGAGCGAGAGAGCGACCGTCAAAATGAAGAATAAAAAAGCATAAGTCTCCCCTTTTGCCCGATGTCGGGCCACATTGATTTGGAAGCGAATCCGCAAAATGGAACCATTCACTGGATATGGTGTGTTTTGTGAAAGCCCTTATTTGAGATCGCTCAGTACTTGGGATATATATATATATATATGTATATAGAGAGAGAGAAAGAGAGAGAGTGAGTGAGAGAGAGACTGGGGATTCTGGCGTTGCCTGGCTGGCTGGCTGGCTGACTGGATGCTCTATGGCGTATAGTGCCACTGGCTCCGGCTGTGTGGAGGTGGATGAACCGAGCAAACTATGAAGGGGGTAGCAGCAATTCTACCAGACGAGGGAGTAGCATAACCAGGAAAAGAGATGGCGAGAGGGTGAGAGGTCACAGGACAGACAGTGTCCTAGGACAGTTCCGCCTCTAAAGAAATTTACCATTCTTTTTCAGTCTAATACTTTCTACATTATTAGTTTTTTCTTTCTCTCAATTTTTCTCTCTGATTCTTTCTTTCATTCTTTCTTCTTTTTTTTGTTGTTCGTCCATCCTTCTCTCCTTTTTTTTAAAAAAACCTTCTTCTCAATTAAATTCATTAAAATAACTACTTTAAAAAAAAAATTAAAAAAAATTTACATTCATGAAGAAAAATAGATCTGAATAAAAAATGCTTGCAGAAAATCTTTAGAAATGTAAAATAACCATGTAATAAAAATGGGTGTGGCAAACAGAGTTTTCTACTTTAAAATAGAAATTAAAATATAAAAAGTAAAAATAAGTGTACAATAAAAAATTGTAGATAAATTTTATTTCGTCCTTTAAAAGCCATACAGGCCAACTTTATGGTTGTAGGTCGCTTTTACAAAGTTTAAAAAAGTATTCTAGGTCAAGTTTTATGGTTGTAGGTCTAGGTGTAAAGTTTGATTAAGTAAAAAATTTTTTAGGTCCACCTGCATGGTTGTAGGTTAAACTATAAACATTCAAGAACTAAAAAAATATTCTACTACAACTTGTATTGTTAAAGGTAAAAAATATATTTCTGGTTAAAAAAAAAAAATAATTAAATAATAAATAATTCCCTAAGTTGAAGATCAACTTCTATGGTTGTAGGTCAAAGCATAATTTTTTTTAGAATTCAAATCAACTTGGTCGACTTGTATGGTTGTAGGTCTAACTGTAAAGTTCCAGCAATCAAAAATTTATTTTAGGTTCACCTGTATGGTTGTGAGATAAATGATAAACATTCAGGAACTAAAAAAAAAATTCTACTACAACTCGTATGGTTAAAGATGAAAAATATATTCCTGGTCAATTTGTATTGTTGTAGATCAACTTCTATCGTTGTAGGTCGAAGCATAATTTTTTTTTAGAATTCGAATTTTTATTCCGGATAAACTTTTATGGTTTTAGGTCCAAGCATAATTTTTTCAGAATTCAAATTTTCATTCCGGTTAAACTTCTATGGTTGTAGATCTAAAAATAATTATTTTTTAGAATTCAAATTTTCATTCCGGTTAAACTCTTATGGTTGTAGGTCCAAGCATAATTTTCATAGAATTCAAATTTTTACTCCCATTAAACTTTTATGGTTGTAGGTGACAAAAATTTTAGAACTTATAATTTTATTCTTCATCAATTTCTATGGTTGCAAATCTTCAGGAATTAAAATTTTATTTCAAGTCAACTTGTATGATTAAATTTGTAGGTTAAACATTAGAATTCTAAGAATAAAAAAACATTTCATGTCACCAAGTATGGTTATAGATAAAAAAAAAGTGTAAAATCTTTAGTCATTCAATGTTTTTTCAACCATAACTTGTATGGATGTAGGTCGAAATAAAGAATTGTTAGACATTAAAATGTATTCCAGATCAGTCAGATCAGACTATTTAAAAATGTAGTTTTATGGTTGTAGGTCAACATCTAAACTCTCAAGAATTAAATTTTATTCGAGTCCAACTGGTTTACTGTAAAACTGTAAAATTTGCAAAACTTAAAAACTGTTTTCTAGTTCAATCTATATGGTTGTAAACACACTTTCATAGTTGCAGGTCAAACAGCAAACTTTTAGGACTTAAAAATTAATTTAAAATCAAGTTTTATGGTTATAGGTCCTAAAAAGAGATTCTAGGACAATGTTTATGATTGTAGGTCAAACTATTTTTAACTTTTAAACCTTCTTAGGACATAAAAATTAATTTCCGGTCAACTCGTTTGGTTGTAGTTCTAACTCTAAACTATCAGGAATTAAAAATCAATTTTAGGTCAAATTCTATGGTTTCAGGTCTAACTGTAAAGTTGCAGAAAATAAAAATTTGTTTCAGGTTAACTTGTAAAGTCTAACTGTTAGCTGAGAGAATTTAAACAAATATTTATGACAAAAATTTTATGGTTGTGGGCAGTGCTGAAAAATTCTAAAAATTAAAAATATGTTCCAGGTCAACTTGTATGGTTGTAGGTCAAAATGTAAGATTTTTTGTCATTAAAAATAAAAATTTATTCAAGATTATCTCGTATAGTTGTAGATTAAAAATTAAAATTGTCAGGTCCTAAAAATTCAGTTTTAAACAATTGGGTATAATTGTAGGTCAAAATATGTAATTCTAAGGCCTTAAAATGTATGCCAGGCTAATTTTTTCTATTTGTAAATATAATTTTACAATCGTATGTTAATTTGTAAACTTTGAAAATTTTATTTTATTTCAGGTCAACTTGTATAGTTTTAGATCAATCTGCATGATTGTAAACGTACTTTTATGGTTGTAAGTCAAACGGTAGAGAATTAGGCCTTAAGAATTAATTTCAGGTCAAGTTTTATTATTACAGGTCTGAATGTAACTTATTACGACTTAAAATTTTATGGTTTCAGGTCAAACTGAATTCTTTTCGAACTTATTTATTTCTAGGTCAACTTGTATGGTTCGAGATATTTCCAATCATACAATTTGACCTAAAAAGTACATTTTTTACTTAAAATTGTATTCTAAAACAATAGAATACAAATGAATTCTAAAACAATGTTTATGGTTGCAGGTCAATCTGTTTTTGGAGTTTTAAGTTTTTTTAGAACATAAAAATTCATTCGAGTCCAATTCTTATGGTTGTAGGTCCAATTTAAATGTTGATTTAAAATTTAAATGTTTATAATTTTAAAATTCTGTTTAGGTAAATTTTTATGGTTGTAGGTCAATCTGTTTTTGGGGTTTTAAGTTTTTTTTAGGCCATAAAAATTCATTCGAGTCCAATTTTTATGGTTGTAGGTCCAATTATAATTGTTAATGATTTCAAAGTTCTGTTTAAGTCATTTTTTAGGGTTGTAAGTCTAATCGTAAATTTTTATTACTAAAAAATTACGACCAGATCTATTTTTATGGTTTTGAGTAAATTAATTTCGACAAAAATCACATCAAAAACACTTCATCTCACTTTTTCGAAAAAAAGAAAAAAAATTGTAATTTCTCTCGACGAAGAATCATCTTTTTTTTCTTCTCAAACATCAAACATATAAAAGCCGTCAACATTTTTATTTCTAACGACGTTCATAAATTTTTTCTCTCTTTTTGTTATCATGATGATGATGATGGTGATGAAAAAAAAAGTTTCATTTTCTTGATAGAACAAACATGCACTCTATACAGTTTGTACAGATATATTAATGTATATATATGTTTGAAGGGAGAGAAAGAATTGGAAAAACGATACAGAATCTGAATCTGAGGATTTCAAAGGATCTACCCCCCGATCATTGTTGATCCCCTGAAATGTTCATACTGATAGTCAGCTGTGGAATAAAAATTGTCTGACTCATGCGATGTATTTTCTTAATGTATTTACATTTGTTTACTTTTTTTTCTCTCTGAGGGAGGAAAAACGAATGTTGCGAGAAGAAAAAATTGTTATTTTCCTTTTGCTTAGTAAATGATCATTTAATTTTGAACATTCCGTGAAACTTCAAATTTTCAATTTTAGTTTTGAACTTTTTATTGATTTTCGAAAATTCCGTTTAACTTTGAAACACTTCATTGAATTTTGAACACTAAAAAAATTTTTTTTTCTAAATAGAAAATTTTTAATGTTAAATGAATTTTGTTAAATTAAAAGTTGTTAAAATGAATTTTGGTAAACTAAAAGTTTTTAAAATGAATTTTGTTAAATTAAAAGTTTTTTAAATGAATTTTGTTAAATTAAAAAATTTTTAAACGAATTTTGCTAAATTAAAAGTTTTTTAAATGAATTTTGCTAAATTAAAAGTTTTTTAAATGAATTTTGTTAAATTAAAAGTTTTTAAAATGTATTTTGCTAAATTAAAAGTTTTTTAAATGAATTTTGTTAAATTAAAAGTTTTTTAAATGAATTTTGTTAAATTAAAAATTTTTTAAATGAATTTTGCTAAATTAAAAGTTTTTTAAATGAATTTTGTTAAATTAAAAATTTTTTAAAATGAATTTTGTTATATTAAAAGTTTTTTAAACGAATTTTGCTAAATTAAAAGTTTTTTAAATGAATTTTGCTAAATTAAAAGTTTTTTAAATGAATTTTGTTGAATTAAAAATTTTTTAAAGTGAATTTTCTTAAATAAAAAGTTTTTTAAATGAATTTAATAAGTTAAGTCCCTACTTATTATACTTTTAATTTTGTAAAATTAAAATTTTTGAAAATTAATTTTGCTAAATTAAAAGTTTTTTAAATGAATTTTGTTAAATTAAAAATTTTTTAAAGTGAATTTTGTTAAATTAAAAGTTTTTAAAATGAATTTTGTTAAATTAAAAATTTTTTACAGTGAATTTTGTTAAATTAAAAGTTTTTAAAATGAATTTTGTTAAATTAAAAATTTTTTACAGTGAATTTTGTTAAATTAAAATTTTGTAAATGAATTTTGCTAAATTAAAAGTTTTTTAAATGAATTTTGTTAAATTAAAAATTTTTTAAAATGAATTTTGTTAAATTAAAAGTTTTTTAAATGAATTTTGTAAAATTAAAACTTTTTAAAATTAATTTTGCTAAATTAAAAGTTTTCTAAATGAATTTTGTTAAATTAAAAATTTTTTAAAGTGAATTTTGTTGAATTAAAAGTTTTTAAAATGAATTTTGTTAAATTAAAAGTTTTTAAAATGAATTTTGTTAAATTAAAAATTTTTTACAGTGAATTTTGTTAAATTAAAATTTTGTAAATGAATTTTGCTAAATTAAAAGTTTTTTAAATGAATTTTGTTAAATTAAAAATTTTTTAAAATGAATTTTGTTAAATTAAAAGTTTTTTAAATGAATTTTGTAAAATTAAAACTTTTTAAAATTAATTTTGCTAAATTAAAAGTTTTTTAAATGAATTTTGTTAAATTAAAAATTTTTTAAAGTAAATTTTGTTAAATTAATATTTTAAATCGAATTTTATACATTTTTGAATTGAATTTTGAATACAAAAAAAAATTTTTCGAGAAAATAAAATAATGTTCTTGTATAATATACTAAATAAAAAGAGGAGAAGAGTTTATTTTTCTTTATACCAATCACTATCATAATTCTGTTTAAGATCCTCGTAAAACATGACAAGTCTCTTACGCAGCACTAAAGTTTCTTTATTATACTTTGAAATAGTCCTTAACCAGTGTTCCAACCAATTTTATGACTTATTTTGATTAATACATTTAGCACACTCTATACATGACAATCATAATTTCCATATTTACGTTCACAATCAGATTGATTTTACGGCAAAAAAAAATTTTTTCTTACTTCCCACACACGCTCTAATCATAAGAAAAAAATTTTATTATCATTATATTATTAGTAGCTCAGAGTAAATTTTTTATTTAAAAAAAAAAATTTTATTTAGTTATTTAATGTTAATAATTAAAAAAAATTGAAAATTTGTACTTCATGGAAAAATAAATTAAAAAAAAGTAAAGTGGGATTAAAAATGCGAATTCGAAAAAATAAATTCAATTTTTAATTTTTAATTAATTTTCGAACATACAATTTAATTTTAAAAAAATTTAAAAAAAAATTGTTAAAGAAAGGCAAGTAAAATATAAAATCGAATAAACGTGAAAGAAACATAATAATGCAGTTATTAAGTTAACATTGTATAAATTTCCAGTTGCTTTACGATAAATTGATAACCACAGTATAAGAACAATATTAAACTTATTTATAAGTATGTGAAATATCAATGGAAACTTTCATATAAATGTTAAACTTGAAGCCATTAAACTTTGAAGTTTAACCGGAAAATGGACTTGAGATTTGTTTCAAGTTGAAATTTAAACGACTTTAAGAAAAGTTGAATTCAAAGAATAAAAAAGTGAGTTTTTTTCATTTCACTTCGCAGTAAATAGAAATTGTAAATTTTAATATTTTCCCTTTATACGCAGAACTTTTAATAAATTTTCCATAAAGTCGTACTTATTAATATTTGCCTTCAGTTAATAAAATCATAGTTTTATTTAAAATTATTTAAAATCAGAAAATTCATTACATTTTTTTTTTAAACACGGAATTTTTAGTCATTTTTCTCTAAACTCGGGTAATATTAAAATTTTTGTCGTTAAATAATAATAATAGGATTTTTTTAAAATTATTTTTAAACGGAAAAGTTTTGTATTATTTATTTACTTTATTTAGAACTTTTTTATTAATAAAAAATAATTATTTAGAACTTTTTTTATTAATAAAAAATAATTATTTAGGACTTTTTTATTAATAAAAAATAATTATTTAGAACTTTTTTTATTAATAAAAAATAATTATTTAGAACTTTTTTTATTAATAAAAAATAATTATTTAGAACTTTTTTTATTAATAAAAAATAATTATTTAGGACTTTTTTTTACTAATACAAAATAGTTATTCTGAATAATTATTTTTATTGAAAAAACTTATTGTTTTTATCATTGAAAAATAATTGAGAAAACAATAACTTTGCTCAATTATTTTGAAATAATAAAAAAAAATTGTTTTAACGAAAAGGCAAATATTAAATCAACTGGCCTCTTAAAATCAATAGCATCAATATAATGAATATTATCTTCAGCGAAAAATTTTTTCTCAATACGTATTTATAGAGTTATTTTTTACCTGGAACGTAATTAAATTTTTATATTATTTTCTCTTTAGTTCCAATTTACTGTTTTTTTTAAACTTTTTTTACTCTTTAGATTAAATCTGAATTAATTAAAATTTTCTGTAAAATGACATTTTGTTCCGGAAAGTTGCAAAATATATCTAATTACTAACGTAGAAAGTGACTAATTATTAGACTGAAAATAACCAATTATTGGGTAAATTAGTTTGAAAAATAAGTAATTAATAGAAAAGGGGAAACGAAAAGAAAAAAGTAAAATTGCACTTTTTTGAGACCTCTATTTTCAATTTTCTCTAAATCGTGAAGTGGTAATGAATTTTAGGACCTTGCATCGTATTCCACGGATAAAAATACATTGAAAACGATTCCAATATCAAAAAGAAGTCAAAAAAAATTTTTTTTTACCCCCACTTTTTTCAAAATATGATTTTTTCCAATTTTGATATCGGATTTTCTTGCAATTTATTTTTGTCCGCTTATCACGATCTTGGGATTTAAAATTGCATACTGCTTCGATATTTTGAGAAAAGACCTAAAAAGAATAATAAAAATAAACAAAAGTCGGTTTTCTTTGGGTTTTTTACCCCCATTTTTCTCAAAAAATTTATTTTTTTTAATATTGACATCGGATTCCTTTTCAATGCATTTTTTTAACACTGATAACGATCCTGCCCTTTAAAATAGCAATGGTTATAAAAAAAATTTTGAGAACTGTGATAAAAACGTGACAAAACAACAAACAAATCTATTTTTTCGGGGTATTTACCACTATTTTTCCCAAAATTTGTTTTTTTTCTTTAATATGGATATTGTATTCGTTTTCAATGTATTTTTATCCGCTGATCACGATTTCGGCTTTTTGAATTGTTTATTCCTTAGAAATTTTGAAAAAAGTGATGAAAAAATGATAAAAACAACTAAAGAATCTATTTTTTCGGGGTATTTTCGCCATTTTTCTCAAAATTTTACTTTTTTCTTCAATATCGATATTGTATTCGTTTTCAATGTTTTTCTGATCGCTGATCATGATTTCAGCTTCAAAAATTGTATAGCACTTCTAAATTTTAAAGAAAATGATGAAAAACTGTTAAATATTCCGAAAAAATAGATTTTTGCGGGGTTTTTACCCCCATTTTTCTCAAAAAAAAAACTTTTTTTCTTTAATATCGATATTATATTCGTTTTCAATGTATTTCTGTCCTCTGATCACGATTTTAGCTTTCAAAATTGCGTAGCAATTCGAAATTTTAAGAAAAATTGTTTTAAAAAACTGATAAAAACGACAAAAAATTCTTGTTTCTGGAATTCTTCACCAATAAAAGAACAAATTTATTCGTTATCAGAATATTTCACAAATTATATGAATAATAGTAGTTTATCGTTTAGTTTAAATATATTGTCAAATATAAACGAAAATTTCTCTTTTTTGTAAATGAATATTCGTATATTAAATTGAATGTAAAATCTAAAAATAGTTTCGCGGAATTTTCTTTTACACTGACAAGAGAAAACATTATATTTAAATGAAGGACAAAAATAATGTTAGACGATTTTGTTCAATTGAAATTAGTTTGTAAGTTTAATCTCAATAATATAGAAAATATCTACTGCATTGATTCGAAAGTATTATTTATTTGAAAAATTATATTTAATTCAAACATGTTTTCTGTTTCGGTTTAAACAAGAATGATAATTAAAAATTTTATGTTTGAATCAAACTTAAAAGTTAAGTACAGACAATTTAAAATCAATCACAATTTATGTTTGATTTCAAAATTTTATTTTTTTCTTTAATATTGTTATTGTATTTGTTTTCAATGTATTTTTGTCCGCTCATCACGATTTCGGCTTGCAAAATTGCATATTGCTTTGAAATTTGGAGAAAAGTGATGAAAAAATGCTAAAAACAACCAAAAAATCTATTATTTGCCTCATTTTTTTCAAAATTTTATTTTTTTCTTCAATATCGATATTGTATTCGTTTTCAATGTAATTTTATCCGCTGATCACGATTTCGGCTTCAAAAATTGCTTATTCCTTCGGTATTTGGAGAAAAGTGATGAAAAAATGATTAAAACATTTTTTTTTCTCAAAATTTTACTTTTTTCTTCAATACTACAGATAATTTAAAATCAATCACTCACTGAAAGATAACGTATATTAAATTTTGTGAAAGTATTTACAATTTAGAGAAGAAGTGTAACAAACCGAAATTTTGATATAAAAAATACTAAACTTTAAAAAAATTTATGTACAATTTACTATAATTGTATCAAACATCAAGAATATAAATTCAATTTTAAATATGCCTTTTAATTAAATATTTAACTAAATATAACATTTATATTAATATAACTTTTTACTAAATTCTACATAAATTTTTTTAACGTTTAGTATTTTTTATATCAAAATCAAAGAACCGGTTATAATTTTTTTAAACTTAATATCATTGCCTTGTAAAACAAAAATTAAACAGTTTTTAATTCCAATTTTTTGAGAAACATTTTGCTAATCTTTATATAAATAGAAAAAAAAGAAATTGAAATTTTCAAGAAATTGAAATTTTAAATCCTTTTTTTACTTAGAGGTCGAGAATTTTGAGTTTCAAAAACTCGAAATTCTATTGGAGACATGTTGAAAAGGCTTCGGAGATGAGAGTAATTTAGTTATATTACGTAAATTAAGTTGAATAAAATTATTTAATTTTCTTTTAAAAATGATAAATGAGTGCTAAATTTTCACTATGGAAATTGATAATAGTTATTAAAGAGTAGATTTTGTAAAATTAATCGAGACATAAAAAATGTCACTTTTAGAAAATTCACCCATATACACAATATTGATGGGGTATAGAAAAAAAGCAAAAAATGAATAATTTATTTTAGTGGAAAAAATTTTTTCCCTCACTCTTCGTCTCTACATAGTAAAATAAGGGCGTAAATGAAGAAATTTCATTTCTATATACACTGTATATAAAATCTAGAGACGTATATATATATATATATACATATATATTTAATTTCAAGAAGCTCGATATCCCAATGTCTGGATAGACGATTTACAAGAAGGGGAGAAAACTCGTCTGCCTTTTCGTACATTGTACGAGGGGAATCCGCAAAGCACAGAGTATAGAGCGAAACGAAGCGAGGTTCGGTCGTGCACCCTCACGTACCCTTCCTCCTCCTCCACCTCTTTGGGGATGCAGCAGCAGCAGCAGCAGCCTGGGACTGGCTAGAGAAGGTGGATGAACCGGGTAGCAGTCGCAAAAGGCATATATATATACACACTCTCTACAAGAGCGAAAGAGCAAGTGAGGTGCACATTAAAATGAAAGAGAAGGATGCAAGAACGCACTGCGCGCGAGAATGATGGTATGAAAGGGAGAGAGCGAGAGAGAGAGAGAGGGACTAGTTCCCTGGGTAGGTTGCTATGGCAACAAGAACCTCCACTTTCAGACCAGACAGAGATTCGCACCACCGACAGACCGTCGGACCGACGTCGCACACACAAAACCACCCCCTCGAACTCGAAGTTCAAACCCTCCCGTCGTCTGGGCGTTTGTTGCACCGCAGCCGAATCCGTCGTCGTCGTAGTCGTAGTCGTATTATAGTTCTTGCAGAGGTTCTCAAGGGAGTCATTTCATCTTTTCCACTGCATTATAGCCACTCCAGTCATTTTTCACATGAGATGAACAATCCCCGATGTGTGCACCCCATATCAATGGGCAAAGTATCCACCATCCCCCAAAAAGGCCAAAAAGTGGGGCGAATGAAGCAATTTTTCCAAAAATTGTCCATATTTCATCTTTTGTATATGAGGCATTCCATTTCAAAACGACCCCCTTTAATAAACAACTAGCAAAATTACTAGCACAATTAGAATATTGTGCTACAATGTTTATTATAAACAATTTCAAGTCATTTTAATTTAAGTAATTTTTAAGGAAATACTCATTATGACACATAACTAAAAAACTAATTAGAATTAAATTTTCAAAATATATTATATTTTCAAACTTTAAAGTATATAAAAAAACTTTAACAAATTTCGATACTAATTTCAAATTTGCCATCAGATACGTTCACAAATAAAGTTTTGAACAAGAATTCAATTATTTAAAATAATAAAATTTTCATAACATTTAAAATTTTAAAAATTCATTATTTAAACCAATGTTCATAAAATTCATATGAAGATTTCAATTCCTTTCAAAAGTATAATAAAATTTTCAACAGAAATTCAATTCTTTTTAAACATTTTAATAAACTTTACCGCAATAATTCAATGATTTTCAAAAATTTAATAAAATTATTCGAATGAAATTAATTGTTTTAATATAATTTTAATAAAAATTTGTTTTTTAATAATAAACAAAATTGTTCCTGAAAATTCAATTATTTTGAGGTATTTCAATAAAATTCTTTTCAAAATTCAATTATTTTCATAAATAATAAAATGTTTTTTTTGGAAAATCCAATTATTTTCAAAAAAAATTTAATAAAATTTCCAACCAACATTCAATTATTGCCAAATTTTTTGATAGAATTCTTTGTAAAATTTAATTATCTTTAAAAACTTTTCACATTTCAATCATTTTCAATATCTACTATTTTTATATAAAATAACCAATTCTAGGAGAAAATTCAATTATTTTCATCAATTTTAATAAAATTCGCCACAAGAATTTAATCATTTACCTAATTAATAACACTTTTTGAAAGAATTAAATTATTTTTATAAATAATAAAATTCTTCGAAAGTAATTAAATTATTTTTTCAACAATTATTAATAAAATTTCTCGAAAGAATTCAATTATTTTCATAAATTACAAAATCCTTTAAAAAAATGTAATTCTTCAAAAAATTCAATTTTTCTCAAAATTTATAAAATTCAATTATTTTTCAAAATTTTTTAAAAATTCTTTCCAAGAATTCAATTATTTTCTAAATTAAAAAAAAAAATTCTTCGCAAGAATTTAATTATTTTAATAAATAATAATATTTTATTATTTTCAAGAAAATTCAATTATTTTCATAAATAACAAAATTTGCCTAAAAAAATGAATTATTTTTGTAAATAATAAAATTCTTCTGAAAAATTCAATTATTTTCAATTTTCTTTTAAATTCTTCGCAAGAATTAAAATATTTTAAATTGTTTCATAAGTAATAAAAATTCGTAGCATAAATTCAATTTATTAGCAGGATAAGAAAAAAGTAAATATTTTTGATGAAAATTAGGAAAAAGCTATAGGAAAATAAAAAATATGGAATGGAATTTTTGTCAATTTTGTGAAGTGAATAAAACGAGTTTTTTTCGTTTCTTTTTGACATTAAAAAAATGACAATAACCCACAAAAATAAATTTTCAAAAAAAAAAAAAACAAATGAATACAGATAATTTGCTAACTGTAAGAAAAGTTACGATTATTATGTATATATGTATTGTATTTTCTATTAAAACGTATAAAAAACAAAAGAATAACTATGTATTGGATTCAAACTTTATTTACTACTAGCTAAAATAACGCGCGCTAAAGCGCGCGTGAAGTTTCTTTTTCATTGACATTAAAAAAAAAATTTCAATTATTCAGAAGAATTTTATTCAAAATCACTATTTTTCTAAATATATTCAGGAAAATCACGAAAAAGTCAGAAAATTTTGTCAAATGTACAGAAACAATATTCAATTTCGAAAATTCTTAAGAAAACTCTAAATGTTATATTCCTCATTATTGAAAAGATTTTCAATCAAACTTTACAGATTTTAAATACAATTCAGGTTTATGAAAAACTTTAATAATTCAAATTCTTATAAAATTTGTTATATTTTTACATTTCATTCATTATTAAAAATAATAATGGATTTATGGATGAATTTTACTTAAAACACTAAAAAAAAAAAATTGAATTTTGGAAAAATTATAAATGATTGCAAATACTCAATAATATATAATATTATTATTTATGTTCAATGATAAAAAAAAACATAATGATTAAATTTTGGTGAAATTCTTTATGAAAATTGAATTTTAAGAAACATCCAATTAGTATTTAATAAATTGTTTATTTTTATAGTTGGATAGTTGATTTCTTGTAGAATTTTCTAATAAATTGAAAAATTAATTTCAGTTAAAATTTTGGATCAAAATTGAATATCATATTCAAAAATATTTATTTATTAGAGAATTCTGAGAGAATTTATTTGTTGGACCCTGGAAGTAAACATTTTCTTAAACAATTGAGCTTTATCAACAAATTTTTTTTTAAATAATGAATGAATGCTTTTGAAAATTTGTAATGAATTTTTTTTTAATAATTGCATTTTAGAGAAATTTGATGAAAATGTACATATTAAAATAATTGAACTTTGGAAATGGATTTTGTTGGTTATAAAGACAATTTAAATTTTAAAGGGAATTTTTGGCAATTTAGGAATATAATTGGATTTTTGCAAAAAAAAAAAAAAAAAAAAAAAATTTATATTACGTTTAAAAATAATTGAATTCATCAAAGTAATTCGTAAGGTGTCAATTCACGGAAAATTTTTTTTACGGAATTTTTTTTCACGGAAAAACAAAAAACGGTTGAATCTTAATTTGAGGGAAATAATGAAAAAACCTTAAATTCTATTCTTGTTAATTTATAATGGTTAATTATTTTTTAAATTATACATCTTTTTATTAATACGCGTTAAATTCTAATCAATAAAAATACAGAAAAATAAATGCGTACAACAAATTTAAGGTTAGTTAAAATTTTATTTTCATTAAATATTTTTATTTTGAATAAAGTGCAGAATAATTTTCATTAATTATTGAAATAATTAAATTTAATTAATTAAATTTAATAAATTAAATTAAAATGAAATGAAAAATAATAATTAAATAATAAATAAAATAAAATAATTACAATAATTATTTATTTAATATTCTTTTAAGATATTTTTTTAAATCACTCTCATACATTAAAGAAAATTTAATATTCTTCAAACAAAACATTTAACTCTTATTGTAATTTATTTATTAAAATTTAAAAAATTGTGCAAGTATTCAATTATTATTTGAATTGTTCCTTTTAAATTAATTATTTTTAAAGATTAAAAATACAACAAAAATTATCTTCTTTGAAATTACACAAAACTAAATTTTTTTTCAATGTCATTTTATTAAAAAATTTCGTTTGCCGTTTTCTAATTTGTAATTTTGTTTCCAAATAATTCGCAATTTTACGAATTTAATTTTTGCTTACAATCAAGAACAAATTTGTATAGACGTTCCTATAAAATATGGACCCATTTTGAAATTTTTTTTTATTATCTATATGGTTTCATACATTAAATTATGCAGTTCATTAATTTATCGGTAATTTAAGTGTTTAATTTAATTGCTTCTTAAGAAAAAACTAAAAAGGCCACTTTGTCGGTTCCTTGTAAACCCACCAAGCAGCGTAACTTTCCTAAAAAAGTATTTATAATTTCCTCGCAAACTTCGAAATATTTACTTGCAAAGTTTAGTAAAAATTTCGTAAAGATTTAAATGTCTCATTTCAATAAATGTTTAGCATGAAATTTTCAGGAAAGTTTTACCTTACTTTTTCGGTTATAAGAGAGATGTCGAAAAATTTATTTAAATGTTCAGGAGAGTTTTAAGCTATAAATTTTTAGGAAAAATATCAGGGATGTTACAATGTTTGGAAAACCTGGAAATGTCAGGGAATTTTATTTTGTATGGAAAAGTCAAGAAAAAATGAGAGAAAACACCTGGAAAATAATTGTTTTTTTAAATTATGTTAATTTTTGGCGAATTTTACAATGAAAAAGTAGCCTTTGGTACTTGTTCCGCTGCACTCTCTATAATTGAATCAGTAAAATTTAACTGATTTTCTTTAACTCTATTCTGGTGATTTAAATCAGTGAAATCTCACTGAGGACCAAATAAAAATGATTGAAATTTCAGTCATATTTTATGATCCCCAAATTTTGAACGTTCAAATGAACGAAATATTTTTTATTGCAGATATTTTTATAAATTACTAATCAGGAAAACATTAAAAATACTGAAGTTTTATGTTTAGAAACTCAGTAATTAAATTTTTTTTGAATAGTGACGCAAAGTAATTGCAATAAAAATTTAATTTATAGAAGAAATAAATAAATTTCATTCATTTGAACGTTCAAAACTTTAGGATCTTCATATTTTCACCTAATTAAAAAAATGTTATTGTTATAATTTATTTTTAAAAAAATCGCTTTTTATTTCAATTGTTATAAATATTTATACTGCTCTCTAAATTTTAATTAATTTAAAATAATTAAATTGATAATAAAAAATTAGTCACTAATGTAAATAATGTAAATAAATTTTAACAAATAGGATTTTCAAAGTATTTTAATTTAATAATTGATAAGTAATTGAATTTTTAAAAAAAGTCATATTCTAATGTATTCACGTTTTTTAGTTCGAAAATTAATAATTAAAATCTTTATTAGTTAATTTAAAATAAACATACGCTTAAATTTTTTTTAATAAAATTGAATTTTTGCAAAGTTTTTTTTAATGTTGAAAAATAAGGTTTTTGAAATGTTTTAATGTCTAATAAAACAATAGTTTCAAGATAATAGAATTAAAAAAAATTAATTGATAATTTTTGAATAAATTAAAATTTATTTACATTTCATATTATTTGAGACCTATAAAAGTCAGGGAATTTTATTCGAGAAAAATTATAGCAACTCTGAAATTTTACGATAAACATTTCTTATTGAAGTGAAACATTTATTTCTTTACTCAATTTTGACTAAACTTTGCAAAGAAGTTTTGAAGTTTGAAGCTTCAACCTTTTGTGACTGCTAATAAATGGAAACAACAAATTGTTGAAAAATAATTAAAATGAATTTGTAATCCTTTACATTTTTTGCATGGGACTAAAATAATTTGAGAATTTCAGATTTTTTATTAGAATATGTATTATTATTTTTAACGTATTTTTGAATTTTAAGTTTTATTAAGTAGTGCATAAACGATGCTTCGATATAAACAATAAGAATAAAAGAAAACATTCTTTTATTTATTTTATATTTTTATGTTTACTTTTGTGATGTATTGTTGGGTGAGATGGTTATTAATTAATTTTATTAAAAATTTTTCATGTTAATGTTAAAAAATTTAAGAAATATTTTTAAAAAATTAAAAATGTCTGAGAAGAAAGTAATAATTGATCTAATTGACATTAGAGATAGAGATCTATTTGTAGCTTGAGTCGAAAGTTACAATAAAATGACATTGATTAACGATTGGATTCAGTGCAGTATTTGAAATTTTCGGCTACATGAAAACTGCACTAAATCCCATGATGAATGTTCAAAATGTGACTAGAATAAGAGGAAAGTAATTTGAACCCTAGTTTGCTTTTGTCTAATACATTGTACTTATTTATAGGGGTAAATTACTTGTAATATTTGGAAAATTTTGAGAAGTATATTATTATTTTAATATTAAAAATAATAATCGTTAAAAGAAAAAATACTCTGTAAATCTAAAAAAGCGAAATTCCACTATTTCACAGCGATAAGTATACAGCTAATTTAAAAAACGTATACACGTTAATTAAACAGTAAAATTTCACTAACTGACAGCGTATACTCAGATAGCACAACATTTTGCAGAAAGTTTGCGTTGCAAACTTCGCAAATTTACATGCAAGTTTGCAGCAAATTGGCAAATGTTCGCATTGTGCAAAGTTTGCGGAGCAAACTTACAGAAAACTTGCGTGGCAAGGTTAACTAAAATGTCTGCGCAGTAGTTTTCTGTGACATATAGAGCTGCGCATTACCTTTTTTCATCTTTCCTGGGAGGGAGGGTAAAATTTGACTAAATATGTGCATTTTGAATACAACAAAATTTTTTTGGGAATTTTTTAAGTTTTCAGAAAGTTTGCTGCAAGCTTGTTACAACTTGTCTGCAAGTTTTCTGGGAAAACTTTGAGCAAGTTTGCTCCGCAAACTTCACACAAGGCGGACATTTGCCAATTTGCCACAAATCTGGGTATACGCTAATTTGAATCAGTTGTATGATTTTTGCTATTCTTTAGATTTAGAAAGTATGAAATTTAGTAAATTTCTATTATTTATTTGATTTATACACCTGTCTGACTTACATACATAGCTATACAAGTGTTTTTACATTTCGTAATTTTCACTTTTAAGATGAAAAGTCAATTGATCTTAAATTTTTCTCCTGGAATTATTCCAAGTAGGAAGAAACGTTTAAAAATAACAGAAATTTACAACTTTCACAAAGAACTTACAAAATAGTCTCATATCAATAATTTCTCGTAGACTGAAAAAAATATTTTCAATAAAATAACATTGAAAAAAAATTTAGTTTTGAGTAATTTCAAAGAAGATAATTTTTGTTGTATTTTTAATCTTTAAAAATAAAAAAAGTATTTTCAATAAAATGACATTGAAAAAAAATTTAGTTTTGAGTAATTTCAAAGAAGATAATTTTTGTTGTATTTTTAATCTTTAAAAATAATTAATTTAAAAGGAACAATTCAAATAATAATTGAATACTTGCACAATTTTTTCAATTTTAATAAATAAATTACAATAAGAGTTAAATGTTTTGCTTGAAGAATATTAAATTTTCTTTAATTTATGAGAGTGATTTAAAAAAATATCATAAAAGAATATTAAATAAATAATTATTGTAATTATTTTATTTAATTTATTATTTAATTATTATTTTTTATTTCATTTTAATTTAATTTATTAAATTTAATTAATTAATTTAATTATTTCAATAATTAATGAAAATTATTCTGCACTTTATTCAAAATAAAAATATTTAATGAAAATAAAATTTTAACTAACCTTGAATTTGTTGTACGCATTTATTTTTCTGTATTTTTATTGATTAGAATTTAACGCGTATTAATAAAAAGATGTATAATTTAAAAAATAATTAACCATTATAAATTAACAAGAATAGAATTTAAGGTTTTTTCACAATTTCCCTGAAATTAAGATTCAACCGTTTTTTGTTTTTCCGTGAAAAAAAATTCCGTAAAAAAAATTTTCCGTGAATTGACACCTTACGATTTTATTGAAATTTGTTTTAAAATAATTGAATTGTTTTGTGAAATTTTATTGAAGAAAATACGTATTCAATTTTTTTAATATTCTCGTCGAAATTTCAATTATTTTAAAAATTGTTAACAAAATTTTTGGCAAAATTCAATAATTAAAGAAAATTTTAATAAAGTTCTTTGCAAAAGTTCAATTATTAAAAAAAAAAAAAAAAAAAAATTTTTTATTTGCAAATTATTATTATTATTATTATTATTATTTTAATATTATTATGTATTATTAATTACAAATTTTTTTTGTAAAATTTTTTTCTCTTAAAAATATTATTAAAAATCGTCAAACGAAATCAATTCTTTCGTATTATTAATGTGGTAATAAAAATGTTATTAAAAAAAAAATATGGAAAATTTCCAATTTTTTTAAACTGAAAAAAAAAAAAAAAATTTGAGGAACTTTCAAATAAATAAATGCGTGACAACCCTGATCAAGTCTTTAATAAATTTCTCAAGCAAAACAAATAATAAAATAAAAATATTTCTGCCCAAAAGGCAGAATAAGAATAATCTTAAGACATTTAAATTATTTGAAAGTAACTGAAAATATTATTAGAAATTGGGGTATCTAAAAAAATTGCTTATTAAAATAAAAAAAAAAAATTATTTTATTTATTTATTTTTTTTTACTTAAAACTTGTACTTTGTTTATAAATTGTCACTGAGAAGCAGAAAATATGCAAAATATTTTGTTATTTTAATTTCCCAACTATTTTTTTTAAATTAAAAAAAAAAAATGAAAAGAATAATATCCTAGTCTTAAAATATTTGTTACATAGTGCTAATTTTTCTGGGAAAAGAGAGAAATATGGAAAAATATAATAAATAATTTTTGTAAATTAATAAAAATAGTTCAGTATTATTTGAAAAATAAAAATAATATTTCTAATAAAATAAATAAAAACCTATTATTAAATTTAAAAAGTAAGAAAAAAAAAATTATTATATATATAAAGAAAAATAATATTATCTATCAAAAATTCAAAACATATAAAAAGAAAAACAAAAGCATAATCATGACTAACTTCAAGTGTGGACAGACTGGACAGAATGAATGAATGAATACGACGATTATTATAGTTAATTAGTGTTTTCAAAAGAAAAATTTCTCAACTTTACAATAGTATAATTTTCTTATTAAAAAAATAATATTCTTCATTAAAAAAATTAAGTTTGAAAGATAATCTTTCAAAATATCTCAAAACACGCGTTATATCCGATTTTCTTGAAAGTTATGTCAAAATAAAGCTTAAATATTCTAGTTTCACTTTCTGCCAACATTATAATGGACAAATCAGGGGATTTTATAAAATTAATTTATTTCTATAAGAATTTCAAAGGTTATAATGTATTGACTGAGCGGAATTTGTTTTTTTTTTAAGTTTTGCACAGTTTAAACTCTGATATCTTTGTACAATTTAATTAATTTTATAAAATCCCCTGATTTGTCCATTATAATGTTGGCAGGAAATAAAACTAGAATATTTAAGCTTTATTTTGACATAACTTTCAAGAAAATCGGATATAACGTATTTTGAGATATTTGGAAAGGTTATCTTTCAAACTTAATTTTTTTGATAAAGAATATTATTTTTTAATAAGAAATTTATACTATTCTAAAGTTGAGAAATTTTTCTTTTGAAAACACTAATAGTAAATAAAGTTTGAATCCAATACAGAGGAGAAATAATTATTTGAAAATTGCCTTACAATGGCAATTGTTTGTAAAGGGGGTCGTTTTGAAATGGAATGCCTCATATACATCTAAATTTATATACGAAAAATTTTTCTATTTAAAATCTTCCAGATTTGGTACCAAAAAAATATTATTTAATTATGCCTTCATTTGTCATGTTCATAACTTGCCGAAAAAATTGAAAAATTCTTTTCAGAAATAACTTGCATATTGAATCAATTTTCTTTATCAAAAACTAGATTTCGAAGAAATAAGGAACTGGAAAATATTTTTTTTTATAGGGCTAAAAGTTATAATTTATGAAAACGATTTCGAAATCAAAAATAAAAGAAGAATAACGAAGCGAGAGAATTTTGAAAAAAGTAGTGGTAAAGAATTCTAAAAACACGATAATTTTTTGCATGTTTTTTTAAACAGTTTTTCATCATTTTTCTTAAAATTTCGAAGAAACATGCAATTTCCGAAGGCAGAATCGTGATCTGCGGACAGAAATACATTGAAAACGAGTACAATATCGATATTAAAAAAAAAAAATTTCTGAAAAAAATGGGGGTAAAGAACCCCAAAAAATCTATTTTTTCAGGCTATTTATCGGTTTTTTATCATTTTTCTTAAAATTTAGAAGTGCTATACAATTTTTGAAGCTGAAATCACGATCAGAGGACAGAAATACATAGAAAACGAATACAATATCAATATTAAAGAAAATAATTTTTTTTTGAGGAAAATAGAGGTAAAGAACCCCAAAAAATCTATTTTTTCTTTATCAGTTTTTTTATCATTTTTCTTAAAATTTAAATTTGCTATACAATTTTTGAAGCTGAAATCATGATCAGAGGACAAAAATACATAGAAAACGAATACAATATCAATATTAAAGAAAAGAATTTTTTTTGAGGAAAATAGACGTAAAGAACCCTAAAAAATCTATTTTTTCTTTATCATTTTTCTAAAAATTTAAATTTGCTATACAATTTTTTAAGCTGAAATCATGATCAGCGATTAGAAATACATTGAAAACGAATACAATATCGATATTGAAGAAAAAAGTAAAATTTTGAGAAAAAAAAATGTTTTTAACATTTTTTCATCACTTTTCTCCAAATACCGAAGGAATAAGCAATTTTTGAAGCCGAAATCGTGATCAGCGGATAAAATTACATTGAAAACGAATACAATATCGATAATGAAGAAAAAAAAATGAAATTTTGAATAAAATGGGGCAAATACCCCGAAAAAATAGATTTTTTGGTTGTTTTTAGCATTCTTTCATCACTTTTCTCCAAATTTCAAAGCAATATGCAATTTTGCAAGCCGAAATCGTGATGAGCGGACAAAAATACATTGAAAACAAATACAATAATAATATTAAAGAAAAAAATAAAATTTTAAAATCAAACATAAATTGTGATTGATTTTAAATTGTCTGTACTTAACTTTTAAGTTTGATTTAAACATAAAATTTTTAAACATAATTCTTGTTTAAACCGTAACATAAAACATGTTTGAATTAAATATAATTTTACAAATAAATAATACTTTTGAATCAATACAGTAGATATTTTCTATATATTAAGATTAAACCTAAAAACTAATTTCAATTAAACAAAATCGTTGAACATTATTTTTGTCTTTCATTTAAATATAATGTTTTCTCAGTGGCCATTTAATTGTATTTTCCACTTGAAGTTTCCTGTTTAAAACCTAAACTCATTTTTTTTCTTCTATAAAAGAAATTTTATTTCAAATTAAAATCGTACTGTCAAATTCAAAAATTCTTTTTAATGTCTCCAAATTTTGATTTAATTAATTTAACTAGCAACAGTTTTAGCGCTTATGCGCGCGGCTATCTTTTTAAATACAATTAACAATTTAAACAAAAAAAAACAAAATGTCAAAATTATTAATATAAATATCTTTAGTTTAGAAGAATAAAATAAACTTTAAACGATAGCAGATTGAAATTTTAGAAACTTTCAATGTTGAATCAGTTAAATTGAAAATTTTAATAAACACAGATTTTTGAAAATCTTTTAATACTTCAAAGTGTTCTGAAAATTTGTTAAATTTGTTATCATATACTTAATTATAGATATTAAAATAATAGAAAATCTTTTTATAATTCAAAATCTTCTAAAAATTGGTAAAATTTGTTATCATATATTTAATTATAGTTATTAAAATAATGGATTTATAGAAGATTTTTATAATTTATAAAAATTAAGGAATAAAAAATTGATTGTTAGAACTTTTCTGTATAGCATTTTTTTTAAATAAACGTTTTTGTGTTAAAAATTTAAATTTTTTAATTTTGAAAAGGTTTATTATGTAGATACAAAAATATATTTTCTAGAAAATTACGGATAACTTTTAGAAGTTGTTATTAATTTTGGAAAAATAATAAAAATTCAAACAGTCAAAATATATTCTGACCATTCATATTTCCTCTCCAAAAATTACTATAAAAATAATTTTAAGAGAGATTTAAATTATTTTCTTGTTATTGTTAAAAATGAAGTTGAAGTCAACGATTAAAGACTTTTTGCTTAGAAATTCTAAATTAATTGATTTTAGGAATTTTTTGTAACATTTTTTTAAATAAATGTTTTTATGTTAATAATTTCAAATTTATTTTAAAATTATATATTTATCTCTAAAAACAAGGCATTAAAGGAGTTAATAAAAACTAATTTTTGAATTATTTACTTAATAAAATAATAATTTGGAAAAATTTATAAGAAAATAATATTCTTAATTTTACAGACAATATTAAAAATTTGGGAAATAATATTCTGGACAGTAAAAGCAAAAAATATTAAGAAATAATTATCAGAAGGTAATGCGGAACAATAATACAAACACAGTAATTATAGATATGACATTATTTATTAATATAATATATTTCGTTATATTTAAATATTTATTTATACTCACATGTGTATTATATAAACTTTTTTTTTATTCATATATATATTTATTTATATATTTTTTTCATACACTGAAACATATATATACGAAACCCTGATAGATTGGGATTAGTTTTTTCTTCCTCTTCATATTTCATTTTTTTTTTTTTTGAAAATTATGCCTCCTTTCCACTTCTTTTTTTTAAATAATTCTACATCGTAGAGAATATATGTCGACTATTGCAAACAAATTTTTACTTTTTCACATCACACGATTACAATTTGTTACCTTATACATAAAAAAAATATTCTACACTCATATTTCACGTTATTATTTTCACATTATTATTGGAAATTTTCACATAAACACAATTTTTCTACGAATTTGAGACAAAAACTGTAAAATTTCTCTTATAATGAAAGAACAGTTTCTTTTTTTGGTATATTTTTATTTTTCTTTTTATAATTTTCTAAAGCATTTATATTGCACACTTATCATCTAAATCTCATTAGAAAAAACATGAAATACTTCTTCGACATTTAAGTTTATTATATTTCGTTAGATTTTCGTAAATTTTTATTTTTATGTCTATTTTACTTCTTTTTTGTATTTATTATTAAAAGTACAATAGTTTTATGGAATGTCATTTCGTAAAAAAATAGTTTTTCTTTTTTCTTGACATTTTCTTTTCGAAGGTCTACATTTAAAAAATGATTGCAATGAGAATAATGCGTACACTATTTGCATAGTTGTACGAAAATGGTTAGATGATTTTTTTGAAAATCACATATCAAAAAAAAAAAAAAAAAAAAAATCGAAAAAGAAAAGAAAAAATTTTTTTTTAAATTTGAAATGCACCTTTTTTGGGTGTATTTTACTTTTAATAATAATCATAATCATAACAAAATAAAAAGTATTATGAAGAATGATAAAAATAAAATTAAGAAAAATCTTTTTTCTAAAATTATTATTATAATACTGTGTCGTAATATTAATTTTTATTTATTAATTAAATACTGTGATTACAAATTATAGAAATTATTAATAATTCCAAAATATACGTACGACAATAAAAAGTAATTTACAATCATAGCACTTTTTTTTAAACATCCATTCGTACATTTTATTCGCATTATTAAATATTCGAATATACTGAAATCTCTAAGAGATTTTTTAAACATTCGATTACATTAAACACTTTAGGCTACGATATTTTGTTTTTATTTACGACATATGAAAAAAGCAACGATTTTGGCACCATTCTCTTATTATTATATTTTCACACAAATATTCTTTTTTTTTGTTTTCTAGAATTGAAATTGAAAAATCCTACTATATTCGAATATAATGATTTTATTTTGGTAAAATTTTCTTTCAGTCTTTCCAATTATTACCTCCGAGCAGGAGAAATGTTGAAAAAAATTTTTTTTTAAAAGTAAACCAAGTGTCCCGAGAAATTTATTTTTAACATTTGCTTTTCATTTATTTTAATTTGTTTTCAATTAATTTTAATTTATTTTTAATTAATTTTAATTTATTTTTATTAATTTTTATTTATTTTTGTTAATTTTAAAAATTTTCAATGATTTCAATTAATTTTTATTAATTTTAATTAATTTCAATTATTTTTTTAATAATTTAAATTAATTTCAATTATTTTTTTATTAATTTAAATTAATTTTTATTAATTTTCGTTTATTTTTATTAACTTCTATTAATTTCAATTAATTTTTATTAATTTTTATTAACTTCTATTAACTTCTATAAACTCTTACTTTACTTTATTTAATCGGAAGAAAATACTTCTGCTTGCTTTTGGTGAATAGAATTTTTTTTGTTTACTTCATTTTATTCAATTTGGAAGAAAATACTTCTGTTTTTAAAAGTTTTCATAGTGAATACTACGTGGTAATATTTAGAACATTGGAAATTTAAAATTCTGCGTAATGTGCGGTGGTTAAGAGTTGGAGTGGAGGGGAGGGGACAATGAGAGCGACAGAGAAGTCGCCAAACTTCTCTCTCGCTCTCATTGCTCGCCCTCCAGTCCCGCGCCTGCGCTCCTCTTGCTTCAAGTGGAGCGCAGGCGTAACTCACCCGGTAAGAGCGCGAAACTTCAATTCTTATTTGAAAATAGAAAGTTTTTATCTAAATTTATAATATATATATATTATTTTTTAACACTTTTTTTTGGACGAATGCAAAGTCTGCTTTTTTTGATGATCGATTCAGTAGGAAAAATGTTACTTTTAAAATCTCGTCTTCAGAATTTGCTTCTTTTGAAAAATGCCGGACATTATATTAATGTACAATAAATAATGTTTTTGCTTTTCAATAGATTTTTTTTTCTCTTTCTCTCTTTGTATTACTAGAATAAATTTCTTTTTCGATATTTGCATTTTTTTTTCTTCTATATATTATAAATTTCGTCCCGCATTTTTCATGTCACAATTAAATTTTGTTTATATTTGCTTTTTTTTAAAAAATAATTATAATTATTTTTTCGAAAGAATGGTATTTATTATTAATTTTGTTTTCGAACGGTTTTTTTTTAATATTGATGGTGATTATTGTTTCGAAATAATTTTAAGTTATTGTTTCGGAATAATTTTAAGTTAATTATTTCGGAACAATTGTTTATTATTATTTCGGAACAATTAAAATTATTATTTCGGAACAATTGTAAATTATTGTTTCGCGAAACAATTGTAATTATTGTTTCATGAAACAATTATAATTACTCTGGATCGATAAATCTAATTCTTTTTTGAAAAATAATTATAATTATTGCTTAAAATAATTTTTTATTTTGAATACTAGAGAATTTTTTTTAAAGGCTTCTATATATTTATAATTTTTTCGTTAAAATTTATACGTACACTTGTTTTTATATATTTATTTTTATTTTTTTGTAAATAATTGTGCAAAAGTAATATTTTTTGAGATTCAAATATTTTTGACGCAAATCCCAACCAATACCAAGGCTTCTGATACATATAATATAATATATATTGTACATTATATATTATGTACTGTATATTATATATTATATATTTTATATTATATACTATATATTATATATTATATATTATATATTATATATTATATATTATATATTATATATTATATATTATATATTATATATTATATATTATATATTATATATTATATATTATATATTATACATTATATATTATATATTATATATTATATATTATATATTATATATTATATATTATATATCATATATTATATATTGTATATAAAGTGAGATGAAATGACTTGTACAAAGATGACGATGACTGTCGAACTCGAAACGGGTCAACAGCAATGAGGTGAGTCGTTATGATTCATGATAGAACTAGGGGGTGAGTGGGGGGGCAAGGGGGTTTTTGTCGCAGTACCGAGAAGAATGACTGAAAAGTGTCTTTTTTTAGAACTTCTTTTTCCTCTTTTTTTTCTTTTCTCTACTTTCTGGTTCTTTCTCTTTCTCTTTATTTTCCTTTTCGTAAATATTTGACTTTAAGAAAAAATCATTTATTTCCCAATAAATAAAATTATTTCTATACTTTAATTTAAAAATGTAATGAAAATAATAATTTTTTTTCAATAAAAAAGTAGTGAAAATAATATTTTTTGTCAATAAAAATGTAATGAAAATAATAAAATTTTTCATTGAAAATGTAAGGAAAATAATAAAATTAAAAAAAAATGTAATCAAAAATAGTGAAATGTTTCAATAAAAGTGGAATTGAATTAATGAAATTTTTCAGTAAACATGTAGTGAAAATAATAAAATTTTTCAATAAAAATAACAAATTATTTTAATAAAAATGTATTGTTCTTAATTAATGGAAATTAAAAAAACAGCTAAAAATAAAAAAAGTAGTAAAATAAATAATTTGTTGTATGAAAAATATTATTTTTATATTTTATTTTTCTTTTTATGAAATAATTTACTTCATACCTTAGTAAAAATAATTCTTAAAAAATTTTTATTGTAAATTATTGAATTTATTTATTAGTTAAAAAATTATTCTTATTGATAATAATAATTATTGTAAGTTAGGAAAGAAAAATTTCAAATGTTTTGTAAATTATTTCCTAAGTAGATAATAAACGTTTGTGTCAGACTCGCCTGACTATTCACATTAACTACTACTTACAAGGTTTTTCTTCATTTACTATTTTATTTTGTAATATTTATATGATTTTTTTTCTTATAAGGAAATTTAAAAATGTTTTTTTTTCTTATGACGAAATGTAAAAATGTTTTTTTTATGACGAAATTTAAAAATGTTTATTAATGAATATTTTTTCTAAATTTATTAATAAGTCTCTATTTTATTTTTTATTTTTTATTTTTTTTTTGGTTTTTTGAAATTGGAAAAATATTTCTCTGACAAAGGGAGAAATGTAAATAAAAAAACAATCTTAATCGAACAATGGAGCATTGTTAAATATTTATTCGATTGTTTCGTTTCATATTATTATTTTCTCTTTGTTTTCTTATTAAATTTATTATTCTTTATGCAATGTTAAATATTAAATACTTTTTAAGAAAAATAGCAAAAAAATTTGTATAGTAAATAATTGTTTCTGAATTGATCGAAAAATAATATTTATCAATTTATTTAATAATTCTTAATTACAAGAATTTATTACTTAAAATTTCAGGGTTAGGAGCTTTTTTAAATTATTTAGTAAAAATACAATATTTTTTAATAATTTTAAAAAAAGTAGTAAAAAAGTAGTAAAAAGTATTAAAAAAAAGTAGTAAAAAATAGTTTTCTTAATTATTTAGAAAGTCAAAATAAAATTTTCTTTAATTATATATAAAAAGTGAAAAAATAAATTTTTTTCTTCGAAATTTAAGAATATTAATTTGTTCAATTATTTATAGAAGGTAAAAAAGTATTTTTTTAAATTATTTAAGAGGTTGAAGTACTATTTGTTTAATTATCAAGAAAGTAAAAATATAAATTGTTTATTTAGATGTTTTAAAATATTGTTCGTTTAATTATTCAGAAGGTTGAGAAATAATTTATTTATTTATTAAAAAAGTAAAAATATAAATTGTTTATTTAGAAGTTTTAAAATATTGTTCGTTTAATTATTCAGAAGGTTGAAAAATAATTTATTCAATTATTAAAAAAGTGAAAATATAAATTGTTTATTTAGAAAGTTGCAAATATAATTTTTCAAATTGTCGAATTTTTAAAAAGGAAAAAAATCAATTATTTAAAAGAAGAAAATTAAAATTAGTTTAAATTATTAAAAAGAAGAAGATGAAAAAAAAATTTGTTTACTCTGGAAATTGATTATAAACAAATTATATTCAACAAATTTTTCTATAATTAATAAATAATTAAAAGGCATAAAAAATTACATTTCTCTACTATTACTTTATTTTACACTGAAAAACATCGATTTTCTTCTAATATATATTTTTTGTTCATAATATTTATTTATACCTTTCACTAGAATATTATTATTATTGTTATTACTATTATTATTTTTTTCATTACTTTTTGTTATTTATTTATTCATTTTTTTTCTTCTTTTTGATTCAGAGAGGTAATTATAACAACAATCTGATAAATATGTAAATTCTGAAATCTACATTTATAAATAATGTAAAAAAAATTATTTCTATTTGTTGACTAACAAGAAATAAACAAATAAGAAAGCAGTGAGAGAAGGAAAAAAAGAGAAAAAACATTCGTTTTATTTTTAAATTCATCGTATATTATTTATGAAAAAAGAAAGTTTGTTTTTTAAGTTAACATATCATTTTTTTTTAATT